>JAGQAX010000002.1:8785204-9468148 GCA_019142605.1 Cephalopholis sonnerati | reverse complement strand
CGCGTCAAAGGGTGAGGAACAGGGAGTGCAGGGCAGGCTGTGTTCACGTGGATGAATAATAGTAGCAGAACAAAGAGTTCAGTCTGTTGTCCTTCCCAGCTCCCTTCCAGTCATGATGGCAACAAAGATAACGCCGTATCATGCCTAACTTTAGTGGAGCATAACAAATGGGGTATGAAATTAAACTGCAGATGCTCTGTGTTAGTGAAGATTCTCAGTCATCCAGGTCATGGTAATCTTAAGTGCTATATCGTAGGCAACTGGACTTGCTTGAGTTTCTTGAAGACATTTCCCCTCTCATCCAAGAGGCTTCTTCTGTTCGTGAAGAACTGAACTGAACAGAACTGATGGATGAGAGGAGAAGCGTCTTCATGAAACTCAACCAAGTCCAGTTGCCTACGATATAGCACTTCAGACTGCAGATGTTCTGGTTCAAAATGAGGCCAAACTTTTCTACGGATGTCAGTTTTTGAGCCATGACAAGGCCAAAATGTGGTCTGGAATTGACAAGGTAAGGCTTGTTTTTTTAGCCTAGCCGATTGCCAGGAATGCCTTTTGCTACGTGATTTGCAAGTTAAGAGGAGTGAGGAGGCAGTCAGTGACAGTATAAAACAGTCAATAAAGCGTGTTTTTCAAAAATTAAAAAATGTTCAAAAATCACCACAACCGTGGGACGTCCTTAAGCATGCAGTCATAAATGTGCGTGAAAAAAAATAGGCTGATCGGTCCAGTAGTACATGAGGTTAGCTGCAGACAGACAGAAACACACAAACAAACGCATGATAAAAATGGAGCTCCTGTTTCCATGTGAAGCAACTCTGAAAATAAAATGCTTGCAGGTTAAGGTGCAAGAGGGACAGTCTGAGAATCACCAACACGTCACAACACTTGACAGGATTGCCTCCAGAGATGGTAATTGGGATGACGATTATCTGTTTGGGCGTCTCAGGTTTGAGAGACTCCCTCCTACTCACTCTCTTGTCTTCTCCTCTTTGCGATAAGCTTTAATCGTACGAGTTTATGGAACTAATTCTGCCCTGTCGCCCTGTATGAGGTATCTATCTCCTCTTGGTACATTTGGCACAATGATAAAATACAAGTAGAGCTGTTTTCAAAGGCTTCTACAAGAAACCTCAGTCTACACTAGCAGAGATAAACAAGAAGCTTACGAGGTGTACGGTAAGAGTGCTCTAAATCCTTCAGTTTACACACTGTCTGCTGGGTAATCTGAGGCTTCAGCCTCCCTCTGACCTGCTGCTCACACTGTGCAGGGCTTGTGCAGGGATGGAAAATGTCTCTGTATGTATGTGTCAGCTGACACAGTTTTTTCGTGTCTCTAGTGGTAAAATGACTATTTAATGATTATTTATATCTTCACGAAGCAAAGATCTAAACCCTTTTGTTAAGTTTTTGGCTGTAATTCTAAGAGACTCAAGCTTGCAGTATACAAACGAAACAGGACTTTGCCTCCCCACAGGCAAAATGGTGGAAGAATCAAGTGCTGCATTGGGACTTTGATTGTTGCAGTTTTGGGCATCACTTGTCAAAACTTGTCAACAAATGTGTACAGTCTGTTGCTGCTCTTTGTTAAGATGACATGTACTTGGTTGTGCTTTTCATGTGTGACTATTTGGGTGCATGATTTTTATTTACATCTGCCCTTTCTCTCCCATCATTTCCATCTCGGGCAGATGGGCTATTGTGAGTTGAATATGAATCAGTTTGAAGCAAGAATTGGAGGGAAAAAGCATCCTCTGAATCCAATATGAATGCACAATAACCTACAGAGAGCATAAAGACTGTTTTGTTGTTGTGTTCTTCTTCAACATTGTACAGCTTCATTTTTATTCACACCACACCAACAACATTGTAGCAGATTGATAGTGTATCTCAGCATGTCTCGATGTTTGAGGCAGAGCAGGGTTGCTTTTTAGGATGTTTGCCCATGTAGATGTTGTTGCTCATTTAAATTTCTGTTTTATTAACATTCTTGCATATTTTCACTTTATTCCAGTTCACTCACTTAACTCCTTTTCTAAATTTACCCCACTACAACACTGTTTCGTTCCTCCGTGATTTAGCTGCCATGTGACCATAAGGTCCGTTACGTGGAGGTGTCGTTTAGGTACAGTATTGGATGTCTGCCTAAGTAATGATCAGTGACACCTGCATGTGTCCTTAGACAGTGGCTGTCAAACTTTCAGACACATTTTGGGACCTAATGAAAGTGGAGTGCCAAAATGTCTTGGCTCGTTCAGGCTTTTTTAGATGTTGGGATGAAGTATATTTAGCATCATTTGTTCTGTGTTCTGCTTCCTCCGCTCCCTGAAAACAACAAAAATAAGATGGAGAAGCAGGACAAGATGGACTTTTTTATTAGAAACATGCAAAAACAAGCAAAATGGAAAATGAAGTGACGTCAAACGGGTTAACAGACTTTGTTTGTTCTAGTGTCACAGCAGATTCTCTAAATAATTAAGTAGTATTATTGGAATCAGCCAAAAAACAAAACTGTAAGAACACAGTATCAGACAAACTGATATGTGTGAAAATTACACTATTTTCTGGCTTTACTCTTGCAGTCTTTTCAAAGAAGTTGAGATGTTTGGCTCTCTCACAAGTACTTATATAAACGTCTTAAATTGGAACTACCATCTCGGTTAGGATCTTTCCTTCCTCCCAGACAGCCTGCTCTCACTCTCAGGGTGTCAAAATACACTGCTTGGCCACTACTTAGCGTTTGCGTGAGATGCACCAGACTTTCCACCAACTCCAATGTAAACCCACCTGTATGTTAAAAGAGGCTTAGAGCAACTGATGCAGTTTAAAGAACATGAAAGTTCATTAAGAGTGGGTAGGAGGAAAGTTGGATGGGTCCAACAAACACTGGACTTTGAGGAGACCAGAGCAGGAGACAGGTGTTTGAAACCAACAAACAACAACATTGGTTGTGGTGTTTGTGCCACTCAGAGCTGGATGTATTGTAGCACCAAGCAGCTGCCTTTCTAGTCGCGTTTGTGCTACTCAAAGTCAGGTGCTTTTTATCTGTTTGTAACCATAACAAAGTAGTTTTGTTGCCTAAACCAAACTGCTGACACATTCTTAGTGCCGCGCTTGTGCCACTCAAAACCAGCTGTTTTGTAGCAACACATCGCTACCTTTTCAGCTGCATTTGTGCCACTCAAAGCTAGCTGTTTTTAGTGACATCTGTGATCTTTACCAACCAAAACCATGTACACTTGTTGCCTAAACCTATCCCCAACCCATTGTTTGTACCACTCAAAGCCAGGTGTCTTCTAACATCACATCTCTGCCTTTCCAGCTGCATTTGTGCCACTGAAAGCCAGGTGTTTTTATTGATATCCGTGATCTTTTCCTAACCATGCCCATGTAGTTTTGTTGTCTAAAACTAACTGCTGACCCCTTCTTGCTGCTACGTTTGTGCCACTTAAAGCCAGTGTTTTAACAACTTTTCCCTCTTTTCCTAACCATAACCAAATGGTTTGATGCTCAAACCTAACTGCTGACACATTCTTGCTGCTGCATTTGTGCCACTGAACCAGGTGTTTGGTAGCAACACACTGCTGTCTTTCCAGCTGCATTTGTGCCACTCAGAACCAGGTGTTTTTATCAACCTCTGACTCTTTTCCTAACCACAACCAAGTAGTTTTGTTGCCTAAACCTAACTGCCGACCCACACTTACCGCCACGTTTGCGCCACTCAAAACCAGGTGTTTTGTAGTGGAAAATCTCTGCCTTTCCAGCTGCGTTTGTGCCACTGAAAGCCATGTGTTTTTAGTGATATATCTTTTCCTAACCATGCCCAAGTAGTTTTGTTGTCTAAAACTAACTGCTGACCCCTTCTTGCTGCTACGTTTTGGGCCACTCAAAGCCAACCACTTCTGCATCAAGACTCAACTCAAAAGGTTGCCCCCTACTTCTGTCCAAGCGTCAAAATATGACAAGTAGGGATGAGATCATGTTGTCCTAGGATTTGTCCGTGAACTTTATTGACCCCCACATCCTACGCCTGCCCTTTTAGGTGGTTTGAGATGAGTTCTGGTTTCTGGTTTTGTCCGGCTTGGCTAAACACTGGATTGAAGACAGTACAATGGTGGGACTGTTGGCCCCGGTGCGGTGTTGACCCGGCTGTGTCAGGCAGGACGAAGTACAACCATGAATTAGGTTAACAGGAATTACAATGTGGACTTTGCATGACTGCAGGGCCAGCGGGGTTGTGCTGCAGTGATTAATATGTTGGTCACTTACATGTTGGTCAGTAGGCCCCGCAGGATCAGTCCTGGCAGAGAAACATAGATTTCCTGCAAGATTGCTCTCCGAGTATTCGCAAGCATCAAGTAAACAGCTTATGTGGGCATAAGCTGATGTAGTTTGGGTGCTTATGAGCTGAGTTGAGCTTATTCAACTGTGGAATATTAAATTACATTTGGGCACAGAAACGTAAATGCTTCTTGGCTCAGTTCTGACTGCAGCTGGCCAGTTGTGGCGTTCTGTAGCTCCCCAACACCTTGCTTTTGTCGACATGCAGTCTGCTGTCTACCTCTGCCCTGGTTCATTACGACAGGGGAGACAATGACCCAGAATCTAGTTGACCTGAGTGCTTTAAATCAAGGCTCCACCGGAGGAAATAAATTCTCTCCCCACCAGCACGCCCAGCGCCAACTAGGACAACTAATCCAGACAGAATAAAAACGTCCTCTTAGAGGACGCCGAGGGAGAGAGGGATGGAGGAGTGAAAACGTGATAGACTAAGAAAGAAACAAAGATAGAAAAAGAGAAACAGAGATGAGCTGGATTACTAAATACATAGATGGAGATGCTGTTGTGCTCTGCTGCAACAACAACATGCTTTTTTTGACTTAAGACAAGTTATCTCACGGGACACTGATCTGAGCAGTCCCATGGAAAGTAAATAACAATTGCTAGAAAACACTTTTTGCATCCAGTCTTCTATATTTTTTGGCAGCATCCTGTTTACAAATCTGAGCACAGATTCTCTGCTGAGTTTGTATAGCTGCTAATTGGAGTGATCCTGATGTTTAGGGCTGGATATCAAACCTTTATACTACTGAGTCCTGAAACCTGCGGTACTATATCTGATACCCATAATATGGAGTGCCATATAGTATAGACAGAAGCTCTTTTTACGCAGAGATTTAGCTGTAGAGCCGCTACGAAGTCCTTTCATTATGCCACCTTTGCATTTTTACACAAACCCAAACAACCACACCACAGGCTGTACAGGTTGTGGCTGCCGCTGTGGGAGTGTGAGCTCTGCACCGGGGACAGCTGTGGGAGTCCACCTGGCTGTACACACAGTGACAGGGCTAACTGTTAGCATCATAATGCTATCATCACCCATTAGTTATTAGCGGATATCACGACAGAGTCAAGCTATTTCAGTGTGGGATTGTTTAACAGCTCGATGTTGGATGTTAGCCACTGCTGCTGTGTTAGCTCGTGCTTACCGGGCAGACATCGAACTGACTGTTTGCTGGGAGGAGAGCAGCTCCCGAGATGGCAGCAACAGAAAGTTTGCTGATCTGGTGAGGAGTTGGGATGGTGAATATTAAATGTAGGTATCGTTTTGACTGGAGACTAGGGCTGGATATTGCCACTGATTTCCTGAATCGGTTCGATTTCAGTTCACAATGTCCCAATTTGATGTGATTTGATCCGATATTGATTTCATTGGAGATATTTCAGTTACAATATCAGTTTTTTACAAGATTCACAGAGAGCTAATACTGTAGGTTTTACAAGAATTTATTTAAAAAATCAGAGCATGATTAAAACTGAAAATATGTATAACTAAATGTTGTTTCTAGTGCAGTAATAGTAATATTAAAACAGCAAAGTCACAGTATAAACTCAATGTTTCACTGGAAACCAATCTAAAATGTCAATACAGTAAATCATATTCCTGACATAACAACACTGAGTGAATTTTAAAGAGAATATAGAACAAAGAAATCAGTCAGGAGATGTTTCAGCACTACTGAGTTAATTTGGTTCATACCTTAAAGGTATTGCGCACCCCTAGCTCTAGTGCCATAATTGTACACCATTAATTTAAGACATTTTGAATTAAACATCAAGCTCAAAATGTCACCAGTGTTATGTAAACACTTGTACAGTGGGTGGCACGGTGGTGCAGTGGTTGGCATTGTCGCCTCACAGCAAGAGGGTTCCTGGTTCGAAGCCAGGGTGGGGGAGCCCTTCTGTGCAGAGTCTGCATGTTCTGTGGGTACTCCGGCTTCCTCCCACAGTCCGAAGACAACATTTTACAGTTGAGAACTAGAACTAGCAAAATGATTGTCAAAGTAAGATTCAAGAGCCATTTTGATATTGATATTTCACCACAGGAGTATGGAACATTTTAAAATGACATACAGGCCTGTTGATATGAATGTGTCATAAGTAAGTGTTCGCGTCTTCAGAGGCATCGGAGCAAAGTATCAGCCATTCATGCTGTTCCAGCTTCTGGCTCAGTATAGCTGCAATAACCACGAGGTCACCTGTTGCTTCTTTTGACGCAAAACATGCATTAAGGCATCATGTTTAAAGATCTTAGTCCTTGACCAAATGTGTGTGTGTGTGTGTGTGTGTTAAGGAGCTCCATGGCTCACTGAAGCCTGGCCTGTTTTCTGTTTATCTGTTTACATACAGCAGCAGCTGCTACTCTGCTTTTTCTTTCCACTCCTCTGCTCTCCTCTGCAGCTGAATAAGAAGGCTTTATTTTTTTACTCTTTTTTTTTTTTTTGTTGTTGTTGTCAAAAAAGGAAACTGGTGCTGCCGTTACTGAAGGAGGCGAGACAGACTTCCAGAACATGAAACACTGACAAATTGGTTCACACCATCAAAGACGAACTTAATGGCAAAAATCAAATAGAAAACGCATCTCTGAGAGAAAAAAAACAAACAATCCTATTCTGACTAAATATGCACCCTGTTGTGTAAAATGCTGATTGAGTGGGATGCAAAATAATGCAGTTGGCATTTTAATGAAATCCCCTTTTTCTTAGATGTTTATTTACACATCTGTGACAGAATTGGTTTTAAAGGAGAATATAAGTGAGACACAAATGAAGAACATGTAGGTTATTAGTTGGCGGAAGCAACATAAAGCTTAAAGATTAACATAGAGAAAACATAATAAGGGTAGAAAGGTACATTTAAAGCACAAGTCACAGTATTTTACATTACAGAGATTACAGAATGTGAAAATACTCAAATGAGAGTACATAATTAAAGAAACATGAGATGAACCAAATGATTCGCAGCGCTGAACAGAATAAAAAATGACTGAGGGGAAGCTCAGAGTGGGTGTAAATAGACTGCCACTGTGTGAAGGTGTAATGTAGCGTGTGTGTGTGTGTGTGGGTGGATGTGTGTCCTGACTTTCCAAACACAGACCTGCGTTCTGTCGGTTTGACATCAGTGACTTTAGTTTGACGTGGCCAGGGGGTCGTGTTTCGGCTAATGGCTGCAGTTGTCAGAGAGGTCAGATGTCAAATCTCAGCGCAGCAGTCAAAACCAACTGCTTCCTGTTTTAATGGCCCTGCGTGGTGTCATTAGTCCTTTGTGCAGTGTTTCCTCAACACTGACTCAGGGCCCGAATTAATTGCTAGTGTATGATAATGAGGACCTTTGGGTAAATCTGCAGTGGAATAAGTTTGAGAGCTGCCCTTACTGTCTGATTAAAAGATAATTCAGGTTTTTTTTTTTTTTGCACTTTAGGGCTTTTTGTTTCTAGAGTGTCTTTGCTATCTGTGATGGTAACATTGTCCTCGCCAAGTTAACTGTTTAGGGTGAAAGTATGAGCAGCGAGATCATCATTTAAGTTTTAAACAAACTTATACAGAAGAAAAAACAAAGAACACAACAACAACTATGCAGTTTTCCTGCGCAGCGAGTGATTTTTGATATGCTTGAGAAGAACCACTTTGAACGACACATCGTCTGACCACACTGTAGGACTCAAGTGTTCATAGCTGCTCTGAACGGTCACAGTGGAAAAAATAAATGTGGATAACAGTGCACATTTTCCAAACAGTCCTTTCCTGGAAGGTATTCAAGATGTTGCACTCAGTTGTACACATGTAAATGTGCCAGAAATAGTTGATAAAGAATGAAAAAGACTGATTTCTCACCTCCGCAAACCTGGCCTAACGCTGCGTAAAGTGGGTGTGAATGTGGGATTGCCTGTTTGGATACTCTTAATTCTCAGCTTTCCCAATAGTGTTGTAGGATAGACACCTTTAGCAACATTGCCTGCATTCTCACTTTCTTTTTTTTTTTAATCTCAAACTGAAGCGGTTTGAATCAGTGCTTCCCAGCCTTTTCTTGTTAGATAAGCTTAAGTACCCCTTTATTGACACTAATTATGTTCCAGATTAGGGATGCCAGTTTTGGTTAATTTTGCTTCCAATAGCTCCTCACTGACTGTTTAATTTTTAAGAAAAAACACAGAATGAGGTGAAATATAAGAGGCCTTTCCTTTTAGTCCAGCCCTTGATTGACTCTGTGAGCTTTAGCGCCACATTTCAAAGCGCTGTCCATTAAGAGGTGATGAAATTTGAATGTTTTGTGATGTTAATGTGTTGCCTTTTATTTTATGCTCTGTCCGCTTTAATGACAAACACTCGGCTAGCAGTGTTAACGTGAAAACAAAGTGTCCACTGCCTGCTCTCTGTCTTACCTGGGTAGCTACCTGAAGGCACCGGACGCCAGTGCACTGCACACCAGCTTACTGACGCTGCGAAAACTTGGCCACCTTCCGCTCTCCCCTCAAGTTGTCCCAGTGAGTAAGCAGCTTAATTCTGAGAAGCAAAACACTTTAGCATTGTTAACAGTAGCCCCTTTTACACTGCCACATTTTCCGCGAATGTTGGGCCGTTTTTCCGGCAAGCTGCGAGCGTTTACACACACAGCCGGATTGGCGAGTTGATCTGAGACGCCCAATTTTCCGCCTCATAGGGTAGTCATATTGGCGGAACGGTTTTGGTCTAAACAGAGCGAGGCGGCTTACCGCCTCGGGAGGGTCTGTTGATGACTTGTGGGAGGGGCTGTTGATGACGCCGCACGTTTGACCCACTGGCGTGGACTTCAAACCAGGAAACAGCTGATAGCAGGAACGAGTATCTAGCAGCACTAAGGAGACGCAAAGCAGAAGATGAGCAACTGGGGAGATAAAGAATTGCGCGCCCTCCTTGCCCTCGCTGAATGAGGAGGCCATTAACCGTCAGATGACGGGAACCGTGAAGGACGGGCCGATGTACGAGAGAATCGCCGAAGGACTGACCAGCCGCGGCTTTCCTCGGTACGTCACTGTTTACGTCACACGCTGAGCTGCACGTTCTGTTACTAGCTCACGCCCCCCATTGCCCCGAAAAAGGCACATTCTGTATAAACACAAGAAGGCAGGCGGCAATTTGCCGCCCTCCTCGATTTTGTTTTTATATTGCCAATGCGGAAAGAAGACTGATTGGGCTTTCCTGCGAATTTGCGCAATTCCTGTGTAAAAGAGACTTATGTTAGCAGGGTAACCACTGTTAGCAGCCTCAGTATGGCTAATGGTGCTAACGTACTCAACAATGCTAAAGGGGGTTTTCGGCTCAAAAATAAGCTGCTAATTCACCGGGGCAACTTGAGGGGAGGCTGCAGGGTGGGCACCATGTTGCCTTAGCAGTGCTGTCCTGACCCATGGTGGCAGAACCAGCAGTAAATGTTAGCTAGCTTCCATCTGACCTGGGTGTTGGCAGCTACATAGCTAGCTAGATAGATACTTTATCAATCCTAAGGGAAGTTAAGGCACACAACACGACGTATATAAAAACACAGATACACATATTGATAAAGAAAATAGGTAAAAAGAATAGAAATATAAGAATTAAAACACACAGCAGTGACATGATAATCTCGTCCCAAGATGACTGCAGAGAGCTGTTACTACAATAGATATGCAAGAGCTACTGGAGAGACTGCCACTTGCGTTGGCCATATTGTCAACCAGTATAGCTTTGATTCCTTATAAGCCTTGTTATTTATGTGGTTGTATGGTGTAGTGATAGTGCTACTACTAAACGTAAGAGTAGCACAATTAGCCTACAGACCCACACGCGTAACCGATTAACAGTTAATTATTGACATTCCTATTTGAGATATGTTCATTTAAATTGATTTCAAACAGGATGATATATAATTTATACCATATTATATATACGCTGTCAATAACATATCAGTGGACATTGTTACATTATGTGTATTCTACCTTTTTTTAGTAGGTTTGGTCAAGTTGAAATTGCAACATTTTGATGTTTACAATTTTATTCCAGTTGCCTTTAGCTATCTATTTTGTCTACTCTGCTCCAATGCTGCTAATGAATTTCAATGACTTCTCAAATGCAGCGTGTCATGTTAAGGTTTGTTCCTGTCTGGGAAGTGGCAATCAGTGGTTTTAGATTATCGGACCAAACCATTTGCTTGTTTACAACCTGTTTGATCATTGCACTCATGTTTCTTTCCCTGTCACTGTTTCTAAATCTCAATAATTGATTAAATCACTGCCTAGAATAGGAAGGTAAGACCCAACTTGTAATCTAGAATTATCCTGTGAATATAAATAATTGTTTGTTGTTTAAGATTGATACCTTCAGTGGGACAGAACAAATAATTACACAGATCTGATTAATGGTAAAAGTCACTGGCTTAGAAAATGTCCTAATCAGCTTGAGTACAACACATTGAACATTAAGATATTGCCGTCTGCTACATACTTTAGCACCTATTAGCATGTGATAAATGCCACACATTGTCGAGCCTTGTCTGGTATGCAAAGAGTGGGCCATGCATTGATTTCTCCTCGAGTCTAATGTGTCAGCCGAGGCCATCGTTCTCACCAGTGACAGACGCAGTGTGCTGAAAATTACGGCACAGTCTGATGTTATGGATTTGGTTTGTGTCTCCCATGACCTTAACACTTTGGTAAGGCTCAATTATGAAATCAGAGCAGGCTGTCAGTTTTTGCAGAACCCTTTTTATGGTTCAGCTAAATCATGAAATGAGAAAAAGTCATTTCATTCCAAGAGGCTGCATTGCTCATTTTAAACATGAAATTGGATCGAGCTCTTTCACTGCAAACGTCTTAACACAATAATCCCAATTGTACTCCTCCAGAGGTGTAAAAAGTTAACACAGATTGAAAGAGAAGCTTCACGCAGAAAACACTCGATCTTTCACGTCAGGGTCTGAAAGAAATCCTGTAATGAATTTCCCAATTTCACTCTAATTAATAGTAAATTGTCTCCTATGCTTTACGACCCTGAGAGGACTTTGAAGTGATACAAGGTCCCAGGAAGTGAAGTGCTTGTATCTGAGCAGTGAATGATGGCGTGCGTCAGTTGTACAGCAGCTTTAACTCCTGCTACTGTCTGGCTGAATGGTCTTGGTGGGCTTTTTTAATCAGCTTGGCCCGCCTCTGGTATTAGTAGGTGATTAAATGAATTAGCGGGACCTGGAGACATAAGCACTGGCCTGTAACACGGAGTCGCAGGGACTCTGGGGGCCATGGTGGGACGGGGTGGGGGTTGGCAGAGTGTGAGGGGACACAGTTTTCTGTCCTTCTGCTGAGGCCACGGTCTCAGGCTTGTGAACACAGTGTACACACACTTTCTCATGACATAGAGGGGTTTGTACAGCTCACATGAATACACACACATATAGATAAAATGCAGATACACACACACACTCTGTCACACACACTGGCCCATTGTGTGTGACACTGCCGCCACTGTGTCTCCCTGCGGAGCGTCCTGACACAGCACACGCCTCCTCACTGCTAAATGTCATGTGCTGTTACTGACATTATTGGTGATGCAAAGTGCAGCGAGTGTGTGTGTGAGATGTTCTTGTGTGTGCTGCTGTGTGTATTGTTATTGTTGCGTATGCAGATAAAACTGAAACTATTAAACAGTGAGTAAGTTATTTCATTAATATAAATGTCATCAATTTGGCAGCTAATTTGATCAACAGTTAATCGTTTGAGTAACTGTTTTAGCAAAAAACATCAGACATGTTGAGGAAAAAAACTTCCTTAACTGAGTTTTATATTATTGTAAACTGAATTTATGAGTTTTGCACTGTTTCTAGAACAAAACAAGACATTTGAGCACGTCACTCTGGATAATTAACGTGGTTAATTGATTAAACAATAAAATAATCAGCAGACTATTGTATAATGAAAATAATTATTAGTTGCAGCCGCAGTCTGCAGTTCAGTGATTTCTTTTCAGTGGTGCAATGGACTATTTTTTTTCCTGTCTTTTTGCCTGTTGAAAACTTAAATTAATTCTTTAAATTGCAGTAAATTAACTTAACTAATTTATTAAATCTATCATGCTCATTTTTTGGTTCATACTTGTATTTTGGGTTTCTACTAGAAACCGTTAGCATGCTTTAAAGGTTCAGTGTGTAGGATTTAGGGGAATATATTGGCTGAAATGACATTCAAATTTTTTTTAGTAAATGAAAATTCATGAAATTTTAGTCAACTTTTAGTTGTTTTCTACTTCTTTTTTTATCTTCAGAATTATCAGATTGAACAGTTAGGCTAAGTCATGTATCAGAAGTTAGAATCAAGCTGACAGGTTGTACAAGGGGTGATTTACGAGGACACACTCACTGACCAACATTTGAAAAGCTCAACATCTATCTGTTTATGCTCTCAAAAACGTTGACACCACAACTATCTAATGTGAGACAACTAGAATCTATTTTTAGCTCATCATCGTCTTGTTTTCGTCATGGAAAAAAAGTTGACAAAATATGTTCGTCATAGTTTTCATCAACAAAATTAACACTGTAGTTTATAATCACCTGAAACTAAGAGTCATTTTGATTTTGTGACCTTAGACTGAGCCGCTAACATCTACATACGGAGCAGGTCCTCTTCCTTGGAGTCCGCATCTTGTTTCTACAGTAGCCCAAAATGGACAAACCAAACACTGGCTCTGCACATGGCCATTTGTGTTGTCGCGTTTTTGTGCCGGCCATCATATAGTTCTCCTACACACTTAGTTGGTTTCAGTTAGTTGCAGTCTGCAGCCTCGCTTCTAGATGCCACTAAATCCTACAAACTACACCTTTAATGGTCAAGAAACACGTTGTTACCTTATTTTGAGCCACCTTTCCGAAAAAGCCCAGGTTGCTCTGATTGATCAGTGTTTCCGTGCCTTACGCATCTCGGCACTTCTGCATCATCATTGCGTCTGGAGAATGACTGGAACAGAGCGTAGTGGCACTTTCTACCAAAAGCAATCGCTAATAGGATCCAAAATCTCAGAAAAATTACCAACTCTAGCAACCAAGATTACATGTTTCCCTGATGTTAGCATGGAGCTACATATAGCAGTGTAATGCCAACACTTGCAGTCATGTGTCTGGAGCAGATGATGATGTAAAGGAATCGGAAAGAAGTTGACGTCAGCTTGTCTCAAAAACAGAGCATTGCGTTAGTTCAGGCAGGACACGATGTCAAGCTCAGCTCACATCCCAGCTACATCAGCTGATCTCAGACAGTCCAATCAACTGATGGAGCAGCTGATTGATGGAAGGGAGTCAGCTGATAGATCACATGATTCCTTTCTGTGCAACCAATAGGTGAATCTCATTCAGGGCGCCCTATTTAAACTGCTCTGGCCTGCCTACTGTTGCTGCTTCCTCTGCAAGCTGCTTTGCAACCCGCCTCCACCCCAGCTCCTCCTTTTCATGCTGTGTCTGACTTATCAGTGTTGTTTCTGTTTGTCACTGATGCTGCTCTGTTCTGTTCCTGCTGCTCTCCGTGTGAGCACATGGAAGGGCAGGGAGGTTTGCCCTTTCTGCCTCAGGCTGTCCTTGTTTGCACATGGAAGGGCAGAGACGTGTGCTCTCTCTGCTTTAGGCTTTCAGTGTAAGACCGAGGAAAAGCGTAGAGGCCCCAGAACAGAGCCATCTTGCCAAATATAATACTGCTTGATGTTTTTACTGGCAGAGATTGCTTTGGCATACGCTTCCTTTATTAAACTGTGGTCACGTTTAACGTGACATTGTAACATGTATGTGACGGACAATAAAGGAAAGCATAATAGTCCCCTTTAATCTATTTCAGCACCGTCTTTTCATTCTGAAATCAGTTTCTCATTCTGCAATTTGAGATTACTTTCATGATCGATGATGAATTGTGTCGTCCAGAGCCCAAAGTGGTGTCTTTAAATTGTTTCTTTTATCCAACCAGCTATCATACCGAACAAAGAGAAACCCACCAGGGATTTTTGTTTGAAAAATGACTCCAAATTGTGGCCAATATTAATTTCCTGTTGTTTGACTAATCATTCCAGCTCTACTCTGTTTTACTGTAGACGTCCTCTCCTCCCAGATGTGTTTGCCTCCTGCTGCCTGGCTGTGTGTTTGTGTCTTTGCATCTGCTCGTGCCAGGCAGAGACTGATAACAGCATTAGCTCGTCCCCTCATATAACAGCAGATGATGAACCGTGAGGAGAGGAGGAGGCTGTGAAAGTACGGCAGGATTCACCAGCAGCACAACAACACAACACAAACACTTTCACTGCTTCTGTGGTCCAGCACTCCGCCTTCTTCTTCTTCTTTCTACCTTTTTTCTTTTTCTTCCTACTCCTTCTTCTTCTGTTCTGCTTCCTCTTCTTCTCCCTATTCTACTCCTTCTTCTTTGTCTTCTTCCTCTTCTCAATCTTGTTCTCCCTCGTCTTCTTCTTCTACTTCCTCCTCTGCCTCTTCTTCTTCCTTTTTTTCTTCTCAATCTTGTTCTCCTGTGTCTTCTTCTTATACTTCTTCCTCTTCTTCTTGCTCTCCCTCGTCTTCTTCTTCTACTTCCTCCTCTACCTCTTCTTCTTCTTCCTTTTCTTCTTCTCAGTCTTGTTCTCCCGTGTCTTCTTCTTATACTTCTTCCTCTTATTCTTGCTCTCCCTCATCTTCTTTTTCTACTTCTTCCTCTTCTGCTTCTTCTTCTCTCCGTCGTGTTCTCCATCATCTTCATCCTCTACTTCTACTTCTTCCTCTTCTTCTTTTCAATATTGTTTCGCCCTTGTCTTCTTCTTCTACTTCTTCTTCTTGCTCTCCCTTGTCTGCTTCTTCTTCTTCTCTTACTCTTCTTCTTCTCCCTCTTCCTCTTCTACATCTCCATATTGGTCTCCCACATCTTCTTCTCCCCCTCCTGTTCTCCCTTGCTGTCGTCATCTTCTTTCCCTTGTTCTCCTTCTTTTTCTTCTTCTCCCTCTTCTGCTTCTTCTCACTGATTGACGGGGTCAGCCTCGGCGGGTGGAGTCTGCTTATTTTGGCAACATGCTCTTTTAACTGTCCGTCATAGCCGAGAGAGCCACAGTGAGACTTTGCGTCTCTTTGTCCTCGTCTCTGTCACAGTCACGAGTTTAACAGGGGATGTAATTGGTTGTCAAGATGATCTGTTCAGTACCTGAGGAAGATTACCATTGTGTTTATGAAAAGCATATCTGTAATAGGTCATGGGGACATTTCTAAAGATATTAGACGTTCATAATGGGATGAAAGTGAAGGAATATGAAGTCTTTAAAAAGATATGGTTTTCATTTGAGGTACTATTTAAATCTTTTGTCAGCTGCTGAATAAAGAGGCGCCTGCCTTCAGCATGAGAACAAAATTTTAAACTGGGAATCTTTCGACTTTTTGTTTCAGCCTTGGGTTGACAGTGTCTGCAGTCAGATGGCAGCTGAATTTTAATCTTTATTCCTCTTCCTGTAAAACGCTCCTCTCATAAAATAAATGAGATGAAAGTAAGTGAAGACTAATGTTTGACCGTCTCCTTTGAAATGTATTGATGATGTGATGAGAGGAGGTAGAGGTGATAAGGGCGAAGATTTGAAAGCCTTGTGGCGTTCTGGTCGAACACCAAAAGGATGAGCTTCAAGTCCATTAGTTTTAATGTATTCTCTCTCTGAAGGAGTCTGCGTTAAGACACTGATTCTCTTGGCACTCAGACAAAAACATTAAACACAAGTGACCGACTTCAGCTCGGAAATTCAAATGGATTCAAATGTGGTTTTCGAATTCGAAGAAATGAATAGATAAGAGACTGCTTACCTTGCACTGGCTTCATGCACGGGGAATTAACTTTCTGTTGACTTGTTCAACTCTTAATGAACCGTCTTCACAGAACTCACAACGACTGTACTCGGTGTGTTTGGATGGTGGAGGGGTTTTTATAATATTAGAGAATGTGGAGTCTTTTAATTACAGATAAAACAGACGTTTGGCTCCAGGCTGGTTTTGCTTGTTGAGTGGAAATTTCTGACACCACTGCCACTGTTTTCTTAGTGCTGATACTTTACAATTTATTTAAGGCAGCTCAGTTATTTGACTTGAAGATGTCAGTCCTGTTGATTTAGCGACGCCTGTGGTTCCACGTGTGTTTTAATATTGCAACATATACTCATTGTGTAGCTGCTTTGTCAGAAATATAGAAGAGTTATTTTAATAAAGAAGTCAGATGTCAAAAGTAATCGAACTGCGATTGGGATTGAACCAGGGTTCAGTCTGTCCCAGGAGGGCTTCTGTGCGGAGTTTGCACGTTCTCCCTGTGTCAGCGTGGGTTTTCTCCGGGTACTCCAGATTCCTCCCACAGTCCAAAGACATGCAGGATAATTGGTGACTCTAAATTGTCCGTAGGTGTTAATGTGAGTGTGAATGGTTGTCTGTCTCTATGTGTCAGCCCTGTGATAGTCTGGTGACCTGTCCAGGGTGAACCCTGCCTCTCACCCAGTGTCAGCTGGGATAGGCTCCAGCGACCCTCAAGAGGATAAGCGGCTATGAAAATGGATGGATGAACATACGACTGGATAAATGAGACTTGGATTATACTGCAGAGTTTGTAAATGGATGTTTTGGTATAGTTTTGTTACTGTTGAACGTTGACCCCTTTTATTTCAGTTCGAGAAATTTCGTAGTGTTTTTATTCTGTGTTCACCAGAGGCATGCAAGTGAATTCAAATTAACACCAGATGAGTAATTGATACTCTTAGCGATCATTTTGGGGTGACATATTTCTTCCTTGCAGTGTCATGTCCTCCAAGTTCAACACTAAGCAAACTACTTGCTGATACAGACTGTGTGATGTCATTTAAAGCTCATGAAAAAGCTGAATGTTTACCTCTTCTTGCTGCTGGCAAACATGTTCATATACAGCAGGTTGAGGTGCAGGTGGAAAATGAGTTAACAGAGATGCCGGCAGCACAGTTCAGATGAAATCCTGCCTGTGGTGTTTTATGCGCTGTACCGTGCTGTCATTATCTATACTGTACGTCTACTTCCCTCTGTGCCAAATCACCTTCATAATGACGATGAAACGTCCAGAATGACCTTAATCCAGCTGCTTTGTGGAGATATTAGTGAATTAAAGCTGATGTCAGCACTGCTCGACACACACACACACACACACACACACACACACACACACACCCATTTGTGATGCCATCATTTTTAGACCTTCATTTGAAGCAATCATTTCCTGAATTTAACATCATTTAATTTAACTTAAAGGGACAGTTCACCCTAAAATCAGAAATACATATTTTTCCTCTCACTTGTAGTGCTGTCGAGTTAGCGAGTGTTGGAGATATTGACCTTAGAGATGTCTGCCTTCTCTTTAATATAATGGAACAAGACGGCACCCGGCTCTTGTTGCTCAAAGTGCCAAAAGCTACATTTGAAAAACTCAACAGCAATGTCTCTTTCCAGAAATCATGACCCAGCTTCTCGAGGTAATCCACGGACCTTGTGAGCAATTTTATGCAGGAACTATTTTCTTTCTGCTGAACTACACCCACCAACCCTATCACCAAGCAGAAGGAAGCGTGCATCTACTCATGGACGAGAGGCTCGTGCTCGTGACAGAGTGAGATGTAAACATTAATGGCGTCTTCTCAGCTGAGCTGTAACGTTGGCTATCACAGTGCTGCTAGGTGAGCTAGCAGTATACACGCTTCCTCCTGTGAGCTGATGTGGTTTCTGGCTCTAGTTCGGAACAAAGAAAATAGTTCCTACATGAAACTGCTCACAACAAGGTCTGTGGATTATCTTGAGTAACCGGTCATGATTTCTAGAAAGAGACATTGTTGTTGAGTTTTTCAAATATATTTTTTGGCGCTTTGAGCACCACAAGCTGAGTGCCATCTAGCTCCATTATGTTGGAGAGAGAGCAGACATCTTCAACACTCTGCAACTCACACCAAACAATCTGGATTCATTAACAGCACTACAGGTAAGAGGAAAAATAAGTATTTTTGATTTTCGGGGTGAACTGTCCCTTTAACTGTACCTCTAATTCTAATCTAACAGCTCATTTTATCAAGTAAAGACTCTAAAAACACAAAATAGATTTACTTCCTGTCCTTGAGAGGACATCTGGGATCTCATAAGTATGGAAACTCATGAACACACACAAATGCGTCATAGTTGTCAGAGATGAAAAGGAGATAATGGACCTGAATGCTCAGTGACAGAGCCTTTGTACCGAGCCGTCAGGCGGCTGTGACAGGTGAAATGTTCAGACTAGCCTGTTTTCTTCACCTTCTCCGGAGTGATACAGTAAATGGCTCCAACCTTGTAGCAATCCATTGTTAAGATGTTTACCTTGGGCGATGTGGGCTGTTTTTATAGCATATTGTGTTTCTTAAAGTTATGTCTCCTTTTATTGCTTTCATAATGTACCTTTTTATTAATGTTGTGGTCCGGCAGGTCGGCAGCAGATACAGTTTTTACAAGAAAGTGAATTGTGTTTTGAGGCTGAAAGGTGCAGTCTGCCTCAGAAAGATGTCTGTTGTCTTTGTAGGCAAAGAAAGAGCGTTTTGTAAAGCACAGACCACTTATATTTAATTCAGGAGTGTGAGTGGTGTGGTTTGCATTTTTTTGTGATCTTGTAATCACAACAAAGCAGTGGCTTTTGTGATGCGTAGGCAGCTGGCAATTTATGAAAACAACAACCTGAATAAAAACAAGAGACAAAACCGGAACAATTGTTGGTAATTGTTACTCTGTTGGAGGTTTACTTTGGACATAAATGTTGTTAAGCAGCAGCTGCTTGATGTGCATTGTCTGACCTTCCTTTTCAAATAATTGGTGTAAAAGTTTGGCAGTGCCTTTTCCATAAAAATGTGAAATACAAAGTGCGAGTGCAGTGTAACATTCTTATCTGCAGCCTGGGAGCTGATTGAGGTCAATCTGTGATTTGCCGCCTTGGCCCCAGGGACCGGCTGTGATATCACCAGAGGGCTTACAGTTACCCACAGCTCCCCGAGTTTCACGTATCTTCAAACAGTTTGTCTTTGCTTTCTGCTAGGACATCATGTCGAGTACACAGACTGTTTGCATTGTCTGTTTTTCATGCACTGCTGAAGCTCTTAATGTGCCAGTCAATCTCCCCTTGGGGTAGCAAATGATTTATTCTCCTCCATCTTCAGCTGTTTGAAAAATCTGCTTAAAGTGTGTGCTAATGTCATTTTCCTGTTCACCTGTTGTTCATGTTACAGAAACAAGACTACAGATCAGCATGAGGGGCTTTTAAATTTCATAATTTGTCTGTGACAGAGCCGTCAGTCGATATGTCAATGGAGCAGTCAAATGGAAACTTCTTTGTAAATGTCCCCCACAGAATAATGCATGAGAAAAGCTTAAGCTGGCAGCGTGTGATGAAACCGCCGTCTGCTTGTTCAGGCGCTAGTTTCCTACCAAGACAGCGATGTCGCCCAGCAGCTCGTCGACCTTCTCACTCATGTGGTTTCGGGGCGTTCGGGTGCTTGAGAGAGGCTAGGAAAATGCTTATCAGTCTGTATAAATCTGTAGTACTCTTGGAAAAAGTCACGCTAGTTTGGCAACATCCTTTCCACCCAGTGATTTTTATTTTCCCCTAGTGGGCAGTAATCAAGTAGTTGTTGAGTTAAGAAGGACGACTCATACTGCTGCAGGTACATGACAACATTATCATTATCAAAGGCTTCAGAAGTTGCAAATGCATTTAAAAGTTGAGGGAGCTTTTTTAAGTAAATAACAGGGGTAGGCAATAAGGCCCTAAAGTAATATAAAGACATTTCAGGGTATTTTGTGATAATGATATTCTTGACCATATGAAAAATTAGTAAAAAAAAAAAAAAATTCTGATTATTTAGGAAAATAGAATTGCAACAACATAAGTGATATAGTTTTACAAAAATGATCTCTCATTTCTTTAGTTTGTGAACAACAACAGTAACTCAGAGTGAGATTCAGATTCTGTGTACAATATTAATAGTTCAGCAAAATAAAATCTACCAGTAATTACATCATTCCCAAATACAAAAAATGTCCCCTGGGATCTATATTTATGAGTCAAGGGGGGATTTCATTTTCTTTTAGTAAAATCCTAAATGATTGAGTTGTTTATGCTCTGCCATTTCTCCTCTAATCATCACGCTGTAACCTGTGACAGGCTGTTATGATACCACCACTATCACACATTCACATATACGCCTCAGGCGTCACGTAGGTTTACATTACCAAAGTTTTGTGACAAAATCACTTGACGACACCGACTCCTGTGTGGGCACAGCGCGAAAGAGAGGGAGAGGCGCTGTGCTGCTGTCAGAGGAGCTGCTGAAGTCCGGGGCTGTTCATAAAACATTCAGGACACCACAGTTCATCCCACACTACTGAAGCTGCTCCTCTTTTTGGAACCACTGCGGCGTGGGTAATAATTTCACTTTCAGCCATGCTTGTTGTTGCCGTGGGTAACAGGATGACGTCAATATGTCATCAAGTCGAAATATTGTGAGTATCACGATATAAATTGGTCATACGATGTTAAAAATTATATCGGTATTCTCATGAATGAGATGATATGGACCACCCCTTGTAAATAAATAAATAAATAAATAAAAGCTCTATATTAATTCTTCACCCCATGTTACGTTGAAGAAAACTTTGTTTTCCCACATGGTGAACAAAGAATCAAAAAACTGAAAAAAGTTCTTGACGAATTGAAGGGGCCCTTTTATCGACAGCAGAACTATATCAAAACGTGTATTTACAAACTCTCATACAACTAGTTAAATAAGACTTGGATCATTCTGCACGAATTGTGTTAAAGTTTGTAAACAGATGTTTTGATATAGTTTTGCTGCTGTTAAACACAGGACCCCTATCACTTCAATTCATTTGTCAGTTTGTCCATTTTTGAATTCTCAGTTCATCATGGAGGCATGTGAGAAAAACAAACTTCACCTAACAAATCCAACATAAAATGGGGTAAGGAATAAATATACAGATCATCATTTGGGGGGGTGAAGTATTCCTTTAACATGATTTTGGATAACCTTTTCTTTTAATCTTGTCCTTGATTACTGATGATACTGTCGTACCAACAGCAGTGCGAGTCTGTTCTTTGCTGTCCTAATTTTAACACTCTGATTAACTACTTGATTATTGCCCACTTGTGGAAAATAAACCGGGTGGAGAGGATGTTGTGAGGCGAAACACATACCACAGATTTTTCGACTGATAAGGTACAAAGGAGACTCAGATAAGTGTATCGACAGTTTTTATCAACTCAGAGATGCTTTCTTTAATCAAGGTTAGGACAGTTGGACAGTCGAAGGACGTTGTTGGAGAGATTTTAGTGAATAAATCAAACTGTTAAAGTGGGGACATGAAAGACATAAATAATAAAATCATTTGCTACCAGTTGCTGATTAATGCTGAAACTGAAACAAACCCAGTTTTCTGGGTCTGTTTTTGTCACTAGTTGCTTTTTCTGTCTCTCGCTATACTTTCACTTGTGTGTGTGTGTGTGTGTGTGTGTGTGTGTGTGTGTGTGTGTGTGTTTGTGAGTAATATCATTACCTCTGCTCTGATTCCCCTGATTTGATCAGCAGTCGCTCCTGGGTTTCATATTCCTGGCACTAATGCCATTGACCATCAAAGACAGCTAAAGAAAACACTGGACGTTCCTTGTTTGTCACACATCCTGTCTGAAGTTAATTCACTTTGTCGGCTGCGCTCACATCTCGCAGAGAGCGAGGGAGAGAGGTAGGCCGTGCCTGGCAGCGTTCACGGTGCATCAGAGGAAACTTTTACCTTGTAAAACTCCCCATGTTGTAAAATAAAGCATTTCATGTAGAGTGGTTTATAGATGTCAGCGGTTTCGGGTCGTAGCTGTTCAGCTCCCTTGTTGGCCTTGTCCTGGATCAGCTCCACTGTGTGTGGCTCTTACTGTGAAGTTAGTTTAAAACTTTAATCATCTCAGTGGAAACATTTGTTGATATTTATATTAATGTTGTTATGGATAATTATTCTCTAACTTGACTCTGATTTAGATAAGATTAGAAAGCTTTATTAATCCCTAATATGGGAACTCATTTGCCACAAAAACAACTCATTGAGACAACAAACAATACAGACATTATATTCAGCACATTCACAGTACACAACAAATGCAAATGAACAAGACAACAGAAAAAAATAATGCCGTCAGAAGCCATTTGAGACATAATTAACAGTTGAAAGGTGCTGCATCTAGAGACCACATCTGAAAAATCTGACTGCTGCTGGAACAGAAGCCTTCACAGTCGCTCAGTGACACTGAGGCATCCTGAGTCGCACACTGAATGAGCTCTGAGTCTGTTAAATACAAAGTGTAACGGATGGCCTTCAGAATACAGAACCGTTTTTTAGTTTGGCCCTTGTTCTCTTTACTGCAGTGACCTCAAGTGAGTCTGGGATAAGGCTAATCACTGAGCCAGCCTATCTGATCATCTTATTGATCCTGTTTTTATCTTCCGCAGTGATGCTGCCCCCCCGGCACAGCAGGGTATTAAAGAAGACACAAGCTGAGATATCCAGATTAAAAAAAAACATGTAGAAACTTCTTGCTGATTAGGGCTGCTCCCGACTAAGAATTCTCCTAGTCGTCATTTAGAGCCATTAGTCGACTTGTCGCCTACATGTCTATGATATTAATTTATTATTAAATGATATATTTTGGTGGTTTGAGTTGAAGGTGTGAGAAAGAATAGTCTCAGTAACATTGTTAACACTGTGCTACATTACAGAGAAATACAAACCGTACTAATGAACCTTCATTAATATAGGCCTATATTTTATCTACAAGTGCACGTCACACACTGAGCGAGCCGCCTGTTAATGACGCTGTGGGCTAATGGGCATGTAGCTACTTCCATGTTTCACATGATACGTCATGTTTGTAGTGGACCAATGAAGATGAGTTTACATATCACCTTGGGTTGGTCCTTCACCTTCTCAAAATGATCCCACACTTTGGATTTCCTGCCCGACATGTTATTAACTAGCCTGTGGAATAACCGCAGGTACCAGCCCTGGAAATTAGGGGCCGCCCTGCACTAACATGATCAACTTTACTGTATTTATCAGACTGAATATTTACAGAAGAAGGGAAAGATATCTGTCGGCTGTGATTGGTTTGTAACGTGACTCCTGTCTGACTGCTGAGCGTGGACACTTCCTGTGTCTGTCCTTTCAGGTTAAATTCCCATATGGTCCAGTCATATAGGTTTTGATTTATTTTGACATGGCGCAGCTCCTAATAGAGTTTTCACATGTTTTTTTCTGCGACCAAGCCACCAATGAAATCTTGCTGACTAGTGACCTCAGCTTCCTCAAGAAGAAGTTTATTTATTGATACTTTGAGCTTAACGTGTGCTGTGCAACATTAATCTGTAATCATGTAGGTGAAAACACACTCAGATGTATCGTTATGTACAAAAATAACGGACAAGGTTTAATCACAACAGTGTGTAGAGGACGACTGAGTGTATTACACGCTGTATTCTGTGCCAGGGACACTTGGATGAAGGCCGCTTTTTGTTTGAGGTCCCTTTTGACAGTCAAAAACTTATTTTGTTTCATGACTGTTTGTTTTTTATTTTGAAACTCTGCAGCAAAGGCCGCCTGTGTGTGTGTGTGTGTGTGTGTGTGTGTGTGTGTGTGTGTGTGTGTGTGTGTGCGTGCGAGAGATTCTGTGGAGCATTTATTATTTCATCAGCTCCTTGACTGAACTCAGCTCCTATAAACCAGAGAGGGGCGGCTGACTTTTTGGCTGCAGTTCAGCTGAGTGAACCTTAATTTCACGTATAAAATGAGGCAATGAAATCTTTACAACTAACCAAACGTTTTTCAAAGTATATTGTAAAGTACAATATGAGCAAAACAATTAGGGCTGAAGTTTGTTTCGTCGAGATAAAAAACGAAAGTCATCATCCAGGCAGTTTCCTTTTAAGCCTGCGTGGTGCGTTTCCTGTTTTAGCACTGACGGTGCATTAAGATGAGTCTGTTTCATGTCATTACTTGAATGGAGGTGCCTTTATCAGAAGGAACATTGTGTCAAGAACAGACGACAGAACAAACAATATCTCAATATTTATAACCTCGGCTGATTATGTCACACTGTTCTGGGGATAACTGGTGGTGCTTTCAGAATATATTTACATACAAGACGTTTCAGAGGCATCGCTATTAACAGATTGATTGTTTACTTTCAATGTTGCATGTAAGACTTAAGAACACTGAAGCTATACCACTCTTCAAAATGCCAGATATTATATGAAAGGACCTATCATGCTCAGTTTAAGGTTCATACTTGTATTTTGGGCTTCTGTTTAAACATGTTTACATGCTTCAATGTTCAAAAAACATTATTTTCCTCATCTGTATCAGCATCTGTATTCACCCTCCCACCCTGTTTTAGCGCCTGCCTCTTTAAGCCCCCCTCCTGAAAAAGTGTGCTGCTCTGATTGGTCAGCGTTTCCAGGTCTTAGCTCTCAGTGTCTCTGCACCGTCATTGCGTGACATTAGATAACGTGTCCCTGACATTAGCATGTAGCTACATGTAGCAGTGTAGACAACGTAGGGCTGGGTATCAGTTAGAAGTGGGAATCACCAGAGGACCCATGATATACTTCCCCAAAGGAAAACTTTGTCAGCATCAGTTTTACCTCATAAGTAAAGTTTTCAGTCTGTTGGTCTGACTGTTATAATTTTTATTGCAGCAAAATGTGATGATAAGCAGACAGGCTGACCAGCACTGTCATAAAACCTGTCAGAAATGAAAACTGAAAACACCTGACACACCGAACTGTTGGCAGATTTAACGCCCTCTTAGAGGCCAGATTGAGCACATGAGCGAAATACTTCACATGCAGGTACGCCTGCTAACTGAGAGGCATAT
This sequence comes from Cephalopholis sonnerati, assembly GCA_019142605.1. Taxonomy (NCBI): domain Eukaryota; kingdom Metazoa; phylum Chordata; class Actinopteri; order Perciformes; family Serranidae; genus Cephalopholis; species Cephalopholis sonnerati. The sequence continues at coordinate 9,442,851 of JAGQAX010000002.1, read as the reverse complement.
GTCATGTTAGAAGCATTGGCTGTTACAACGACAAGGAGTTTGTCAGCAATGCCCCATTCTTGTCTTGGAGTTCTCCGATGTTTGCTGCAGAGTGACTTTCATATATTGCTCGAGTTTGTGAGACAGCAGTCGACAGTTCTCTCTGAGATAATGTGCTGTTATAGTCACATATGAATCCACTGACCTTTAAGTCCAGGCGTCACAAGTTAATGCCACCCTTCCTGCTGTATTCAAAGATTCCTCAGCTTTATGCTTCACTCCTCTGTGGAGCTCGGGTACATTTGGTTAAAAATGTTGGGACAGAGTCACATACCGACAGATTATTTTTAGCTTGTAACAAAAGCCTTCGTCTTTGGGCGCACATGAAGTCAGTGATGGACTGTTTTATTTTCTTCGCTCTCTCAGAGTCGGATGATGGTTTCGTCAAGCTAAGTGTGTCCAGTGTTGGTTGATTTTTCGCGGAGTGAGTTTAGCGTTAGCTTGGTCATCAGTGACTTGTGCTATCTCTGGATGGTGACGTGTGAGGTGAACCCTCATGTTCGTATTTTATTCTCAAATGACAATGCTTACAAATCACATGTGTCGTATCCAAGTCCTTTCCCTCCGTGTTAAAACATCCAAAATAAGTCCAGACGTTTGATTTAAACGCTGACGGCGCATTTCTGATTTCGTTCTCCAGTGCGTCCATCTGTTTTTTGCTGAACTTCCTGCTAAATGTTGCTGACTGAGACTTCTGCTGACCTCACCAGGAAAAAAAACCTCAGCACCATCTAGTTGACCAAAAAAGCAGTTGATTGTATTATTGTAGTACCAAAAAGCTGTATTAAAATTTGTATTTGCAAAAAATAATAATGTATATAAAAGATCTATACTTGGCATGTGTGTATCGATGCAATATCGCCACGCAAAATATCGTGATACTGTGCATTATTGATTTATTTTCCCCACCTCTAGTGTTAGTACTTCGTATCTTTAAGATATCAACTGAAACAACCCCAAAGTTCTCCAGTCGAGCAGTACCTTCATTTGATCATTTTTATACCCAGATCTTAAAAAAAGATGACTTGTATGCTTTTTCTTGTCACACCAGTTTTTTATTAATTTTTATTTTTACAGGCTATTATACAAACCAGAAATTACACCACACTCAGAGAGTGAACACTCTGTACTTCTGCCGTCTGCCTTCCTCGAAAGACTTAGCGGGGAGAGAAATTGCTGACAGCTTTTAGTTTGAAATTCCTCCAGAATAATTTTAGACCCTGCTGCTAATCCTCTTGTGATCAACCTCTGAATCCTGACCCAGACTTTACGAATCATTAGCTGTAAACCAGTATACTGTGTTATAAACATTTTCAGCTTCCACACAGGCTCTCTGATGGTCTCGATCTCCACCTGTCAGTTAGAGGGAAGTCAAGGACGTCTCTGTGTTCTGGAGGGTTCTTTACATCTATAGGTGTCAGAGTCCACAGCGAGGCAGGGTTTAGCTCGGAGCCTCATTTATGCACCTTTTTGAGTTATTCACTTGAGAATGTAACGGACGACTTCTGTTCACTTACACACACGCGCACACACACACACACACACACACACACACACACACACACGCACACACATGCTGCTGAACCGAGGACTGAAAGTGATGCTGCTGTAGGAAGTGATTATACAGCTTGTTTCCTGTCCATGTTTTTAGCAGTTAGGTAGCTGCTGTAGGGCTGCAGAGGAAATGTAGTATAAGTCTGACGGTGGCAGGTGGACTAGATGTAGTAGCACATCGCACTGTGAAGCATTTTATCAGGCGATGGTTGTGTTTTCATCAGTGAAGGGCTACAGGCATGAGGAAATGTTTATCAGCATTTGTGAACTAGTAAGTAAGAACCTTATTTGATAGATCAAACATGCAGATTTTGTTTTTAAAGCTGTGGAACTCATATTAAACGTCATTTGTTTTGGTATGTGTAGTAGAGGGTTATCTGCCTGTGCTAAAGAAATGTCCGTACATTGTTTAGAGTGCTGTTTAAAGGAAGTGGTCTGCATAACCTCACTGTAGATTTCCTACCCACTGTATGTTTGTACTCAGTCTGTATTCATTCTGTTTAACTATATTAATGTTTATGGTTCTGCTTTTATGTTGATAAGAGTTAGTTTCCACGTCTAGTTGATCATTTGTAAAGATATTTACACATACAGTGTGCTGCTTTCTTGGTAGATCTCTGAAAACCGATAACAGTCTAAAGCTGCTTTTTGTTGGTTCACTGACAGCGCGTCTTTCAATTCCCCATAGAGAGAAAAATAAGTGACTGCTGTTTATGTTAAGAGGCAGCAAGGCTACATCAAGGTAATGATGGCATGAAAAATCCCCTCTTCAACTCACTGCCCTAGTACTTTTTTTTTTTCTTTTTGTCTTCATCAGTTTCTCATCACACTGGCGTCTACTTGTAGCTTTCAGGAAGCGGTTAACCTTGATGGAGGATGGTAGAGAGAGAGAGAGGTCTATAACGGCTCACAAAGCAAATGGAAAATTGAGACTGCGACCCATGCTCAGTCATTTAGATAAAAAATGGAGAAATTGGCCTCCTTTCTCATTGAGGTACATTTGTCCCTTTTCCTGAACCCTTAAAGGCATCGTCGTGATGGAGTGTGTATCGTGCAAATGATTGGAGGAAAATGGAACATTATGAGAGTGACATATGGCTTTCATTTTTGTTTCACCTTGATGTGAACCACAGAAGAAAACAGTTATTCAGCATTAAAGAAATTAGAGTTGGTTTATATGCATGCAAGACACCGTGGTGTGGGTCTGTAGATGGCATAGGAGCTACAAATTGCCCAGAGGTATTATTGCTCAACTTGTTTGTTGCTGTTAGGGATGTAAACACTTAACTGTGAATGTATTTGACTGGTTATGCATGTTGGTCTATAGGTTAATTTTACTACTCTTCAGGTGACTGCACTGCGCACCCCCTGTATCTGGAGGGAGCTAGCTAGCGGTACTGGTCATTTGGACATTACTGCTGCTAACATTGTCCCAACCTGACAGGTTTCTGTTGCTACAGATTATTGTAAGGCAACAATACTTGTGCAGGTCCTGAGTCCACGACACATTTCCCTACCTGGACAATAGGCTGTATCGTATCGTATCGTATCGTATCGTATCGTATCGTATCGAATCGATCGCACCTTACCTTACCATAACGTAACATAACGTAACAAAACAGAGTGGCCGCTCTCCAGTCTCCCCTCAGGGCTCCGGAGAGTAAGCATCTTAAATTTGAGCCACAAAGCCCCTTTAGCATTGTTAACTCTGTCATCACTGTTAGCTCTGTTAGCACCATTAGCAGTGTAATCACAGCTTGTGGTGCTAACATAGTTAACAATGTTAAAGGGGTTTTGCGGCTACAAAATGAAGCCTCTTATTTACCAGGGCTACCTGGGGGAAGACTGAAGGGTGGCCATGTAGTTCCGCAGCAACCAACCCGAGTATTGCACAGGGCAGAGCTACTAAGGCTAACGTTATCTTGCTAGTAGAGGCTGGAGGGGGGGTCAGTGTGCATTATGTTACCGCAGCAAAAAATAAAATAAAAAGCAAGACATGTACAACACAAAACTTTGAAATTCACCAACTGTAAATGGATAGCACTTTGAAATGAGGTGCTAAAGCTCATTGAGTCAATGGCGTACCGTACTAACCAGAAAGGCCTCATTTATTTCAGGCCTTTTTTTTTTTCCCTAAAAATTGTCCAGTTAGTTACCGATGGGTGTCAGCTATCAAAAGCAAAATTAACCTAAACTGACATCACTCATTGCAACTTGCTCGAAAATGCCAAGTGGTGTACAAACAAAGTTTTACATGGGTAAACAAGACGTCAACCACTGAAAGAAGGCTGCCTGTCAACAGTAGGAAACACAGCTGCACTGCCAAGCATTGCATTTGTTTACTGTAATTATTGCTGTGGCCTACGGAAATTAATGGAAATGACTTCATACCGCTTTATTTCCCCCGGGTCGCCACTCTTTTCATAACACAATTTTTTAGCTCTTCCCCTGATCTGTCACGTTCTTCTACTCACTGCGGCAAGAAGCCTCTTCTTTCCACAGTGCGGTGGAATAGTTCTTGCCAAGAGTTTGAGTTGATTTGACCATCTCTGTGATCCTAGTGAAGAGTTGTAGAGATGTCTGTACTTCTTCAGCCAGACTTCCCTTGAAGGCGTTCATGTTTAAAGATGCAGTGGGCGGCCAGTTACAAAAATTCAAAAGGTGCGTGACCTAGCTCTTTCGTAGCCTTTGTGCTCAACGCGAAACCCGTGATGATATCCTTTTTTGGTGCGTGAACCTTGCGCTGGGGACACTGCAGCAAGTATTAACCAGCTTTATTCAGCACTTAGTTGTGTGGTACTTTGAACTTGAGTCTTTTAACTAGGCCACCAAAATGCATCTCTGCACTTTGCTGTGGTGCATCAGATCAATGCTCACTTCTGAATGTCAGTGTTTCCCCAGTGCATCTTCCCAAAGATTTACTAGAAGTGTTACGCTGCATCAAACTACTTCCAAGTTTTATTTGCTGATGTATTTATTAAAGTTCCAAGTAGTAAAAGTTTGTAGCTGATAAATTTATGAACGCTTGGCTCTCTTTCTCTCCCTGTCTCCTCACTCAGGACGTTTACTGCTGCTAAAAGGATGATGATGAGGATAATAGGAGGAGGCCACGGCCGAAGGTGCAGCCCTCGCTAAAATCACACTTTCTCCCCAAACTTCAACCCTCCACCATCCATCCACCACTGCCGTCCCTCCTCCTCCCCCAGGCGCCATGGCCAACCACCTGGAGCTGATCCAGGAGCTGCAGCAGCTGGACAAAGGTGCCCAGTCTAGAGAGGCTGCGGGCGGCCCAGAAGCGGCGAACCCAGCAGCTGAAGAGATGGGCTGTGTACGAGAAGGAGATGCAGAACAAGAAGCGAAAGGCCGACAAGAAGGGACGCAATGCCAGTAACCTCCAGCAAGCAGAGTCCAAGAGGCACGTGTCGTTTGCCGCCAGCGTGGCACTTCTGGAGGCATCGGCCAGGAATGATCCTGACGAAGGTAGGGGCTGTAAAGAATATTTATGAGCTGTGCAAATTAGAAAATAGAAGTGTAGATTTATGGGGGAATGTGCTCGGTGCGGCTCACATGTGCGCAGTGGCCACACAAAATCTAAGAGCTGTGGATTTATTCTCCATGTAACGAGGCGACACACAGTAAATTATGTGCCGGAGTTTTGTTCATAAGCTCAGAGTCAAACCCAGCACAAAGCTCAGTGACGCCACATTTGAATAATTACTCTAATTTCAGCCTCACCTCTCTACTTTAGCTGGATATCAAAATGCCAAGGTCAGGGAAACGATTAGCCGGGCCTGCCCACTTAAACTGCCAGTGGTACTCACTCCATTCGAGCTGAATTTGTTCTGCTAGGAGACTGTTTTATCATTGCGAAATAATGGAGTTGTCACACTGAGATGAAACTCTGCCAGTCTTTTAATTAAAATTTCAACGGATGGTGCCCCCCTATTTGGAGATAATAATTGTTTTCCTCCAGTACAAACAGTCCCACGATGCTGTGGCAGTGCTAACAGTGTGTCAGTGATGCAGGGATGATAGCAGGCTGCTTATCATTTAGATATAACATCTAATTTAACTTCACTTTAACTTGAAATTAGATTGAACTCCTTTTATCGTAACGCACACAGCCCATGGCTGCGCTACTGTACATCCTTTGCCTGTGCAAGCTGTCATGACAGATATGGAAACAGCCACAAGGCTGATGTACAGTGATTCTCACAGAGCAGACGCAGCCCTGCACTGCGCACACACACACACACACACGTGCACACATATGCTCATGCACATGGACTGCGAACTGGCATTCATGAGCTCCAGCTGGAGGGAGAGTCAGTGGAAGTCTTTTGGATTTGTGTTGTCTTGATGGCTTGTTGGACTTTATCACGTATGACCTAAATAAAGATCTGATAAAAACCAGCAGGCAACAAAAGGATATCACCTAATTAGGTAAAAAGTAAAACCTCTTTCCATTCTAGAAAAATAGCTTTTATCAGTTATGTTGCTGTTGTTGCTGATTCTGCTGCTGCCGCCTCATTAGACACAGAGAGAGGTGTTGTTGTGTAAGAGAGTTTAGAAATGGTTTGAACAGCATTAGAAGGTTTGTCGTGCGCGTCTGCGCTGTGTGGAGTTCCCAGAAAGTCTGCTGAGCCAATTAGTCTTTGAACCAGGATGTTGTTGTGGCTGTTGGTGCTAAGTCTTCAGTTTGAAAAACCACACGAGGTGGCCAGGAGCGTGCAACATCTACTCGTTTACTGTCACTTCCAGGAAATATGCATACATCAGTACTTCCTAGAATTTTTAGTCAATATAGTGTTTTTAAGGTCAGATTTATACCTGGTCAGGGCAGTAAGACATTAATGAATCATGGTGCAAATTAAATGTTAAAAGGCAGCATTTGTGTGCCGTTTATCCAGTTGATTCAGGAAGCAACAACCATGCATAAAAGGTATTTGAGCCTCTTAAGCAAAACAAAAAATCCTTTCTTTTCCTTTTACTTTTAAAGGCCATCCTGTCCTTGAGTGTGTGATATTTGGCAGCTTAAAAAATGGAAATGATTTTCATGATTTAAGCGAGTACCTTGAGTGCTGTTTGTCCAGCTTGTGGCCTTGGCCAAACAATATTAGAGATTATATTATAGTGCGAAGGCAGGGTTGTGCATATTGATACAGTAAGATGAATAAATGTAGAGGTAACTGGCGCTGTAAATCACAAGTATCATCATGATTTGATAGTCTCAAGTTTCTCTGATATCACAAAGTCTGCCATGATACTCTTTTGATTTGATTCAATTCAGGGACCTGCAATCAGTGTGAGACCATATCAGGAAATATCCTTATTGTCTTTGTTTTACCTGCTTGCCATTATCTACCTGATGCTAGGCTGCTAGCACTGCTTGAATGTTTAGGAAAGAGGTGTGCTTGGACAGACATAGAGCTGGGTGATATGACCTCAAAACAATATCACAGTTAATTACAGTGAACAAACAATTGTCTTATTTTTGTTTTTTGTCCTCACTGACAAAGTTTGTACTGTAAATATGCTCAGTTATTAAAGCTGTTAACTATTAAATGTTTCCTCTAATGAAAGAGTGTGTATCTTATCTTTGTGATTTATTAAGTAACTGAAGAAAACACACACAGATGAACTTTTTTCTTGAATCTTTTTCATACTGTGTAGCCTTTGTAAATGCTCGTTATTGAGAGCTGCTTTGTGGAGGCTCTTGTTGCTGGGCGCTTGTCAGTCTCTTTCTTTTCTTGAGCCATGCACTGCTCATATGCGGCAACATGATTGTGCTTCAAGTGCTGTAACAGATTGGCGGTATTACCTTTGGTCACTGAAATGTTTTTTCTGCACTGTTTACATTTAATTTCTTTCTGTTCTGTGTCGTCTTTATGAAAGCAAAAATGTGTCCAAATGACAGACACGGCATTTATATTGTTGTAAGATTATGTTGTTAAGAGGCTCTGAGGGTTGGTTTTGATTAATTGCCCAGCCCTGACAGAAAGGTGACAAACAAACAAAACAACAAATTTCAAAATTAAAGCATATCTTAAAGATGAAGATATGCATCTAAGTTTTCACTTTGCATCCACGATGTTGGATCATTGAAAACTGAGTTGACATATCGAATAAGATTGATGTACTTTTAAGGGTACTGACCGAATACAGATTGAGGTTAAATCCAACTGTGCCAAATGTCAGTACCTGAGATACTATTTTGGTGTAAATGCTGGGTTTAGACAAGAGGCGGAAGAGCTGCAAATTGACCTGAAGCCTGGAAGCTGACCACGGCGCTCTGAGGACAGCAACAAAGCAAACTAAAGATCAGCAGAGGAGCAGTATTGTTATTAGTCTGCTACGTCACCTTTGCAGCCTATTAAAAAATGAAGTTCTTGTTATCACAGAGGAAAAGGAACAGTAGTGGTACCTTATGGTACTGGTACCGAATTCCAGTTACCAGAACCAGTGCCAGCATCAGCTTGAACGTGAGCATTACCCAACCCCATGCAGTTTATGTCAATATGTATGTAACATTATTCACTCACTCTACTTTAAAGATGTCATCAGTCATTAGGTATTTTTGTGAAGCCCAGTGGTGTAAATAATATCTCTGCTTGTTAGTTTCCAGCCTGACTGTGTTCACATTCTGTGTATCTGTAACACATCTGAATAGACACACCAGCCCGTGTCTCTGCGTGTGCAGCGTTGGACACATTGAGAGCAGATTTCTTTGCTTTGGTTTGAGCATCACTAATAACTGCAGAAGCTTTGTCAGTTCTCCTCACCGCTGACAGAGCCCGGGCATAGAAACATTTGCTATCAGTGCTGTTTAATGAGGGTGACCATGAAAGAGGCAGGGAGATAAAAAGCAAAGGAGACAGGTTGTAGTGTTGCCCACACAGCTCCAGTGGCAGCTGGCTAGCTCAGGAGCCTGATAATCTCCTCTCTCATTCCCTCTGGTCCCCAAATGCTTGATCAAGCATCATGACTCCACACGCTATGCTGCTCAATGCACACTATGCTCACAGGCTCTGGGCTTCCTTTACAAAAATATAATGTGACACTGTCATTTATTCTCTTGTGCAGACGTTTCAAAGAAGCTTATATAAGAAGAGAAAAGAACATTTGAATGTAGATCATGATTGAAATGTGAGCATTGAGAAAACCAGGACATATTTTCATAAATCACAACTTAAATTTAGATCCATAATCTAAAAGAACAATACGTATCAGAGCCAGAATGAACAGCAGAGAGTTACAGATGTGTTGAGAAATAAAAGCAGCCGTCTATCACCTCTCTTTAATAATGAGAAAGGAAGGGAGGGAGGGAGAAGTAAAAACAACAACACAGAGACTGAGATTGACTTTGACCCGAGGCTGACTCCACCGGCCTCCAGGCCATAATAAGATGAGACGTAGGATTGGCTGGACTGAGTCCTGCTTAATCCCTGATTGGCTGGCTCGAGTGAGATGTTTCCTGTGATTCTTTAACTGCTCCCTTCTCTCTGCGGTCGCAGTCAGAGCATCACTGGGTTGACCGCAGGGTATTTGTACGAGCACACGCTGACAAATGTCTGAGCGTGTTCGCTGGTTTGCATGTTTTATGGATGGAGCATCGGCTGCTTTTATGGACTTTGTCAGCTTCACTGTTTCTTGGACAGTAGATGGTGTTATTGAAACTACCATCTGTGAATAATGCAGGTGTGCATGTATTATGTGCTCGTGTTTTGAGACGTCCTTGTCATTGTAACTTCCTCACAGGAAGCGGTGGCAGCAGACTCACCAGGCCGTGAGGAGATGCAGATATAGTAAAGCTGCAGAGGACACAATGTGTACTCAAGCTGAAGTTTGTGTTTGTTTGTGCGGATGTGTTGTGGTGGTGAGATGGAGAGAAGAAAAACTGAGAAAGTCTTTGTGTGAATATTTGGGATTGCATGAATGTAAATAAACTTTCCAGTGTGTGTTTCCATACAAAAATGTGTCTGCATGTGTGACGGCTGGCCAGCCAGAGACACGCTGAAGAGGCTTTGATCTGAGGGGATAAGAGAGGAGGGAACAGGAGGTAGGAGAGGATTGGATTGAAAGGGATGCATCCTGAGTCTGAGCCCATTTCTCTGCCCTCCGGCTGCCACCGTCCTGAACCCTCTGCCCCCTCGCTGTGATGAGGGTTGATGGCTGTGAATTACTGTGAAGCACCTCGGCGTCTCTCCGTGCTGCTCTCTGACTATTGAGACTGATAGGTTTTCTACTCTCCAGAGAGCAGCCATCCTGCAGAGGAGCAGCCACAGGGTCAGAGAGGACAGTCGGTACATAGACACCCACAGTGTCCAGACTGACCTCTTCCTCTTAACACCGCTGTGTTATCTGATGAAGTTGTGAAAACAACTCAGATATGATTGAGACTCTCTGTGGAACAGATTTTGAACAGCTGAAGTCTCCTGAAAAGTTTAAGTCTACAACTGTAACATTCGAAAACTACTACAAAATTAACATTTACATTTGATGACAATCATCAAATGTCCTCATCCAGATTGATCTGCAAAGCTGCTCAGTATTATTACTTAATGCAACAGCATCAGGTGGAGTCAGTGTAAACATTTGGTGGCGATCAATACGAGGTCATCAGTAATCCAAACTGCTTTTCAAAGTGTCCTCAAAGAAAGACACTGAAACCTGAGGTGCTCCCGATCGATCTTCTGACAGGCAGTTCTGATTGAGTGTACTGCCGCCTTTAATGGCTTCGCACTGCTCAGAATTAATGCTCCTATTTCATACAGTCCATTCACTAAGTCAAAAAATAATACCTAGTTTCAACTTTATGTTTTCATACTTATTTAATTTTCTATTTAAAGTGTTTAGTAATCCAACTCACAGAAGCCCTGAGTGTCAAGTGAGAACTCGGGTTGTCCATTTTGTTAATCTGATCTGAAATGTTTTCTCTTCTGTGTTTATGAGAGAGGAAGAAAACATGACTGCTCTCAGTCCTATTTAAAACATAGTGTGTTGGCACACTTCTGCCTCCTGTGTCCGAAATCAGAACTACAACAACAAACACCTTGAAAAATGATCCTGTCAAATGAGTAAATAAATAGATAAATAGAAATCACACAGCAATACTTTTTGTTCTTCATCTGTTTGCAGGAAGTAGTATTACCTGGGGACCTCTAGTAAATTGCATTAATTGCTGAGGTCGTCTGTGATGTCATGTGAATCTGCCATGTCTGTAATTTGTCAGGTAAAAATCTGGCCGCAAATGACCAACTGTATTTTGTCATACTGGGGTCAAGTGGTAATATTTGTCCTGTTTGAATGATTTAGGGTCATATTTAGTTTTTTGTGTTCTTTTTTATGCCTTTCCCAGTCGAGAATTATTGCAGCTGCACTGGCAGATATGTTTTGACAGCATTTTGGGTGCATGAGGCCCATCTCACAGAAAGAGTGAGCTCAAATCCACCAGAAGAGAAACTGCGATGATGAAGGATGATGACATGAATGACGTGACAGTGTGTCAGAATAGAGTCTGTTTGTTTAACCCACATTTAAATAAAAGATAAAAGGAGCAAGGAAAGTTGACACAGCACATCACAGCTAGTAGTGCTGTGTAGTGTGACTAGGACTGTGTTATGTAGGGTATGTAGGCTGTGTGCATCATATCGTGGGGGTGATGTCACCATACTGAAAAAGTTGTGCAGCAGTAGCTCCGTCTATAAAGACTTGGGTTTGGAACTGGAGGGTTGCCAGCTCAAGTCCCCATACAGCAGAGTATGGAGCGTGGACTGGCAGCTTGAGAGGTGCCATCTCACCTCCTGGGCACTGCCAAGGTGCTCTTGAGCAAGGCACTGAACCCCAACTGCTCGGGGCACCTGTCCAAGGCAGCCCCCTCGCTCTGACATCTGTACTTTTAATGCATGTATAGCTCCTGTGTGTGCATGTGTGTGTATTTTTTGAATTTCCCCTCAGGGATTAATAAAGTATTTCTTCTTCTTCTTCCTCTTCTTCTTCTTCTTCTTCACACATTACATGTGAGGTCTCTTTGTAATAGTAGTCCCATATGAAAAGGGCTTTTAGAGCAATTTCCCTTGCAAAACTTTATTCACCTCTTTATAATTCATAAACACAGGAGAGAAAACAATTCAGATCAGACTCTTAAAATGGATCACCAGAATTTTTTCCCCACTTACCTCTCAGGGCTTCTGTACATGTTGCACAAATATCCAAACTAAGCTCCTGCACACTGTCAAACTTTGAATCATTTTATCAGGCATTTATGTTTCGGTGCAACGCCCTTCATCGGGCATTTAATTTAGCAAGTTACAATAATCACATTTTATAGTACACATAAATAATTAACAGCCAGTCCAAGGGATGAAGCAATCAAGTATCTACACATGAAGATAATAAAGCGACACCTTGAGAAGGGTAGGGTATCGTTACCTATCTTTTATAATTTTACACGATTGGTCATTTTGTTGCTGCAGCTGTTAGTTTAGATTTCTCTGAAGCACAGCAGCAAACTGGAGTGATTAAAAATGGATTATAAAATGTGAAAAATTCAAGAGCCTCAGGGCAAACACAAACAGTAGCCTCTTTTACACAGTCTGTTAGAGGCGGGAATGTCGTGCTGTTGTTAGGCCACACTGTTTGGTTTTAAAGGTACACTCCCAGAATGGGGGGGGCAGAGTTGCTCAGCCTTTAAAGAGGTAGGAAAAGTGCTGGAGAGATGTCTGTAAAGAGCATGAGCTGGGAGGACGGGGTGGGTGTGACATTTTGATGAAGTGTTATGTGTGTGAGCGATCACCAGGAGATTCAAAAGGCAGCTGGTGTTAGTTGGCAGCTAACAATAGAGAAGAACAGCGTCACAAAATGTCCTGCAAATTGGTGAGACAACGGGCCTCAGTCACTAATATGTGCATACAAACGTACTTACACTGCACATAAAATACATGCATGTGCAAACTTATGATTTGTGTGCACCGTGCCCATGTTGGTGAATCAGAGTCTTTCTAAACTGACAGGCACATGTCCGCCATCTGCAATCAGCATACTGCCACGCCCCCATTTCTCTATATTAGCAAATCTGTTTGCCGAGAGGGGTATGATGAAGAAAGTTGTTTCTACACTAATATTAAGGCCGTGACACACCAGTGTTGGACAGTCAGTGAGCGTCTGTGAATGTAATGATAGTCGGAAACAACTGATAAGTTGTTCGTCACTCTTTTAAACATGTTTAAACATGTTGGTCTCTGCTGCGCTCTCTCCTGAAGGCACGGACTGCAGCATCTTCCAGCAAGGTTAGATTTGCCATCTTAACAGCTGCTTAGAGGTAAATCATTGTTTATAGACCCTGCATGCCTATCATTAGGCTGCCAGTTAACTAGTTGGCTACATGTGAACATGTGTGCAACTTCTTTAAAATAAAAGTTAATAACTGATGAGGATGAAAGGGTGTCAATTTTGTAGTTATTTAATAAATTTGACCAATGCACTAGTAAATTAATGGTTTAAAAAATTGTCTATAAATGCCTCTCTAAATGATTACAGTGCTAACATGCCATGCATTTAGTTAAAAGGTGTGTGTTCACATTTTCTGAGACAGCTGGGCCTTTGTTATTAGTGCGTACATATGGTCTAAGGCAGTCCTAAATTTCTTCACAGAGTCGGCACAAATTAAGGAAAGAAAATATTAATTAGAATCAAAAACAGAAATACTTTAAAGTAAGTGAAAGAAAGTAAAGTAAAGTAGTAAAGAGTAAAGTAAAGAAAAAAAAGTATGTCAATATAAAGCAATAAAATAAAATAGAGTAAGATAGAAATTAATCCCAGATTTCTATCTAAATGTTTGTACGCATGGTTTAAGTGCAGATTTGTGTGTATGCACTGTTTGTGAATGACGCCCAATGAGGCCTGGGAGCTTCTTACCTGCCGAGCACAGGACGAGATCAACTGTCGTATAACAGGGACGGTAAATGATTGTTATTGGCATGTTCTGCCATTGTTATTGTTTAGAAAACGCTGCCGAAGCGCATGTCATTTTTCACATTAGACGCTGATGCTGTTGTGTTACACCCTTAACACCTCTTCTGCTCCCAGAATGCCGGCATGCGACCTAAAATCACACACTGGGGTGGCAGTTTGCTGGCGTTGTTTGGTTCACTGTAAAAAAGCAAAGCGATGTAATGAAGGGTTTTTGTCGCAGCAGTATTTTGGGATCTTGGTGTAAAAAGGGCTGGCGTCATTATGGACCTGTAACTCTTCACCAGTAATTAATTTCTGCTTTAGTTCCTCAAGATTTCACGACAAGTCGTCCATCGCTCTGTTGAGATAATGTGAAAATGTGCCAGTTGCATTTCACCCCTCCCTGAACCCACCCTGTGTTTCACAGCTCTGTGTGTTTCCCACCCCTGGACTCTATTTATTCTCCCGCTCACGTGGCGACACCCAGCTCCCTAATTACCACTTATCCCCCTCTTAAAATCATAACTTGTAACTTCATGTTTGAGAAGCCACGCTTTATATCCACACTCCATTTTTAGCCATGTGGCTTTCGCTCTTGGTTCACCGCCTTTCTCTGCCATATCATCACCATATAAATACAGAGCGGGAATAACTCGAGATTTCAGGATAGAAAAATACTCCGGCAGAGAGTATCGCCTCCTGGAAGGAGAATTCGCAAGTGGTTTTTATCTTATTCTTTTCCCCTTCTTTCTAGTTATTTGTGTGCAAATTAGGTCTCGGAGGAGCTTTTGTCTTCTTCTGCTGTCTTATTAAAGTGGTAAGGCCTTCTCCTCAGAGGCCTCAGCTAGGCTTAGCTGCTCCCAGGCATATGGCAGCAGCAGAGTGGCATTAAAGAGACACAGGAGCAGAGTGAAAAGAACTCGAGTGCAACACAAACAAAAGTACATCACATCGCATGCAACTGGTTGTCGAAAAAGAGCTGACCTTTAGTAGTAATGTCTGCCGCATCTCATTCAAACCCCTCAGTTCATTCTGACTCCAGTTCTCGATCTATAGGAGGAAACGCATAAATATACTTCACTTGGTTCATCTTAGAGCTTGATTTTGAATGCGAGCGAGGAGATTTAACCAGCTCCTTTTATTGAGCTTTATAAGAAATGAGACTGAGAAGACATTCTCCATTAGTATGACACTTAATTCCTCCTTAGCAAAGGGACTTACACAGTTGCACAGAGTCCTTAACAAGGATTTCTTAGTTAAGGAAAAACATGAACTCATTTTCTGCATTGACAAAGATTTCACAGCAGTAAAGGTTTCCTTGGAGATTGTTTGTTTGCTTGAACTCACTCTTGTGATGCCTGTTATCATTTCAAAAAGTTGGCCTATTGGTAGATGGTGAAAAGATGGCAGGAGAAGACAAGAAAACCATATTGGTCGGAGGAGGAAAATATTATACTTGTGGAGAAATTCCATCATAGAAAGCACAAACTACAAGGTAAATAGATTCCCGAATTTGATTCCCAAATACCAGGAAACATAAAATGATTGTGGGAAGAAATTGCAACAATCAAATGTTTCGTTTAAAATCAAACGCACATCCATCGAGTTCTCCTGGTTGTGGAACACTCCTCTCAGGGTGTGTTTTTTTTTTCATTTATCACCATAAACCCGGTCTTGTTGCAGTTAAGATAGAGTTGCTAAGGTCTTTTGTGCAACAGTCTAAGGATTCCTTGAAGACCAGGACAAGGAGAAAACCATAAATACTTAGTGAACATTTGAAGGAAACCTTAAGGAGAAGACTTTAGGGTGTTTTGTGCAACTGATGTTATTTTGAGGAAACCTTAACTAGGACTTTAAGGATAATCCTAACTTAAGATGTTTTGTGCAGCCGGCCCCAGGGACCTTTGTGTCAGTGACAGTCAGTGTTTTCTGAATGACTGAAGGTGGTCGAAGGACTTAAGCAACACACTGCTACTACACCTGTCTTACAGTATTCAGTGGTGAAAGAAGTACTCAGATTTTGTAGTGTATAATAATACTGTGTTGCAAATACAAATCATGCATTCATTGATTTTAAAATATACTGAATGTACCAAAAGTAAAAGTGCTCACCATGCAGAATGGGTCATTTCAGAATAACTGGATTATAAATATTGATGAATTAATTTGTACACAGTTTTAATGTTGAAGCTATTAAAGGTGGAGATAATTTGAACTACATCATGCACTTTATCTGCTGTGTAGCTTGTGTAGGCCTGCTCCCCCTGGGCATCAATTAAGGTTTTATCGAGATTTATAATATGACATCATAATCTATCAGGGTTCCAACTGATCCTTAAAAAGTCTTAAAGGCATTAAATTAGTTAATCTAAAAACAAGGCCTTAATTGGTATTAAAATGTCTAAAATAAATCTTTTCAAGGGTGTAAAAAATATTAAGACATGTGAAGTGGGATTTATCATTTTTGCTTATATTGCATGGTAAAATCTCTGAATAATTAGTAACACCTTTTGTAAATCGTTTACTGAATGTCATGCAGATCAGGAAAGAGAAACCAGGAGGGATGAGCACTGTCTGCTAGCAAGCTGTGACTGTACAGTGGACGACATGAGGAAGTATTAATTCAACCAAATGTGTCTATTTAACCAAGATTTCGCGGCATAGCTCAGACTGGTACAAAGCAGTGCAGACTAGGCTTGTTGTATTTAGTGCTAAAAGTTCTTCAGACTTGGCATGATGGGAGTCGATGCAGTGGATCTATCATGCAGAGTAAAATACAGAAATTGCTTAGTTTTTATTTTAGAAAAAACATTCGGGCAAAATTGTCCCTAACCATAAGTAAATGATGTCTGTTCATGTTTTTGTTTTTCCTTAATTTTTGTAAAATTGTGCTTCAATTTTATTCCAAGTGAAAAACGTCCAACACATATTAAATGTAACTTGCCTGAAGCTGAAGGAACCCTGTTATATTTTTATGATTTCCAGCTAAATCTGCAAAGTAACTTTTTACTAAGGTTATTAAATAAAGTCATAATAAAGTAAAGTGTGATATTTAAATTAAAGCAAAATACAGTAATGACCTTCCCCTAAATCAGCATGCTAACATGCTAAGCTAAGATGGTGAACATAGTTAACATCAACATGTCAGTGTTGTCACTGCGAGCCTGTTAGCTTGCTTATGCTAGCATTTAGCTCATAGCATCACCATTACAAGCTCATGTGGCCCAGTGTCATTTTTTTTGCTCTTATGTGACAGAGATCTGAGTCTTTTTTCGGAGTGATGTGGACACACAAATCTATTTATTTTTCCAGGCCACTGTTATCTGTGATCCTAAATTCATCACTAATACAATCACTTGCCCTGTGCCCACTTTGAGGATGCTCATGTGGGAGTTCATCTGTGTTCTCCCACACAGCCATGGTTTCCTCACTTCATACTTCACAGCACAGGAGCAGATCAGTGTCTGAGCGGTCAGTTGAAACTACAGAGGGCTGTCGTTACTGTACAGCCTGCCGTGGTTGACTGCCCTGGTCGCCAGCCACTACGGCCTGATTGCCAGACGCTTTCTCATGGGAACAGCTTGCCTACATACCATGACAGCATTGTCATGAGGTGCCGACAGAAATATTGGAACGTAGCCCCGCACATCCTGAAGTTTGGAAGAACTGTTCCTCTGTGAAAGCCTCCACATCGCAGGCCCCCCGACACTCCTCACCTCTCTCCTGGCCGCACCAACACCTCTCTGCACAGAGCTACCAGCAGTAGCTGCTAACAGAGCTGTAGCTATGTGTTCCTTGTCTTCTCACCCTCATCCTCAACATCTGACCTCCTTAGCAAATCATTTGGGAGATGAGGCTCACACTGCTATGTCATTTATTCCCCTCCCTGAATGCCTGTTTTGCAAATGTGAGGTTTTTTGTCTTTCCAAAGCCCATGTGTGTGACATTACTGGTTGCATGTGAGGCGTTTCAGAGCAGAGGTCCGTTTACTCTGATGTCAAATATGGGTCACTTCAAACATGAATGGGAACAGTCCAGGCAGAAAGATTGGGTGTAGGGGAGAAACAGGACTTGTCTGCGGTTTGAACGCAGCCTCAGTCTTTTTCAGTAAAGCTACAAACAATCTGCTTTATCAGAGTGGAGGGGAAGAAACAAAATAAACTTGGGTCGAACTTTTACTAGAGAAAAAAAGATGTTAACTTATAATTTCCTGCTCTTTTTTTACAACCAAAAGATGTCTCATGTCTTTAAAAACATACTCTTATTTAATTGGCAGGGAGGTTACTACAGTTTTTAGTTGAATCCATTTATTGTAAATCTCATTGGACAAAAGTTTGACAAATAATTTGTAATAATATAACAATAAAATATCACAAATCATTATCTTAACCTAACTAGCTTCTCAGCAGTGGTGCTCATCAGAGGCCGTCATTAACGCGTTTATTTTTCCAGAGTAATGAGCCGAGCACTTGAAACTAATCACAGGTCACAATATTAAAATCAAACGGTGCCGTGCAGTGATGATGTAGGTCGCTCTTTAATAACATTAGTGTTACTGCTCTCTGTGTTAGATTGCAACGATGATGTCGGGCAAAGACAAAAGAGAATTTGTAAACTTCAAACACTTTTCACTCGCAGACTTAAAAGGATGGACTTTTGAACCAGATTTCCAGCCGATAAAAGCCGCCTGAAGCTTGTTATCCAACACATCTTTCTAACGCCTTTAAGTACTGTAAAACATTTGATCTGATATAAAGACCAGTGATATGACAAATGATTCAGGGTCTTGTTTCCAGCATGAAGAGTCTAATGTTAACTATGTCTCCTTTTCCTTTTCTTGTCTCCTGTTAAATGGTTATTGATTACAAGGCCTTAAATATCCTGAGAATTATTGTTTAATTAGTTTTTCGACTGAGCATGAACCTATTTTTTAACTATGTTTCTCAACAAACAAATTTATAATCAACTTTTTATTTCCTCAGCCTTAAAAGACATGTTTTATGCAGGATTCTGGCCAAGAGTTGTTTTTGCTCAGCTCTAACTAGTGATCCCAAACAGGAGGTTGTTTACTCACATGCTCAGCTAAGCTGATGTGACCTCAGACCTTTGACAACTGTAGTGTAAGCTGGCCAGTCTCACTCGTGCATCATGTGTCGTAACACAAACCAAAACAAGGGTGAAAAGTGTGTTAGGACACAGGTGTTCGCACAGACCCTGCAGAAAATAAGATTTATGGCTCTGTCTGTTGCTGTGGCTCCGAAAGCCTGAACGCACTGCAGCTTGAGACGACATTTAGAGGAAAAGAAAATACAATGTAAGGTGAGAAAACAAGCACAGAAATGAACAGACAACACAACAGAATACAGAGACACAGCAGGCCACAATGACAAAATGACAAAACAACACAAGTGTCCCCTGGAACTTTTATTAATCTGAAAATAGACAAGTTTTTTGTTTTAACTTAAAAAAGTATTGTAAATGTTGATTTCACAATGTGAAACACAACGTGTTTTCATTCCCTATAAGCCTCATTTGCAGTATGCAATTCTGTCTGCCACCGAGTACGATCTCAGAAAATGACGGCTCGATTTACTTAAGAAAGTGCATCAATTATTGAACAGCCATAACAGAGGATACAAGAGGATAGCACTTTTGTTTTCCCCGGTAGCTACCGGTAGCTATCCCCAGTTGCCAAAGAGTATTATTTTATGTTGTTTGCAGTTACTATTATCAGTAGTGAAAATAGTGGACAGCTGAACAGCTGAAGTAACTGTGGAAACTGTTGTGGTTGCTGGGCTCAGAGTAAAATGGAAAACAATGTGGCTGTCTGTGAAACAGTGGCACTAACAATAAAACCGCTTTGAAATGCCGTGTGTGTGTGTGTGTGTGTGTGTGTGTGTGTGTGTGTGTGTGTGTTTCCACTCTAACTAACTAACCCAACTAATTTGCATTGTCTTGTGTGCGACTTGCAGAGTTTCTGTGTGGTTTTATTTTCTCACTTTGCTGCATTTTTTGTCTTAATTTGTTTGTTTTGTCTGTTTCTATGTGTTCTAAAGTTGCAGTGTGTTGAGTTCTCAGGATCATTGCAGTATTATCATCTGTCATTTTACAGATATCACTGTGTGACATGATGCACATTTTTAATGTTAAACGATGTTTTTGTGTATTTCTGCTTTGTATTCATGTGAAATGAAACTGGAGCTAAAGCAATTAATTCGGCTGAACGTGTCTCAGTATTACTGTAAAACATCAGTTAATAGCCCGGGCTATTATTTGCTTAAATCACTGAAAGGCCCATATTTGTGACAGGCCTTTGAGTCCTTTCACACAAAACTGTTGAATACAATCAAATTGTTTATTTAAACCAGCACTAGCCAATACCATTTTACTTGTGTTAAAATTAGGCTTCAGATACCATATCAATTATGTTGATCTAGCTCAGACAGACAGTGCATCAGAGAGGGAGAGTTTCGGCACTCAAGAATTAGGCGCCCGACACAACACCATTTTATGCTGTTAAAACAATCCTCACAACTTAGGTTGATTTTTATGAAAACTCTTTCGATTCTTTTGATCTGAGGACCCTTACAGACTAAAGGAATATGAGTAACTTACAGGGTAATAGAGGAATGGACACATAATTTGAGGTAGCCAACAACATGGTGTACTGGTTAAAAGGGACTAGGCTTTTTCCGGTATGTCAGTCGAATCAGATTTGGCTGTGCATTGTGAATACTCAACTATTTATTCCCTTTATTTTCTTCCATAGAGTTGTCCTGGGTGACGGCAATATTCATGTTGTACAGTAAACAAGCCGAGTTAGTCCTCTAAGCTAATTTGAGCTAACTACGCTAACGCTCACTAAAACGACTGCTCGAGTAGTTTAATCCAGCCGATTATTCAAATCTGCGACTTTCAGGGAGCAGCCATGGGAATTAGCTGAATAATCAATTAGTCAATGGATAGAAAATTAATTAGCAACACTTCTGATTATTGGTTTATCATTTAAGTAGTTTTCTATAAGATTCATTGACCCCAACTTTCTGAATGTGATTTTTTTTTTCCCCCCTATTTATCTTCGTCGTTATTACAGCAAACCAAATATGCTTGAGTTTTGGACTGTTGTTTGAACAAAGCTAGCACATGTGTATGTGACTATTGGAAGGGCTTCCAGTCGACCAATAGTCATCATTTAGGGCCATTAGTCAACTAGTCACCTGCATGTTTAACATGTAAATTCAGATATTAACTTATATATTTTGGGCGGGGCAACACAATGGTTTGAGTTCAAGGTCTGAGAAAGAATAGTGTAAGTAACAAGTATAGTATAAGTTTGGTCGACTGTTAGGGGGTTGCCTTAGATATTGGGCTGTAGGACTTTAAAATAGGTTTGTTTGTACTGTTTCCTGATAATTTATAGAATTAATACATGATTAATTGCAAAAACATATTGCAGATTAATCAGTAGTGGAAATAACTGTTAGTTGCATTAAACCACCCATGTGATACTGGCATATAACAGCTGAGCAATGGATTTCAATAATAAAGAAATATACCATGACACAGTGGCTTCACAGTTTCCTGTGAGCTCAGATTTACACTGAAATATTAAATGACTTAAATCTCAATTAAATCTATCAAGCGAAAAATATGCATTTACTGCATTTAATATACTGACATTGTATAATCCCATATGGCTCTTTCTGGAGGCTTTATTCATTCAATCATAGACTAAAGATGAGTGCAACCCTTTTTTTCTTTTACCACCCCAGCATCTTTGCCGCTGACAAAATTAAGCTGCTTCTCTTAAGGCCGAATCAAAGCTCCTTCACCACCGGCTCTTTGCATTTTCGCTTCTTCCTCCTGTGAGATCACGGCTGATTTTATGTGACATTTCCGAGCAGTTGATTACTTAAGTGGGATTTGGCACTTCATGCCCGGAGCAGGGCCGCGACAATGACAGGGTTGAGAACTACAGATAAAATGTGTCCCTGCGTGGGTAGTATCTATCGAATGCTTCTGTGATCAGGAGGACTAGTCTCACTCTGCTGACACCGGTGGATTTTAGAAACGGTGTTTTTCTAACGGGCTGTCATCCTCGACCATTTCTGCTCTAACCATTGATATTCTTCTGTCTTTTCTTTCCTGTCAGCCTTTTGTGATGAGGGCAGTTTTCAGGTAGCCCGCAGGTCAACAAAATTCTCTTTCTCTCATCTCTGCCAGTCTCATTTCCCCCCTCCCCTGCTCTGTCTGTCTTTGGGCGTTGCTGCTCTGCCTGGCACACACTGGCACTGTCGTCTCCTCCCCGCCATGCTAGTTCACGTGCCTCAGCCTGGGCGCAGGGGACTGACTCATCCTGGTCATGTAACATCATGAAAAATACAGTGGAGGCAGTCTGATTGGAAGGACTAAGTATGTACAGTGTTGTGTGGAGTGTAGGTGTCTGTGATACTGTGTCAGGGGTCGGTGTAGTCAGGTGCATTAGAGAGCAGCAGCATCGGACCGTGGAATTATCAGGATTTTGGCTTATTTAGCTTCATAATTGAACACGTTTCTTGGCTGTGTAACTGTCACACAACAACAGAGGGTCATTTATTGAACTTGCTCTTCACTGACGATCTGTGCTTCATTGTGTTTCACTGCAGCCTTTATTTTCTTCTTTTCATGTGCACGTCTTTCCGGTGCATTAGCCTCTTTTCAAACTGCTCACTTAAGGCCACACTATTATTGTTATTATTCACCGTGGTCTTTAGTGAACTGTGTTGCACTATAAGCGTTAGTCTGCCAACAAGCTCTCTGAGATCTCCTCCCCTCTTCCACATCAGTCAAATCTTCCTGGGAGAGACCCGACTCTCAAGTTAACTCCTATTTCCATGGTAACTGAGGCAGACATAGAGAGGTCCAGGCAGCCATGGCCCCGAGCTACTCAGCTGCAAAGGCACAAATTGTGCATCATCATTGCTGCTGCACGGGATAGTATGTGGGAGACCGTTGGATGTGGTTGTGGCTGCTGGGTTAACTCGCCCTCGAGTGAAACCGTCATGGTGGAAGTGAATGGTGTGATTCAAATCGTGGTTGACAAAGACGAAGTCATATGAGAATATTTCCAGTATTATATCAAAGATTGAACTTCAAATGACAAGCGCTTCATTAAGTTTATAAAAAGAAAAAGGGGGCTAAAAGAGCCTGAAATTGAGATTTTAAATGATAATCGACAAATCATGTGCAAGATACCGCGACCATTTTACAGATACAGAGGTTTCTTTATTACAGCTGAGGTTAAAAGTAAGTAGTGTAGATGTCAGATACGTTTCATTTCATGTAGATTACTTTTTGGAAGTGTCAGAAAATAACTGTTCTGGGAAATAAATAACATTTAAAGCGCGTGTTAAGGTGGCTGTAAGTTGAAATAATAGTACTATTAATACTATGAACAGTAAAAACACAAATCATAAGGACAGATCACTGTAACCATGATGATGAAGCTCCTTTAACCCTAAGGAAGTAGTCATTTTAACCCAAACTACGATGTTTCTCTAACTGTAACCAAATTGCGTGTGTGCGTAAACCCTTACCAAGCCTTAACCCTAAAGTTGTCATGACATAAAAACAGATGTATTTCTTGTTTTTGGAAGGCACAGAGAAATGAAGTCGTCCTCTTAATGAGGGCGTCAGATCAGAAAACGCTTCCAAACGCAGTTTGCCAGGGTCTGGATCTTTGAATCCACCCATTCCACTGAGTTGACTGATTTGTCTGGTATTATGACATGAAACAGCGGTTTCTTGGTTTAAAAACACAAACAAAAAAAGATCCAATAAGCACCGCGGGGGAACAAACAATTAGCTAATTAGCACCACAGACAGGACTGACGTTGTCGTCAAGCTGTCAAGCAGTGCGCCAGAATCAGCGAGGAGTAATAACAACAATGGCAATAGACGAAATAGACGCTACTCTCAAGGCTGTTTCAAGTCGACATTTCATCTCAGTATCGTAGTAGTAGTAAAGTACATTTACTTCTCTTCCCTCTGCTCTTAAAATTCAGACCAAACAAGAATGCTTGCATGGCTACGAATCGGTGTGGACTTACAATGACGTTAGGATTCAAGCAGATACGCTGGTCTCTAGTGATTAGATAAGGAAAATCACATCTCCCTCCTACATTGAAATCGGTTAGAGTGGAGGTACTGTCAGACTGAAGATGGAAACAGAGTGCAACTTGTCCAAAACTCTGTCTGATGTTAGGCAAAAATGGAGGGCATCTAAGACTAGGACAAATTTCGTTCTTTGTCACTTATTTTGGAGGACTTGTTGCAGTTATGAGGATTTTATTATGCAGACAGGGGGAACAGCAGTTTAGCTTACATGTCCACTACTTCCTTATCAGCGTCTCTGTCTGAAGCCCACCTGCCTTTATGCAGGTCTGCCGAAGGCATTTAAGTAGCATTCGGGTTTGATCCACTGATGCCGATCCCTCGATTGCCTGTTCAGCACCCTGCTGCTCCCCCACTCTCTTAACCATCCCCATACATCTTCCAGTGTCTCTCCACCTGCCCCCCCCCCAACCATAGTGAATGAAAAGCCCTCCACCATACAGTAAATCCTGCAATAGGATTCTGGATTACCCAATGAGGATTAGGCCTCACCAGACCAAACCGGGGCAGCGTGTTTCATTAACAACACTTAGATTGATCATGTTGAACCTGAGAGGCCCTGTGACTGACCTTTTTAATTGTATGTGTTTAAACTCCACCTGTGGACTGGAGGATGCAGAGAGAGAGTAAAGTGCCCTGATGTAAAGGTGCCAAAATTACAGCCTTAAGAACTAGGAACCCTTAGTTTAATGTATATTTAATAGAACTTATGCTGATGATTGAACATGCACATTACTAAAGAGACTGAGACCTTGGAGGAAGTGAAAATGTGCATTACTTCTGTTACTTACAAGTCTTGAAACCTGAATAGATTTGATAATGGATTCATATGAAGTTATAGCCAGAAAGCAGATTAGATACTAGATTCAGATTTATTAAAAAACCAATAATAACCCCAACCCTACTCGCTGCCATCATTATCAGTTATTACTGGAGCCATAAAATCCAAATGGGGGCAGTGGAGTGGAGCTGAGCTGGGATGAACAAATGGCAGCTGGTTATAGCCTGAGGAGCTGTCAATCAAGGCACACAACAGGGACAAAAATATACCCATCTTCAGATACCCAAATGGAACAGCAATTTTTAAAATTGCCACCAAGACACATTAGAAGAAGTAAAAATAGCTCTTGAGAATTGATTGATTTTGTTTTTGTAGAGAAAATTTGGCAGTTTCTGCTCTGACTACAGCTCAGTCAGTTAAGGGGGATTTATACTTGTGTGGTAGACCCTGTGCTGTAGCCTACGCATTTATACTTGTGCTGTGGTGTGTCTGTGTCACTCTGCAGTTACACCTCCAAAACAATAGTCAGCAGTGGAGGTTTCTGTGAAGTGCTGTAAAGTTGAGTTGATTCAAAACACACATTAAACACACATTAAACACACATTAAACATGGCTTAATAGAGACAGTTTCAAACTCAAGTACACAAATCAGCTTCACTATAACTCGCAGTATTCACAGACAAACACTTGTCTTTATCTGGACACATTTTCCCCACAAATACAACATGCTAATGTTATTAGCACAAGCATATGGCATTTTACATTGTATAAATTAGCCTAGCAGCTAGCGGATTTCTCTCTACTCATATGAAGCCAGAGACAACAGCAAAATTTGACAAAGGTAACTTTACAAAATTCGGCTCCATTACAGCTCACAAGGTTCACCGACAAAACAGCTGTCTTATACTTAACACGTTTTCCAAACAAATATAACATGCTAACGTTATTAGCACAAGCCTATGGCATTTTACATTGTATAAATTAGCCTAGCAGCTAGCGTATTTCTCTCTACTCATATGAAGCCAGGATAAATCACACACAAGACTTAAAATGCTATTCTAGTAGAGGCTTTATTGTCTTCACAATTTATTGTTTCGTATCTGTAAAATTAAAGTAAATAAAAGCTTTGTTTCCACTGAGGGAAATGGTTTCAGCTTACAGAAATAGACAGGATGTCTGCATTGCGGTGGCGTGTATTTACATACAACAGGCTACGACTTAGGCTCTTCGCTTCTGCCTTATCTGTAACCAGCATCTGGTAGCCTTTAAAGGAAATGCATCTGAAAACACATCGGCTTTTAAAGAGCTCTCTGCTGATTTAGCATTGAACTTTCATAACATGGTGAAACCAATGAGTGGGATCAGAAAGAGTGTGTTATCATAGGTGAGTGCATTAAAAGCTGTGACTTATCACTGGTGTATTAACATTCACTACTTTCACCTCTTTAAGTGACAGGGTTCTCCCCGTCATGTTGCACTGACAGTTTGGGAGCCCTGCAGAAAACTTGACTTGCAAATTATTAATTGAACTTAAGTTTTGAACCCAAACAGTCTCTATCACGTCATGATGCTCATTGAAGCCACGTTATCTACCTGTATTTTAAAATAAAAAATGTGGAGCTCCAGGAAACATTTTGGCCAGCCTTGTTTCAAAAAATAGGTGATGCGCAGCCGTTACGCCGCCTAACTGGTGTTTAGGATGGATTCACAGGGTGAAAGACTGGCAGGAACAGACAGTCCTGAGAGACTTATAAGTGCAGGAGGAAGTTTTAAGGGATTCACAGTTTTTTGTGCAGCTGTGTGAACTGTTTTGAAAGTAACCCTGCTCCAGTGCGCCTGTTGATGTGAGGAAGAGACTATGTAGAATAATTAATCAAAACAACATGTTTGATGCACACACGAGCACAGGGGGTCTGTGGTTAATTCATAACAGTCTGATGACGGCTGTACAAAATGTAAGCAGCGGATCTGCTGTGTGTAATCGTGGTTTGACTGTGCGCCACCAGTTAGAGACTGTGGATGGAACAGCCTTCAGATGGCTGTAGAGGGAGACGCCAGTATAAAGGAAAGCCCGACTTTACAGAGTACTGTTCTCACACCAGCGGGTTCAACAGGTTTAACAACAGAGTCAAGACATTCAGTGTAAGCGTGAGTTTGTGGTGTTGGATGTTAGCCACTGCCACTGTGTTAGTCCGTGCTTACAAGCAGATGTAGAGCTGTCTGCTAAGGAGAGCAGCTCTGATGACTTCAGCAACAGTAAAGTTGCTGATGTGGCAGGGGGATGGGATGGTATAGGATCAGACCTGGTGCAAAAAGGATTAAATATAGGTATTGCTTGACTGTAGATGGTTTGATCCTACTTAGTACAGGGTTTTTTTGGTCAGCACCTTTAAGGTTTTGAGTACTTAAACACAGCCCCAGTGGACGATGAAGCAGGGTGTGCTTCAGGGCGTGGCTATCCTTGTGATTAACAAGTCGCTACCAAAGTGGTGTCCTCAGGTTTCAGTCAGATACACTCGTCAGTCCTCTACAGCTCCGCCCTCTTGTCCAAATATGGTCGCTTCTGACTCCAAAAACCAAGATAGTGATGGCCAGACTTAATGCTCCAAAACTGAAGTCCACAAACTAGTTGGTGACGTTACGGTGGCTACATCCATTATTTTCATACAGTCTGTGGGTAGGAGTCACGATGGACGGTTAAAGGAGAAGATTAGAATCGATGCAGCACAATTATATATCTACTTTTTAAAAATTCCACACATCCTTCTTCTCGTCCAATCCTGGCGCCTACATCACACACAGTGCAACTTGATCACCAGCAGTTCAGGTGGAGATTCAGGCGTGTTATTCTAATCATGGCTAATGAAGCCTCGAGCCTCGAGCAGAGATGCGTAGCAGACTCTTTCCAACTCTACACCCCAAGTTTCTTTGTCATTTTCACACTTGTAGTTGTGAGCCCACACTGACACCGCCTCAAATGACACATGAGCCAATTTATCAGATTTCACACAGCTCTCTCTCGAGCCACAAAAGGCTTTATTTTACTTCCTTCACGTATGAAGTAGTTCTCCGGAAAAGTAGAGCCACAAGTGCCTCAGATCTTCAGGTTGGGTTTCAGCTCTATGTTTAATTTGTCATTAAAAACGACTCCTCTTTGTGTCACTGTGACTCCCCAGCAGTCTGTCTTGCTTTTATACCTCCCTCTCTTTCACTGTAATCAGTGGAAGCCTGCTATCTTAATGCCTTGTAGTAAGCATACTGGAGCTAATTGGATGGAGCCCTGCTGCATAATCCAGAGTATTACTGAGACAAACAATACTGATCCCCGTCTCCAAACTTTTTATAGCACTCTTTTTCTTTTTTCACTCCTGTAGATCATAAGCATATACAGACTTGAAGATTACTTTAGAACTCTATTTAGGTTTACAAATTGGGCAGAAAATTTACCGATTATGTCAATAATCGTGTATGATATAAAACAAAATCTGCAAAAAGCAGTTTAAACTCAATTATAGGATCTAATGTGGTATTTTAGTGCAGCTGGGTTTCAGGTTTGTAAGATTGCTAGAGAGAGAAAGAAGAGTATTAATTGACATGTTTGGTAAAATGGATGTTTTTTAAATGGGGTTTTGCCTCTCTCCATCTGTTTCTCTGCCTAATGTGAGTCAGCAGTGATATGACTGATAATGAAGCCTGGAATCAGTGGAGTGCTCCCTGGTCTCTGCGCCTCATATAAGCTCTACTGGAATAAACGCTCAGTAAACGTTGGTCTCATATTTAAATATTAAGTTTTACATATATTTTTAGCCACACTAGCAGCGTGACTTTAGAGATGGTGGCTGCTTTGTTCCAGATTTAAATATTTCAGTAACTGTTGGATAGATTACCATGACATTTGGTGTAGACATGTGTGGTCCCCAGAGGGTCAATCCTAATGACTTTGGTGACCCTCATAGCTTTTCATCTAGAGCCACCAGCAGGACAAAGTTTTAACTATTTCAGTAAAATATTAGATCAGTGGTTCCCAACTGGTTCAGCCTCAGGGGTCCAGTTTTCTTATATTTATCATTAGTTTAAGGTCCCACTGTTTAATACATTCAGCATCATTCGTCATACTTGTGTTTGGCCATGTCGTTGAGTTAGTTTGCTGTCTCTGTCAAGTAGCTGTCTATTAGTCACTCACTCTACAGCAGGAAACCACACTTCAAGATGAAAGCTCTGTGCTGGAAATTCACTGTAATTAAAAAATGTAGTGTGTTTTCTAACAAACTTGACATGTTCGAGACTCACTTGCGGCCTAATTCAGAATGAACTCACTTTTGGACCGCACCCTACCAGTTGGTAACCACTGTACGAGATGGACAGTGAGGACATTCATGGTTCTCAGATGATGTATCCTGATAACTATGATAATACCCTGAACTTTTCATCCAGTGCCACCATCAAGTCAAAACTTTAGTTCATCAAATAATTTGATTTATGATTTAAAAAAACCCTGAAAAGCCAGTAACATCCCCATCAGCCTCAGTTGTACTTTGTGTTTAATGCCAACTGGCATTGCTAAACTAAGATTATACCAGTTAGGGCTGCCACTTACTAAAAATTTTCCCAGTTGACCAATAGTCGAAATGTAGGGCCATTAGTCCAACACAACGGTTTGAGTTGAAGGTGTGAGAAAGAATAGTCTCAGTAACATTGTTAACACTGTGCTACATTACAGAGAAATACAAACCGTACTAATGAACCTTCATTAATATAGGCCTATATTTTATCTACAAGTGCACGTCACACACTGAGCGAGCCGCCTGTTAATGACGCTGTGGGCTAATGGGCATGTAGCTACTTCCATGTTTCACATGATACGTCATGTTTGTAGTCGACCAATGAAGATGAGTTTACATATCACCTTGGGTTGGTCCTTCACCTTCTCAAAATGATCCCACACTTTGGATTTCCTGCCCGACATGTTATTAACTAGCCTGTGGAATAACTGCAGGTACCAGCCCTGGAGATTAACCTGACTCCTGTCTGACTGCTGAGCGTGGACACTTCCTGTGTCTATCCGCTCAAATTAAATTCTCACATGGTCCAGTCATATAGGTTTGGATTTATTTTGTGTTTGGTCGACTGTATGTTAGGATGTTAGCCTGCTCATCTTTGCATTTAGCTCAAATCACCACTGTGCCAAAGTTAACCCTTGCATGGCTGTAGACTTTAGTCTTGTGTATGTACAAGCATTCAGTGTCTCACTCCGTTATTACAATGGAAACCCTCTTATAATGAGCTTTTTGATTCATATAAGCTGTTGATCACTGTAAGTGGTTTCCAGTTTATCAACAAGATGGAGGATAAGATTATTCTGTTAAGGTTCTTCAGAATGACTATGTATGAATGATGTCAGTGTGATCTTTGGCCTAATTAGTTTAAATATGTATTAACAGCTTTGTCTTAGAGCTTAAAAGGAATCCAGATAGTGTTGGCAGTGTTATATGGAAATAAACTGTGAAAAGGCTCCACCGTTAAAGATGGAGTTTATGGAGTTAGTTAATCTGACAAAGTGTTTGTCCTTATATGAGCTTTAGATCTTCATATTCATTCACAGTGCCAGCTAACGTTTGTGAACCACAAGACGACGCCTGGGATTTATTAGTGTGTCCACAGTGTCACTGGTCCACCTGAAGGATTGGTCTGTTAATTACATCATTAACAGAGCCTTAACCTGCCTAGCTTTTAGAATGAGTTCCAATCATCATTCCCAATAGAAACCTGAGATCATTGGAGTATGTTATGTTTATTCTGTTTCAGCGATAATTTGCTCACGGTGACCCAGACAACACCTGCTGCATCCCAATCCACAGTTTGTTGTGTATTGCAGTTGCCGTCCCCGCTGTGCCATCCAACTACATCTGTTAAAGCAGTGTAACATACAATTAAAGTCCCTTAATAGCTCATCATGTGGAGGATAATTATAACACACAGCGGAATGCTAATTATATCAGTGATCTTCTCTCCTAACGTCCTACTAAAACCAATGTCATTTAGCTGCTACTTATGGACGTGCCAAGTGGCCTACTTTCTGCACAGCCGACAGGAAGGCAGAGAAGGCTACCTTGCCTGAAGAGCGTTTGGAACATAATTATGTTATTTTCTGCAAACGGCTGCACTGTTTGATATGTTTAGGGCCATTTGACTGTTCTAAGATGAAAGTATCTAATTTGTGGGAACTGATGCGCACTGATGAGTGTGTGTGTGCTACATCAGCCTTTTTCTATTTGCAGTGAATTAGGGAAGAACGAATGAAATGGGGTCGTGGCAAAACCTAATGATGACAGAAATGAATACTAGCAATATAGCGATCAATTACCTCAGTGTTGCGAGCCGAATGAGAAATATTCAAAGAACAAAGTGTCTTCTAGATCATCTATGTGTCATAAATGCGGAGAAAGAGCCCAATTTTAACGGTGTAATCACGCTGTATATCACTGGAACAGGAATAAAGCAAAAGTACCATTAACTCAATGTAAGTACTGTACATAAGCTTTATTAATTTTAAGCCAACGCAGAATTCTCTTGTCACTATGTTTAGACCTCATTTAGAACTTGCAGTATAATCATGTTTCTTCTGACTTGGAGTTTCATGACTAAAAATGTTTGAACAAATATCCTGCTGAGTGAGCGTTCACAAAACTCATCAAATTAGGTTTCCAAACACAGTTAGCATCCTAAAATACCTCTCTGCATGATTTATATTTGGATTAAAGAAAAGCCTCCAGAAAATACTCTCTCTCCTAGCTCAAGGAAAAATTATAAACCGGCAGATATGTTTTTAATCATGTAAAAATTGACTTCAGTAACAATAAGAACAGGAAGTCCACTTCAGTTCTTGTCCCCAAACACTATGAAGTCCAACTAGAGTTACCTTGGATATACTCAGTGTGTGAACTACACCATGGCTCTAGGGGAAGCTCACTTTTTTACCGAGGGGTTGGAGGGCCTTGAACATGCCTTAAAGTCAGAGGTGTGGAGTCACATGACTGCGACTCAAGTTAGACACAAGTCACAAATTTGATGACTCAAGACTTGACAAAATCAAAAAAAGACTTGCTACTTCACTTGGACTTGAAAATACCTGACACCACTGTGGGTCTAGTAACTGTCTGCCGAGTCATTCCAAGACACAGGAAGACAACAAAGACCCCAGAATTGAAATAATGGTTTAATGCAATGGTGAAAATATCATCTTATGAATGTATGCTCAGTAGAATAAATGGCACCAGTTATGGACTCATATCAAAATGTAAGATAAGCCTACGTAATTATGGACTTACTCTGTGATTATGTGACCCTGTGGAGTGATGTATGAGGACATATATGTGTGACATGTTTTTGTTTGTTAGTTTGTTTTCTTTTCTTTCCTTCTGGACTTATTTGTTCATTTGTCTTTATGTACTGGACTCAACCTCCATATTATAAATAATGCGTGCCTTGTATTCTTGTATGCCTGGAAAATAATGTATGTATGCCATGTACTGAGTCTTATGAACCAATATAAACTTGAATACAAAAAAGAAAATAGATTTATAAGTATATTATTCAAAGAAAGAGCCACAAATCACTTCATTTCCTTTCATCTCCTAAACGAACTAACATTAACACTATTCATTCCCAGGAAGGTGACACTTAATTCCCTAGATGATCCACTTTGTTTAAACCAATTCGAGAGCATCCAATCAAGTTGCAGGAAAGAACCATGAAGAACTAACTTTAAATTACTGAACGCCAGTTTGAGAAATGGAAACCAAAGATAATTTCATCTGTGTACAAAAAATAAGCAGTGGTCAACAAAAACAAATTAGAATATGCAAAAAGTGCAGGCTGAAAATCACAAAGACTTCCAACTTTGTTCCACATTTTCATTTATTTAAAGATCTTACTGCCAAAAAAGAGGAAATCTCTTGGGGTGTACATTTTTGGTACTGACTGACAGCGAACACGAAAACATGCATGCACAGTAGCACCTACTTGGAATCAGTGGTAAACTCAAGAACATGATGGGTCCAAATGTTGAATATTTTAACTGGACAGGGCTTAAATTTAAAAAATAATTATAGTTAAAGCTAAAGATGGTTAGTTGCTCACTACCAATATTAACAGTGCTTTGTCTTTTAACACTGATTTTTAGTTAACTCAATGATGCCAAAAGTCCAAAAAGGCTCCGTTGTCTGTAAAAATGATATTCATTAAAGTGACAATCCATGTTTCAGTTCAACTTTTAATTTAACAAACTCACAGGCAGTGGCCTTGAGTGTATCACTCTTTTCTCTGTATTTATTTTGACCCATCTTAAAATGTTTTACTGCACATCAGACTGTAAAATGTCAGGGCTGCCCGCAGTGCATTAGAATCTGACCTCTCGCCAGCATATCACTGTTTCCGAGGGATTATAAACCACAGTGACATTTTAGGTATATTACATAAACCATGCTCTCATTCTCAGGTATCAGCTCGCCTGTGAGATTTAAGGGATCCTGTGGCAGCTATTATTGGCGTACAACAAATATTTGCCTCTTCAATTCAGCAAAGAGAGATACTCTGGAAGGAAAAATCAATTCCCCACTTGGACTCTCCTGCCTCTGAACTCACACAGCCAGCCTCGTCTCATATCACAATCTTTACTTGATCCTCATTTCACCGGCCGTTCCCCCTTATCGGTGATCACAGTGATCACTGGCTGTGAGATATGAGCCTACAGGGGCATCGGTATGAGTCAGCATCCTGAGCTAAAGCCTGACAATAAGAACATCCATGCTATTAACTTTACTGTACACTCGCTAACAGAAGGATGCTTCTTCAGTGACAACAGAGAGACATGCAGGTGTTACATACCTTGGTAAATGCCTCAAAATCTGTGCATGCAATCTGCTGTGATTTGGTGCACCCTCATCAATTATCTGCGTGGGGTTTTCTGCATAGGCTCATGAAAATGAATCCTAAAATGAACTCTGAGAGATCTTAATCTGTGTAGCTGCAAAGATGGAAGGTTACAGTGCTCGAACAAGCCACTCGACATCACAGTGTGAGCTGATATGATTTATAGGAGCTCTTCACATGTGTGATGGATGACAGCACAAAGAACGCTATTTCAAAAGGACAATCATTTAAAATTCAGTATCTGGAAGTATTTTGTTCACTGTTCAAACTTGACTATGTGGAAATTTAAAGACAGCTCATGAGAATAATGCGGCCCTTCACTGTCAGCAAACACAAAATACACCATTACAGCCACATTAACAGATATTTGTCTGATATCGACCCATAATCACAGATGTTCCAGCGTGCAGCACTCATAATTATTAGTATGCATCAGATGTACTTTAGGTGCAGTGGGGATTATTTGTCGGAAGCATTATGCAAACTTACCGTCCAGTTAGGACAGCAGGATCCTGATTACAAGACAATAACTGTCTAGTAACAGGAAACTGATTGATTGAAACTGTGGCACATCCCTTTCAGCAATGAACATGTAAAGATGCACTATACAGGATTGGTAGCTGGCTGTTTGTAAACACACTAGCTAGTGAAAGTGAAAGCCAAAGTGACCTTCAAATTCCAAGTTCATGTCAAACTCTGCGTAGATATTTTAACAAGAGGTCTCACAACTTGCATGAAAACTTGGTGAAGTCACGCTCCTTTTCTATGATCAAGTGTTATTATTTTACTCATCCTAAGCCTGGTGTTGACGTCAAGTTTAGAGGCAGCATCACATGTAACACTGAACTTGTGGTTTACCTGTTAAGATGTGTGTGTAATTTGTATTATGTTGGGAAAACAAAACAAGCGTTAAAAACCAAGATCTGCGAATTGTATTTGTAATCATGATAATAAATCATCTGTGGCTTCAATAGTCAGATCCACAGCTTGAGTGAACTTCATTACATGGGCACTGAGACAGAGACATGGCCACGGAGGGGTGGCAGTAGTGACAGAGTCCTTCTCCAAAGGGAGGCATACTGGATAGTTTCTTGATACCCTCATTCACAACGGACAGAATGACGAGACTTCATATCCTTGTCTTTTATGAAGTGAATGTATTTGTGTTGTCACATGTTTTAGTTCTCTGATCCATAAGATTCTGTGGCTTAGGATGGACGACACTCAACAGGTGATAGAGGCCACACAAAGTTAGATTTAAGAACAACATGGCAGTAGCTGTTAACAGTTCACAGTTCACTGTAATTTGACCACTTTTAGTTTTAACCCTGCCCACTCCAGGTACAAATACAGATATAGATATAGCCCTTTCTTTTTTTGTCTGTATTTGGAATGATGTTTGAGCGCTGCTTGGGTGGAGACGGATGACGTTTTGTGGTGGCTCGTCACCACATCTTGGTGGTAAGGAAGCAAAAATTTGTTCATTCATCGGGATGTTGTGTTCCCAGAGGTGATGCATACCCATGACTACTGCAGAGTCATTTGACCCAGGTATGAATGCTGATTAAAACCTTTCCCATTGCATTAAAAGCCAGATGTTAGTGGGTGTTACCAGGTTTTTTGTGCAGTGGGGGAGAGGCTATAGTTAAGATTAAACAGATACAGATAATGGTGTACTAGCTTATCCCTGTCTAATAGAAACTGTATCATTATTATTATTATTATTATTATTATATTATGCACGAAAATTCAGGCAGACTGGCCACAAAGAGTGCATTAAATGTTCAGAAACACTGATGTATTCCGTCTCTAAATGTAATTAAGATCTTTGCTGGTGACAAAAATGCGCAGGTTTCATCTGGATTTCACATCTAAACTTTAAAATGCCTTCTCAAAGTGTCACCTTAGCTTTGTTTAGATTTACGCTATAGTAAAGATTTATAGTTTAAATAAAAGCAGACACAGAAAACTATAAAAACCTCACAGTGTGTTAGTATTTATGATATTCATGAAACTGCCTCTTCTTCAGAGCGCACATTATTGTTTGTGAAAAACCTTTTATCAATAATCAGAGTTAAACTTGTGACCTACATAAATCCTGTATAGTCAAAGTTCATTCACTTTGGGAATTGTTTCCATCAACACACACACACCCATACGCACACAGCATTGTGGAGTGCACAGTAAGATAACAGGAAGGAAGGGTGTGCTTCTCTTCCTGCGCTGTTGTTTGTTGATGTGTCTTTTATCTTTTGGGCAGCATCTCGTCCAGCTCCATCTCCTCCCTCGATGGGAATTCATGGGACCTGCCCAGGAAGACATGCATGAGATTTCTGCAGCGTTGCGTTACTGGCTTTTCGTGGTGCTAGATAATCACCATGGTGACCCTTCGATGTAATGGATTGCTTTTTTAAAGATTTCTGTGTTTGTGTTCGCTCGGCCCCGTAGGGTGGTGGTACAGACTGATAGGAATCACATTCTTGGTTTGTGTCGCCATCAGCTCTATTTTACTTTCTCTCCTCTTCTTCTCTGCATCTCTTCTCTGTACCAATGTATCTGTCTGTGTGATGTATAACAACATTTTATCCCCGGCCCTTCCCTGTCAGGGTTTGTATGATATATTCTCTATGATCCCTTTTCCTTTTATCATTGAACTCATATGCCACGGCTGAGATAAAAGTAAAAAAGTTGCACATTTTCAAGTGCCATTGGTCATTAAGTCTGAATCTACACGCTGCTAATGAGACACGCAGGATGGAAAATAACACAATCTCTTTATGAAAAAGGATTTTACCTTAAATCACCCGACAAATACTGCTGCGGAGAAGGGTGCTTTTTAGGAATAAAAAAAAAGACATTCAGTAAAAAATAAAAGACAAACTGATGGTTTATTTACCAAAAATGCCAAAAATTACCTTGTTGCAGCTTCTCAAATGATGACTGAGTTTGTTAATATTATAGTAAAGGTTAAGGTGTTGCTCTGACGGAAGTACAACAACTCATGGGTTGGTGTTGAATTTTGTGCAGACCAGGGTTTCCCACACATTCATTTATTCGTGGCGGCCCACCACAATTAAAACATCTGCCACCACGTTAAGATTTTCTATTTTTTGGAGCATTAGGTTCACCAGTTGGAATATATATAGACTCCTGTTCAGTTATTATTTGCTCCACAGATGGAGCAGCAGAACAGCAGGCACAGTCAAACTGAAACTTAACCGTCAGTACGCTGGATTCAAAGTCTGCTTTCACTCACAAACAGCTGCTCCTCTCATCTATCGATCTGATCTAATCTGCTTTGATTAAATTGGCTGATCAGTTATCAACCACACAACTCAAAGCTCCACAAACTGCTGCTGAGGGTGAAATAGAAGTTCTGCCAGCGCTGCATTCACAGACCTGCAAAAACCTCCAAATTTAGAAAGGCAACACAGATTAATACAAGGATGCTCACACACATACACATACAAACAAAAACCAAAGTTAGCCTCACCCCAGCATCTGCCGCCACAAATTGATTGTAATTCTGTGGGAAACACTTGAAGACATTTGTGGGCTGCGGTCCAATGGACAGGAGACGTCATGTCTTTTCCTAAACACTCCTCTTTGACTTTAATTGAAAACATAATAAGCTCAAGTAAAGATCTAAAGAAGAATTCACAAGGACTTAGGAAAAGACAACTGCAGGGAATCTGACTGCACTGACATGAGGCCAGGGATGGGAACTGAACAGATTATATTGATCGCAGTGCCATTATTGGTCATTAGTTATCGATTCGTCCTTCATGACTTCACTGATTCCGTTTCTGATCTGCTCTTTGTGTTGAAAAAAACAAAAAACAGTACAGCGACTCAGGTTTTCAGCTTCAGTGTAACGTTGACACTTGCTCACCCTGTCTTTGCTCATTTTCCCTCGAAAGGGGAAACTGATGGGTGAGTCACGCTGGCTGTAGCCTGAGAGCTAACTGTAGAAACAGTCTGTCTGTCATCGTCTAAAACGGATGAATCAGAAGATATTTGTTCAACATTTGTTATCATTTAAGTTTTCTCTGCCCACACCAGTGTTGTTATTTACCGTCTGTAATGGACGTGCTGCTCACTTGGGGAGCAGTGACACTCAAGTGTCCAACACACAGCTCTCCTGGAATTGAAGCCAATATTGTGTAGAAAGGTGTTTCAATATATTGCTGCAGTGTTTTCTCCTTTACTTGAAAGCAGCACTGTTGTCATCTTTTCTTGTGAAATGAAGCCACACTTTGTACCACTTCTTCTTCTCCATCACGACCCGTCATGTTGCAAGTTTCCTGCAGTGTAACCGCATGAGTGTGACATCATTGTTTTGCAAAACGCAGCTGTCAAATAAAACATGTTGGCATCAATAATATGATTCTGATGATTTGGAACCAGCTCTTGATTCTCATCCCTACACTATATCTACATAACTATACAACAGTGGATGTTATTGACTTGGGTCACTTTAAATGTCACTGCCACAAGGAACTGTGGGACAACTCTATCTCCTTTCCTTTCCTAAAGGAGGGTCTAGCCTACCCTATCCTAAAGGAGATAAAAAAGGGAGCACTGAAGCACATTTCCTCAGCAGTTATAGTGTTTGACCAGCTCTTATCAGGAGCTGCCTCTTCGATACTTCTGCATCATTTCACTCAGTTCAGAAACTTCCAAAGCAAAAAGACTATTTGACCACAGCCTGGGTCCTCAGAGTGTGAATCCTGATGACACTGGTGGCCCTCTGACTTTGTGTCTAGTGTCAACAGATGATAACATTTATTTAAAATATTGGGACGACTATGGATTGCCATTAAATTTGGTGAAGATGTTCATGTTTACCTCAGAATGAACTGTATTGTTTTTGATGATCCTCTGACTTCTCATCTGCCAGCAACATCAGGTCAGAACTGTTCAATACTTAATGACAAAGTACTT
The DNA here is from genome assembly GCA_019142605.1 of Cephalopholis sonnerati. NCBI lineage: Eukaryota > Metazoa > Chordata > Actinopteri > Perciformes > Serranidae > Cephalopholis > Cephalopholis sonnerati. The sequence goes on along the minus strand of JAGQAX010000002.1, from coordinate 9,404,498 downwards.
GCAACGACTGATTATCAGCCTCAGCTGTAGTGTTCAGTGCTAACCAGCAAATCTCAGCATGCTAAATACGACCCACGTATAATATAAGATACATATTAACATCAACAAAGGCAAATATTTTGGAGCTTAGTTAGTTGTTTGTTATTTTTCTAAAACCAGTCTGTAGCTGATAAATTCTACTAATTGACATTTTAGCAGTGATTATAACTCTAATTACAGAGATTAAAGTCCCATTCATGAGGTGTCCACATTATTCTGTTTCTCCCCTGTGTAAGTTAATGCGTCCAGAAAGTTATCTGGTAATTACAGTATGTTAATTTGTTAATGCTTCTAAAAGGGATTTGTTTTTTGTTGTTTTCGGTGTTAATGTGTGCTTTCTATCCCTTTTTGTTAAATTTAAAAAACAGAATCATTAAGCCACTGATCTTTGAGCAGGGAGGGATTGTGTCTGAACTGTCCCATTATGTGAGTTTGTACTGTATGTGTGTGATAAATCATCTCTTAGAGTTTAAATCCTTGGAAGTGTTTATGATGGATTTTGGTATGAAGGAAGAGGTCTATCACATAAAGACATACATTATACTTGAAAAGATAAAGCAAGATAAATGCGGATAAAAAGAGACAGAGTTCCACTTTGAGTATCATCATTCATACAAATCCACTCAGATCAGACACTCTGTTCAGTATCACTTTCCATGAAGACCACATCTTTAATGCATTAGAAGGGCATTCATAGTGAATTATAAGGCATTTATAATGCTCTGTGACCACACTCATAAAGACACATATCGCTTACTGATGCACTTTATCAACAGTCAAACATTATAGATGTGACTTATAATGAATTATAAGTGTTTTATGGCTGCTCTGACTAGTTATAAACTGACTGATGGGGCTTATAATGCATTATAGATACCTGCACTCACCCATACACACATCAACAATCAGCTGTAGTAAAGACTCTTAGTATGTAATAATAGTCCATGTAGTATCACAAATTATTATTGTATGTGTTAACGATGGGGAAGCCAGAAAGTTCGACATTTAGCATCATGATTATGGACCACTCAGAGGGCATTATCCCACTTACACCATGGTCACTTCACGCGGCAGGACGGCCGGCCATCCCACCTTCATGGGAAGATGTGGTTGATTGCTATGCCAACCTACAAAGGAGGACGACACTTGAACTGCTTCCTCAAGTTCGTTTTGCTATCGAAGCTAACGTTAGCTAATGTGCTAAAAAGTTCCTCTTAATACCTCCCCTATTTCTGATGAGGTGGACATGATAATCCTTAATACACAAAGCGTTACTCATCCCTACAACAGGAAATACTTTTCCCCTAACTTGATCTGAAGTGTGGGCTGTAGATGCAAATATTTTTGATCACTGCCTCCGTCCAGTCCTTTCGTCTCATCGTATCTAACCTATCTATCGTATCTATAGTTGTCGTCGTTTTTGTTGACGGGCAGTGGCAGCTGGTATGTGTTCAAAGTTAAGTTTTGAGCCATGACTCCTATCCTAGCACCTAATAACACAACAGGAAGACATTTTAAGACTCTTATGTAGCCTACAGCCCTGTGAAGGCGAGTCGTGTTTTGCCTCCAGCTACAAACTGACGTCATTGTGACGTTGGCCCTAAAAGGGTCTATACCTAGAACGTTCATACTATCTCATAAGGTTGTTATACAATGAAAATGTTGTTTACTTCTCCAGTAAATAGGACGAACCTTAGACAGGACATAGCATCGGGAGATATTTCTAGTCTGCTCAGATCATAGAACTCTTTGGCTTAGCAATTAGCCCGAAAGCTAACGTTATACCAGCTAAATTTAAAGTCAGTTATGTTCCATATTAATTGATAAACAGTAAATATAACTTTATAGGCATGCAGGATGTGGGATTTTTTGCAGATATCCGATATGCCAATATATATAACAGCTCATTTGGCCAATAAACGATACTTATATTGATAGATCCACTTTTCTCCCCACCTGATTTAAGTGATCATCAAAGCTCTTTTGTAGTGGAATTTACATCATATTATGCATGCATACTCATGTCATGATGACCCACCAGCAGATGGAGACATGAAATACAATACTTTCCAATGTATGTAATGTTCATTCATGTTCTCCGATTCTAACATTTCAATTTAAAGCCAGTATTGGTCAACACCTTTGACATGCCGATATTATTGCGCATCCGTAAATGTGATAGTATGTTTAACAGCAAGACTAGCTCGTTCTATAGCCATGTCATTGTCCCCAAATCAATGTCAAGATTTTCACAAACAAACGATATGTCCTGTAACGTTACTGTCAGCCACAGCCTGAAGTAGCGAGATGAATAGTGACTGGGATGTGAGGTGGTCAGTGATGTCATCCAAAGTATCAGTAAGTTCAGAGGGCTGGTGTTCTTCTTGTAGCTTGTGTGTTGCAGTCTCCATCCTGTGGAGTTCAGAGGACGAGGCATTGAAGGACTACACCCAGTGTGAGGAATGAATTATTAACAGGGGTTTTGACAGTATCTCTGTTGCTGTGGTTACTTCTCTTAGACAGGCTGATACCATTATATAGGCAGTGCATTGATTTAGAACGGTGAACAGACAGTTCTGCTGAAACTATTTAGTAAATGTCCATTGTCAAGTTTTTAAGAAAACACTCTGCAGCCAATCAAAATCGAGTACTTGCCAAAAAAACATGGTATAGAACCTGAATAATGCATTTTACATTCTCACTAACATGAAAAGGAACTGACTGCATTTATTGAAAAATACTCAGTCACCTAAGTGTGCCGAAATGTCTGCGGTTAGATCTCAGTAAATGTAGTTTATGATAATGTCCACTCGCTCTTCTTCCATTTTCAAATAAAAAGGAACAATAAAGAACATTTGATGTCTTTCAGCAGAGAGAAATAGATCCTGATTTGCCTCAGTATTGATGCAATTTGTATGTGTCACTGTGTGCATCGCCGTATGACATGATGAAGGAGGCCGTCATCTCACACTGTGACACACACCTTGTACCCACAGTCACATTCACACACCACCTCCATGTCGAAACTGCGGTACATTATGTAAAAGGTGGAGCATTCTGAATTTCATAAGCACTTTATTGATCGTTGTTTACATAAATTGGTTCAGACAGACCAGAGATCAAAAACAAAAAACAAATTTTCCACCGAGACATGAAAAATCAAACAAAACACGACATAAAATATGCATTAAAAGAAACACAACAGAGCGGCTGAAACATTCATATATATTAAACGAGTCATCTCTCTGTCTTCCTCTTCGAGCTCTTCAAACGTCTCTCTGCCTCGCTCTTTCCTTCACATCGCCGTCATCTTCAGATACATCACACATCAAATCTATTTCATCTCGACCAATGCATCAGCGCCCACCTCTCTCTCTCACGGAGAAAGCAATTTAGCACCAATGCATATTTTGGTGCATTTCTGCCTGAAAACCAATCAAATATCAAGCTGTGCTGCTGACGCTGAGTGTGTATATGCATCTGCTAATCTCACTCTGGTCTCCAGCGCATATTTGTTTACTTTAAATGTATAATTTCAAGTCTGAAGAGCAGGCAGAGCTATCTGACTTCTGCCTCCTACAGACGCCATTAGACACAACTGTCACCCTCTGATTACTTTTCCAGACTCAATGTGGAAACAGAATGTGTTCAAGTGTCGCTGTATATGTTAAATCCATACACACAAACACACATGGGGCTCCACGTGACAACAATAATGTCTTGATGTACGCACACATACCTGCCTGTGCTGCAGCAGAGCTTTGTGTACAGTATGTACCAACAGTCAGTATTTAATGGAGATTAATAACTGAGTGTTCCTGCAGGGAGAGTGAACACTCTCTGTCACTCTCTGTTACTCTCTCAGTTTTTACCCTCACATCACTGGATTGTTAGTGTTGAAACTGGATTATTTTCAGTCGTGCTTAAATAAAGAGTTTGTTAGAGCTGAGTGCAACAGAAATTAGATCTCCGTTACCTGATCAGAGCTGTCAGGAAATCGAGTTTTTGTTTTCCACTCCAGGGTTTGAGATTATTTGTACATTTAGTGGTTAGTTTTGTATGAATCCATCGGACTTGAAGTTAAACTTCATCCAGATAACCACGACCTTTGTAGCACATTGGACAACAATGTGCAGTATTAATTGAGCATAGCGTTAGTTCAGGCAGGACATGATGTCAAGCTCAGTTCACATCCCAGCTACATCAGCTGATCTCAAACAGCCAATCAACTGATGGAGCAGCTGACTGATGGAAAGGAGTCAGCTGATAGATCACATGATTCCTGTCTATGCAATGGATTGGCAAATCTCATTCTGCAAGCCGCTTTGCAACCCGCCTCCACCCCAGCTCCTCCTTTTGCTGTGTCTGACTTATCAATGTTATTTCTGTTTGTCATTGACGCTGCTCTGTTCTGTTCCTGGGGAGTCTTTGCTGCTGCTCTTCCTGCCTTAGGCTTTCCACGTAGGCGCATGGAAGGGCAGGGAGGTGTGCTCCCTCTGCCTTAAGGCTTTCCCTGCATGGAAGAGGCTTTCTGTGTAGGCCTAGGAAAGGCAGAGAGGCCCCAGAACAGAGCCATACCACCAAATATAATACTGCAAATGGAAATAAAGTTTTTCTTTGACTAAAGTATTCCTGACTAAACTGTAGTAATAGTGCAGGGGTAGGCAACCTGTGGCTGCGGAGCCATGTGTGGTTCTGTAGCCACACTCCAGCGGCTTCCCGTGGCACTGACTCTCTCTCTCTCTTGCCAAGTCAGCTATGGATTTAAAATCCATATCAGTAAACGTCTCGGAGGAAATTAATTATTTTCTAGTGAGTGGACAGATTTTTTTGTTTTAACTGCCAATGCTGCAAAGCACCAAGTAAGTTTAAGTACCAAGTAATCATTAATTAATTAAAACAAATAATCTTTAAAAAACAAAAATCCAAAGCTTGGCAGGCCTGCTGTGTTTAAAAAGTTATATTGAGACAGGTTTGAATCAAAACTGACATTAACTGATGTTTTGGACTTATACAATCAGTGACCATGTTTACATGCACATAATATTGTGGTTTTTGTCCTTATTTTGAAAAAGATATATTCCTAATAAGCTGTTTACAATGGCTAAAGAAAATGAATATTCCACTAATTGTCCTGTTTGTATGCAGCCATGCATACTCTGATTAACATGATGTGTGTCCTACAGCTGCGATATTTGTGCATATGAAAAAACCTGTTGATATTAGAGTCTAAAAAAAAAAAGACCAGGAATGTGGGATTTTCTTTTGTACATGCACCTCCACCCCCTGGCCTTGCAAACTGTTGGCTGTCACAAACTAATTGTTGTCTACAGCAGCTCAGAGCCTCTCATGAGCAGGTAAGAGGCTGTGTGTTGCAAACTGTGGTAAAACCCCCAATTTGAGACACAGATTCTGAATACACTGTATACATGTCCAAGGATTGCTCTGAAAACCTGAATAATATCATTATATCCCACATGTCTTAATTGGAAAAAGCTTATTGGTTTGAAGAAAGGTTTTCGCACATTCAACTGTCTCAGATGCAGGTGCATTGGAAAATATCACTTGAGTCTTTGACCTCCTTCAAGAGTGTTCAAAGCTCTTGTCGCACACTCTTGAAGGAGGTCCAGGAGGACTGAAAGGTTAGTGTTGCAAATAAAATGTGAAGCTGCGCAAGAGCAGTGTTCGGGATTTTCTATTCAGGAACTTAAACAGAAAAGGCGACATTTAGAAAAAAGGCCCAATTCAGAATATCCAAAGTGGAATATGCTGTTTGCATAGAACATATATAAATTCAGAGATTTGTCACATTCAAGATAAAAGAGAAATATTATGTGCATGTAAACTAAGTCATTGTCTTCAAGGATGACCACCTCTACACATCTTTAAAAACAGGACTGACAGTGATGGTCGGATGCATCATGCAGTGTGTCCTCACTTTGTCATGAAATGTGGTCTTTTACATGTATGTGTTTGTCATTGAAAGCCATTAGCATGTGGTAATAGCACAGGACCTTGTTCCTGCGTCTGTGTCTGCAGCTGTGGTGCTGGTTGACAGGCAGGTGACTGATGGCATCATGACTGTAATAAATCTTCCTGTGGATGTAAAGCTAGACGGCTCCTCCTGAACACTTCCTGTGGCCACATTTATTTATCTTCATTTTATCATAATTCATCAACAATACAAAAACTAAGCTTCAAATCTTCAGTGTCTGTAAAGAGATTTAAAACATTAGTCAACAAAAACAGGTTCTAAAAGATATTTGGTTTATTTAATTAGGTGTTTAATCAGAAGACTTTGTTCAGGCTCCTCTTATAGCAGAGATCTTACTGAAGTACACTTTTACAAATACAAAATCCCCGCCGGCTGCCGCGTTGCTCGAGTGTAGCTGAACTCTGACATCTCTGCGTACAGGGGCAAGAAAAAAAGTGAATGTGTACCTGGGAAGAATCAATAAAAATCCTTTCATGACCTCCTGAAATCTTCTCTTCAACTCCAGTGTTGGCACAGCCAGACTGTGACTCATTGGTGCAGCAATTCATTCGCTGCGGTAAATTAAGAATCAGGAAAGAAAAGGAAAAGGGCAAACAATTAAGGTTAAATGTGTTTTTGTAGGTGTAACAGTGGATTGTAGAATTATATCCACATTGTCAGTGTTGGTGTCAGGAAGTGATGTGGGCGCGTTACATCCTGAATTCATTAACATCTGAATTTATCCCATGTTTCAAATGAAACAAAAGTTCAGATGACTGGTCACTGCAGCCAAAATCAGCACCTAAACCTCGAAAACGTAGTGCCCTCACACAGGAAGAAAACGTGGATCATGTGGACTAATACTGGACGTTACTAGAATAACTAGAATAATAATAACTATTCCATTCTTTGTAAACAACACAACATCACCACTGCAACATATTGGCGTGTATGTTTGTGTTTACCGTCCTGCCATTCCATCGGACTGTTTGTTTTTCCTGTGCTGTCCAAATCTGTTTTCTGTCTGCCATCTACCATCTGCCTGATTCCGTGTGAAGGCAGCACGAGGCTGGTGCTGCATGCCCATTGAGATCATAACAGGAAACAGAAAGTCATTTTCTCAATGGAAAACGTAGTCTCCTGACACTGATAGTAATCTGCCATAACAGAGTAAACGAAAAGCAGCAGTGAAATTCGGTGTTCTTCAGGCTACCGTGTGTAGCCTCCTCAAACATTGAGAAACAACACATTCTCACTCCCAACTCGTCAAATATTGATGCTCGGTCAGCGGCTCTACAAGTTAAACTTTGACGCTTTAGGTTCCCCTCCTGCGTCACTTTTAGGCACTCAGGGACAGAGTGTCAATGTAAGCTTGTTGCATGAATGGTGTCCTTTCAAAATAAACTTCGGTTTTCACAGAAAAGTTCAGTTTGTTGTCATGACCTGCCTCTTTATTTCGTTTTGTAAAGTTTCAGTTTATGAAATGCACACAGTCTCTTTTCAAAATTAACGTAGAACGTAGGTAAAGAACTTCATTTTTAGGTTCACTTTCTCAGGTTTAGGCAACACAATCACATGGTTAGATTTTAAAAAAAAAAACTTCTTGGTTTAGCTTAAAATAGCTGCTTATTCCTAACATAATATAACGTCATATGACATAAGTCTCCAGCATAGTATACTAAACATATGAGCACACCATCAATATTAAAATAACTCGATTGACTTTTTGTTTCACACATTAAACTAACAGTGCTCTCCCAGGTGAAAGTTTTTTTGACCTATCCACCTCCACTCCTTTCTCTCTTATGTGGACTTTCTTGCTCTTTTCACCATGTTAGTCGCCTGGAGCATCACCACATGCCTCCGTCCGAGATGTCTCATACCGCTGCTTGAGGGTGCCTCTATTCGTTAGTGTCTGATGCCGATGGGCCATTGACCAAGTGTTGGCATTTAACGGGTTGGGAGTGAGACTGGGTTGCAAGAAACAAACATGGCAGCCAGTGATGGAGACAGAAAAGGGAATGCGCACAGGGAAAGCTCCTGTGGTTGACGCTGCTCTTGTCAAATGGTCTGAAAATTCCTGTTCACGCAGCTTCACTGTATTTTGAAGCAGTCGTTAAAATTCAGTAGTGAAGGTTTCTGTTTCATTACTTTATATGTAAATATTAATAGATGGTAATCTGCATGAGAAATAGAGAAAGCAAAAAAAAAAAAAAAAGGTTTTACAGATCAATTTGACCTGGATGTACGTGATCACCATAAGAGGTTTCCACTGAACTTATTATATGGAAATAAATGAATCCACCAGAGGCACTTATTGAGAGCCACAAAGTGACTTTCTTTCGGCCTCCTCAGGGTCTGTGCAAATAAAAGTAATGCAATCAGTTACTTTGAGGAAACCTTGTGCTTGTTGCATCCTAAATAGTGTTATTTAAATGCAGTTTTCAGGCCAATTTAAATCCAATTATAATCTCCTTAGGCAGCTAAACATGACATTTAACAGGTCCCCTGAATATTCTAAAACATAGAAAAACACCTCAGTATGTAATCACAGACGATGCAGCTCATGTCGGCTGTAAACGTGCTGTTGGTTCTGTCGTTCCTTTGAGATGTGTTGTTTACACTCAAGGTTGTACAACACAGAGCTCCAAACACAGGGGAAAGCAGACACGGTGTGTGACATTAGTCGGTGCAGTCAGACTGAACCTGCACTGTATAACCTTGAGTCTTATTCTCTCATCAGTCACTGTAATATTTCACTTTACAGGAGTGCATGAGACGGGAATCAGACAGCTGCAGACGCTCATTTTGTTTGGCGTCCTCGCTCCTTAATGGCAGCTGATGTTTGGAGATGTGTCTGCTGCCGAGCCCCTGTGTACACGGTTGTGATAATACTGAAAATCCTCTGGCAAAGACAAATACCATGGTTAGATGTTGACAGTGATCAGAAGCCTAATTGAGGCCTGATAGCTGCAGGATTCAGGAAGTGGGATAATGGAGTTTGGCTGGTGACGGCTGCACTTCCATCAATCTACTTTACTGTAGAAAAAAGCACTCCCTCTGCCTCGTTTTGTGCAGCACACAATGTGTTTCCATAATGACCAGCTGCCATTATCGTCAAACAGCACTAACATCCAACTCTGAGGAAACTTCTGCAGCACAGACGCTGTGCATAAATACAAACCTGTCTGCCGGTCAATTTTCAACCGTATACATCTTGTTGTCACGACCAGCCTCTGTAGCAAACCTCCCTCCATCGTCTTTATTAGCTGCCACATAAAAATGCAGCACATATTATGAGCGCTCCTCCAGGAGCTCGAGCTGTTCTTAACTTTAGAAAGATTTCTGCTAGGAGATGTCAGCAGGTGCAGCGCCTCCCAAAGTACCTGCTTTTCATCTGACACCGACTTCCTCATACAAGAGGTTTTGGAAAATGGTGTATTTGTGTGTGTGTGTGTGTGTGTGTGTGTGTGTGTGCGCTGCATGTAGAGAAAACAAAGGGCTATATAAATGGATAATACAGTGTAGAGGATTAAGAGTGTGTAGTGTAATCCTGTATGAGTCTGTGTGGACGAGCACAGCTTGTATTTTATACAAGAGCTCAGTTTGATTTACTCTGTGAAATCTCTCTGTACCAGGGTTTTAAAGTACTTTTTTCTGTGCACACGCACTGATGCATGTAACTTTTGGAATTACATGCAGCAGGTTTTTTTTTCGGTGACCCAAAATATTTTTTTCTGCACCATTTGGTGTGTTTGTTCTTCTGTCTCTGCTTTTTCGCCACAGTGGCAGTCGTGTCCGATCAAAAGACATTCAGCATGCAACGTTTTCTTATTTAAAGCAGCTCAAATATGACAAAATTATCAGTGTGTTATAACGCAGTTTGAGCTGACTTTCCCTCTAATTTGCTCAAAAACTGGACAGAAGAATAATGACAGCTTTTACATGGTCATGTTCAGGGTCATCCTGAACAGAACTATATTTAAAATTTCAGCAAACCTTTGAAGGAGAACATTTTTTTGTGTGACAGAACAGATTTGCATGTTTTATTCTCATAACTACGACCTTAAGTTTTTTTTCGTATGTTTCACATGTGTTTTGTGGGTTGGCGATACTTTGTATGCTTAATACTTGTCTGAACTCATCCTGTGTAGATAAAGATTCAGGACTGAAGCTGCTGCTCTGCCACTGTTCTGCTTTCCTACACAGAAAGGCTACAGCAAACTTTTTACTCTATTAATCTGCTCAATACTTTCTGTATTAACTGATCATTCATTGTGTTTACATGTCAGAAAACAGTGAAAGAGGCCTCAAAATACTCTGGAAACCCAAAGTGACATCAGATGTCTTGCTTGCAAAGATATTCAGTTTGTGATATAAAATCCTCACCACTGATTGGCTGGATCTCAGTTATGTTTGACATACTTGTGAAAACAATTAATTGATGATCAAAATAGTTATTTTTCTATTGATGGATCAACATTATTTTTGTTCCAACATCATTATTCACAAAAGCACCATAACCAATTTCATCTCAGTATTTTCTTTGTGTAGATTCGTACATGCAGCATATACTGTAGCATTTTTTTTTTTTTTTGTGCTTAAAATACTTCTGACTTCAGTCTGACACTCACCACCAGAGCTGCAATTATTAACTGATGAGTTGCCAACCCGTAAATTAATTGCTGACTTATCTAACAATCAATTGGTTCAATTGGTTTGAGTTATTTTTTTAAGGGGGGAAAATGTAGAAATTCTCTGATTCTAGTTTTTTAAATGTATTTTTTTTTTTTTTTAATTTTGTTATTCATTATTTTTATTGCTTTATTGCTTTTATGACCGTAAACTCAATATCTTTGGGTTGTGGACAAAACAAGACATTTGAGGACGTCATCTTGGACACTGACTGACATTTTATAAACCAAACAACTAATCAATTAACTGAGAAAACAACTGACAGATTCACTGACAATGAAAATAATTTTCAGTCACAGCCATAGTTTGGTCTATATAATGTCAGATAACAGTTAAAAAAGCCTGTCACAATACTCTATAAGCCCAAGGCGACATCAGGTGTCTTGTTTTGTCTTGTTTTGTCTGTCAGTCTGAACCCAAAGATATTCAGTCTATGATAATATCAAACAGAGAAAAGGAACAAAGTCTTCACCAGTGAAAAACTGGAGCTCTGAAACGTTTGGCATTTTTGCTTGAAAATAATTAATCGATGATCAACATAGTTATTTTTCCCAGGATGGACCATCATGATTAACTAAAACACGAAAAACAATATAATAACAGTATGTTAATGCTGTTAATTGCTCTTTAATTTAGCTTTAATGAATATTGTGGTCCAAACAATGCAATCTACTGGAATTTTTATACATCTAGGCCACAACCCCACGTCCAAGTGTAAGATCCCTACTGGTGAAATACCACTTTAAAAGGGCTCTTTTGTTCTGTGAGATCTTTTTGACTCTGCGACGAAGGCTCGATGCCAACAGGTCAGTTTGTTTTAAGCCTAACATGACCACGCCATGACAGTGAAGGCATTTTAATTGTTTGAAAATAGAGTACTTTGGAGATTTGTTGTGATTTTTGTGCCTACATGTGTCCAAAGAACCCCTTAAACAAACTCAACTTCAAGTCCAGGAAGCGGGTTTACTCCAACATCTAATGTCACTGGCCAGATTGATGCAAACATATAAATGCAGGATAAACTGTAACATTTACTTTTTTGGAAAACGGAAAACATTCAGACTTCAGTGTGACTGCCCTCCTCCTCTGAAACCAAACCAACAAGCTGAATATATACATCCATGTCTGTACTTAACTGTGTTTTATTGCACGTGTCTTCATCCTCCACTCTGCGTGTGTGTGTGTGTGTGCACACACGTGTTGTCTCTACTTCATGTGTGTGTGTGACTGTTTTTCTGGCAGTCTGAGGGACAGATGTGATAATTATCATCCCAAATCTCTCTCGTCTCTCTTTCAGCATCATAACCTGATTTATCCACTCGCTGTTTTTTTTTCTTTGTGTCTCTGTGAAATAAAGGCAGATGGCAGCTCTGCCAAAAACAGGGGATAATAATGACGTGGAAAGGAGCCCTGTGCTGCCACTTCCTGCTCGGGCCAGCAGGTTGAGCAGTGTTAGTGGTCAGGCAGCGGTCCAGCGTGTACTCTGTGATAGCTGATATTTCGTGAATTAGGGTCTGGGCACAGGGTTTATCTGTTGGGACTATGAGGCAGACAAACAGCGTAATCCCAGGCATCATTACATCATCCTCCATCACTAACCCCCCCTCACCCTCACCCGTCATTTGTCCATATTTCCAAGGTCAGTTGGGTAACATCCTGGCAGGGCTGATAATTTGAGAGATTGAAGTTCCTGCAGGCCGCATCACGACGATGCAGAGAGATTAATGGATTGCAGATTGATTGGTGATGTCACTGGGTAACAAAAGGTTAAGTAAAGCTGCACCTGCAGGCTGTTTGAGCAATCAGGAGGAATCTCATCATGCTTTTATCCTGCATCCGTTGTTTTTTTGTTCTGCCGCAGCCAGAACATCGTATTCTTTGTGAAATATTGATCACAGCTGAATGGCTGCATCACCATGCAACACGTGTGCCTCTTCACTCGCAACTCGTGAAGGCAAACTGGATATTTCTCAAATCTCAGCCACAGAATAGTGTTTCATTAGTGCAAGTGAAGCATGCGGTGAAGTGAGGCATCTAAATCTGCCTCAATTTGTAAAGGGAACTGCAGTCCGCTGAAGGAAATCCTGTATCTGAAATAGAAATATTTTCCAGTTATTTTCCGCCTTCACTCATGTGTTTTTCCGTCTCTCTCTTTTCCACCAGTGCGCTACCTGCTCAAGAATAATGTGAGTCCAGACCTCTGCAATGAAGATGGCCTCACCGCTCTGCATCAGGTACGACTGTCCTCCTCTGTCTCCACCTGTCTGTCTCTCCCCACCTTTCGTCTTTCCCTCTGTTTGATTTCTCTGACACTGTGGCACTACTTGCATCTTATCTCAGGGTGCTTTCACACCTGCCCTGTTTGGTTCGGTTCAATAAAATCAAGTTTGTTTGCCCCCTAATTGCGGTTTGTTTGGGCAGGTGTGAACACAGCAATCGCACTTGAGTGTGCACCATAAGAGCTGGACTGAGACCTTCTTGAAGAGGTGGTCTCTGTCTGGTCACACATGAACTCTGGTGCAGTTCATTTGTGGTGAGAACGTGTTCTGACCTGGATCTGAACCAACTGCAGTCACATGACACATTGTTTGGGTTAAACATGAGCATGTTACAGTCCTGGAGGATTATTAATGTGCGCCTCCTCCTGTACTGCCTTAATATGCACATTCAGCACATCCAATGCATCAAAACATTGTTTTCTAGTTGGAGCCGCGCCTCGTTTTCAAACTGCATGCTTTGACTCAAATGAACAATGACAGCAATATAGTCCACGATGAGCAGCGCTAAAATCAACCTGCGTAGTTGTCCCTCCATTGTGACATTAGAAAGTGTCACATTTATCTTGACAGTGTACTCTTCTTCAACGTTTTCTTTACTTCCTGGATTTTTCCCACATGGAAATTCTGACCAATCAAGAGCAGCTTTCTCACACAAGGCATTTGATCTGGTCCGCTTGTAAATGCTGCCGTGAGAACACGAACCAACTCTAGGTGATTATACAGTCACAAAATGAGTCCCTGATTCAGACCAAAGCAAGACAACTCTAGATCTGAAAGCACCCTTGAACTGAAAATGACAAATTATATGAAGTAGTTGTTAGTTGCATGTCCAACATTAAAAATACAGAAGACATCTTCTGGTAGCACCAGCAGGTCGTTGTCTGCTAATCACAGGTTTGGCAGTTTGATCCTCGCCTTCTTCTGTCCAGATGACAAAGTGTCCTGTGAACCTCAGTGTACTCTTGATGGTAAAACCAACTTTCTCAGGAAATGATAATGTGGAGCGCCTTGATAACAGAGTGGTTACAGTACATGCTGCATTACAGCAACGTCCCCGATTTGATTCCGATCGAATCTCTTTCTCTTCACATATATCCAGACTCTGCCTCTGCACTGCTAAAGAAAGGTAAAAAATGCCTAAAAGAAATTAATCTTAAAAAAAGAAATGATTATGCTATGATAAATCAGACATGCATTTAAAAATACTTACAGCAAACCGTTTTCAGTGAAGCTGCCACTAAGTTTCTGGACCACGAGGGTGTGTGTCCACACTTTGTTTTGCTTCTGCAGAAAAGCAGCAGCAGGGTTCTGGGGAGTGCTTTAAAAGGAAGCAATATCTTGACATTAACATTAGCTAGGTAGCTAACATAACACTAGCTTACAATAGGTATGGTGATAACTGCACAGCACTCACCATCAACATCCAGTATCCGGCTGATCTGTGTCCTCAGACAGGCTTTTCTGTGTTTGTTGTGACAGTTTCTGACTGACATATCAAACAGCTCAGGAAAGACAGGAGCTAAGAGAGCGGCAGTGACGACACCAGCGGCTTTCTAAGAAGTTCAGAGATTTTCAACTAGAAGCACTCAGAGCAGCCGCACAAAAAAGCTGGAGCGCTTTGAAAAAAAAATGCTGCACTCTAAAAACTGATTTATGTGGTTAGATAGAACTTTTCAGCATTTAAAAAATAATGTTTGTTTCATCAGTGTGTTTTAATTAGTTGACAACTTATTTTAAGAGGTTGGTCAAAACCAAAAATGTTTTTGGCTAGTATGGAATTAAAATAAATAAATAAGAATATCTCAGGTAAAATAATTAAACCACTAAATATCACCACAACTTATGAATAAATATTATGTTGATTCAACTTAATTAAGTTTTTTTGGAGGTAAAGGTCACCAAACTAACAGAGTTTGTCAGACGACAAAAGAGTCATAGGATTGACTCAATAAGAGTTGGAACTATTTAAAGTGATGCATGCAAATTGTTACCCTCATTTTCTTTAGTTGAACCGGTGGATTATTTTTCAGAGTGTTGGTGCGGCTCCTCATTTGGAACAATAGATAAAAGGTGCTGGTGCTCCAAGAAATGTGGACACAGGCCCGAAGACAGTGAACTGTGTCTTGCTTTGGTGGAGAAACATGACTGAAAAAACACATCTTTGGATGCCTTCTAGTACTTTAACTTACTGAGCCAGGCTTTTATAATTTAGACATATATTAATAAACCACAGCCACTTATTGACTGGAGCATAAACCAGCTACCAGTGAGCAAAAGGAAATGGAAGTAATACAGTCTGTCATTTTAGGGAAACCTTGTGCACCATGCATCCTCTTAAATTAACTTTAATTTAAATGCGGTTTTAGAAGCCAATTTAAAGTCATTTATAATCTCCTCAGGCAGCTGAACAAGGCCTGTAGGAGTGTATATATAATGTGTAATTGTGTGCCAAATACCTGAAGATGAAAGCTACTGCTTTTACAACAGATTCATTTTTTCTTGTTCCTGATTAACTTAAAAGTTTTCTATGTGTATAAGAAACTCGGTCTTTGTGCAGCACCCATTTTAAAGAATCAGTTTCTGTTTAATCAGTTTATTCTGCCAAAGAAAATATTTCTACGGAGCGCAGAGCATTTACTTGAAAAGAAAAGAGTATTTGCCCTGTTATTGTAAAATGAAGAGATAATTATCTCTGTGAGAAGTTTTTATTTTAAAAAATCTGCTTGTTGATTCATGAAAACAGAGCAGATTTTTTTTTCAAGTGAATGCATTACACTTTCCTTGAAAAGAGGACAATAGAAAATTATGGAATGAATTTCTGTTATTTTGATGCACACTGGATAAATACACTTTTCTCGCTGCTCAATTTCATTATGACATTTGATACAAAACACTGAAGATAAAACCGAATATTTTGGAAAAGGTTCTTGACCCTCTCACGCTGTGAGTTTATTCTGTTGTCAGATATCCCACATCTCCTTGTGTTGCCTCTGCAGCAGTAACATCGTGACTCTCTTCTTTTAAAAACTTTTATTAATCAAGTCCAAATTTATTACCATTACCATCTCAGCCTTTGTTGAAATATAATTAAATCATTTCCTGGTGTGATTAGTTTGCAGCTGTATGAATTAAAGTGCCTCGTGCAGAATAGAGTGTTGAGGTTTTCTGACAATGAAAAAATGATTTTTAATAGAGAGGAAATGAGTTCAGTATTGGGGAAATTAGTCCATTTTGATGCAGGAAATTGATAGAGGAGGTCAGGCCTATTTTCACTTGGTAATTAGAGCCATTACTGGCATGATAATCAAAGCTTTCACCTCATCCAAAATCAATGCTGCAAATAACTTCCTACTCAAAACTGCTCAGTTGTCTGTGTAAATAATGGATCATTACATGTCTCATTTAGTCACAAATCAGAGTCTTGATCTGAGGAGTTTTCCGTCATTCCTCTGAGGCGTAGTCATTTCCTGTCAGCACAGTGTGAGAGCCCGGCCCACTTTTCAGAGAACAAACATTTGTCCAGGCTCCAGGTAGTCTTTAACAGCAAAGTACGACCATCAGACCAAAAGCTGTGGTTTCACAAAGACAGCCTATAATCTTATACAGTGGTTCCCAACTTGTCCTGTCACAGGGTCCAGGTTTCTCCTTAAAGGGGATTTACGTGTGACCTACGCAGTTGTGAGCATTTATACTTGTGCGGTGGTGTGTCTGTGTCACTCTGCAGTTACACCTCCAAAACCACTAGTCAGCGGTGGTGTTTCTGTGAAGTGATGTAGAGTTTAGTTGGTTCAAAACCCACCCAAAGCACACATTAAACACACATTAAACATGGCTTAATAGAGACAGTTTCAAACACAAGTACACAAATCAGCATCACTATAACTCGCAGCATTCACAGACAAACACTTGTCTTTATCTGGACACGTTTTCCCCACAAATACAACATGCTAATGTATTTAGCACAAGCCTATGGCATTTTACATTGTATAAATGTGATTTGACGCAGAAGTATAAAATCCCACATTAGTCGTTGGTTCATAGTTCACACAGTTTAACACATTAAGAGTCTGGGCCATGTTGTCCAACTAGTTTGCTGTCTCTGTACGGTAACTGTCCGTTAGTCACCCATTTTACAGTAGGAAATGGCACTTCAAAATAAAAGCTCTGTGCTGGAAATTTATTGTACTTCAAAACAAAGTGTGTCTTTTACAAACTTGACACATTTGCGAGTCACTCGTGGTCCAGTCAGAATGAACCCACTACCCACTTTTGGACCGCAACCCACCAGTTGGGAACCACTGATCTAAAGCCCCATATTCACCAAACACTTTCAGTATGGTACCTTTGGAACCAACAGTAACCCTTCAGATATGGTACCTAGACCCTAGTGTTTCCACTGCAAACAGTACTCTTAAATGTGGGCGGGGTTGTTGTCACTCACTGCTCCGTCCAGCACTCACTGTATTTCCTCTTCACTGGTGACACAGATGGAAGTCTGCACCTCGTTTATCGTCCACAGAACAGAGGAACATGCCGGCATTTTCAGAACGAATAAAACAGGCTGCAGTGAGAGTCTCTCTCCATGGGATATTTAAAAGTAGTGGGTTTGTGTATTTGGTCCTTCTCAGGCAAGCTCAGGGGTTTAGTGTTGCTGTAGCCCACAGGAGCAACGCTCTGCAATGTTTTTTTTTTTTCCTCAGAGTAAAGATTAGAATATATGTGGTTCACATAACCAGGGCGAAATAAACACTTGAAGATCCACTTCACCTTTAAAGTTGCCGGCAGTCGGCCCAGTGAATGAAGTGACTTTTTCTCCGACTCCAGCTGCTGTGAGAGGCAGCAAAACATCCTTTCATTTTATAGTTCCAGTTTACTAATAAAACTCTCCACAGTATGAACAGTGGTTACATGAGCCTCAAAACCAGACACAACTCAGCCCTGAGCAGAGTGACCGTCCTCTACTGACCAATCAGACTGCAGTGTTCACAGCTCCACCTTTTAGTACCAGATCTGTGTGTTAGGTACCCCAACAGAGGGGGGACCAAACATGGGGACGGTACAGAACAGTTCATTGGTACCATCCACAACTTAATACACGTACTATAGATGCGTACTTTATACAGCCCCACTACAAAAAATCTGAACAATCCCTTTAAGATCACGTTCTTCTGAACTGGAACAGGAATCTGTCCACAGAGCCGCTGCAGTTGCTGACCGTGATGGTTCACCTGCTACAGGTTAGAGATACTGAGGAGAAAAGCTGTAAACACAAACAAGCATGAAGCCATTCACGCTGAAATGTCATCACTGCTCAGAGAGCAAACTCAGATCTTATTTTTGTCCCTAAACCTACATCAAGGTCTGGACACATCCTTATGCACAGAGGAGGGGAGATGTTTACAGTGCAAGACACCAAGTTTTCTCAACCACTGAAGTCACATTTCAAAGTAAAATAAATCTGACTTCCTGAAGGATGGCATCTGAAAGTATTTCCAACAGATGTGATGCTCATTTATAACCTCCGTTTCTCATCTGCTTCTCACCCCTCCTGTCCCCTCTCCTCTCATTTCTCTCTACAGTTGTGCTAAACCTCTGACAGTTTATGTCCTCTCCCTTCGCTCTGCCTCAGCTAACACGGCCGTCTCTCTTTCCCCCTCGGCTGCTCAAAGCCTAATACTCTGGCTCCTGCTGGGAGGCTGCGAAATGAACAAGGGGAAGAGAAAATTGAAGTCCATCAGTCACCACTGGTGTGGCTGGTGTTTTAAAAGCCGGGGGCGGTGGGCTGCCAAAAGATCAGATTGACCTTTTGGCTTTGAATGTGTGTGTACCCGATAATCTGCTATTTGGACGGGTCAGCCTGCACACCGTCTCCGAGATGAGACCTTTTCACTTCCGCTACAGTTTGACAAATACTGCCATTCACACACAGGCAAATGGGGACAATATATACAGATGGAAACACACACGGGGAATCCATACATACACACACACATCATATGGCAGAGGGTGAGATAAATGAAGGGAAGTGGTGGTGATGTTTCTCTAAATGAGATGTCATACCTATCTAGGGTTGGTCTCACCTCACTGATAGGGCGCATTAATCAATAGATAGCTGCACATGCCTGAACACACACACACATAACTCACCTATACCTATACACACTTCATTTACTGCGTCATCCCTTGAGAATAAGTTCATGCGTCATGAAAGCACCTCAGCAGCTTCAGTTCCTACAGTTGGCTGCATAGATCACGCCGGGACGATGTGAAGGACAAATGGAGACCTTTTGTTCAGTGACAGGGTTCTGCATACATGTGTGGATCAATGTGTGTGAGGCCATGATTGTACCTGTCCTTGGTGCTGCATCTAAAACACAACCTCCTTGTCAGCCTTGGCAGACATTTCTTCTGTGAACTCGCAGTTTTCAAAAATGAGAATAAAATAACTGTTACCGTGATATATTCTAAACCAGTGTGCACCGTTTAGGCATCTTATAAACCTCCAAACTTTAGGATGTATTACTTAAATGCCATCTTTGATAGTTTGAAATGTGAGTATGAGGCATCAGCAGGTTTTCCAGAGGATAGCAGGGCAACATAAAAGAGTCTGAGGTGTGCTTGTAGAGCTGTTAGCTGTAGGTCATGATCTAACAACTCATTGTCTTCTTGCACTTTACTTATATGCAATATTTAAATAGACCAGTTTTTTTTTTTTAGTGTTAACAAAGCTCTGATACCTGCACTACAGATACATTACATATTCTTTAGCTGCCTTACAGTAAATGCCCCTTGACTGGTTTGATGATGGACAAATTTTAATGTGAAACAGCAGGAAATGTTTGGCTTGTATTAGCAGTAACTTAACACAGCTCAGATACAGCTGAAAGTGAAAAGTAAGTGCTGTGTAGCCAGACTTATCTCCGCTGCATTGTGCGAGTCAGTGCTAGAAAAAGGTCTGAAATCACCAAATAGTTTTCTGGTGTAGGGGGAAAAATGCTTTGGTGTGTTTTTTTTATGTATTCAAACCAATCACAGTTGTTTTGGGCAGGAAGTAGCACCCGAGACCTTGTAAAATAGTTTCAGGGTGGAACTGGTTCGGTGAAACATTTGCATGTCGTGAGGTGAGCACTGTCATGAAAATGACTTATTCTGTGCAAAGAAAAACACAGCAAAAAACAGGAACAGATAAGACTGGGTATCTTTTTAAAAAATTATGATACCAGTACCCTTTAAGTGATACCAAGAGTATATTTCGTTTGATACCCACAGTGTTAATGGAGCAGTGTGTAGTATAGTCATACTACTAGTTGTGGTTGCATCTTGGTAAGTTGAACTGCCAACGCTGTCAATTCATCTCACTCGACACCACACCACAGACAGTAAGAATTGTAGCTGCTGCTGCAGGAGTGTGGGCCCTGAGCCAGGGACAGTTGTAAGAGTCGCCGGCTGCACACACAGTGACAGGGCTAACTGTTAGCATCCTACGGCTAATGTTACCGTTATAAATGGGTTTAATGTTTTAACAATAGAGGCTAGTTGTTAAGGTATTGGTGTGAGTTTGTTGGGGCAGTTTAACAGCTCAGTGTTGGGAAGTTAGCACTGCAGCTGTGTTAGCTCGGGCTTATCAGGCAGAGTAACAGGGAGGAGAGAAGCAGCAACAGCACGTTTGCTCAGGGTTTAAAAAGGATTGAAATCAGGTATAAGGTTTGACTGGAGATGATTTCAACTGGCTGTTTAAGAGAAGGGATCAACATCTGGCATGGGAGCACTAAGAAACGGAATCTGGACTTTATTGAGGTGCGTTCACAAGTCATTCATTGTACATCTTTACAACAATTTACCTGAAGAACAAAGCAGACACACTTATTACACAATGAAAGTCTTTGTTAAAGTGCCATTTTCAGTATGGAAGTTGTTAGTTCAGAGGTTGTTGTTAGTGCAAAGGGGATTTGGAAATCGTAACATGTAGAGAAAGGAAGGCACGGCAGAAAGGAGGAAGAAGCCGGTCTAAATTGGCCAATGAGCCACTGTTTACATCCGGTGAGTCAGAAGAGAGAGACGATGATGGCTGATATCTACGATCAGGAACGTGGCAGATATGTAGGAGTGACACTAATCTTCAAAGCACAGATATCCAATTATAAGCTACAACATGTCGTCACCTCTTGTTGCCAGTCAGTTTAGAAATGTCTTTGGTTTGATGGAGCTCCTAACGCATTGGCCCTGGTTGGCTTTGCTACTGAGCACAGTCACAACAGTGTGGGCAGGTGCGGCTGTCCCCTGCTGTGAGAGTCAATGCGAGCTGCTTGGGGAGATTAAAATGAGCTACACTGAAGAGTATTAGCTTCCTTGACCATATTTCTTTTTGTCACCTCTATCGGTAGTTAAAAACCCCACATTTCAGCCCCATTTGTTTTTAACACAGTGCTATTTTTGGTCTGAACACCCTTCAAGGTGGAGACAGATGGTATCCTTGCCAGCGGACGCTTTCAAACACACTGGCCTCATGTTGTCCCATGTTTGGTTGAGTCACCGCCGTTATCTGGCTCCGAGTTCTTGTGTTTTGCTTCAGGACCCTGGTGTGGCTGAGTGGGCACGATGACCCAGAACATCAACAGACTGCCGGAGTCACATTTAAAAATATTTTACTTCAGTGATTCAACCATTTAAATATTTATGCAGAGATGACAGAGACGGGTACAGAGATGACTGAGGCGGGCTTTAAACTGGGGCTGTAATGATCATCTGCAGGGTTTGAGACGTGAAGTTAAAAGACTGCTTTCCTATGTGGTCTCAGACTTTTCATCAGTCATTCAGCTCTTCATAACGTCAGCCTTTGAGGACCTTAAACGCAGACCTGCCTGCCTTTCAGCACCACATTCTCACACTCAGCTCCCCAAATTCAGTAATAAGCCCGGAGCTGTCACTCTAGTCTCTGGCACTTTTGTGTTTTCAATTATTTTTCAAAGATGTGATTAAGTGTCGATGTCCTATTAGACAGGAAGAGTGACAGCAAAGGTCAGAAAATGACATGCAACAGTGGTTTAAGCTGTACCTGAGCCCAGAAATCATCCACCGTACCCCTGATGTCCCCGCTGCCTGTCACAGCCTGGATTCAGTTCATTTCTCCTTTTAGGTCTAATTCTCAGCAGCTGAAGTTTCTTCACACAGACCTCCTCCCCTCTTCATGATTTGCATGAGTCCTATCATCTCTGGTAAAATTTTAAAGTGCTTTTATCCTTTAACCTCCTGCAGTCTCAGCCACCTGGTCCTGGTCTCGCTCACTTAACCCCTCAGTATTTCAGTTTCTGTGCCAGCTCTGTCACCGACAGCCCTCACTGCACTAACCCTGAGGGGGCCGCGTGTGACGTTTTGACGTGGTATGTGTGTGACCCACCACTGGGATAATTCTAAGAAGCAGCTAGCAGCGTTCAGCAGCTAAGTGAAAGGAGAAGAGCAAACCCAAATATCCACAATCTGTGAGCTCCTTACCCTCCAAGCAGAGGACTAAAATGATCAACGTCTTCTTTAGCGCGCTTGCTGTGCTTCTACTTTGAAAACAATTAATCTGAGGGTGCAAAAATGTGTGCCTGTTAGACTCCAAATAGAGCGTGGCTGCAGCTACACATGTCTCTGTTATTGCCATGTTATGCCATTTTTATTCTTTAGAAAGTGCTGCCTGATGCTTATGTTATGGCACACAAGAGCAGCGCTATTGTGTTACACGTCACGCCTCTTTTGCTACTGGAACGCCAGCATGCCATCTAAAATCACACACTGGGGCAGCATCAGGGCAAAGTTACACACGAGCGAATGCAGCCGAGTGACCGTTGCTTTCATGGGCCATGGGCCTGCTGAATGTGGGCAGTGCTGGATGTTACAGAGAGCTTGCTAGCTAAGGTTAACGAGCTTGCTAATAAACACAGTGAAATATGATGTTATTGGTAAATTTTTCACTGCCTTATATATTCAATGCCTTTCTCCAGAGTCACTACAGCCAGGCAGCATCTCTCATGTGGGGCAGTTTGTATTTTTAATGGCCAGTATTGTACAATATCAGCTGGTTAGACACAACAACAGTTGAGTTATATGTGACACAAAGATGTGGTGGCATTGTTAGGCCTGGGCGTCCGAGGCTTTAGCCCTGAATGTTTTGTGAATGGTCCCGGATCTAAATAGGCTGTATAAGTTAAAAGAAATAATAGTAAAATAAGAATAGACCTAACAATGATAATAAAAAATAAATCCCCTGATCTAATCATGTATCATTTTGTTAATGCATTAAAGTCCTTCACATGTGCATCACTATTGGGTTGGACCCTTAGGTGGGCCGACTCTGGCCCCGGGCCGTTTGACACCTCTGGTCTAATCTGTAATTATACATCATCATTTATCAGTTGATTAAATTTTGGAATATTAATATAAGCTGTCAAAGTAACTAAAGCAGACAAATGAATGTAGGGGAGTAAAAAGTAGTGTTTCCCTCTGAGATGTAGTTAAAGTCTAAAGTAGCATAAATTGGAAATACTCATGTACAAGCACCTCAAAATTCTCTAAATTTTAAGCAGTCTGTTTCTACTCAATACTATTTACCAACAACTACCAAGATTTTTAACATCACGAAGTGTAAATAATCTGCCAAATCAATATTAAAAAAACAGTTTTAAGGGTAAATAAGAGGCCAGAGTGCATAAATAAAGTATCAAAGTAGAGCTTGTTCATTACAGCCTGACCCCCCTACAGAGGTTCGGACTGAGCCCCTGACGTGCTTAAATCCTGGAAACGCCTCTGCAAAGATGCAAATTTGCTTTGACATTCGAAGTGAATATTTTATTTACCCCTCTGCTCACACTGAATGGAAGTGAATGGGAGGGGAATATTTGCCAATGTTAATCTCGGTCATGTGTGACCGTGCCCTTATGTTAGCAATGTTTGGTTCTGTGTAAAAAAAAAAAAAAAAAAGCATCTCGGAGAGAAGAATCTTGGTATTGCAGCATTGCGGATGTGAAAGAAGGGCCACAGTCTCAGCTTTATTTCCTCGTCATTCTGCTCCTCAGCCCTGACCACAGTCCTCTCAGCCCACTGACGGAGCCCAGTAAGACTGTTGTTGTTGTTTTCCAGTCGCATAATCTGAGCCTTTGTCAGAACCACTCTCCCGTCCCCGTCTGAATAGTTTCCATGAAAGGCACATTATTTTCAAGAAAGGTGGAGGCTGATGGGCTCCACAGGGGGGAGGCTAGGAGTTTAGTTTAGTGACTGGTTATCTTGTGGGTGCAAGTATGTGTGATTTTTTTTTTTTTTTTCAGAGTGAAAAGCTAAGAGATTAGTTTAGTCAGCGAGCAGGTGGGCTGGAGTACGTGGGTTTATTCAGAGGGAGGTTAGGAGATTAGCCTAGTTGTCGGCTGGTGTGTAGGTTGCAGTCTCTTGGGTTTTTTTCCTGACGACATCTGTCATGCCACCGCTGCAGGCTGGAGATGCGAGCTAATCCATCAGTGTATCGGATGTCTTTGACAAGCTTGTATGTCTCTTAAGAGTCTTGTTCTTGTCAGTTTTATGAGGCTGCTCATTTCCCCTTGAATTATATCTTCAAGCTTGCCAATTACCAGACTCTGACAGAAAATGAAATCCATAACTTGCTCTCTGAATTACCATCTCCGCGTAACAAGAGGGAGAATTTGCCAATTTAATGCCTTGGTACGTGCACACACACACACACACACTGAGGCTCACACATGGTAAAATAAGGAAATTAGTGACTCACGCTCTTCTGTATTTTCCCTAGAATCTGTTGTCTTTGCTGCTCTCTTGACACCATTTACACCGGAAATAGTTGAGAGACATAAACCAGTACCACTTCTGCTTTCTGGGAACTTCAGAGGAAAGTCTTATAGACGGCTTCTTGCTCATTCTGATCCTCGCCTTCCTCATCTGAGCATCACTGACAGTAAAAGCCTTTTACAGGAGGACCACCTGAATGTACAGTTGTGTTTTTACGTGTATCAGCCTTTCATATCAAGTCTGGTGCTGATTGCTTTAGAAAAGACTCAGATAAAAAGAGAATCCTCTAAGTGAACCTCCTCCTGTGCTCTGTGACTGTGACCACATCTCCTCACTGTAGCCTTCATATCTTTTTTCTTTTTCATGCTGCTCGCCTGCTTTTACGTTCACGCAGCTCGTTTCCCTCCTCATATACATATCACAGAGATTTCTCCACAATCTTTTGACACGCACCACTTCAGAAGGCCAGGACAGGTTTATCTTTGACACTCTGCAGGTAGCTCAAGTAGAGAGAGACATAAATTAGCTTAAATTGACTCACTTGTATCAGTTAGTGTCTAAAGTTTATTAACATCAGCCACCTGAAGACAGTGGTCAGAGCAGACTAAGTAAGGCTGTAGCAGCAAAACCCCTGAGTGTGGCTGCTCTCGACTAAGAATTTTCCTAGTCGACCAGTAGTCATCATTTAGGGCCATTAGTCGACCAGTCGCCCGCATGTTTACGCTATGAATGTAATGATGAAATGATATATTTTGGTGGTTTGAGTTGAAGGTGTGAGAAAGAATAGTCTCAGTAACATTGTTAACACTGTGCTACATTACAGAGAAATACAAACCGTACTAATGAACCTTCATTAATATAGGCCTATATTTTATCTACAAGTGCACGTCACACACTGAGCGAGCCGCCTGTTAATGACGCTGTGGGCTAATGGGCATGTAGCTACTTCCATGTTTCACATGATACGTCATGTTTGTAGTGGACCAATGAAGATGAGTTTACATATCACCTTGGGTTGGTCCTTCACCTTCTCAAAATGATCCCACACTTTGGATTTCCTGCCCCACATGTTATTAACTAGCCTGTGGAATAACCGCAGGTACCAGCTCTGGAAATTAGGGGTCCTACACATGCTGCGTCTTTAACTGCCTGGAAAAGTCAACGTCAGGTGCTGGGTGCTACTCCTGTGCCTTTTTGTCTCAGCTCTTTAACAGCGTGGTGGCAGGTTGCGTCTGAGGTTGCTAAGCAACTTTAACAAGCACTGTATAGCCTATTTACCTGAAGCCTGAGTGCAGAGCTGATCTTATTCCAGGAGCTGTTTATAAGTGTGTAGGCCTATCGTCTGTGGGACAGATGTAAAGCTCTGGGTAGCCCTGCACTAACATGATCAACTTTTCCGTGTTTATCAGACTGAATATTTACAGAAGAAGGGAAAGATATCTGTCGGCTGTGATTGGTTTGTAACGTGACTCCTGTCTGACTGCTGAGCGTGGCCTCATGTAGGTTTTGATTTATTTTGACAAGGTGCAGCTCCTGATAGAGTTTCATGCCTTATTTTCTCCTTCTGCGAGTTAGTGACCAATGAAATCTTGCCGACTAATGACCTTTCTGGTCGACTAACGTTTGGCCGACTGTTTGGGGGCAGTCTTTCCCCTGAGTGTGTAGACTCATGCAAGAGAGAGTTTACTGCTTGTTCTTCTGTTTTTTAAAAGCAAGAATATTTTGTTTCAGATCAGCACAGGACAGAATAACCTAATTTGGGAACCTGAGAGCAACTCACAAGGGAATACTGTTTAAATGCAAGAACTGGTCAAGGACACTTAGAGAGTTACCACACAGAGTTATTATGTGTTTAGTTGACTTTAAACAAGCTTGTCACAATTTTGTGTCTCTGATACAGAAACACACTGTTCCACTCTGTTAATCCTGCCTACAAAGTTCCGATCATGTTGGTTGTTTTTCCAACCAGTGAAACAGCAGTCAATGACCTCACGACCTGTTTTGATTTTAAAGTTTAGCGCAGCAATTTTGAGGTGTCACATATTACTCAGGTGCATTTCTGCTGTTTTCTACTTGTCACAAATGCTGACACTAAAATGAACTACAGGTCAGACACACTGTGTGGCTTAATATAGACTTTAATATTTCAGTGGTCACTTAGATTTTAACTCACATGAACGATGTAAAAAAAAAAAAAAAAAAAGCACAGATACTCAGTGTAAGATTGTGTATGAAAAGGCCTTGAATGTGTTAACCTTGAGGTACATACTTTTCACCGTGACTAAACCGTTAGTCACAGGATGTGTTTGTCAGGCAGCAGTGTTTCCAGTCAGTCAGCCTTTGTGTTTTCTATGCATCTATTTCACCTCTTATCTGCCTTCCTGCTATCTGTCCTCTGCATCTGTGAAGTAATTTCATTTCCTCTCTTGTGTTGTATATTAATTCATGTACTCCCCCCACACTCCTGTCAGAGCCGCCTTATCAGAGTAGCCTTGGCTGTCGGAGCTACAAAACTCCAGAGAATGCACACAACTCATTTTCTCCTCACGTCAACGTGGTCTTTTTTTTATTGTTGTTGTTTAAGTATTCAGATTAAGATTTTTTTTCCAGACAGTAGGCAGGCAGAGACAAAGACAGAGATGGAGTACAGGTGTCTGAGAAGACAGATTGAGGTTTTGTTTTGAGGCCAGCAGGGACGTACGGGGAACCAAAGGTGACGGTGTCAACCATTAAATCATCTCACAGTCCCATCTGTTCGCCGTGTCACCAAACAACAGCCTTTTGCTCATTTCTTGCTGATTGAATTACATTAAACACTCCTTGCTCATCACTACACGGATATATATTATCAGGAAAATAACATTTACTAATTACTAGCATGTTTAATCGCTGTGTAATTGTTTCACATTAATCAATCAGTCATTTATTTATTTGTCACATGGAATTGAACAAGGTACTACTCCAGTTAAATGTGATACCATCAGCTCCTTCACCTTGTGCATTGCAGTTTAGTCTGTGTTTTGCCTCTTTGTACATCGTATGCTGCTGTTTTGTGCCTGTCCATGTTGGCAGATATGTTTTTATGGCATCCTGTACGGTTCTAGTAATCCATAGTTTCCGGTTGTGCAGTGCTATTACTGTAGTTCAATGTACAATTGCTTCTGTTAAATTCAACACAGTCTCAGTGACATTGGTGACGTCAGCGAGGTGTCCTGGAACATGCTCCAGACTTTGACTGGCTCTGTCTCTCACGTCACTGGGGGTATGCTTGATAGTTCGTTTACGTATCTGGACCTCAGCATCGCAGCTACATGGTTGCTCCTTCCGAACGTGGGCAGTGACATAGGCACTCTGCGCCTGCCCCTAAACAACGCACAGCGGTGATGTAGAGTGTTTATTCCTCTTGTGTGCAGGGCAGACAGGAACGGGACAGCACCTCACATTCCCATGGTCACATCAGTCGGTATTTATACCCCACGCTGTAGCCTATGCACGTCTCCCATGCACTTCGCATACGCCGCTGTGAGCATTTATACTTGTGCGGTGGTGTGTCTCTGTCACTTTGCAGTTACACCTCCAAAACACTAGTTGGCGGTCGAGGTTTCTGTGAAGTGTTGTAAAGTTTAGTTGATTAAAAACACATTAAAAACACATTAAACACACATTAAACATGGCTTAATAGAGACAGTGTCAAACACAAGTACACAAATCAGCTTCACTATAACTGGCAGCAATCACAGACAAACACGTCTTTATCTGGACACATTTTCCCCACAAATACAACATGCTAACATTATTAGCACAAGCCTATGGCATTTTACATTACAGTATAAATTAGCCTAGCAGCTAGCGATCTCCTCCTCTTCTCACATAAAACGCCTCCGCATCTTCTCTCAGCAGAGTCCTCTGCTTTGTTGGCATGTTAAAAAGAGTCACCTGGTTAAAGTTTCGGTTCGGTGAATCAAAGGATATAAAAGTTTATTATCCAGTGCCTGTACAGTGGCTAGCAGGATGCTAGTTTGACTGTGCTCATCTTTTCTCACATTTAAGAAGTATGAAACCAGCACGTTTGGCTTTTTGCTTAAAAAAACTACTAATAGTTATTCAATTTTCAAAATAGTTGCCAACTAATTTTCTGTCCGTTGCCTCGTCAATAAATCAACATATCGTTTTAGTTCTACCATCAGCCCGTCGTGCTAAAATCACTTTAAACCTAAATGACGTCATTAAGATGCTGAAGAACAGAGTCTGCTGCTGTTTACATTTTCCCAAGTGAGTTTGGTCCGTCCTTTAATCTGCCCCCTCCCCTTCTCTTTCTTGGCATTTCCACCCTGTTGCTTTATATTCATGTTCGCGCCTCTCTCTGTGTATTACTGTGACTTGCTCTGGCTCCTACTCTCAGATACTAGAAACCTCTAGAGATTGCTCTTCAGCTCATCCTCTATGTAAATCCATGAAAAGGAAAAACAGTCTGCTCTGCACTCCTCAACTCCTCGAGGTTTCTATGGTGAGCGTGTCTCAGTGAGGAGGAATATTTACAGACAAGAACTGAGTGAAAGGGGAAAAGTTTTTTTTTGGGTGGGGGTTAATAAGTTTTGCATTCAACACAGCAGGTGTGTAACAGCATCTCTAATTTAACAGGGGCTTTAAAGTGAATGAAGTCAGGCATGTACCTTGTTACCTGGTACAAATTTGACATGCTAGTCCAGTCTCTGAATGAGCACATCTACACAGTCAGGACGAGCGGCTGACTAAGATGCACCAAGTAACACTCCTGTAACACTTAAACACTGAACAAGTCTGAGTCTGATGTTGTCAGATTAAAGTGAAGGTGAAATCTAAGGGACAGGAGCTACTCAAGAACCAAACTGAAAAATATGGCTCTATAAGTTACAGTGAATCTATTCATTCAACTCTGCATGTTATTTCTGATTAATTACATTTTGTGACCCAGTGACTCAAGTTATCCCTTGAATACTACAGGTCACTTTATTTTTCAAATTCATATCAGACTTTCAGGTTATCTCTCTGTTACGTTAGCTGGTTTTTAACTTCCTGTCTGTCCTCTCTGCTTTAGAAACAAACTTAATTAAGTGCACATAGATCAAGGACAGTGTAAGACATGTGGGCGCCATTATAAATGTTTTATTATTAAGCAACAAAAGAAAAAAATATATATTAAATTTGTCTGTGATATTTTGTCTTTTATTACACACTAATTTTAAATCTGTGCTCAATTTCCTGATTTACACTTCTGCACCTGTTTCCTAAACCTTCTGGGACTTTCTTTTTATGTCAGAGACTTGATGTTAAATGCTGTAAGATGACAGAGGTAACGTATTGCTCCTTTAATAAATAACAAAAGTGATGGCTTTTATAAATAACAAAAGTGATATAATACTTTGTTAAGAAGGGGTAATGTTTTCTGCAACTGATGTTAAGAGAGGGAAAGTTTTCCTGGGCACTGCAGCATCTTATCATCCCTTTTATTGTCAGTAGTCAAGACACTACTAAAATAAAACCAAACCATGAAATATGTTTGGTTTTAAAAACTTTATCTCACAGATCATATAATTCTTGTTGTACCTGAATAAGTTTATATTAAAGCTGCAACAAACTGAATTCATTATTGACAAATCTGCTCATTATTTTCTTAATTAATAATTTCAGAAAAAAAATCCTGAGCTGGAGTTTTCAAACGTCTTGTTTGGTGCGCACCAAAACCTAAAACAAACATAAACTAAACATATTCAATTTACCATAGAGGTTTTTTTTACAAGTACATTGAGATTCAGTTTACAACTTCTGTGTCTATGTGATAAATAAGGGAAAATACATAGTAATAAAGTTATCACATCATTAAGAGTAACAGTGAGTGTTAAATTAATTAATATAGTGCTAATGGCTCAGAGGTGCAGCAGCATTAAAAACTAAAATGGTGCAAACAGAACACACAATGGAAAAACAGTGTGGGTGGGTTTATAATAAGGTCATGTACACTGAGGTTAGTTTTTAGTCACAGCTGCAGTCACTGTGTCGCCACACAAATACAGGGACAGTTTTTAGTGACATCAAACAGAAGTGAGCAGGAAATCCTCACATTTAAGAAGCTGCTTCCAGACAGTGTCTGAGCTTTACAGATGTAGATCGAGAACTCTAGTTTATATTATATGGACTTATATCAGTTTACAAGTTTGGGAAACTGTGTCCAAGTACAGTATTTCTATTATAAACCTGAAGACAAACATTGATGAGCTTAGAACAAGATGTAGACTGTCTTATTTAATATTACAAATGATTAGTACTGTCCCATTGTTTAAACATTTTGACACAATGTCGGATCTTTGTTTTACCCCACCTTACAATTAGCAGAATGCATACACAGACAGTAAAGTAGGTACCAGTGTAGATGTTACTGGTCAGACTATATATCTATATATATGTTGACTTTTACATTCATATTTGTACATTCAAGTATATAAAACATACATGAATGAAAAGACAAAGGAAAAAACATATACATATTTAAAAAAGGGGGGGGAAAAGGCTTTGATGCTTCATGATAGAAGTAATCTCCAGTGTTTCAATGGACAAAATTTAAAAACTTTTTCTTGACTTTAGAGCCCATAATAAATCATTTTTGTCTTGCCCCACTTGCCC
Source organism: Cephalopholis sonnerati (assembly GCA_019142605.1). Lineage (NCBI taxonomy): Eukaryota > Metazoa > Chordata > Actinopteri > Perciformes > Serranidae > Cephalopholis > Cephalopholis sonnerati. The sequence continues at coordinate 9,373,073 of JAGQAX010000002.1, read as the reverse complement.
AGCGTTTTTCAAATAAATCAGATTCAAACTTTAATTTCAGCCAGCTGGCACACATGAAGACAGAGTGTTCATTACATCACCAGCTACAGTAAACAAATTTGCTGTTACGTTACATTATGTGGGGAGTTATCCACTGAAGATTACTGTAACAGAATTTCCATGACTTTTCCAGGTTTTCCATGTCTAACTACCACTACTATGGTTTTCTGTCGCTGTTTCCCATGATTCCCTTAATCATTGTCTTCCTCATGATTTAATATTTCTGATATATCTATAAAATCTAGGCTTATTCAGACATCAATAATAGAATTTAACAGGTTCAGGAAACAGTTCAGAGTGTAGTTGTAAAGTGATATAGAGCCAAGTTTCCTGTCTTTAGTAAGAGGGATTGGAAACGGGGAAATACGATGGTGTCTAATGAGTTTAATTTGTCATTAACCTACTTTAAAGAGGGGCCATCTTTTTTTCCACAACGTTTTGTCCATATCGATTTTGTAAGTGACCTTTTCCTTTCTATAAATATCCTCTACTGTTTCCAGATAAACTATAGAGACATGACACGTTATTTTAAGCGTTCGATAAATTAATAAACTTGCTTCTTCAGTCCTTCACGGCAACTCTCACACAAATGTTCTCCTTTAACTGAAGGATAAATGTTTTTTTTAAATGGTTGTCATCCTTTAAACTCTCAAATCATACTGGCGTTTGAATAACTGTTAAAAACTTGAGCTTTTATTGATCCTCAGAGGGAACACTCAAGTAAAGTATCCACATTGGCTGCTGATCGAACCCTGTGACCTTTAGATCTTCAGTCTGGCGCTCTCCCAACTCAGCCATTGAGGGCATGTAAAAAAAAAAAAAAAAATCTGCCTATTTAATCATATAGAAGTTCTACACATAGAGGCTCTAATGTTTGCATTAATCATTTGTAATTTGGAAATTGGAAACACCTGGGAGCTCATGTGTCGAGATGTACGTTGCCCATGCACAATGCATGCTGGTTTACAGGATGGACACATTAATTTGGCTCTTGCGTCTTTTGTCATCTCCATTTTGTTTCTATTTGTCACCAACATTTGTTTCTATTTTCCTCTTTGTCTAAATCTTTCAGTGGGTAGAGTCATAATGGGATTAACAGCAGTCACTTTGTCAGAGCAGAGTTTCCATTTCATGATGACAGATGTCTCATTTTCATTTCAAAGCACAGAGTCAAGAGATGACAACACTCCAGTGGCTTCTGACAGACGCGAAGGTGCTCTTTGGTAAAAACATTCAGCTGTGTCTGGAAACAAAGAGGGATTTTTATGATGTTCCTTCTTTGATATGCCGCACACACTGTGTGATGGGAGGCTCCGACATGGATCAGATTCAAACCCACAACTTCACCAGCACAAACAATAACTGGCTCTCGCTGTGATGTCCCCTCTCAGACTCCTGAAACAAGACTTTTGCTCTGAATCCTTCAGTTTTCTGATTATATCTGACCCTCCTGCTGCGACAAAGTTATCCCATTCTTTGACTTCATGTCAGCTCCTTGCCCTGTGTCTCCCTCTCTGTTGTTTTCCTCGCTCGTCCTTGCCTTTGCTCAGCGGCGCAGCACTGCCACACTCACACCAATTAGCTCTGATGGAGAAAACTGCTGTTGCTGACAGCAGCTAGATCGGAGGATGGTTTACATGGAAAAAATTCTCCTTCCTCCCCACCCTATAATCACACCCAAGTGTAACAAGGAAAATACTTTCTGTCCCTCTTCGTCTTTGTCTCAGTGTCTCTGTGGATGGGTGTGAGTTATGGGTGCATTTCCAGCTTTGTCCCAGATCCAGGGAACAACCCACACAATGGGCGAGATGTCAGAACGACTGTGTCCAAATTGGCTAAATGTGTTCTCAGTTTTGCACTCAGCAATATGCGATTTAAGGACTTTTGTGGAGATAGGGACTGACTACGTAATAGACTTCTTGTTCGCCTGTGCTCCTGGTGACAAATGAGTTCTTTTTCATTCTCCTCCTGCGATGATTAAGGTGCTGAAGCACACAGCGTCAATGCAGCACAGCCGAGTATTCACTGTATGAATTATATTCTACATCACACTCAAATAAGAAAGAGCTCCTTTTCAGCCAGCATTTCATTTTCCTCCAAACAAGAGGAAACTGTGGATCTCAGTCTGTCGCCAGAGTTACTACTCACATTACAACATGACTGAGTTAGAAGCAGCAGCTGCAGACACATGTGCATCACTTCGATTTCCTTCTTACTCCCTTCCCCATCTTGTCATCCTTCTTCTCTCCACCTACGTCAGTCTGGGTTATTACACCAGCAAGTGTTACAGTATCAAAGATTAAACACATTTCTTCTTTCCCCCTCCCTCTCTCTTTCTCTACAGTGTTGTATAGATAACTACGAGGAGATGGTGAAGATTCTACTGGACCGAGGAGCCAGCGTCAACGCTCAGGACAACGAGCTGTGGACGCCGCTGCATGCCGCTGCGACATGTGGCCACGCAGGACTGGTCAAGATTCTCATTGCACAGTAAGACATGCAGACACACTACACCAGGGTTTCCCTCAGGGTTTTACAGTCGACGTGCCTCCTCTTGTCTGAAGTGTCTGTTCTTCTTCACCTCCACTTAAATCAGAAAAAATATTATGGTTAAGGTTGCTTTAATTTCCTCTAGAAAATGATTTTTGATCAATGGCTGTAACAAAACCAAACATTACATAAGATAAGCCTTTAGTGATCCCAAGCGAGGGAATTCAGTTTTGCTGAAGCACAAGGACTAAATAGGTCCAGGTAAATAGAGAAAGTTAATAACAATAATAATGAGAGGTTTATTGAAGCAGCTAGAAGGGCACTCAGAGAGCACAGACCTTTGCCAAGGCCAAACACCCCACCTTGCTGTGTTGAAAGAGCAATATACAACATTCAGAGCAGTAATGCAGCAGCAAACTACGATCATTCATGTCCCCACTGGCTCGCTGTTTCAATCAGGAGAGACAGAGGATGAAATAAAGATGAAGTTTAATGCCAAATATAAGTGTACAGACTAACAGATGATTTATGCTGATGAGAGTTTAACTTAAGTCTTCGGCACTTGGACACCAGAGGGAGATTTTTGTAATCGTTGGACATCTGAGTGGCAGCAAGATAAATCCTCCATGGAGTCCAGACTCTGGTGGAGGTGGTGATGGCTGATGACATTGGTTGATGACTACTGATCTGAGAAGACTAGGTGGTGATTGGGAGGTGGAGGGTTCGCACAGCAGCAGCATGAAAGGACTGCGAGCAGAAAAAGAGCCATATTTAAAATGAGGAGCAGTGAGATGACGGAGGCTGATGGAGAGGGTGTGTCGCTGTGCTATTGGTTGTGGACCAGCTGCAGAACAGCTGATGACTGGATCGATGGCTCCGAACACTGACAGCCAGAAATAGAGCGTGAGCGTGCGTTCAAGGAGTGAATAGCAGGGTGAGGAAGAAAGTTACAGCCCAAGCATGAAAAAGTATTGTGTTCCTGACTGAACTTTCAGTAGAGCTTCATTTGGTGCAGGTGTGCACGGCTCTGTCAGTACTGTTGCTGCTGCTAGCACCGCACTGCTAGCTGCAACCTCCTTGTTTGCTTGTGACGTCAGAGGTGAGAACTATGTGCAGTCTGAACCCAAACCAAACAGCGACAAATAATTAGTGTATTTCCTTGATTCAGATCCACTCCAAAATGTAATGGATTCTTCCCTGACCTCTTCCATCAAGTTTCACAAAAATGGGACTTGTAATTTTTCCTGTTATCCTGCTACCAAACAAACAGGGCGACATGGTGGTGCAGTGGTTAGCACTGTTGCCTCACTGGTTCAAATGCAGATTCCGGGTTCAAACCCCAGGGTGCAGAGTTTGCATGTTCTCCCCATGTCGGTGTGGGTTTTCTTTGGGTGCTCTGGCTTCCTCCCACAGTCCAAAGACATGCAGGTTAATTGGTGACTCTAAATTGTCCGTAGGTGTGAATGTGAGTATGAATGGTTGTCTGTCTCTATGTGTCAGCCCTGTGATAGTCTGGTGACCTGTCCAGGGTGTACCCGCCTCTTGCCAAATGTCAGCTGGGATAGGCTCCGGCCCGCCCGACACCCCCAACAGGATAAGCGGTCACAGAAAATGAATGAATGAATGCTACCAAACAGACAAACGCACAGACCAAGCTCAATACACAACCTCTTTGGAGGAGGTAAAAACTGAAACTATACAATTAAAGACAAAGTTACAAGGTAAAGTGACAGTGATGTGATTTATAGTGTAGTATAATCATAATTACAATCATAATCATAATAAAACACATGAATAAGAACACATACAAAACAGCCAGGGACATCTGTCACAAAGGCTCTTTCACTCTTTTAAGAAGTAAAAAAAATTTGAAGGCATACATCTCAGAAACAGCTCCTAAGTACATAACGACAAGCACACAAACACGTCTCACTTTACATGCTGAAACACAGGAAAACCTGCAGGAATATGAATGAGTGGTGGTTTGAACATCATCATCATCATCATCATCATCATCATCATCCAGCAACCGACATTGATCATGTCTGTCTGATTCAGCTCACAAGGTGATGACTGATCGATTATGTTGTATGTTCTTTGCAGTGGTTAATAAGAACAACATTATCAGGCATTATGGCATTATCAGAGAGAAAGACAAACATGATGTCTTTTTTGAGAACTTGACAAAAGTAAGAAAAAACAAACAACCCAGTCAGTTTATAATCAAACACTGTGATGCTAATTTTTCTTCAGACTCTGCATCAAGTTGAAGCTAGTTTAAAGTTTGTACTGACCAGCTGCACCAATTATCCAGCAAACCCTCCACACACACACACACACACACACACACACACACACACACACACACCACAGTCTGGAATTAACAGTCGTATTTTTGTTGTGCTGTCAAATATTATCCAGGTATAAATGCACCCTCCGTCTCCAGTGGGCCACTGTAGGCAGTTTGTAGGAACATATGAATTACTTTTTAATTGAGTTCTGTGTAAGAGAAATGAGTTGTGTTTGATCCAGAAACAACCCGGAGGAGCAGAAATTGATAGCAATGCACCGAGAGAGTAGAGGCAATTCAATTTAATTTAATTCAATTTATATTTCCCGTGAAATCACAGGAATACGATTTCAGTGAAACGTAATCCGTCAGTTCCATCGATTTCAACGCCGAGCCCACGCTAACTGCAGCAGCGAGGAAAAAACATAACATTGTAAAAAAGAAAATAATTTACACACAAAGAATTAAAAATGGATCGAGGCTAAGGTGCAGGCATGGTACAGTCTTCCATCTTTTCCAGTTGTTGGAAAGAAGCAGGACTTATTATGGCAGGCAGATATTGTTGGAGATCAGTATCAGAGTTTTATTTAACATTTCTGATATCAGTATTTGTCACGATATGGCAAATGTATGACAATCACATATAAAGTGTTCGGTACAATTAATTGAACTTCATCAGACAAACTAAAGTTTTAATTACATTTGCTCGGAGTCATTAATTCAGGCGGCAGAATTTGGTAAAACATGGTATCATATCATCACAGTCAATAGAGGGTAATATTGAATTATCTCCCAGCCGGAGGGCGTGTAGTGATTAACAAAGTTACTATTAGCCGTCTGTGTTATGTGAATGTTATACATAATTCAATAACACTGACCCTGGCTCTCCAGAGGCAAAACGTCTTCATGTGTGGTTGATTTCTTTCCACTGACACATCAATACCTCAACATGTGGGATAAATACTGTATAGAGTTGCATGTTTATTAGGATTTAATTAGATCCTCTGATATAACACACACACACACACACACACACACACACACACACACACACACACACACACACACACACACACACATAGGCAAAGTTTGTATGTACACAAACTTTGCCTGTGGACAATTAGAGCCTCTATGCAGCAACTAGGTACATACACACACAGTATATCCAGACACAGTGCTGCCATCTGTTGACATGCGGGACCTGTCCAGCCACTCATCATATCATTTGGACTCATTATCCACAGTGAAATTACTGATGATTAAAAACGGCTGAATAATGCAGGCCAACTTGTTCTGGACTGAAAGGATTTAATTAGTATCATCAATTAGTGCTCCAACTGAGATTTATTTTGTCCAAGGCTCTCCCAAGACTTTGACTTATAGAGCAGACTTTTTTCCAGCAGTTTTTGGGTCTCCCGCTGATCAGAATATGAAATACAGCCCTGTTTTACTACAGTGATTAAAAGCATTGCTGATATAAACAAACTAATTACTTGAAAACAGCACAAAATTATATTTAATGTCTTTTTTATTTCTTTTTTGTGTTCATTTGGATCACAGATGATGCCCTTATATGTGATATATTAAACATCTGTTCCTCATGTAATCTTCATGTTGGCGTCGTTGCACATTTAAAAGGTAATATTCCAGAGGTATTAATCATTTATCTGCTCGTCTCCCACAGCGGCGCAGATCTGCTGGCAGTCAACTCTGATGGGAACATGCCGTACGACCTGTGTGAAGACGATCCGACACTGGACATTATCGAGACGGCCATGGCCAACAGAGGTAGGGTATAAATGTTTGAAAGAGGTGGACCCCGCTGTCTGTCACTGCAGACATCAGGGTCCGTGGACAGAATCTTTCAGCTGTAGGTCTCAGTTTATAAAGACATTTTTTGTGCTGCCCTGGACAAGTCTGGGAAGTTATTACAGTGTCTGCAGACAGACTGAATAAATGAGTAAATGTAGCTTCTCCATGACCCGTGATTATGTCACTGGACGGAGTGTGCTGTGTGTTCTTCCTTCAATATTAAGCCAGTTAGATTTAACTTGTGCCAGCTAACATTTTACCATTAGAGGCTTTTTAACCTTTTGGTTCTTGTACATCATGTTCCTGTGAAGCTGAGATCCTACTGCTGTAAGACACGTCCAGGTTAACCCTCTGCACCATGTAGAGATGCACATGTAAATCCAGTTGCTGCTAAACTCCGCCCCCCTTAGTTACTGTTGCTACATCTGTCAAGCTTTCAGTCCTCGCTGGGCACATGATGCAGTTTACAGTGATAACAGAGGCAGGTTTGCATCTCAGAATCATTTTTTAAACAGTCAGAGCATTAATGAAGCAGCAAACAACTATTAATGTAAGGATACAGTGGAGTAATGGCTCCTGAGCAGAGAATGAAGTCACGCTACCTCTGTGTGGGTTGTTGTTGCTGTGGTAAACGATCCAGCTGTGCATTTATGTGAGTAAATGTGCGTCCTGTATGTGTATCCCACCAACTAGTATATTGCCGCAGCTCTGCACTGCACTCACATGGCAGTTGCCACTGATATCAGGATGGTGTCATCGCAAAAACGTCGCGTTCATCCTTCAGTTCTCTTCCCTGTTAAACACAGTTAGCTCTGTCAGGACACTTGTTAGCACTGTTCATGCTCTTAGCCTCCATGTTGAGAACCGTGTGCAGACAACCTCCTAATCAGAAGTGGGCGTACACATGTCGCGTCATTAACCGCCTGGGAAATGCAAGGTCGGGCACTGGGCTCTAATTTTGTGCCTTTTTTGTGCCAGCTTTCAAGAGCATGGCGGCGGGTTGCGTCTGAGGTTGCTAAGCAACCTTAACAAGCACTGTATCCTAGTTTGGTTAGCTGAAATCTTGTGCACAGACCTTTGTCAATCGAGTGCAGAGCTGATCTTGTTCCAGGCGCTGTTTGTAACTGTGTGGGTGTAGCGTCTGTGGGACAGATGGAAAGGCAACCCTTCAAAATGATCAACATTTCCGTAGTTACCACAGACATCCGTTGGCTGTGATTGGTTGTTCCTCATCACGACATGCGGTGCGCGCTACTGCGTTCCAAAAGTTAAACTGTATTTTTGAGTGCAGCTGTCGCGGCCTGAAAAATAGATGCTCTGGAACGTGTGCATGGCATTGCTCTGGCGTTTGAGTGCGCCTGTCACGCATCTACATTGAAAACAATGAATTTTAGGGTGCAAAAAACACAGCATATGTACGGACCCCAAGGCTTTTTACGGACCAAACAGTTGCGAGGACTTCCTGGGAGGAACTGCCCACTGGGGAGCTCCCCTGAGAGCTAACTGCTAATAGGAAAGCTGAGGCGGCGTATTGTAAGCTGGCTGATGGACAGTACCTCACTTTGACTTTAACAAGTCAAAATAATGTCATTTTTCCACAGTCATATACATGCTCAGTAAAGCCTGGACTTCACCGTTTGTCCATTTGTCCGTGTTTTCCTCCATTTTTGTCCCTTACCATGTGCTGTGTGTGTTTTGTGTTGGCTAACAGGTTTTTAAAAATAGCATTTGCTGATGTTGCAATGGCTGTGTTCGACCAATTACTGTACACTAGTGTCTCTCAGGGTTGCTCTTGTGCAGGGAGAATACCCTCTCTGAAATAAGAGCTTAATAAAGTCCCTCAAAACGGCGTTCTAAGAACTTTGTTCCTAGCTCTTGTGGCACAGACACAACAAAAAGGGTGATTCCTAGAACAGTAAAAAAGCTCCTCCAGTCTTTTTTTTTTTTTTTTATATATATACAGGCACTTTTGTCCTTTATTTATTGCAGATGATTCAAGCAGGTCTTGTAATCTTGGAACGTGTGTTGTTTTTTTGTATGTATGCTTGTGCTTACGAGGGATAAGCAATCTCGTTACGTAACATGCAATGACAATAAACTATTCTATTCTAAAAACACCTATACTATAGGTACACTCTTAATATTGTATATAGGTCCTGAGTTTCGGAGAAGAGGTAGACAGAAGCAGGCTTCTCATTTCTAGCGTTGCCACCTGACACTAATAAATGTTGCTCCATGAGTCGATTAAAAATGAGGTCTACAGCTGACTTTTTTTATACTTAAGCTAAGTTGTTTTAAAATGAGAGTCTTGATCTAAAACATGCACCTGATGGCTACATACACGTGCATACATACACGTACATATGGTGCTAAAGGACAGAGGCTAAAGCTGCATGTTCGAGGTAGCATCTGCAACAGTTGATGATCCCTGTAAAAGTTTGTAGAGCATCGGCCTTGTAGTGTTGAGTGGGTTTGTCCTTGTATTTTTAGTATGTTAACAAAATGTAAGATCAGACTGCTCTAGTGCTGCTCAGTGTTCATGCCTGGTTACATCATGGTTTCACTTATAATGTTACAAGAAAAAAGGCTTTTTAGGATGAGGACTAACGGATGTGTTTGCAGGATTTAACCTTGGCCGGGGTTGTTGTTGTGTAAAGCTCCTCAGAATCCAATAAGAGCAGGTTAGAGCTGCTAACGTTAGCCCAAACATTGACAGCGTCCAGGACAAGCTTCTTCACAGTTAATTTAATGTAACCTGTAACCCTACAAACTAATGCAGTTGATTAATGATAAGCTCCTTGGCTTTGAAAGTAACGCTTTGTAAGTAGTAAGCTAATTAGCTGGGTTTGCTATTGCATATATATATGTTATTTTCCATGAGATAAACACAGCGTTAAATCCAGTCGTTCCACTTCTGATGTCAAACTCTTAAAGAGCTGGAGGCCACTATAAACTAATGTGTATGTGTATGTAGTAATGTTGTTGATGATTCAGCTCTAAGTCTGGACATTTAGTGCCAAGTTTAGAATTTGAATTCTACATATTCTGTTTTAAATATGCATAGCGACTGCCCTTTACTTGTTGAAGCCAGGCTATTGCAATAGATTTTTGTGATTGGCTGATCTGGTGGCAGGTGACGTATATAGTGTAAAAGCTTTTGTCACAAACTTTTTCCCCCTTCTAACCTCTGCAGCATGAAGGAGTGACTGGGCGTGTCTTCAGCCAAAACTCTGTGATTATTGACTCTGTGAAGCATGAGGGCCCTGAAATACCAAGCTGATGGTCAGTGTTGGGCCGTTGGTGATTGTCCATGGCTCATGTCACTGTGGTGTGACATGCACTGTTGGCCCTTGTTGGAGCTAGTCGTTTTTTATTTTCACGCTGATTCCACCTGTTGAATCTGTGTCGGTGACAGCAGATCCCTTTGGTAGATGAAATCACTCTAACTGGCAGTATAGCTCAGTGCACAAGAAGAGAAACTGAAGTGAGGAAAGTAAACAAAAAGCTAAAGAGAAGAGCGAATGAGACCAAAACAAACTTTTTATATGAGGTAAGATTGTTATAGCCACTGAGCTCTTCAGTAGGGACAGTTTATAATGGTTTGTGTTATTGTTCACTGGCACACAGTAAATATTCTTTGCTATTTCAACATTGGATTGTGTTGTTAACGTGCTAACTGGCTAAATAGCACCAAGACGGTCTTCTGGTTTCCCTTTTTGAATGACGATTACAGACGACTGCCGTCTGCTGCCTTGGAGAGTTATTTCCTCTCATGCAAGCGCAGAGCATATGTGCTGATTGGCTGTCAGTTGAAGTTTTTGCAATTTTGGCAATTGAGAGGTTAAGCTAATGTTCAACAGTGCGCAGTTCTGTGGCCTCATTTATAACTTAGTAAAAAAGAGCTTGAAATATGTGCACGCAACTTTCTAAACATAAAATAAGATTTATAAAGAAAAATTTAACGGGAAAATGTGAGTAAATTTAGGGAACCTCTGACCCATGCGTATGCACATTTTGGAGACATGAGAAATTGTCAACACAGATAGTGAAATGGTGAATTGAAGCCAGATTGTAGAGATTAAATGTGAGATGAATCATTATATGTGTAATGATGTCTCTCACACATTTAGATTCCCCTCATATCACACGTTACTGATAGATCCACTTCATAAACATTTAAATGAAGCAGTGCTATTTGTGCTTGTGAGCCGTAACTTTTCTATAAGCACATTTTGATTATAAAAGATTAAAGTCATTTTAAATCTCAGATTTTATTAGCACTGTCTCACCATCACATTCCCCAACATGGGCGCAGAGGAGAGGGTCGGGGCCGGATGTCTGCTGCTGACACGTGTGGTCAGCTGTGGAGCGCACCATGCTTTCCTTTTTCTGATATTAAGCATTAATATACTGAGTCATTTGTTTTCAACTCGGCCACATAAACCAGGCTAACTGATCATCCTCGGTGGTTATAGAAATCCAAGATAACAAACAGCATTCAATAATCGCAGAACACAGTTATTCTTCTAAGATATATCACCAAGTACGATTTTGGTTTTCGGATAATTTTTGTGTGAAATTGCTGCAGGGAACACGACTGTGCTAACAGGTGCACAGAGCGCACTGGAGACAGCAGTGTTACCACACACGCCTCCTCTCCAGTCACCTGACCCAGCACATGTTCACCACCTGCACATATAGATCGTGTAATTTGTGTAAATTTGCAAAGATGACCCAGATGATGGGGTTTATTTGCCTCCACCTGGTACTGTCCTGTTTGATGAACTCGCTGCATTAACCGCAGCAGCGTCTAAGGCTGGGCAATATGAAGATATTATATTGTTATTGAGCTATCAGACTATATATATCGTCTCAGATTCTGGATATCGTTGTATCATGATATGACATGAATGGTGTTTTCCCCTCGTTTTAAAGGCTGAATCACAATAAAGTGATGTAAAGTTATCAACTTACCAGACTTGCTGTTATATCCACATTAGTGATGATTATCAGGGCTGGGTTAAAATAATCGATTCGTCCGATTCAAATCGATCTTCACTTGAATGACCTGATATCGATTTGTAAAATCCAAGATCTATTTTTTAATGTACGCTTTTTTCCACGGATGTGTGAAGCTTTAACCCCGTTAATCTCGCCAGTAGTAAACAAGCCGCAGTGCTAAGTTATTAACGACTGTACTATTGAGAAGCTCCAACGTTACCAGCTCATGTATCTGTAACTGTTAGCTTACTGTTTTACATTTGGGTGTAATTTATTATCGTGCTACAACAACAACAGCTGTTTATGTCTGACGGTTTAGCTCAGTGTGTTTCGTATCTTTAAACTTAGCGGTGGTCATGTGACCTGCTGGCAGTGAGTCTCCTCAGCAGCAGAGGGAGGGGCAGAGAGGACAGCAGGACTGATACTGACTGATGTCTGTGTTCTTTATTCTTTATAAACTTTACTCAGTATTGTGATGTCAGGGATAGGATTTATTTTATTAACATTTTTATTTTGTTTCCAGTGAGATATTAAGTTTATATTGTGACTTTGCTGTTTTAATATTACTGTCGCTGCTCTAGAAACAACATTTAGTTATAAAATATTCAGTTTTATTCCTGTGAATTTATTTTTTAAAAAATAATTCCTTTTAAATGTTACACTGTTAGTTCTCTGAGAATCTCTTTCACATACTTGAAAAATTGGTATTGTAACTGAAAAAAATCTCCAGTTGAATTGATATCGGACGGAATTGAATCGAATTGAATCGATTCAGGAAATCAGTGGCGATACCCAGCCCTAATGATTATTAATCAAATATCTCATTGTGTTATTATTTATAGGGAAAACAACAATAGTCATCCCAACAACTTTGTTGCATCAGACAGTGTATTATGTCTCCCAGTCCTAGCAGTAATGAAGTGCATTTAAGGAGATTTAAAAATATCGAGATATATATCGTGTATCGAGATATAGCTGAAAAGTATTGTGATATAATTAACATGACATGTTGCCTCTAGCTTCCTCCTCTTTTTTTCATGACCCCGCTGGCCACCAAACAATATGTGCTTTATAACCTTTATCTTACCCACAAGCACCGTGATTACTGTGTCAGAATTTTTTTTTTTTTTTTTTGGGTCGTCCTCTCGGTTGTTACCATGATTTAGCATAAAAACCACTGATCAGCTGACTCATGTCATGCATCAGCATTCATGAGGTGCTTCACATTAACCATTTATGGTTGACTGTGGGTGTGTAGGGGGCGAGACATGAGGCTGATCCATTAGCGAACAAGTTGATTTGGGATTTATAAAAGGAAGATTGCTCACAGGTAGACACACGCACAGTTTTATAAGTCAGAATGTTTTTTTTGGCAAACGTACATTTCCTCACTTGTATATAGGCAAATATTTAGTGTGGATTCTCTGCAGAGTTTTATAAATGAGGCCTCAGTTTGTTTGCCAGTTGTCTTAAACCCCCTACTCTTGTCTCACTTGTAACAAAAAGTATAAAGCTTCCTTAACCTTAACAGCAGGATCAGAGTGTTTGTAGCTTCTGGCAGTCTTCAAAGTATGTCAGCCGCAGGAACAGATTGTTGAGGGAGATGGCAGCGGGGGTTGTGACCTCAGAAAGCACTTAGTGTCCCGCACAGTCTCAGGATTGACACCTTGGGGAGCCCGGAGATATTCACAGTTCCCTCACTCCCGACGGGATGCAGATTGGGATACTGTATATTCATGCAGTATCACTGTAAACAAACACAGCCTGCACAGTGTGTGTGTGTGACGCGGCTGAGAGAGAGTTCAAGGAGATCAGCACCGACATGCACATCAGTGCGGGGAGAGGAGGGAAACTCACGCTGTGTTTCTGAAGTGTTTATGTGATAGGAAGAAAGAGTGACACAGAGAGCCGGGTGACAGACAGCTTTATTTACACTGCAGTTAAATCACCTTCTTAACAGAAGCTCTTGTCACTGTTTTGTTTTTGTTTTCTAGTAAACAGTTACATCTACAGGCAGACATGTGAGCACACAGTTGGAGACAAAGAAGAAGACTTTTGTGGCCGTAGGGGCTCTGAGTGTTGAAATACTGTGGTGTGAAGGCACAGGACGGATGCTGAAATGGGGCTGTTTAAAGGACTACTTCAACATTTTAGACTCATTGGCTTCCTGTTGGAGCATCGGATGATAAGATCGATATAACTCTGTAATTGTTTTGTAGCAGCAGTGACGGTTTAATTTTTCGTATTTGTTTTGTGTCTATTGGTGTTGGTCTTATTTTTGGTAAGTGGCTGCAGCAATAATACGGTCCATATCTGGTTACTTGTTAATGATTAAAAGGGTCCAGATTTCTCCTTCGTCATTAGTTTGAGGTCCCACAGTTTAATACATTCAGCTTCATACGTGAGTTTGGCCATGTTGTCGAGTTAGTTTGCCGTCCCTGTCAAGTAGCTGTCTGTTAGTCACTGACTCTACAGCAGAAAATGGCACTTTATTATAAAACCTGTGTGCTGGAAATTCACTGTACTTAAAAATAAAGTGTGTTTTTTAGAAACTTGACACGTTTGTGAGTCACTTGCGGTCCATTCAGAAAGGGCTCGCTGCTTTGGACCGCAACCCACCAGTTAGGAATCACTACAATGTTGTAATGTTGTAATTTCCCTTTTTATTTAGCTGTGGTGGTCCACCTCTCCTGACTGAGTGTAGGGGAAACACTGGCTGTTTTATGGGAGTTATGTAAACTTTTTCTTGGCAGATTTTTTGCAAATTATACAAACACCAGTATCCAGTCTTTATGCAAAGTTAAACTAACCAGCTGCTAGCTTTAGCTTCATGTTTAATATAGACATCGATCTTCTCATGAGTAAAATTCTCTCCACTTTAAATAGAAACTCTTGTATTTTTTAACCTGTGTTCATTCTGACTATCAGTCATGTTAATTTGGCATGATCTACAGTGGTTGTTTACACACCAAGTCTGTGTTTTTCGTGTGTTTTTTTAATCCGTTATCCAATAAAAATCACACGGTTCCGACGCACAGAGACCTTGCACACTTTTAGATGTGTCTACCTGCTCTACTTTTTGCAAAAGATTGCAATAAATGACAAAATAAAAAGACACATAGCCTGCACCTTGCATTTAGCATCACGTCTACCTGAGTTATAAAATGATACTGTGCGGCTATTTAATTGCACTCTCCTGTAAGCATTATAATTGCTGTTTTGCATTTCTGGAAAGGCTAATATTACCTTCCCTTTGTCGTGGAGGACAGGCCACCTGTCCACTTCTGCCCTGTTCGTCTCTCCTCTTGCGAATATCCTGCAAATTACACCACATTTTCTTTATTGCATCTTGAACTGGTTCTGTAAACTTTTATGACGTACAAAAGATCTGTTGTGTAATGTCAATGTGAAGTTGTATTTGTATTTGGATGTAGGACAGTTTCAAAGAATACAGACTTGGTGTGCAAAGGCCTTAACTCTAGCAAAATAATGTTTGTCAGGACAAACGGCGTGAACCCCCTGAAGCTTTCAAAGTAAACCTCAGTTTTACATTTGACTCTGATTCTGACCAAACACAGGAATTAGCCCCCTGCATTAGCCATGGTAGCTAACTGTTTAGACAGTCCACTAACTTCTGTAACTTCTCACTCAGCATCGGTCTTTCTGACAGAGGTGTGTTCCTGGCGTTTACTCCCCATATTCTCAGACAAATCGGCATCCACCAAAGAACTTAAAGGCTTTAGAAATCGAACCTTTGTTAAATAACAATTGCCTTGTGAGCACAAAAAAGAAGTTCAAAACATATAGCTCCTTGGAGCATTTACAAGCTGGCAGCTCAGGTACTTGTGTCATCATAACGTGGTTTAGTCAGTATCCATAGAAGCTCTCTGCTCTGTCATATTTTTAATATTTTAGTTGTTTTCTCTGCCGTCTGAATCCTGCTGTGATTACAGACATGTCTGAACTAACAGCGGCTTATTGACTTGCTTCTTTTCATGAGCTGTGACATTTAGTGCTCAAACATCTGAGGCTTATGCGTAATACTGTTTGTTACATTTGTCTTAAACCAGAAATTTTAAATAAACAATGGCATCATTTTTCAAAGAACTACCACCCTGAACTAGAAATAAGAAGCAAGCCACAGTACGGTGCAGAGAAAGGCTCCGTTCCAAGTCTGTGTGTTAAGTTATAAGTGTTGTTACAAATGTGAGTTACTTTTGAGTAAAGTTTTTGTTCCTCTGGAACAGGACCAGAAGTTTTGGTTTCACTTTGACACTATGAGTCTACTTTTGGGGCAACTTCCAGGTAACCAAACTAACGTCTTATTTCTGTTGTTTGTTTTCATGTTTGTGGCCGTGGGTTGCTGTCGATCCAGAGTGTGTACATGTAGAAGAAGCAGCAGCAAACAAGAGAAGGTTGAAAAACACTGGATTTTTTTTCGGTCAAGGTGCCCTTCATCATAAAAGAAGATCCCGAGGGCTTCAGTGGAGCTGCCCTGTGGTAAACAGCAGAGATCGGTGGAGGCCGGGTGCTGATGAAGAGCATCATGGGAGCCGTGTTATGAAAAGAGCCGTATTGTAAAGAAACGCTGGGTTAATGATTCTGATAGTTTTACCAGTGCAGACAGGGCACATGAGTCCACATTGTGTGGGTTGCATCCTGGATGTGAGACGATACTGGAAAGACAGAGAGAGGCTGGGGGCTCGGAGGGGGAAAACAGAGACCGCTGAAAATGAGGTTCTCGGTTTACAATGGGATCTCTGGAGCCGCAGGATGCAGATAGCGGTACAGTAGGTGAGAAGAATGATTATTAAGCCGATCAAAGGGAGCGCTGCGCTGCTAATTGCTCCCGTAATGTTCTCAGTACTGTACTGCTGGATTAGACTTCTCTCTCCAGAGATGCCGCAGGGATGGGCACACCGACACACACACACACACACACACACACAGCACTTGCTATGCAGCATCGACTGATCTCAGTCTTCCTTGATCCTCCCCTGCTGAGCCCAGTTCATCTGTGATGAGCTGCAGTGATAACTGGGAAATATCTACCACGAACTGAACCAGTGAAAAACCACACAGTGAATGTTATTTTATATCCCTAATAAAATCCACACCTGAAGAATAAGATCATCGACTGTTGATAAAGAGCCACAGTGTTGGTGATGTCACCCATATGTGTCAGACTTTTTTTGACGATTTGATTTAGTTCTCAAAAATATTAATTGAATAATTGTTTGACTAGTTTGTTCAGCAAAACTACAAAGTATTTGTTGCCTCTAACTGGTTAAATGTGAGGTTTGGACTGGTCAGACAAAACAAGTCATTCGCAGACATCACATCAGCCCAGAGTAGATAAAAATAAAACGATCAACAGATTAATCAGTGATTAAAATAAGCCTTGGTTGCCATCCTAAATCGATTTGGATGCACATCTCTGCTGTTTTGGCCCTTTATGGAGCTACAGTCTGATAATCTAATATGAGATGAGAGGCTGCCAAATAGCAGCACTCACTCTGATAGGCTGAGACAGCTGTCAGTCAAGCAAACTCCCCCAAAACATCCCTCATGTAAGACTTACAATATTAGCAGAGTAATCAAGGGAGTTGTGACATCGGGTGTAGCGCATCCAGTTGTGCTTTTAGCCACAACTATGCAGCCATCTGTGAGTGGATCATAGTCTTAAAAATTTAAGTATTATTATGATGGTAGGACACAGCTTAGTTTAAGTTAGTTCAGAAAAACAGGTCTGGGATCAGTGAGGTCTTCAGTTTTAGGAATAGCTCTTGTTTCTTAGGTGTGGTAATATAAAGCAGGGCGGCACCATTAAATAATAATTTATCTCAGTCATGATTTTGGCCTCGCAAAATTAAAAGAACATGATCGACTGTGATATTGATGCGTGCTCAGCTTATAGTGAACTCTGCTCAATATCAAATCAAGTGTTTACTAAAGTGACAGCCATGGCAGCTGTCATTAGGGCTGGATGATATGTCTTGAAATTTATATCATATTTCTGGGCTATATCTCGATACACGATATGTATCTCAATATTTTTTGATCTCCTCAAAAGCATGTCATTAATGCGAGGACTTGGAGACAAAACCGAACATAACAATCTGACCAAATATCCTCTCTGATGCGACAAAATTGTAGTGATTGACAATTTTTTTCCCTAGAAAATATCAACACAATAAGATTTTTGATTAACAGTCATCAATAATGTGGATATAACCACTAAGTGGGTTAAGGCAAGCGTCAAAGAACAAATGAAAAAGTCTGGTAAATTGATAAATTTGCATCACATTAGTGTAATGCAGACTTTAAAATTCGGGAAAAACAGCATTTATGCTATATCACGACACAACGATATCCGAATCTAAGACGATATATAGTCAATATAATATCTTTATATTGCCCAGCCCTAGCAGTCATGCCGCTGCATGTGCACCCTGTAGTGGCAGCCTTTGAAAAACCTCCCTGAATGTTGCGGCTCTAGTTCAGGAGAGTCAACAGGGAACAGATGAAATCATATTCAAAAAGTGCATGAGAGTCTGCGTCGCAAAGCAACACAGCTAACATCAAAGACCACAGTGCGATAAATTCATGAAGGCCAAGAAGAAAAACATTGCTAATGTCCATCCCGCCCCTGACGACAGACTAAAATAACCAATGCATTTACATTTTGCCATAGACGTGTCCATTACACACTGTTTTCATTTGGTTGCATTCTGTGATGGCGTATTTATTTTTAGTCAGCCTACATTTTGGGCACCATTATGTTTATATTTTGCTTCCAGTAGATGCTCTGTGAACAAGGACCAGTCTTATTTTGATGCAGAGATTTGTACATTAGCAGGAATGTAGCACAACAGGATGCTCTTCTGATTTAAATGTGACAGAGCAATATAAATTAATAATCATTATAAATAATCATGATCTCACTATTTAGCACAATAATCGTGATTATCATTTTGGCCATAATCACGCAGCCCTTATACACAGACAGTTTTTCAGTTAACTCCATGTATTATAGTGTGACAGTGAGGGATGTGTTCTGTATTGTACTTTTTTAAATCCTTTGGGGTGTTGTTAAAGTGGGGCATCACTGTAGCTAAATCAAAACATGACAGAAACCAAAGAGAGGGATGCTTGCTGGCAGAAACAACAGAAAACACAGAAGGAAATAGCAGCTGGAGGGATGCATTTCATTTAAGCCGACAAAGGGGACTGTCAGCGCCCTGATTACTGCGCCTCTCAACACCCTCCGGCTGTGAATGTGAATTCAGAGAGTTAACCTCCTTACCATTTTTCAGAATCAGTGGCCATCACATGTCGGTGTCGGCCATGGCCAGAACAAGACTGTGACACTGAAATAGGAGCTTGACTTTAAAATGGCGGGCTGGAGGCTGTGACGTTGGCTCAGTAAATATAAATTTGCCTTCAGCTTCACTCGCACAGGTTCAATTTATTACTCCGTGTCACGGGAGAGGTCTTAGGGCTGAAATGGTGACAATAACATATGCACAGTCATGTGATGCTGTCTACTTCTACTTTTTATTTCAGGTAAATTTGGGCAGTTTGAGGAGATTGTCCTCCACAAAAATTACTTAGCCCCTGTGAATATTCTAGCTGTGATATTTCATTTTCAGCTTCTGTTATTTGAGTGATAGTTAACCTTTTTAAGTGACAAATATATTTAAAAATAACACTTAAATTAATTGGTAGTAGTTTTAGATGTCATGCACCTCTGTCACTCTTTCAAGTTTCCCACATATTCAGTCACACAGCTCTGAGAACATAAGAGCCACAGTCCTGACTGACAGGCTGCCTTCATTATTGTTAATCTGACATTTCTTTAAATTTGCTGGACAGTACGGTACATTACTGCTGAGCTGTTGGGGAAGAAGTCAACTGTGGCGGTCACAGTATTAAGTCGTACCTGGCAGTAAGGCGATGGATTAAAGGAGGAATTTAGAGTGGCTGTGACAGACAGAATCACCTGAGCTTCAAGTGGGCCAGACATCACAGAACTCTGTGCCAAAAGACTGCATGAAAGTAAACAAAGTTTTGCCTCTCAGACAGAAGCTGACGTCTTTCAGATACTGTGCTGTAGGCAGCTCTGGTTCACCAAGTTGGAGACACTGAAATAATTAGCTGTAAGTGAATTAATTTCTTTCTCTTTTAAAATTTTATTTAAAATATCTACTCATGTCTAAGTTTGGCTCAGTGTGACCTTTGTAGATTAATGTGACCCAACAAAAATAATCCTCCATTCAGTGTACGTACAGTTGCATAAAATATGCATTCATCGGGGATGAACTACTTCATTATAACACAGCGCCTTGAACTTTGACCCTCTTGCATAAATATCCTTCACAGTCTATAGCACAAAATGCAAAGTAAAAGAAAAATGTATACAATTTACAGCAGATCTCACAGTAGCATTTCACCTAACGTTACCTTGGAGATACGACAAAATACACTGACATTTGCACTCAGTTATCCTCTTACCTTTGTGTAGCAGTAGTATATTAATGTATTCATTATACACACAATTTGCAGGGGAAAAGTAGTGCTTAAATGTAAGTGGGCTTTCGTCCGTCATTATGGCGTCTGTCGTCTGTCTGCGGCTCAGTCACAGTGATGCATCCTCCGCTTTGCAGAGGATTGTGGGTCAGAATGTCCAGAAAACATTCTGGTTTGCATACTGCACAATGCAACTGGATTCAGTAGGACAACCTGGTTTTTGTGGCATACTGCTTTTGCTATACTGTGAGTACTCCAGTACTTGATTTTGACGTCAGTATTCATTCAACATGTAGAGTAATCACTGCCCAACCTGCCACATATGAACTTTTGTAGTGTACTCTTTGCTTCGCTGTTGCTCACTCTGTTTATTGTACAACTACTGCTGTGGGAGTGTGAGCTCCGCACTGGGCAACAGTTAGTGAGTGTCTCACACACACACACACACACAGTGACAAGGCTAACTGTTAGCATCATATGGCTAACATTACTTAAAGGTTATGAACGCAGTTAACGACAGGTCGGGCCATTTTGGTGTCGCTGTGAGTTTGTTGAGACTGTTAAATGGCTTGATGCTGGATGTTAGCCGCCGCTGTTGTGTTAGCTCGTGCTAACCAGACATTGAACTGACTGCGAGGAGAGCGGCTCCGGGTTTCAGAGACAGTCCTTCAGCACTGTGTCTAGCCTATGTTTGGCTATGATAGACGGCGGCGACAGATAGTTGGCTGATTTTTCTGGTATTAACTTTTAATGTATGGGTTAATTGGCTAATTTAAACCTTGTCATTCAATAAACGAATATAAAACTGACTTATTTTCAGTTGTCGGCCATTTTACATTTCCATTTTAAGTCTGACTTTTTTGTCGTTGTTTTTTGCAGGTATTCAAGTACTCAGACTTGGAAGTTACTTACCCATCCCTAATTGGGACATACTATAATATTTTTCTGGCACATTAAATGATATGGTAGTTTGGGGCGACCTCTAGCTCACCTGGCAGTGTGTGTGTCTCATATAGGATGAGTCCTTTGCAGCGGTCTGGGTTCGACTCCGACCTGTGGCCCTTTGCTACATGTCATCCCTGCTCTTTGACCCCCACTCTTTGCAAAATTGTCCCCCCAAAAAAAATAATAAAAAAAAAGGGTAGTTTGGGCATTGTAATGTACTGTCTGTGTCTCCTGCTGTTGCATCAAAACTTATTTCTGTTCCCTCAAAACCTTAAATTTTCAATACTTGCTGAGGAACTTTCATCATGGCGCCCATGAACCGTTGCTTGTAGAAAACCTGCAGTGTAATTTAAAAAATATGTCGCTGTCAATCCAGAAAATGAAGCTCTCTTTCTCTGGCATTCACTTTTTAAGAGTTATTTTTATGTTGTGTCCCTGCTCAGTTATAGCCGAGTTGCCTCTCTGTCCCTCCATGAGCCTCAGATCAGTGATGAACTGGCCCTGTCAGCACGCTGCAGTTTTATATTAGGGCTGTCAGGAGAAGAAATGCCCGTCCTTGTGATTAACGCTGCGGTTCTGCTTGTGCACTTGATTGACAGGCATCACCCAGGAGATGATCAACGAGACACGAGCGTCAACAGAGAGGAAGATGCTGGGAGACGTTCAGGAACTGCTGAGACAGGGAGAGGAGGTCAACCAACAGGACTCTCAGGGAGCCACACTGGTGAGACTTTGGTCGTTTCCTCTTTTCTCTATAAACCTCATTTAAAACAAGCTGACTAAAGGTTTTTTTTTAAAGTTCAAGTTTATAGTCATTTCAGCTATAAAAGAAATATATAGCTGAATTAAAATGTCTCCTCTCTTAGGACCAGGGTATAAAGAAACTGTCAAAACATCAAACAGAACATTAAGACAGTGCAATAAAAGTTTGAGTTTGTTTTTGAAAAGTTCATACGACAGGGTAAAACCAGAATTACCGCCCCATGGTTGTACACCAGTCAAATTTCTCGTACAGTTTACACCTATGTCTGTGAAAACATGGATGCTTCACATACATCCTCAAACTCAGCAGCACTGAAGATCTAAGGCAGGCACCCAAAATTAGTGTCACTAATTTAGTATATGATTAAATGTCTCACCTTCTTTTCCTGAGATAGGACGCTGAAGAAAATAGTTTTATGCACAACATTATGATGTCACAGTGAAGCTTAACTTTGACCTTTTGGATATAAAATGCCATCACTTCATTATTTTATCCTAACAGAGATCCTATCCTAACTCTAATTAGAATAAGAATTCTTGAGTCATGGCTAAAACATGTTTTTTTTTTTAGGTCACAGTGACCTTGACCTTCGACCACCAAATTCTAATCAGTTTGTTCTTCAGTCCAAGTTGATGTTTGTGTCAAATTTGAAGAAATTCCCAAAAGATGTTATTGAGATCACGTTTATAAGAATAAGACGGATGCAAGATCACACTGACCTTGACCTTTGATAGGGTTGGGCCGATGTAAAAAATTTTCAAACTGGATTGACATAACAGCCAGACCGGACCGGACTGAACTGGTATCCCAAATTTTACGCAATTGACTCAGCAGCTGCTCCTGAGTGAAGCGTAATGACTCGTGTAACATTGGTGCACTTTGTTGACACTAAATACATTATATGCACTTGTATCCGGCCATGTAAATGAACTACGTTAAATATCAGCCGTGTGCTGGAGATCAAGCTGGAGACATAACCACTTACAAATATACTTGCTTAAAGTCTTTATTTTTAAAAAAGTTTGTCTTAAAAAGACTGTGGCATTCAGAGCTGCACCGACACCACACAGGGTGCATCCATAGATTCATGCTGTTTCAGTGCACTGATATGATTGATATGTTGCCACGGAAACTGGAGTTTATTAGACCAGCCAGTATTAGAATATGAATTATATAGCAATAAGACAGGACATGATCCTAAAGTTAGTTGTTAGACATCCCTGATCATTAACTTGCAGCCATAAAAACAATACGAGACTAAACACTACAGAGCTATAAATACGGCCAAGTAGCTCCTTCATCAGTGTGTTCTCTGATAAAACAATGCTGCAGAAACACACACTTATAAAATTATAAAACATCGCAGGTCTGCCCTGAGAGGAAAAAAGAAAGGATGTGTAAATATTCAGAGGACCATCTTTATCATAGATTCACCTCTTAATGATTAAGCATTCTGCAACACCGGCTCACAAGGCCATAAAACCTTTAAAGCTAATCAGGCATTTAGAGACTCATTATAATCTTCTTAAAGACGAATCAGCTGTTTGATTTCAAAACACTGTGCAGATATAAAAGTGAGTCGTCCGTGAGGTCTGAATACACCTGCAGTCATAATTTAAAGCTCTGTAACAGCAGATTAGAATAAACGTGGAGTAAAACATATGCATGCATTAGAAAAAACATTACCACATCATGAGAGGTGACTCAGAATCCTAAAAGCAGACTTTCACCACTGAACATAAACTGATGCAACATCAGATCGGAAATTTACTGAAAGCCTCCCTCTGGTGTTTTTGGCAATTTCATGATGTTTCATATTTATCTGAGTCATTTCCTGACGATGCTGATTAGCCACACTGTTGCCAAATATGTTTTGACAAATAACTCAATGTTGTACCCAACGATAGAAAAGAAGGATGCTGGGTAAAGTGGAAGATGACACATGACTTAAGTACGAGCTGAAGGTCATACGTCATCTTCCAAGCTTGTGTAGGTGCACTGTCATGCCTCTGTGCATCAGAGTGGCAAAACAGAACTTATCTTGTGTGTTAGCTACAATGAGGACGTAGCTGATGTGGACCGTTAATGGAGCAGATGTGCAATGGAAGGTGTGTTTTTACTGGCTACACCTGCAGTGCACGTACAGTGTAAGGTTGTGTGTGTCACAAGCAAAACAAGACGGTGAGCTGTCAGCTTGGGATTGCGTAGGATTGTTTCTCGAGTTTTTAGACCCGGCATAGCAGAAAGAAAGGTGCCTAGGATCCATACTGAAAATGTGCGTAAGGACAAAAGCCAAAAATGGTGTGCGCCAAAAAATATTAGACAATCAGGTTTCCACCTCACCATCTGCGTCGCCAGTTTGTTGGTAATGTTGGTAAGCATGGGTCAAAGTTTCTCTCATCAAGTCTGTTTTTATAGATCATAACTCTAGTGTGGGAAGTGGCGTACGTCTCTTTCAGGATGCATTTTGTGCGTACACAGTGTTTATAACTGACACCCCAGTTGCCAGACTGTAAGTAGCACACATCCAAGAAGAAGCTACAAAAATCGTGGACATAGGGCCAGAAAATGCAAATACAGTGAGGTAAAACACCAACCAAAGCTCGTTCCAAAACTAGAGTGAATCTGAGGCTGACTTTCACTTCCGCTGGCGAAACTGTTTCCAAAGAGTAAACCCTTAACTTGTTGTGGTGTTACGGAAACAAGCGAGCAAACTAGTTGCTCCTGTCAGCTGTCAGTTCAACAGCTGAGCTAACAGTCGTCACTCAGAAGTAATGAGTGAACGTTAGCCTCGTATTCATTCATATTTTCTTCAGGTGAAAGAGGTGGGAAAAATCCTACATCTCACAGAAGCTCAGACATTCTTTCCTGCACTGAACATCCATGGACAGCTGCGGTCACACGGACGCCATAGACCGTAAAATAATGGATGTAGCTACGGTGACATCACCCATTGGTTTGTGGAGCCTCAAATTTGGCTTTCTGGCACCATCGTCTAGTCAGAAGTGACCATATTTGGGTGGGAGGCTGTGAAGGAGCAAAGAGTGGACCTGACTGAGAAGTCAAGAACATCGGCAGACAGCCTGTCACTCAAAGCAGCCACGACCTTGATCATGTGATGAGTTATATAAAAAGTCACCAGTTGGACCAGGGTTGGTAATGAACTTTTTTGTCCACCTGCCACTGTGGCCGGTGGATGGATTACCATTGCTTTTTGGCAGGTGAGTTTAACAAATCTGGCAGCCACTTGCATATCTTATCAGGCTGCTCGTTATTTCCAACCCTGAGTTTGACATCTCATCACAAAGTCTTTGGGGATTGACTGGCTTCAGGAGCCAGCCTCAAGTGGGCATTCAAAGAACTGCTGTTTTTGGCCATGGATGTCGCCACTTGGCAGATGTGCATGCAGTTTTATTCATATACACTACTGAGTGTCACGGTCAGCCCCCTTGAAGTAAACAGGGAGGTGAGTTTACTGTCCTCCTACTGCCAAGATCGGTTGTAAGTGAAACCCAGAAGACGCTGCTGGGTCCAGAGTGACTGTCTGTCAAATATCCAACTTAACACTAACTTCACTGCAGTGCAGCATCTGTGGCTGGCCTGACTGCAGTGTCTTGGACTGGACTGGAATATGGAACAAAAGATTATATATTGTAATTGGAGCATGTGTAGCTGGTGCACTTGCTATGCGTACAGTGCGTCACAAAACAAAGACCTGCATGTGGACGTCTGTGCGGTGCAGACCCTCCTGGACACGGGTTAATGACGACAGTTTGGTCACATGGATCAGAGCAGACCCTTGAGGAAACTATAAATTTGCCTTAACTTATGTTATAGTGACCCTTATTGCTAGCCATGCTAACATCCATGCTATCACTTTTGATTACTCCTGACTATTAACCACACCCCCATTCTCTGTTTGAGGAAGAAAGTTAACCGAAAAACAGGAAGTAACACTGCCTGGAGTGGGGCTGCACTATTGAGACAGTCTCCGCCATCCGAAATGAAACACAATTTACCATGAGCCTAATAAATACACAAAGAGCTCTTACAGAAAAAAGGATAAATGCACTGAAATGAAACATAAAAACTTCCAACATGTTGAGTCATAAATGAACAAATATGGCAAGAAAACAAAAACAAAGAATGTGAAGACGTCTGTGTTTTTATGTGCAATAACAAAAACCTAACTGAAGAGAGGTGAGACACATTTAGAGAAATTAATTCATGATACACTTAGGGCTGTTTTATTGACGATGCAGACCCACAGCAGCTGAGACACAACATGGACTGTATGTTTTACACACTATCAGTTACACAGCTGTTTATTTATATCACTGGACCAAAAAATGAGTGTGTAAATCGTCTCTACTGAGACTGTTCAGAGCTCATGTCCTGTGTGAATAAGTAATTTGTTCTGGTATTGTTGTGTGAAGTGTACAGACTGTGGTCAGTGAATTTGTTTAGTTGAGAAGTTCAGCGCACTGATGCATTAAAAAGTCAAGTAGGTCACAAAAAATCGTTAGCGTATAATTTCCTGAGTAGAGTGTTTAATGTCACATGCCTTAATGAAGTCTTTATTATGTATCAGGGATTTCTCTGCACTGGGGGAAACAACGTGACAGATCACTGGATGAAAATAGCCAGGGGACATTACATGGTAGTAGCCCAAAATATCCCTGTTAAGCTTTAAAGTCTAACCACAGATTGTGTGATCGAGCTGCTTGTCCCTTTGCTTTCTGCGTCCTGTTAATCTTCACTCGAGCACGATGAAGCAAACTAGAGCATGCCTTATTAAAATCTCTGGCAAAGAAGAGACCTGGAACCGGTAGGAAGTTATGTAAGGTTAATCTTTTGTTTTCCACAGAAATACATTCTGTCCTTGTTTTGATGCGCAGGAACAATGAGTTTCATCTCTCGTGGTTGGAAACGGTTTGATCAGACTCTGAGAGGAGGAACAGTTTACTCAACAATTCATGAAGTTCTGTCAGTTTAACAAATGATAAATCACTTCAGGAAGGAGAGAGGAAGTTCAACCTGCAGTATGATGGTGCGACTCAGTGCAAAATATCTGACACAAACGAGTGTCCTAACTAAATTATTAATTTACATCAAAAACACTAAAGATTACAACAACAGATTACAGTTTGCTCCGATTTCATGTGAATAAACAAAATACGTATTTCACATGTAAAACCATGAAAAACAGTCAGTACAGTACAGTACAGGCCAAAAGTTTGGACACACCTTCTCATTCAATGCGTTTTCTTTATTTTCATGACTCTTTACATTGTAGATTCTCACTGAAGGCATCAAAACTATGAATGAACATGTGGAGTTATGTACTTAACAAAAAAAGGTGAAATAACTGAAAACATGTTTTATATTCTAGTTTCTTCAAAATAGCCACCCTTTGCTCTGATTACTGCTTTGCACACTCTTGGCATTCTCTCCATAAGCTTATGTCGTCAAAAATCATGAAAAAATGCCATAGTATAATATGTTTTCAAAAATCATGAAAAACTGTCATAGTATAGTATTTCGTCAAATATTAGAAAAAATTGTCATAGTATAGTATGTCGTCAAAAATCATCAAAAAACATCATAGTATAGTATGTCGTCAAAAATCATCAAAAAACGTCATAGTATAGTATGTCGTCAAGAATCACGAAAAAATGTCATAGTATTGTATGTCGTCAAAAATTGGAAAAAATGGTCATAGTATAGTATGTTGTCAAAAACCATGAAAAAAATATCATAGTATACTGTGTCGTCCAAAATTAGAAAAAAATGTCATAGTATACTATGTCGTCAAAAATCATCAAAAAACATAGTATAGTATGTCGTCCAAAATGATGAAAAATTGTCATAGTATAGTATGTCGTCAAAAATCATCAAAAAACATAGTATAGTATGTCGTCCAAAATGATGAAAAAATGTCATAGTATAGTATGTCGTCAAAAATCATCAAAAAACATAGTATAGCATGTCGTCCAAAATGATGAAAAATTGTCATAGTATAGTATGTCGTCCAAAATGATCAAAAGACATCATAGTATAGTATGTCGCAAAAAATTGGAAAAAATGTTCATAGTATAGTATGTCGTCAAAAATCATGAAAAATTGTCATAGTATAGTATGTCGTAAAAAATCACGAAAAAATGTCATAGTATTGTATGTCGTCAAAAATTGGAAAAAATGGTCATATTATAGTATGTCGTCAAAAATCATGAAAAATTGTCATAGTATAGTATGTCGAAAAAAATAGTCAAAAATACATCATACTATATTATGATGTCAGAAATCACAAAAAAACATCATAGTATATTATGTCGTCAAAAATCACAAAAAAACATCATAGTATAGTATGTCGTCAAAAATCAGGAAAAATTGTCATAGTATAGTATGTCGTCCAAAATTATGAAAAAAAGTCATAGTATAGAATGTCATCAAAAATTAGAAAAAACATCATAGTATGTCGTCAAAAATTGAAAAAATTGTCATAGTATAGTATGTCGTCAAAAATCATGAAAAAACGTCATAGTATAGTATGTCGAAAAAAATAATCAAAAATACATCATACTATATTATGATGTTAGAAATCACAAAAAAACGTCATAGTATAGTATGTCGTCAAAAATCATAAAAACAATCAGTATAGTATGTCGAAAAAAATAATCAAAAATACATCATACTATATTATGATGTCAGAAATCACAAAAAAACATCATAATATAGTATGTCTTCAAAAATCATGAAAAAACGTCATAGTATAGTATGTCGTCAAAAATTATTAAAAAATGTCATAGTATAGTATGTCGAAAAAAATAATCAAAAATACATCATACTATATTATGATGTCAGAAATCACAAAAAAACGTCATAGTATAGTATGTCGTAAAAAAATCACGAAAAAATGTCATAGTATAGTATGTCGTCAAGAATCACGAAAAAATGTCATAGTATTGTATGTTGTCAAAAACCATGAAAAAAATATCATAGTATACTGTGTCGTCCAAAATTAGAAAAAGATGTCATAGTATAGTATGTCGTCCAAAATGATGAAAAATTGTCATAGTATAGTATGTCGTCCAAAATGATCAAAAGACATCATAGTATAGTATGTCGCAAAAAATTGGAAAAAATGTTCATAGTATAGTATGTCGTCAAAAATCATGAAAAATTGTCATAGTATAGTATGTCGTAAAAAATCACGAAAAAATGTCATAGTATTGTATGTCGTCAAAAATCATGAAAAAATATCATAGTATAGTGTGTCGTCCAAAATTAGAAAAAAATGTCATAGTATAGTATGTCGAAAAAAATAGTCAAAAATACATCATACTATATTATGATGTCAGAAATCACAAAAAAACATCATAGTATATTATGTCGTCAAAAATCACAAAAAAACATCATAGTATAGTATGTCGTCAAAAATCATGAAAAATTGTCATAGTATAGTATGTCGTCCAAAATTATGAAAAAAAGTCATAGTATAGAATGTCATCAAAAATTGGAAAAAACATCATAGTATGTCGTCAAAAATTGAAAAAATCGTCATAGTATAGTATGTCGAAAAAAATAATCAAAAATGCATCATACTATATTATGATGTTAGAAATCACAAAAAAACGTCATAGTATAGTATGTCGTCAAAAATCATAAAAACAATCATAGTATAGTATGTCGAAAAAAATAATCAAAAAAACATCATAGTATATTATGTCGTCAAAAATCACAAAAAAACGTCATAGTATAGTATGTCGTCAAAAATCATGAAAAAATATCATAGTATAGTGTGTCGTCCAAAATTAGAAAAAAATGTCATAGTATAGTATGTCGTCAAAAATCATCAAAAATTGTCATAGTATAGTATGTCGTCAAGAATCACGAAAAAATGTCATAGTATAGTATGTCGAAAAAAATAATCAAAAAAACATCATACTATATTATGATGTCAGAAATCACAAAAAAACATCATAGTATAGTATGTCGTCAAAAATCATCAAAAAACATCATAGTATAGTATGTCGCAAAAAATTGGAAAAAATGTTCATAGTATAGTATGTCGTCAAAAATCATGAAAAATTGTCATAGTATAGTATGTCGTAAAAAATCACGAAAAAATGTCATAGTATAGTGTGTCGTCCAAAATTAGAAAAAAATGTCATAGTATAGTATGTCGTCAAAAATCATGAAAAATTGTCATAGTATAGTATGTCGAAAAAAATAGTCAAAAATACATCATACTATATTATGATGTCAGAAATCACAAAAAAACATCATAGTATATTATGTCGTCAAAAATCACAAAAAAACGTCATAGTATAGTATGTCGTCAAAAATCATCAAAAAACATAGTATGGTATGTCGTAAAAAATTGGAAAAAATGGTCATAGTATAGTATGTCGTCAAAAATCATGAAAAAAAGTCATAGTATAGTATGTCGTCAAAAATTAGAAAAAAAGTCATAGTATAGTATGTCGTCAAAAATTAGAAAAAATTGTCATAGTATAGCATGTCGTCAAAAATTGGAAAAAACATAGTATGTCGTCAAAAATTGAAAAAATCGTCATAGTATAGTATGTTGTCAAAAATTATTAAAAAATGTCATAGTATAGTATGTCGAAAAAAAATAATCAAAAATACATCATACTGTATTATGATGTCAGAAATCACAAAAAAACATCATAGTATATTATGTCGTCAAAAATCACAAAAAAACGTCATTGTATAGTATGTCGTCAAAAATCATCAAAAAACATAGTATAGTATGTCGTAAAAAATTGGAAAAAATGGTCATAGTATAGTATGTTGTCCAAAATGATCAAAAGACATCATAGTATAGTATGTCGTCCAAAATTATGAAAAAAAGTCATAGTATAGCATGTCGTCAAAAATTGGAAAAAACATAGTATGTCGTCAAAAATTGAAAAAATCGTCATAGTATAGTATGTTGTCAAAAATTATTAAAAAATGTCATAGTATAGTATGTCGAAAAAAATAATCAAAAATACATCATACTATATTATGATGTCAGAAATCACAAAAAAAAGTCATAGTATAGTATGTCGTAAAAAATCATGAAAAAAATCATAGTATAGTATGTCGAAAAAAATAATCAAAAAAACATCACAGTATAATATGTCGTCAAAAATCATCATAGTAAAGTATGTCGTAAAAAATCACGAAAAAATGTCATAGTATAGTATGTCGTCAAAAATTGGAAAAAACGTCATAGTATAGTATGTCGTCAAAAATCATGAAAAAACATCATAGTGTAGTATGTTGATAAAAATCATGAAAAGACGTCATAGTAGAAGATAAACTTTATTGGGAAATTCACATGTCACAGCAGCTCAAAGCACAGACATAAAGTGGAGAGTGACAATGTATTTTAAGAGAAAAAAAATAAAGACTAAAAGTAGAAAATATGTATATACAGTATATATCTTTCTAAATTAAAAATAGATATATATATATATATATAAATAAGGCACTACAAATGAATGAAGTATGCACACAAGACTATTTACAATATATACACAATATATCTACAGATGTGGAATATTGCACAGAGTCTTAACAGTGATGATTTTAAACAGTATTATGTTATGCAGCAGACATGACACTGCTACATTACATCAGATGTTGCTGTTGAAGAGTCTGACAGCTGATGGGATGAATGACCTGCAGTAGCGCTCCTTCTTGCACTGTGGGTGCAGCAGTCTGCTACTGAATAAGCTGGATAACATCCTCCTCTCACCCACCTCCTAGATGGTCTCCAGGGGACAGTCCAAGCCCAAGCTGGCCCTCCTGAGCAGCTTGTTCAGTTTTTTCCTGTCCACCGTCATAGTATAGTATGTTGTCAAAAATCATGAGAAAACATCATAGTATAGTATGTCGTCAAAAATCATGAAAAAACGTCATAGTATAGTATGTCGTCCAAAATGATGAAAAAAAGCCATAGTATAGTATGTCGTCCAAAATGATGAAAAAAAGTCATAGTATAGTATGTCGTCCAAAATCATGAAAAAAAGTCATAGTATAGTATGTCGTCCAAAATCATGAAAAAAAGTCATAGTATAGTATGTCGTCCAAAATCATGAAAAAAAGTCATAGTATAGTATGTCGTCCAAAATGATGAAAAAACGTCATAGTGTAGTATGTCGTCCAAAATGATGAAAAAAAGTCATAGTATAGTATGTCGACAAAAATGATGAAAAGACGTCATAGTATAGTATGTCGTCCAAAATGATGGAAAAAAGTCATGGTATAGTATGTCGTCCAAAATGATGAAAAGACGTCATAGTATAGTATGTCGACAAAAATGATGAAAAGACGTCATAGTATAGTATGTCGTCCAAAATGATGAAAAAAAGCCATAGTATAGTATGTCGTCCAAAATGATGAAAAAAAGTCATAGTATAGTATGTCGTCCAAAATGATGGAAAAACGTCATAGTATAGTATGTCGTCCAAAATGATGAAAAAAAGCCATAGTATAGTATGTCGTCCAAAATGATGAAAAAAAGTCATAGTATAGTATGTCGTCCAAAATGATGGAAAAACATCATAGTATAGTATGTCGACAAAAATGATGAAAAAAAGCCATAGTATAGTATGTCGTCCAAAATGATGAAAAAAAGTCATAGTGTAGTATGTCGTCCAAAATGATGAAAAAAAGTCATAGTATAGTATGTCGACAAAAATGATGAAAAAACGTCATAGTATATGATAAACTTCATTGATCCCACACTTGGGAAATTCACGTCACAGCAGCTCAAAGCACAGACATAAAGTGGAGAGTGACAATGTATTTTAAGAGGAAAAAAATAAAGATTAAAAGAAGAAAATATGTATATACAGTATATAAATATATATCTTTCTAAATTAAAAATAGATAAATATATATATTTATAAAAGTAAGGCACTAAAAATGAATGAAGTATGCATACAAGAGTATTTACAATATATACACAATATATCTACAGATGTGGAATATTGCACAGAGTCTTAACAGTGATGATTTTAAACTGTATTATGTTATGCAGCAGACATGACACTGCTACATTACATCAGATGTTGCTGTTGAAGAGTCTGACAGCTGATGGGATGAATGACCTGCAGTAGCGCTCCTTCTTGCACTGTGGGTGCAGCAGTCTGCTACTGAATAAGCTGGATAACATCCTCCTCTCACCCACCTCCTCGATGGTCTCCAGGGGACAGTCCAAGCCCAAGCTGGCCCTCCTGAGCAGCTTGTTCAGTCTTTTCCTGTCCACCGTCATAGTATAGTATGTTGTCAAAAATCATGAAAAAATGTCATGGTATAGTATGTTGTCAAAAATCATGAAAAAATTTCATGGTATAGTATGTCGTCAAAAATCATGAAAAAACATCATAGTATAGTATGTCGTCCCAAATGATGAAAAAAAGCCATAGTATAGTATGTCGTCCAAAATGATGAAAAAAAAGCCATAGTATAGTATGTCGTCCAAAATGATGAAAAAAAGCCATGGTATAGTATGTCGTCCAAAATGATGAAAAAAAGCCATAGTATAGTATGTCGACAAAAATGATGAAAAAAAGTCATAGTGTAGTATGTCGACAAAAATGATGAAAAAAAATTATAGTATAGTATGTCGTCCAAAATGATGAAAAAAAGCCATAGTATAGTATGTCGACAAAAATGATGAAAAAAAATTATAGTATAGTATGTCGTCCAAAATGATGAAAAAAAGCCATAGTATAGTATGTCGACAAAAATGATGAAAAAAAGCCATAGTATAGTATGTCGTCTAAAATGATGAAAAAAAGCCATAGTATACTATGTCGTCAAAAATTATTAAAAAATGTCATAGTATAGTATGTCGAAAAAAATAATCAAAAAAACATCATACTATATTATGATGTCAGAAATCACAAAAAAACATCATAGTATAGTATGTCGTCAAAAATCATCAAAAAACATCATAGTATAGTATGTCGCAAAAAATTGGAAAAAATGTTCATAGTAGTATGTCGTCAAAAATCATGAAAAATTGTCATAGTATAGTATGTCGTAAAAAATAACGAAAAAATGTCATAGTATAGTATGTCGTCAAAAATCATGAAAAAATATCATAGTATAGTGTGTCGTCCAAAATTAGAAAAAAATGTCATAGTATAGTATGTCGAAAAAAAATAGTCAAAAATACATCATACTATATTATGATGTCAGAAATCACAAAAAAACATCATAGTATATTATGTCGTCAAAAATCACAAAAAAACATCATAGTATATTATGTCGTCAAAAATCACAAAAAAACATCATAGTATATTATGTCGTCAAAAATCACAAAAAAACGTCATAGTATAGTATGTCGTCCAAAATTATGAAAAAAAGTCATAGTATAGCATGTCGTCAAAAATTGGAAAAAACAGTATGTCGTCAAAAATTGAAAAAATCGTCATAGTATAGTATGTCGTCAAAAATCATGAAAAAACGTCATAGTATAGTATGTTGTCAAAAATTATTAAAAAATGTCATAGTATAGTATGTCGAAAAAAATAATCAAAAATACATCATACTGTATTATGATGTCAGAAATCACAAAAAAACGTCATAGTATAGTATGTCGTAAAAAATCATGAAAAAAATCATAGTATAGTATGTCGAAAAAAATAATCAAAAAAACATCACAGTATAATATGTCGTCAAAAATCATCATAGTAAAGTATGTCGTCAAAAATCATGAAAAAACATCATAGTGTAGTATGTTGATAAAAATCATGAAAAGACGTCATAGTAGAAGATAAACTTTATTGGGAAATTCACATGTCACAGCAGCTCAAAGCACAGACATAAAGTGGAGAGTGACAATGTATTTTAAGAGAAAAAAAATAAAGACTAAAAGTAGAAAATATGTATATACAGTATATATCTTTCTAAATTAAAAATAGATAAATATATATATATATATATATATATATATATATATATATATTTAAATAAGGTAATACAAATGAATGAAGTATGCACACAAGACTATTTACAATATATACACAATATATCTACAGATGTGGAATATTGCACAGAGTCTTAACAGTGATGATTTTAAACAGTATTATGTTATGCAGCAGACATGACACTGCTACATTACATCAGATGTTGCTGTTGAAGAGTCTGACAGCTGATGGGATGAATGACCTGCAGTAGCGCTCCTTCTTGCACTGTGGGTGCAGCAGTCTGCTACTGAATAAGCTGGATAACATCCTCCTCTCACCCACCTCCTAGATGGTCTCCAGGGGACAGTCCAAGCCCAAGCTGGCCCTCCTGAGCAGCTTGTTCAGTTTTTTCCTGTCCACCGTCATAGTATAGTATGTTGTCAAAAATCATGAGAAAACATCATAGTATAGTATGTCGTCAAAAATCATGAAAAAACGTCATAGTATAGTATGTCGTCCAAAATGATGAAAAAAAGCCATAGTATAGTATGTCGTCCAAAATCATGAAAAAAAGTCATAGTATAGTATGTCGTCCAAAATCATGAAAAAAAGTCATAGTATAGTATGTCGTCCAAAATCATGAAAAAAAGTCATAGTATAGTATGTCGTCCAAAATGATGAAAAAACGTCATAGTGTAGTATGTCGTCCAAAATGATGAAAAAAAGTCATAGTATAGTATGTCGACAAAAATGATGAAAAGACGTCATAGTATAGTATGTCGTCCAAAATGATGGAAAAAAGTCATGGTATAGTATGTCGTCCAAAATGATGAAAAGACGTCATAGTATAGTATGTCGACAAAAATGATGAAAAGACGTCATAGTATAGTATGTCGTCCAAAATGATGAAAAAAAGCCATAGTATAGTATGTCGTCCAAAATGATGAAAAAAAGTCATAGTATAGTATGTCGTCCAAAATGATGGAAAAACGTCATAGTATAGTATGTCGTCCAAAATGATGAAAAAAAGCCATAGTATAGTATGTCGTCCAAAATGATGAAAAAAAGTCATAGTATAGTATGTCGTCCAAAATGATGGAAAAACATCATAGTATAGTATGTCGACAAAAATGATGAAAAAAAGCCATAGTATAGTATGTCGTCCAAAATGATGAAAAAAAGTCATAGTGTAGTATGTCGTCCAAAATGATGAAAAAACGTCATAGTATAGTATGTCGTCCAAAATGATGAAAAAAAGTCATAGTATAGTATGTCGTCCAAAATGATGAAAAAAAGTCATAGTATAGTATGTCGTCCAAAATGATGAAAAAAAGCCATAGTATAGTATGTCGTCCAAAATGATGAAAAAACGTCATAGTATAGCATGTCGTCCAAAATGATGAAAAAATGCCATAGTATAGTATGTCGTCCAAAATGATGAAAAAACGTCATAGTATAGTATGTCGTTCAAAATGATGAAAAAAAGCCATAGTGTAGTATGTCGTTCAAAATGATGAAAAAACGTCATAGTATAGTATGTCGTCCAAAATGATGAAAAAAAGCCATAGTGTAGTATGTCGTTCAAAATGATGAAAAAACGTCATAGTATAGTATGTCGTCCAAAATGATGAAAAAAAGCCATAGTGTAGTATGTCGTCCAAAATGATGAAAAAACGTCATAGTATAGTATGTCGTCCAAAATGATGAAAAAAAGCCATAGTGTAGTATGTCGTTCAAAATGATGAAAAAACGTCATAGTATAGTATGTCGTCCAAAATGATGAAAAAAAGCCATAGTGTAGTATGTCGTCCAAAATGATGAAAAAACGTCATAGTATAGTATGTCGTCCAAAATGATGAAAAAAAGCCATAGTGTAGTATGTCGTTCAAAATGATGAAAAAACGTCATAGTATAGTATGTCGTCCAAAATGATGAAAAAAAGTCATAGTATAGTATGTCGTCCAAAATGATGAAAAAAAGTCATAGTATAGTATGTCGTCCAAAATGATGAAAAAAAGCCATAGTATAGTATGTCGTCCAAAATGATGAAAAAACGTCATAGTATAGCATGTCGTCCAAAATGATGAAAAAATGCCATAGTATAGTATGTCGTCCAAAATGATGAAAAAACGTCATAGTATAGTATGTCGTTCAAAATGATGAAAAAAAGCCATAGTGTAGTATGTCGTTCAAAATGATGAAAAAACGTCATAGTATAGTATGTCGTCCAAAATGATGAAAAAAAGCCATAGTGTAGTATGTCGTTCAAAATGATGAAAAAACGTCATAGTATAGTATGTCGTCCAAAATGATGAAAAAACGTCATAGTATAAGATAAACTTCATTGATCCCACACTTGGGAAATTCACGTCACAGCAGCTCAAAGCACAGACATAAAGTGGAGAGTGACAATGTATTTTAAGAGGAAAAAAATAAAGATTAAAAGAAGAAAATATGTATATACAGTATATAAATATATATCTTTCTAAATTAAAAATAGATAAATATATATATTTATAAAAGTAAGGCACTAAAAATGAATGAAGTATGCATACAAGAGTATTTACAATATATACACAATATATCTACAGATGTGGAATATTGCACAGAGTCTTAACAGTGATGATTTTAAACAGTATTATGTTATGCAGCAGACATGACACTGCTACATTACATCAGATGTTGCTGTTGAAGAGTCTGACAGCTGATGGGATGAATGACCTGCAGTAGCGCTCCTTCTTGCACTGTGGGTGCAGCAGTCTGCTACTGAATAAGCTGGATAACATCCTCCTCTCACCCACCTCCTCGATGGTCTCCAGGGGACAGTCCAAGCCCAAGCTGGCCCTCCTGAGCAGCTTGTTCAGTCTTTTCCTGTCCACCGTCATAGTATAGTATGTTGTCAAAAATCATGAAAAAATGTCATGGTATAGTATGTTGTCAAAAATCATGAAAAAATGTCATGGTATAGTATGTCGTCAAAAATCATGAAAAAACATCATAGTATAGTATGTCGTCCCAAATGATGAAAAAAAGCCATAGTATAGTATGTCGTCCAAAATGATGAAAAAAAAGCCATAGTATAGTATGTCGTCCAAAATGATGAAAAAAAGCCATGGTATAGTATGTCGTCCAAAATGATGAAAAAAAGCCATAGTATAGTAAGTCGACAAAAATGATGAAAAAAAGTCATAGTGTAGTATGTCGACAAAAATGATGAAAAAAAATTATAGTATAGTATGTCGTCCAAAATGATGAAAAAAAGCCATAGTATAGTATGTCGACAAAAATGATGAAAAAAAATTATAGTATAGTATGTCGTCCAAAATGATGAAAAAAAGCCATAGTATAGTATGTCGACAAAAATGATGAAAAAAAGTCATAGTGTAGTATGTCGACAAAAATGATGAAAAAAAATTATAGTATAGTATGTCGTCCAAAATGATGAAAAAAAGCCATAGTATAGTATGTCGACAAAAATGATGAAAAAAAGTCATAGTGTAGTATGTCGACAAAAATGATGAAAAAAAATTATAGTATAGTATGTCGTCCAAAATGATGAAAAAAAGCCATAGTATAGTATGTCGACAAAAATGATGAAAAAAAATTATAGTATAGTATGTCGTCCAAAATGATGAAAAAAAGCCATAGTATAGTATGTCGACAAAAATGATGAAAAAAAGTCATAGTATACTATGTCGTCTAAAATGATGAAAAAAAGCCATAGTATACTATGTCGTCAAAAATTATTAAAAAATGTCATAGTATAGTATGTCGAAAAAAATAATCAAAAAAACATCATACTATATTATGATGTCAGAAATCACAAAAAAACATCATAGTATAGTATGTCGTCAAAAATCATCAAAAAACATCATAGTATAGTATGTCGCAAAAAATTGGAAAAAATGTTCATAGTAGTATGTCGTCAAAAATCATGAAAAATTGTCATAGTATAGTATGTCGTAAAAAATAACGAAAAAATGTCATAGTATAGTATGTCGTCAAAAATCATGAAAAAATATCATAGTATAGTGTGTCGTCCAAAATTAGAAAAAAATGTCATAGTATAGTATGTCGTCAAAAATCATGAAAAATTGTCATAGTATAGTATGTCGAAAAAAAATAGTCAAAAATACATCATACTATATTATGATGTCAGAAATCACAAAAAAACATCATAGTATATTATGTCGTCAAAAATCACAAAAAAACATCATAGTATATTATGTCGTCAAAAATCACAAAAAAACATCATAGTATAGTATGTCGTCCAAAATTATGAAAAAAAGTCATAGTATAGCATGTCGTCAAAAATTGGAAAAAACAGTATGTCGTCAAAAATTGAAAAAATCGTCATAGTATAGTATGTCGTCAAAAATCATGAAAAAACGTCATAGTATAGTATGTTGTCAAAAATTATTAAAAAATGTCATAGTATAGTATGTCGAAAAAAATAATCAAAAATACATCATACTGTATTATGATGTCAGAAATCACAAAAAAACGTCATAGTATAGTATGTCGTAAAAAATCATGAAAAAAATCATAGTATAGTATGTCGAAAAAAATAATCAAAAAAACATCACAGTATAATATGTCGTCAAAAATCATCATAGTAAAGTATGTCGTCAAAAATCATGAAAAAACATCATAGTGTAGTATGTTGATAAAAATCATGAAAAGACGTCATAGTAGAAGATAAACTTTATTGGGAAATTCACATGTCACAGCAGCTCAAAGCACAGACATAAAGTGGAGAGTGACAATGTATTTTAAGAGAAAAAAAATAAAGACTAAAAGTAGAAAATATGTATATACAGTATATATCTTTCTAAATTAAAAATAGATAAATATATATATATATATATATATATATATATATATATATATATATATTTAAATAAGGCACTACAAATGAATGAAGTATGCACACAAGACTATTTACAATATATACACAATATATCTACAGATGTGGAATATTGCACAGAGTCTTAACAGTGATGATTTTAAACAGTATTATGTTATGCAGCAGACATGACACTGCTACATTACATCAGATGTTGCTGTTGAAGAGTCTGACAGCTGATGGGATGAATGACCTGCAGTAGCGCTCCTTCTTGCACTGTGGGTGCAGCAGTCTGCTACTGAATAAGCTGGATAACATCCTCCTCTCACCCACCTCCTAGATGGTCTCCAGGGGACAGTCCAAGCCCAAGCTGGCCCTCCTGAGCAGCTTGTTCAGTCTTTTCCTGTCCACCGTCATAGTATAGTATGTTGTCAAAAATCATGAGAAAACATCATAGTATAGTATGTCGTCAAAAATCATGAAAAAACGTCATAGTATAGTATGTCGTCCAAAATGATGAAAAAAAGCCATAGTATAGTATGTCGTCCAAAATCATGAAAAAAAGTCATAGTATAGTATGTCGTCCAAAATGATGAAAAAAAGCCATAGTATAGTATGTCGTCCAAAATCATGAAAAAAAGTCATAGTATAGTATGTCGTCCAAAATCATGAAAAAAAGTCATAGTATAGTATGTCGTCCAAAATGATGAAAAAAAGCCATAGTATAGTATGTCGTCCAAAATAATGAAAAAAAGTCATAGTATAGTATGTCGTCCAAAATCATGAAAAAAAGTCATAGTATAGTATGTCGTCCAAAATCATGAAAAAAAGTCATAGTATAGTATGTCGTCCAAAATGATGAAAAAAAGCCATAGTATAGTATGTCGTCCAAAATAATGAAAAAAAGTCATAGTATAGTATGTCGACAAAAATGATGAAAAAAAGTCATAGTATAGTATGTCGTCCAAAATGATGAAAAAAAGCCATAGTATAGTATGTCGACAAAAATCATGAAAAAAAGTCATAGTATAGTATGTCGACAAAAATGATGAAAAAAAGCCATAGTATAGTATGTCGACAAAAATGATGAAAAAACGTCATAGTACAGTATGTCGTCCAAAATGATGAAAAGACGTCATAGTATAGTATGTCGTCCAAAATGATGAAAAAAAGTCATAGTATAGTATGTCGACAAAAATGATGAAAAGACGTCATAGTATAGTATGTCGTCCAAAATGATGAAAAAAAGTCATAGTATAGTATGTCGACAAAAATGATGAAAAAAAGCCATAGTATAGTATGTCGACAAAAATGATGAAAAAACGTCATAGTATAGTATGTCGTCCAAAATGATGAAAAGACGTCATAGTATAGTATGTCGTCCAAAATGATGAAAAAAAGTCATAGTATAGTATGTCGACAAAAATGATGAAAAGACGTCATAGTATAGTATGTCGACAAAAATGATGAAAAGACGTCATAGTATAGTATGTCGTCCAAAATGATGAAAAAAAGTCATAGTATAGTATGTCGACAAAAATGATGAAAAGACGTCATAGTATAGTATGTCGTCCAAAATGATGAAAAAAAGTCATAGTATAGTATGTCGTCCAAAATGATGAAAAAAAGCCATAGTATAGTATGTCGTCCAAAATCATGAAAAAAAGTCATAGTATAGTATGTCGACAAAAATGATGAAAAAAAGTCATAGTATAGTATGTCGTCCAAAATGATGAAAAAAAGCCATAGTATAGTATGTCGACAAAAATGATGAAAAAAAGCCATAGTATAGTATGTCGACAAAAATGATGAAAAAAAGTCATAGTATAGTATGTCGTCCAAAATGATGAAAAAAAGTCATAGTATAGTATGTCGTCCAAAATGATGAAAAAACGTCATAGTATAGTATGTCGACAAAAATGATGAAAAGACGTCATAGTATAGTATGTCGTCCAAAATGATGAAAAAAAGTCATAGTATAGTATGTCGTCCAAAATGATGAAAAAAAGTCATAGTATAGTATGTCGTAAAAAATCATGAAAAAAATCATAGTATAGTATGTCGAAAAAAATAATCAAAAAAACATCACAGTATAATATGTCGTCAAAAATCATCATAGTAAAGTATGTCGTCAAAAATCATGAAAAAACATCATAGTGTAGTATGTTGATAAAAATCATGAAAAGACGTCATAGTAGAAGATAAACTTTATTGGGAAATTCACGTCACAGCAGCTCAAAGCACAGACATAAAGTGGAGAGTGACAATGTATTTTAAGAGAAAAAAAATAAAGACTAAAAGTAGAAAATATGTATATACAGTAGTCAAAATAGTATAGTATGTCGACAAAAATGATGAAAAGACGTCATAGTATAGTATGTCGTCCAAAATGATGAAAAAAAGCCATAGTATAGTATGTCGACAAAAATGATGAAAAAACGTCATAGTATAGTATGTCGTCCAAAATGATGAAAAAAAGTCATAGTATAGTATGTCGACAAAAATGATGAAAAGACGTCATAGTATAGTATGTCGTCCAAAATGATGAAAAAAAGTCATAGTATAGTATGTCGTAAAAAATCATGAAAAAAATCATAGTATAGTATGTCGAAAAAAATAATCAAAAAAACATCACAGTATAATATGTCGTCAAAAATCATCATAGTAAAGTATGTCGTCAAAAATCATGAAAAAACATCATAGTGTAGTATGTTGATAAAAATCATGAAAAGACGTCATAGTAGAAGATAAACTTTATTGGGA
Source organism: Cephalopholis sonnerati (assembly GCA_019142605.1). Classification (NCBI taxonomy): domain Eukaryota; kingdom Metazoa; phylum Chordata; class Actinopteri; order Perciformes; family Serranidae; genus Cephalopholis; species Cephalopholis sonnerati. The sequence continues at coordinate 9,330,663 of JAGQAX010000002.1, read as the reverse complement.
AATTCACATGTCACAGCAGCTCAAAGCACAGACATAAAGTGGAGAGTGACAATGTATTTTGAGAGAAAAAAAATAAAGACTAAAAGTAGAAAATATGTATATACAGTATATATATCTTTCTAAATTAAAAATAGATAAATATATACATATATATATATATATATATATATATTTAAATAAGGCACTACAAATGAATGAAGTATGCACACAAGACTATTTACAATATATACACAATATATCTACAGATGTGGAATATTGCACAGAGTCTTAACAGTGATGATTTTAAACAGTATTATGCAGCAGACATGACACTGCTACATTACATCAGATGTTGCTGTTGAAGAGTCTGACAGCTGATGGGATGAATGACCTGCAGTAGCGCTCCTTCTTGCACTGTGGGTGCAGCAGTCTGCTACTGAATAAGCTGGATAACATCCTCCTCTCACCCACCTCCTAGATGGTCTCCAGGGGACAGTCCAAGCCCAAGCTGGCCCTCCTGAGCAGCTTGTTCAGTCTTTTCCTGTCCACCGTCATAGTATAGTATGTTGTCAAAAATCATGAGAAAACATCATAGTATAGTATGTCGTCAAAAATCATGAAAAAACGTCATAGTATAGTATGTCGTCCAAAATGATGAAAAAAAGCCATAGTATAGTATGTCGTCCAAAATCATGAAAAAAAGTCATAGTATAGTATGTCGTCCAAAATGATGAAAAAAAGCCATAGTATAGTATGTCGTCCAAAATCATGAAAAAAAGTCATAGTATAGTATGTCGTCCAAAATCATGAAAAAAAGTCATAGTATAGTATGTCGTCCAAAATGATGAAAAAAAGCCATAGTATAGTATGTCGACAAAATGATGAAAAAAAGTCATAGTATAGTGTGTCGTCCAAAATGATGAAAAAAAGCCATAGTATAGTATGTCGACAAAAATGATGAAAAAACGTCATAGTATAGTATGTCGTCCAAAATGATGAAAAGACGTCATAGTATAGTATGTCGTCCAAAATGATGAAAAAAAGTCATAGTATAGTATGTCGTCCAAAATGATGAAAAAACGTCATAGTATAGTATGTCGACAAAAATGATGAAAAGACGTCATAGTATAGTATGTCGTCCAAAATGATGAAAAAAAGTCATAGTATAGTATGTCGTCCAAAATGATGAAAAAAAGCCATAGTGTAGTATGTCGTCCAAAATGATGAAAAGACGTCATAGTATAGTATGTCGTCCAAAATGATGAAAAAAAGCCATAGTGTAGTATGTCGTCCAAAATGATGAAAAAACGTCATAGTATAGTATGTCGTCCAAAATGATGAAAAAAAGCCATAGTGTAGTATGTCGTCCAAAATGATGAAAAAAAGCCATAGTATAGTATGTCGACAAAAATGATGAAAAGACGTCATAGTATAGTATGTCGTCCAAAATGATGAAAAAAAGTCATAGTGTAGTATGTCGTCCAAAATGATGAAAAAACGTCATAGTATAGTATGTCGTCCAAAATGATGAAAAAAAGCCATAGTATAGTATGTCGTCCAAAATGATGAAAAAAAGCCATGGTATAGTATGTCGTCCAAAATGATGAAAAAAAGCCATAGTATAGTATGTCGACAAAAATGATGAAAAAAAGTCATAGTGTAGTATGTCGACAAAAATGATGAAAAAAAATTATAGTATAGTATGTCGTCCAAAATGATGAAAAAAAGCCATAGTATAGTATGTCGACAAAAATGATGAAAAAAAATTATAGTATAGTATGTCGTCCAAAATGATGAAAAAAAGCCATAGTATAGTATGTCGACAAAAATGATGAAAAAAAGTCATAGTATAGTATGTCGTCCAAAATGATGAAAAAAAGCCATAGTATAGTATGTCGTCAAAAATTATTAAAAAATGTCATAGTATAGTATGTCGAAAAAAATAATCAAAAAAACATCATACTATATTATGATGTCAGAAATCACAAAAAAACATCATAGTATAGTATGTCGTCAAAAATCATCAAAAAACATCATAGTATAGTATGTCGCAAAAAATTGGAAAAAATGTTCATAGTAGTATGTCGTCAAAAATCATGAAAAATTGTCATAGTATAGTATGTCGTAAAAAATAACGAAAAAATGTCATAGTATAGTATGTCGTCAAAAATCATGAAAAAATATCATAGTATAGTGTGTCGTCCAAAATTAGAAAAAAATGTCATAGTATAGTATGTCGTCAAAAATCATGAAAAATTGTCATAGTATAGTATGTCGAAAAAAAATAGTCAAAAATACATCATACTATATTATGATGTCAGAAATCACAAAAAAACATCATAGTATATTATGTCGTCAAAAATCACAAAAAAACATCATAGTATATTATGTCGTCAAAAATCACAAAAAAACGTCATAGTATAGTATGTCGTCCAAAATTATGAAAAAAAGTCATAGTATAGCATGTCGTCAAAAATTGGAAAAAACAGTATGTCGTCAAAAATTGAAAAAATCGTCATAGTATAGTATGTCGTCAAAAATCATGAAAAAACGTCATAGTATAGTATGTTGTCAAAAATTATTAAAAAATGTCATAGTATAGTATGTCGAAAAAAATAATCAAAAATACATCATACTGTATTATGATGTCAGAAATCACAAAAAAACGTCATAGTATAGTATGTCGTAAAAAATCATGAAAAAAATCATAGTATAGTATGTCGAAAAAAATAATCAAAAAAACATCACAGTATAATATGTCGTCAAAAATCATCATAGTAAAGTATGTCGTCAAAAATCATGAAAAAACATCATAGTGTAGTATGTTGATAAAAATCATGAAAAGACGTCATAGTAGAAGATAAACTTTATTGGGAAATTCACATGTCACAGCAGCTCAAAGCACAGACATAAAGTGGAGAGTGACAATGTATTTTAAGAGAAAAAAAATAAAGACTAAAAGTAGAAAATATGTATATACAGTATATATCTTTCTAAATTAAAAATAGATAAATATATATATATATATATATATATATATATATATATATTTAAATAAGGCACTACAAATGAATGAAGTATGCACACAAGACTATTTACAATATATACACAATATATCTACAGATGTGGAATATTGCACAGAGTCTTAACAGTGATGATTTTAAACAGTATTATGTTATGCAGCAGACATGACACTGCTACATTACATCAGATGTTGCTGTTGAAGAGTCTGACAGCTGATGGGATGAATGACCTGCAGTAGCGCTCCTTCTTGCACTGTGGGTGCAGCAGTCTGCTACTGAATAAGCTGGATAACATCCTCCTCTCACCCACCTCCTAGATGGTCTCCAGGGGACAGTCCAAGCCCAAGCTGGCCCTCCTGAGCAGCTTGTTCAGTTTTTTCCTGTCCACCGTCATAGTATAGTATGTTGTCAAAAATCATGAGAAAACATCATAGTATAGTATGTCGTCAAAAATCATGAAAAAACGTCATAGTATAGTATGTCGTCCAAAATGATGAAAAAAAGCCATAGTATAGTATGTCGTCCAAAATCATGAAAAAAAGTCATAGTATAGTATGTCGTCCAAAATCATGAAAAAAAGTCATAGTATAGTATGTCGTCCAAAATCATGAAAAAAAGTCATAGTATAGTATGTCGTCCAAAATGATGAAAAAACGTCATAGTGTAGTATGTCGTCCAAAATGATGAAAAAAAGTCATAGTATAGTATGTCGACAAAAATGATGAAAAGACGTCATAGTATAGTATGTCGTCCAAAATGATGGAAAAAAGTCATGGTATAGTATGTCGTCCAAAATGATGAAAAGACGTCATAGTATAGTATGTCGACAAAAATGATGAAAAGACGTCATAGTATAGTATGTCGTCCAAAATGATGAAAAAAAGCCATAGTATAGTATGTCGTCCAAAATGATGAAAAAAAGTCATAGTATAGTATGTCGTCCAAAATGATGGAAAAACGTCATAGTATAGTATGTCGTCCAAAATGATGAAAAAAAGCCATAGTATAGTATGTCGTCCAAAATGATGAAAAAAAGTCATAGTATAGTATGTCGTCCAAAATGATGGAAAAACATCATAGTATAGTATGTCGACAAAAATGATGAAAAAAAGCCATAGTATAGTATGTCGTCCAAAATGATGAAAAAAAGTCATAGTGTAGTATGTCGTCCAAAATGATGAAAAAACGTCATAGTATAGTATGTCGTCCAAAATGATGAAAAAAAGTCATAGTATAGTATGTCGTCCAAAATGATGAAAAAAAGTCATAGTATAGTATGTCGTCCAAAATGATGAAAAAAAGCCATAGTATAGTATGTCGTCCAAAATGATGAAAAAACGTCATAGTATAGCATGTCGTCCAAAATGATGAAAAAATGCCATAGTATAGTATGTCGTCCAAAATGATGAAAAAACGTCATAGTATAGTATGTCGTTCAAAATGATGAAAAAAAGCCATAGTGTAGTATGTCGTTCAAAATGATGAAAAAACGTCATAGTATAGTATGTCGTCCAAAATGATGAAAAAAAGCCATAGTGTAGTATGTCGTTCAAAATGATGAAAAAACGTCATAGTATAGTATGTCGACAAAAATGATGAAAAAACGTCATAGTATAGTATGTCGTCCAAAATGATGAAAAAAAGCCATAGTGTAGTATGTCGTCCAAAATGATGAAAAGACGTCATAGTATAGTATGTCGTCCAAAATGATGAAAAAAAGCCATAGTGTAGTATGTCGTTCAAAATGATGAAAAAACGTCATAGTATAGTATGTCGTCCAAAATGATGAAAAAAAGCCATAGTGTAGTATGTCGTCCAAAATGATGAAAAAACGTCATAGTATAGTATGTCGTCCAAAATGATGAAAAAAAGCCATAGTGTAGTATGTCGTTCAAAATGATGAAAAAACGTCATAGTATAGTATGTCGTCCAAAATGATGAAAAAAAGTCATAGTATAGTATGTCGTCCAAAATGATGAAAAAAAGTCATAGTATAGTATGTCGTCCAAAATGATGAAAAAAAGCCATAGTATAGTATGTCGTCCAAAATGATGAAAAAACGTCATAGTATAGCATGTCGTCCAAAATGATGAAAAAATGCCATAGTATAGTATGTCGTCCAAAATGATGAAAAAACGTCATAGTATAGTATGTCGTTCAAAATGATGAAAAAAAGCCATAGTGTAGTATGTCGTTCAAAATGATGAAAAAACGTCATAGTATAGTATGTCGTCCAAAATGATGAAAAAAAGCCATAGTGTAGTATGTCGTTCAAAATGATGAAAAAACGTCATAGTATAGTATGTCGTCCAAAATGATGAAAAAACGTCATAGTATAAGATAAACTTCATTGATCCCACACTTGGGAAATTCACGTCACAGCAGCTCAAAGCACAGACATAAAGTGGAGAGTGACAATGTATTTTAAGAGGAAAAAAATAAAGATTAAAAGAAGAAAATATGTATATACAGTATATAAATATATATCTTTCTAAATTAAAAATAGATAAATATATATATTTATAAAAGTAAGGCACTAAAAATGAATGAAGTATGCATACAAGAGTATTTACAATATATACACAATATATCTACAGATGTGGAATATTGCACAGAGTCTTAACAGTGATGATTTTAAACAGTATTATGTTATGCAGCAGACATGACACTGCTACATTACATCAGATGTTGCTGTTGAAGAGTCTGACAGCTGATGGGATGAATGACCTGCAGTAGCGCTCCTTCTTGCACTGTGGGTGCAGCAGTCTGCTACTGAATAAGCTGGATAACATCCTCCTCTCACCCACCTCCTCGATGGTCTCCAGGGGACAGTCCAAGCCCAAGCTGGCCCTCCTGAGCAGCTTGTTCAGTCTTTTCCTGTCCACCGTCATAGTATAGTATGTTGTCAAAAATCATGAAAAAATGTCATGGTATAGTATGTTGTCAAAAATCATGAAAAAATGTCATGGTATAGTATGTCGTCAAAAATCATGAAAAAACATCATAGTATAGTATGTCGTCCCAAATGATGAAAAAAAGCCATAGTATAGTATGTCGTCCAAAATGATGAAAAAAAAGCCATAGTATAGTATGTCGTCCAAAATGATGAAAAAAAGCCATGGTATAGTATGTCGTCCAAAATGATGAAAAAAAGCCATAGTATAGTAAGTCGACAAAAATGATGAAAAAAAGTCATAGTGTAGTATGTCGACAAAAATGATGAAAAAAAATTATAGTATAGTATGTCGTCCAAAATGATGAAAAAAAGCCATAGTATAGTATGTCGACAAAAATGATGAAAAAAAATTATAGTATAGTATGTCGTCCAAAATGATGAAAAAAAGCCATAGTATAGTATGTCGACAAAAATGATGAAAAAAAGTCATAGTGTAGTATGTCGACAAAAATGATGAAAAAAAATTATAGTATAGTATGTCGTCCAAAATGATGAAAAAAAGCCATAGTATAGTATGTCGACAAAAATGATGAAAAAAAGCCATAGTATAGTATGTCGACAAAAATGATGAAAAAAAGTCATAGTGTAGTATGTCGACAAAAATGATGAAAAAAAATTATAGTATAGTATGTCGTCCAAAATGATGAAAAAAAGCCATAGTATAGTATGTCGACAAAAATGATGAAAAAAAATTATAGTATAGTATGTCGTCCAAAATGATGAAAAAAAGCCATAGTATAGTATGTCGACAAAAATGATGAAAAAAAGTCATAGTATACTATGTCGTCTAAAATGATGAAAAAAAGCCATAGTATACTATGTCGTCAAAAATTATTAAAAAATGTCATAGTATAGTATGTCGAAAAAAATAATCAAAAAAACATCATACTATATTATGATGTCAGAAATCACAAAAAAACATCATAGTATAGTATGTCGTCAAAAATCATCAAAAAACATCATAGTATAGTATGTCGCAAAAAATTGGAAAAAATGTTCATAGTAGTATGTCGTCAAAAATCATGAAAAATTGTCATAGTATAGTATGTCGTAAAAAATAACGAAAAAATGTCATAGTATAGTATGTCGTCAAAAATCATGAAAAAATATCATAGTATAGTGTGTCGTCCAAAATTAGAAAAAAATGTCATAGTATAGTATGTCGTCAAAAATCATGAAAAATTGTCATAGTATAGTATGTCGAAAAAAAATAGTCAAAAATACATCATACTATATTATGATGTCAGAAATCACAAAAAAACATCATAGTATATTATGTCGTCAAAAATCACAAAAAAACATCATAGTATATTATGTCGTCAAAAATCACAAAAAAACATCATAGTATAGTATGTCGTCCAAAATTATGAAAAAAAGTCATAGTATAGCATGTCGTCAAAAATTGGAAAAAACAGTATGTCGTCAAAAATTGAAAAAATCGTCATAGTATAGTATGTCGTCAAAAATCATGAAAAAACGTCATAGTATAGTATGTTGTCAAAAATTATTAAAAAATGTCATAGTATAGTATGTCGAAAAAAATAATCAAAAATACATCATACTGTATTATGATGTCAGAAATCACAAAAAAACGTCATAGTATAGTATGTCGTAAAAAATCATGAAAAAAATCATAGTATAGTATGTCGAAAAAAATAATCAAAAAAACATCACAGTATAATATGTCGTCAAAAATCATCATAGTAAAGTATGTCGTCAAAAATCATGAAAAAACATCATAGTGTAGTATGTTGATAAAAATCATGAAAAGACGTCATAGTAGAAGATAAACTTTATTGGGAAATTCACATGTCACAGCAGCTCAAAGCACAGACATAAAGTGGAGAGTGACAATGTATTTTAAGAGAAAAAAAATAAAGACTAAAAGTAGAAAATATGTATATACAGTATATATCTTTCTAAATTAAAAATAGATACATATATATATATATATATAAATAAGGCACTACAAATGAATGAAGTATGCACACAAGACTATTTACAATATATACACAATATATCTACAGATGTGGAATATTGCACAGAGTCTTAACAGTGATGATTTTAAACAGTATTATGTTATGCAGCAGACATGACACTGCTACATTACATCAGATGTTGCTGTTGAAGAGTCTGACAGCTGATGGGATGAATGACCTGCAGTAGCGCTCCTTCTTGCACTGTGGGTGCAGCAGTCTGCTACTGAATAAGCTGGATAACATCCTCCTCTCACCCACCTCCTAGATGGTCTCCAGGGGACAGTCCAAGCCCAAGCTGGCCCTCCTGAGCAGCTTGTTCAGTCTTTTCCTGTCCACCGTCATAGTATAGTATGTTGTCAAAAATCATGAGAAAACATCATAGTATAGTATGTCGTCAAAAATCATGAAAAAACGTCATAGTATAGTATGTCGTCCAAAATGATGAAAAAAAGCCATAGTATAGTATGTCGTCCAAAATCATGAAAAAAAGTCATAGTATAGTATGTCGTCCAAAATGATGAAAAAAAGCCATAGTATAGTATGTCGTCCAAAATCATGAAAAAAAGTCATAGTATAGTATGTCGTCCAAAATCATGAAAAAAAGTCATAGTATAGTATGTCGTCCAAAATGATGAAAAAAAGCCATAGTATAGTATGTCGTCCAAAATAATGAAAAAAAGTCATAGTATAGTATGTCGTCCAAAATCATGAAAAAAAGTCATAGTATAGTATGTCGTCCAAAATCATGAAAAAAAGTCATAGTATAGTATGTCGTCCAAAATGATGAAAAAAAGCCATAGTATAGTATGTCGTCCAAAATAATGAAAAAAAGTCATAGTATAGTATGTCGACAAAAATGATGAAAAAAAGTCATAGTATAGTATGTCGTCCAAAATGATGAAAAAAAGCCATAGTATAGTATGTCGACAAAAATCATGAAAAAAAGTCATAGTATAGTATGTCGACAAAAATGATGAAAAAAAGCCATAGTATAGTATGTCGACAAAAATGATGAAAAAACGTCATAGTATAGTATGTCGTCCAAAATGATGAAAAGACGTCATAGTATAGTATGTCGTCCAAAATGATGAAAAAAAGTCATAGTATAGTATGTCGACAAAAATGATGAAAAGACGTCATAGTATAGTATGTCGTCCAAAATGATGAAAAAAAGTCATAGTATAGTATGTCGACAAAAATGATGAAAAAAAGCCATAGTATAGTATGTCGACAAAAATGATGAAAAAACGTCATAGTATAGTATGTCGTCCAAAATGATGAAAAGACGTCATAGTATAGTATGTCGTCCAAAATGATGAAAAAAAGTCATAGTATAGTATGTCGACAAAAATGATGAAAAGACGTCATAGTATAGTATGTCGACAAAAATGATGAAAAGACGTCATAGTATAGTATGTCGTCCAAAATGATGAAAAAAAGTCATAGTATAGTATGTCGACAAAAATGATGAAAAGACGTCATAGTATAGTATGTCGTCCAAAATGATGAAAAAAAGTCATAGTATAGTATGTCGTCCAAAATGATGAAAAAAAGCCATAGTATAGTATGTCGTCCAAAATCATGAAAAAAAGTCATAGTATAGTATGTCGACAAAAATGATGAAAAAAAGTCATAGTATAGTATGTCGTCCAAAATGATGAAAAAAAGCCATAGTATAGTATGTCGACAAAAATGATGAAAAAAAGCCATAGTATAGTATGTCGACAAAAATGATGAAAAAAAGTCATAGTATAGTATGTCGTCCAAAATGATGAAAAAAAGTCATAGTATAGTATGTCGTCCAAAATGATGAAAAAACGTCATAGTATAGTATGTCGACAAAAATGATGAAAAGACGTCATAGTATAGTATGTCGTCCAAAATGATGAAAAAAAGTCATAGTATAGTATGTCGTCCAAAATGATGAAAAAAAGTCATAGTATAGTATGTCGTAAAAAATCATGAAAAAAATCATAGTATAGTATGTCGAAAAAAATAATCAAAAAAACATCACAGTATAATATGTCGTCAAAAATCATCATAGTAAAGTATGTCGTCAAAAATCATGAAAAAACATCATAGTGTAGTATGTTGATAAAAATCATGAAAAGACGTCATAGTAGAAGATAAACTTTATTGGGAAATTCACGTCACAGCAGCTCAAAGCACAGACATAAAGTGGAGAGTGACAATGTATTTTAAGAGAAAAAAAATAAAGACTAAAAGTAGAAAATATGTATATACAGTAGTCAAAATAGTATAGTATGTCGACAAAAATGATGAAAAGACGTCATAGTATAGTATGTCGTCCAAAATGATGAAAAAAAGCCATAGTATAGTATGTCGACAAAAATGATGAAAAAACGTCATAGTATAGTATGTCGTCCAAAATGATGAAAAAAAGTCATAGTATAGTATGTCGACAAAAATGATGAAAAGACGTCATAGTATAGTATGTCGTCCAAAATGATGAAAAAAAGTCATAGTATAGTATGTCGTAAAAAATCATGAAAAAAATCATAGTATAGTATGTCGAAAAAAATAATCAAAAAAACATCACAGTATAATATGTCGTCAAAAATCATCATAGTAAAGTATGTCGTCAAAAATCATGAAAAAACATCATAGTGTAGTATGTTGATAAAAATCATGAAAAGACGTCATAGTAGAAGATAAACTTTATTGGGAAATTCACATGTCACAGCAGCTCAAAGCACAGACATAAAGTGGAGAGTGACAATGTATTTTAAGAGAAAAAAAATAAAGACTAAAAGTAGAAAATATGTATATACAGTATATATATCTTTCTAAATTAAAAATAGATAAATATATACATATATATATATATATATATATATATTTAAATAAGGCACTACAAATGAATGAAGTATGCACACAAGACTATTTACAATATATACACAATATATCTACAGATGTGGAATATTGCACAGAGTCTTAACAGTGATGATTTTAAACAGTATTATGCAGCAGACATGACACTGCTACATTACATCAGATGTTGCTGTTGAAGAGTCTGACAGCTGATGGGATGAATGACCTGCAGTAGCGCTCCTTCTTGCACTGTGGGTGCAGCAGTCTGCTACTGAATAAGCTGGATAACATCCTCCTCTCACCCACCTCCTAGATGGTCTCCAGGGGACAGTCCAAGCCCAAGCTGGCCCTCCTGAGCAGCTTGTTCAGTCTTTTCCTGTCCACCGTCATAGTATAGTATGTTGTCAAAAATCATGAGAAAACATCATAGTATAGTATGTCGTCAAAAATCATGAAAAAACGTCATAGTATAGTATGTCGTCCAAAATGATGAAAAAAAGCCATAGTATAGTATGTCGTCCAAAATCATGAAAAAAAGTCATAGTATAGTATGTCGTCCAAAATGATGAAAAAAAGCCATAGTATAGTATGTCGTCCAAAATCATGAAAAAAAGTCATAGTATAGTATGTCGTCCAAAATCATGAAAAAAAGTCATAGTATAGTATGTCGTCCAAAATGATGAAAAAAAGCCATAGTATAGTATGTCGACAAAATGATGAAAAAAAGTCATAGTATAGTGTGTCGTCCAAAATGATGAAAAAAAGCCATAGTATAGTATGTCGACAAAAATGATGAAAAAACGTCATAGTATAGTATGTCGTCCAAAATGATGAAAAGACGTCATAGTATAGTATGTCGTCCAAAATGATGAAAAAAAGTCATAGTATAGTATGTCGTCCAAAATGATGAAAAAACGTCATAGTATAGTATGTCGACAAAAATGATGAAAAGACGTCATAGTATAGTATGTCGTCCAAAATGATGAAAAAAAGTCATAGTATAGTATGTCGTCCAAAATGATGAAAAAAAGCCATAGTGTAGTATGTCGTCCAAAATGATGAAAAGACGTCATAGTATAGTATGTCGTCCAAAATGATGAAAAAAAGCCATAGTGTAGTATGTCGTCCAAAATGATGAAAAAACGTCATAGTATAGTATGTCGTCCAAAATGATGAAAAAAAGCCATAGTGTAGTATGTCGTCCAAAATGATGAAAAAAAGCCATAGTATAGTATGTCGACAAAAATGATGAAAAGACGTCATAGTATAGTATGTCGTCCAAAATGATGAAAAAAAGTCATAGTGTAGTATGTCGTCCAAAATGATGAAAAAACGTCATAGTATAGTATGTCGTCCAAAATGATGAAAAAAAGCCATAGTATAGTATGTCGTCCAAAATGATGAAAAAACGTCATAGTATAGTATGTCGACAAAAATGATGAAAAGACGTCATAGTATAGTATGTCGTCCAAAATGATGAAAAAAAGCCATAGTGTAGTATGTCGTTCAAAATGATGAAAAAACGTCATAGTATAGTATGTCGACAAAAATGATGAAAAAACGTCATAGTATATGATAAACTTCATTGATCCCACACTTGGGAAATTCACGTCACAGCAGCTCAAAGCACAGACATAAAGTGGAGAGTGACAATGTATTTTAAGAGGAAAAAAATAAAGATTAAAAGAAGAAAATATGTATATACAGTATATAAATATATATCTTTCTAAATTAAAAATAGATAAATATATATATTTATAAAAGTAAGGCACTAAAAATGAATGAAGTATGCATACAAGAGTATTTACAATATATACACAATATATCTACAGATGTGGAATATTGCACAGAGTCTTAACAGTGATGATTTTAAACAGTATTATGTTATGCAGCAGACATGACACTGCTACATTACATCAGATGTTGCTGTTGAAGAGTCTGACAGCTGATGGGATGAATGACCTGCAGTAGCGCTCCTTCTTGCACTGTGGGTGCAGCAGTCTGCTACTGAATAAGCTGGATAACATCCTCCTCTCACCCACCTCCTAGATGGTCTCCAGGGGACAGTCCAAGCCCAAGCTGGCCCTCCTGAGCAGCTTGTTCAGTTTTTTCCTGTCCACCGTCATAGTATAGTATGTTGTCAAAAATCATGAGAAAACATCATAGTATAGTATGTCGTCAAAAATCACAAAAAATTGTATGTTGTCAAAAATCATGAAAACACATCATAGTATAGTATGCCATAAATAAACATGAAAAAATGTCATAGTATAGTATGTCGTCAAAAATCATGAAAAATTGTCATAGTATAGTATGTCGTCCAAAATTAGAAAAAATTGTCATAGTATAGTATGTCGTCCAAAATTAGGAAAAAATGTCATAGTATAGTATGTCGTAAAAATTGGAAAAAATGGTCATGTCGTCAAAAATCATCAAAAAACGTCGTAGTATTGTATGTCGTCAAAAATCATGAAAAAACATAGTATAGCATGTCGTCAAAAATTAGGAAAAAATGTCATAGTTTAGTATGTCGTCAAAAATCACAAAAAAATTGTATGTCGTGAAAAATTATGAGAAAACATCATAGTATAGTATGTCGTCAAAAATCATGAAAAAATGTCATAATATAGTTTGTCGTCAAAAATTAGAAAAAATTGTCATAGTACAGTATGTCGTCAAAAATCATCAAAAAACATCATAGTGTAATATGTCGTCAAAAATTACAAAAAACGTAGTATGTCGTCCATAAAAGAAGTTGTAGTATAATATGTCGTCAAAAATCATGAAAAAATGTCATAGTATGTATGTCGTAAAAAATTAGAAAAAATTGTCAGTGTAGTATGTCGTCAAAAATCATGATAAAACGTCATACTATAGTATGTCGAAAAAAAATAATCAAAAGAAGTCATAGTATAGTATGACGTCAAAAATCATTAAAAAAAAGTTGTAGTATAGTATGTCGTCAAAAAATAGAAAAAATTGTCATAGTATATGTTGTCAAAAATCATGAAAAAACGTCATAGTATAGTACGTCGTCAAAAATCACAATAAAAGTTGTATGTCATCAAAAATTATGAAAAAACATCATAGTATAGTATGTCGTCAAAAAATAGAAAAAATTGTCATAGTATAGTATGTTGTCAAAAATCATCAAAAAATGGCACATCATATATCATGATATATAATATCATGATATATGATGTGCTGATATTTTCCAACTCATTTTGGCCATTGGCCAGTGCTGATACATGCACATATTGTTTTCCACCTCGTTGCGAGAACGTAAAGTCTCTCCTGTACTGGAATTACCATATCATTACTCCTTGTCATGATGGCCCTCCAGCAGTTGCATCGAAAACATTACAAAAGACACGCATGTCACAACATCCAATGGAGTGAGTGCTGGACCAAAGAAACGTCTGGCAAAGTACAAAACACAAATACGTCCGCACACCATGTAGCTCCCGTTTAGAGGGATTTTAACATAGAGTGACGTTTTGCATTGAGACATTGAGCATCTGTTTTGTGCTTCGATACATTGCTTGCGATGTCTGAAAAATATAATATCGCTGGGTAAAAGCTGCCGCCCCTCGGCAGGGACAAATACCACAAAAACCAACAGTCATGTCCTGCATGTACAAGTGCAAGAGGAGAAATTAATACTGAACCCTCACAGAACACCTGGTCTGTCCTCTCTCCCCACATGCATCAGTCTTGCCTTCATCCAGAGCAGGTACTCTACCTTGTGCCAACAATTTTACTTCCATGGATATTACGTATCATAGCAACCACACACAACCAAAGCATCTCAGCTGAAAAAAAAACAAAACGCTGTTCTGCATTTAACAATATGCAAGTATTTAGTTTCAAACTGTGTCAGCTTTGTCATTTAAATAGCAAAATTATACATAACAGCCTCAGAATGAAGCTCATGCATAAAGCACCAACATAAGACAATGCAAAAGGTGCTAATGCCCCATATCACACTGTTACGGCACCCTTAATCACCACAGGGGAAATTCCTTCACCCCGACAGCCCTATAGGAAAAGTACAACAATATATCCTTCCTCTAAACACCCTTATCCTGTTCAGTCACAGTGAGGGAGGCTGCAGTCTGCCCCACAATGCATTTGTATTGGACAGAATGGTAGATCCTGAATAGGTCATCAGTCCCTCGAAGGGCTTACACACACACACACACTAACTCTCTCTCACACACACACACACACACACACAAACACCCTCACACCTACCGGCAGTTTAAAATTTCCAGTTTACCTAACCTGGCACGTCTTCACGCCAAAAAACAGATAAGACACAGAGAGCTTATCTCAGCATGCTTTGGGCAGAGAGGCAGGGTACACCTCAGACAGGCTGTCAGTGATACTGTGCGAGGAATCTGAGCTGCTCATTACAAACACAAGGACACTTTGCAGACATTATGAAACTTGTGATTTCTGACATTTGTGATGCAGGCAGCGTGGCTCCGAGGATGGAAACGCCGCTCGGTCCACCACTTGTGTCCAGACTGAAATATCTCAAGTGTATAGTACATCAAGTGTTTATAACTGATCTGTACTGCCTCACTCGACTGTGGAGTGAAAAGCTGGCTTTCAAAGAGGCGGGGGGAGACGACGTGATATCGTTTAAAAAAGTGGATAATGGCGCTCATTTTCAGACAGTCTCTCCAGGATAAAGATCCACTTAAACACGTCAGGTACTCAAAGATCAGCGAGCGACTGACATTACTGCTGTGCCTTAAAGCCTGGATTCAGCCTTCACATCCTGCTTTCCAAATATTTTGGGATGTTTTGTTGTAGATTCATTCACAGTGGGTTATAAACATTGAACTTTCACAGAAAAAGCTGCTTTCAAAAGATACCAACCGCATTGAAATGCTACAATTCTTAATATATTTTTTCCAGTACACTTCCTGGTTTCTTGGAGACAGAGAAAAAACACCTTCGTACAAAAATGCCTGTAATTATTTTTTATATGTCACAGTTTGTTTTGTTTCCATGAATTCAATTGTGTTCTGTTTTAAGCCCTGGTGTTTCTTGGCCTTTGTATTCCTGCTGTAGCAGCACTTGATTTATTTCACTGAGTCGTTACAGAGTGATATTCTGTATGAGGCGCAACACTATATCAAATGCATGTGTGTGAACCCCTGCAGTGCACATTCTCCTCTGCCAGTTACAATACATCATCATTTCCGCATGAGGATCAATAATGTTGGATTTTATGTGTGATGCATTTCTCTCCCTCTCTTCAGTGCAAGCGCACGTCGCCACCAGTTGACCAAGATGTATTTCTTCTCCCTAGTCAGAGTTTGAGTGGGGTCTAAGGTTATCGCCATAGCAACCAAATAAACCTGAGTGAGAAATCATCAGGCTTCATCCCTGATACGGATGAAATGAAGGCTGGCATGGGCTTCGTATTATGTGTGTGTATGTTTCTCAGACAGATTCACAGGGCTTTACAGACTAAGAAACTAATGGAAACAAAGCTAATCAAACAACACTACTAGTCTTAAATTTAACCCTTAACGCACTGTACTTAACATGTATAAATTTTATTTTTTGAAAGTTAAGTGTGTACAGTTTCTCCTTTTGTTTCCCCTTGAAGTAGCGTTAAGGTTGTTAAATCATTTTTATACCATAGACAGGATCACATACACTTGATACAGATTTTTTGTCAGCTTCTGCAGCTCCTGGTTAAATATGTGATGTGGAGCTGAAACAAGTCGTTGGTTTATCACAGTCCCTACAAGATTAATCAGCAGCAGTTTTAATAATCAATTAAGACCTTTTCTTTAAGCAAAAATGACACATACAAAAGTGAAATATTGTGAATATTTAATGCTTTCTACGATAGTAAATGGCACATTTTGGGGTTTTGACTTCTGGTCAGGATGTCACCTGAGCCTCTGGAAACCTGTGATGAGTATTTCACTATTTTCTAACTAATTCGCCTCCTTATATTTTGGTATTTTTGGAAAGTTTAGTCTCTCCACTCAAATTTAAAGCAAAGGGCTGTGAGTTCTAGGACCAGATAGCCTTTAAAAAACTATGATATCTGTATCAACATCATTACCCTTGAAGTAATACTGATACCAGTAGAGTACTTCATTTGATACTAGGCTGGGCAATATGGGGAAAAGCAAAGATTACATTAGCCCCTTTTCCACGGCAGGAACTTTTATCATTTACCCGGGATTTTGAAAAAGATTACCCGGGGACAAAAAACTTTCCCTCAACCCTAAACTTTCCCTGAAAAAAGTACCTAGTGGGGGGGTAGGACTTTTCAGATTCCCCTGAATTCTTGAGGGGCGGGGCTGTGTGCTGAAGAATGCTGATTGGTGGAACACACACTTGCAGCGTTCCGCACTTCCGTGCCAGTGTGGCTGCAAACTTTATTTCATTTCCACAAGCTTCACTTGGTTTGTGTTTTGATCATTTGGAAAATGGAGCAAAAGAAGAGAAGCTACGAGAAGTGGACGGACGACGAGGTCCAGGCTCTTTGAGCGTATTTGCTGAGGAAGAAATTCAGCAGGACTTCAAGTCGGCAACTCAAAATGACCGAGTCTATGGAAGAATAGCCGACAAGCTGGCAGAGCTAAATATAGGGCACACGCCCAAACAAATTTGAAGAAGCTTAAGCAAGATTATAAGAAGCTTCGGGCGTTCACAATTGTCTTTGCTAATAACGCCTGTCGTCTGTTCCATGCAGATCGCATGGTTTTATATGTGATGTAGTGAAACACGAGGAACAACACCTTGTCAGTTGCCATTCATGGCGTCATTGTGCTTGTTTGGCCCTCAGCATCAGCTGATTTGAATACATTTTCTAGAACTTTGAGGTGCGGTGGAAACGCAAACCACACAGATTACCAGGAATTCTTTTACCCAGGTAAATAAATTCCTGGAAATAAAAGTTCCTGGAAATGTTGGTGGAAAAGGGGCTAATAATTTTAACCAAATACCTCAATATTAACAAGTAAACAGAACTCCCTCTGCACAGCGAGTCTCAAGGATCAGGTCCTGGTCAGCCGCAGGAACATCTCAGATAAAATCATAAAAATAAACCACTGCACACTAAACTGAATTAAAGTGATTTTAATAAGAGCAAACAGCATGTTTCAGGTTCGCTCAACAGCAAGTTTCTGTTGAACGAACCTGAAGGCCACAGGCGAAATGTTTGCTTTTAATAAAATCACAGTAATTCAGTTCAGTGTGCGATGGTTTGTTTATGATTTTACCTCAACATTTATATTGTGATGATATTGTAGAGTTGACCATCAGTGCTTTCACAAAATATTTACACACTGAGATTTTTGATATATAATCACCAGTAATGTGGAAATAATAGAACAGCTAGAACAGTCTAAGTTCAGGAAATGACATCACGTTACTGTAATGCAGCATTTAAAACCAGGAAAAGACGACACTTGATATAACTATATCCAACCCAACATCTAAGACGACATCCTGTCTCACATGACAGTATCAATACAGCCCTATTTGAGACCTCTCTTTCCTACGTCATTCGATACAGAGCATGTGGATTGAAGCATTCAGATGCACAAAATGCTGCCAGACGCCACAGGGCATGTATTACAGCAAATATACTAAAGGTTGTGGTGGAATCTCCACACCCTGAACTGCCAACGCCGTCAAATACACTGCGCAAAACTCCAGCACACCACAGACTGTATGGGCTGTAGACTGCTGCAGCAGTGGGCCAAACGTACATCGCATTACATTGAAGAACGCTTGCGATGATTGGCTGAGTTTATTCTAGATCTGAATAAAAAATGAATGTTTGACAGGGGAAGTGTCAACACTACTTGGTTCTGGGTTACTGCGGTAAGGTATCGAGCACCGATACCCTGCCCTACAGAGTGCTGGATTTAATATCCTGACAGAACAGATATGATGACAAAGAAGGTGTGCAGTGATTCATGCTTCTCATGTCCAGGTATAATTGCTTCCTCATACAAGACAGTTTCTGACCTGCAGAGCAGGGTCATCTCAGTGAAGCAGGATCAGTTTTTATCTCCAAGTGTTAATGCCGTTTATTTTACAAACTACAGAAGAGATGTAGGAGCTGCACCCTGCAGCCAATCAGCTTCAAATGATGGCAGAGCCTTTTTATAAGGTTGTGGACCTCATCTGACAAAACGCTAATGAGCAGTGACACGTGAAAATCTGATGTAGATTTTTGTCTTCTATGGTCAGCATTTTTGAGTTAGTAGCACATCATTCTTCGCCATCTCACTTGTGGGTTTAGTGTGAAGTCCACGCTGGATTTTAAGCACAGAGCAAATCTAACGTAAATCCCGTGCACTGGAAAAACCTAATCATTGTTCCTGCTCTGCCCTTGCAGCTCCACATCGCAGCAGCAAATGGCTACGTGCAGGCTGCAGAGCTGCTGCTGGAGGGGGGAGCTCGCATGGACCTGAGAGATTCAGATGGATGGCAGCCGCTTCACGCTGCAGCGTGCTGGGGTCAGGTAAGGTAAACACAACAGGAAACAGGAAATAGATAAGCAAACACACACACAGTGGTTTCTGATGCCATTAATGTAATTTGCTATTGCTGTTTCAGATGCATGTGGCAGAGCTGCTGGTGTCTCATGGAGCCAGTCTCAATGCCAAGACCTTCCTAGACGAGACCCCCATCGGTATATTTACCCCTCAACACTCTTATCAATACTCCCAGTGGGGGGTTAAGAAACAAATGTCTTTTCTCAGCAGGCTCTTATTTCCAGCTTGTTCAGTCAATGCAAGTTTTACATCATGGCTTTGTTCTCTTTAAATGCTAAATTTAAATCTTGTTAAGACAAATCTAAACCTTGTTTGTGCTGTTTCCACTACTAAATGTCAGCCTTTACGTTGTTTGGCAGTCTTAAATAGCAAAATGTCACAACTCAACTATATGTTAAAGAACATAAAAGCTAAATGATAATAAATATCTAAAAAAATATAATTTTATGATCCTGCATTGGTTTTAGGAGAGTAACAAGTCCCAACTTAAACAGTGCTGACATTTCCTGTCCTTCATCCTTCTCATTTTAAGATCTGTGTGAGGATGAGGAGTTCAGAGCCATCCTGCTGGACCTAAAACACAAACATGACATTATCATGAAGTCACAGCTCAAACACAAGACCTCACTGTGTAGGCGAACGTCGAGTGCAGGCAGTCGTGGGTAAGTGCTGACATCTGCTGGTGTCACAGCTGTTACTACAAATGGTATTTAACATTGTTTATTTACTTTTATTCCCCTCAAAGACAAGTCGAGGCAAGTCAGGCAAAGAAATCTGTGCACTGTTCCAAAAGCTCCCACTAAATATAATTTAATATGGAAGTATTTCAGTCTTACAGAAGCTGTTGTCAGTAAAGGGAGCCATCAGCTCAGTGTGCAGACTTTTATCTGAACTCTGTCTTCTGTAGAGATTTTGTAAATGTTTTTAGATGAGCAGATCAGCTTCCCTTTATCGTCAACTGTAAAATTTAATTGCTGACAGTATAATCTCAAAATAAATGTTGTGTAGATTGTATTTTTTATTTATATTTGTTTGCATATATCTCTAGGAAGTGCTCTATCTGATTGTAAACTCCTGTGTCCACAGAAAAGTGGTGCGGCGAGCCAGCCTGTCGGACAGACACAACCTGTGCCGTAAAGAGTACGAGACGGAGGCCATTGTGTGGAGGGGAGGAAGGGAAGAGGAGGAAAAAGAGAAAGAGTCTGATCAGGAAAATAACCATGTGAGTCCTCGTGTTATTGCTATTTCATTCTTGTTGCTAGTTAATTTCGAGGCGGTTTGGCTCAGCGTCTACAGTGATGCAGGCGCTGTTCCAGACCGTCGTCGTGAAGAAAGAGCAGAGCCTGAAGGCAAAGCTGTCGACTTACTGGTCCATCTACGTCCGAACCCTCACCTATGGTCATGAGCTCTGGGTAATGACCAAAAGAATGAGGTCGCAGATACAAGCAGCCGAAATTAGTTTCCTCAAAAGGGTGGCTCGGAGGAAGCTCAGAGTAGAGCTAGAGCATCGAAAGAGGGTCAGTTGAGGTAGGTTCGGGCATCTGATTAGGATGCCTCCTGGGCGCCTCCATTGGAGGTGTTCCAGGCACATCCAACTGGTAGGAGGCCCCGGGGCAGACCCAGAACACGCTGGAGGGATTACATATCTCATCTGGCCTGGGAACGCCTTGGGGTCCCTCAGGAGGAGCTGGAAAGCATACTTTGCTCAGCCTGCTGCCTCTGCGACCCCGCTTTAGATAAGAGGTTGAAAATGGAGAGCTAGATGGATGCTAGGTAACTGACTTGTGGAAACCAAGTCATAGTTATACATTACATTTGTTACAGTTTTAAAAACAACATATGAGAATTCGTTCTGTTTTTTGGTCAGTTTTGTTCTGTGATGGTGTTTTTGTGCCACAAAAACTCAACCTGAAATGACTTATGTGATATTTTTAGCTCAGCCAGGTAGGCAGTAATATAATCATCTCTCCCACACCGGGAGTCTAAATGTCAGATGTAGTGTAGATGTGTCGGGGCTGTGGAAGTTTCCTTCACAACTCTCTTGAAGATCAAACAGTCACACAGGAAGAAACCCACAATGGAAAAACCTACATTGCAAACCTCCATCAGCAGTCGACCCAACAGATAAGAATGTCACACAGTATTTGGGTGTCCACAGTTGCTTTTCCAACTCTGGAAAAAAACGATCTGCCTCTAATTACTGAGGGTGACACAGTTCTCCAAGCCACAACTTGATTTTAACATCGCTTTTTTTTTTAATCACTGAAGTCCATGCCATTGTGAGACTATCGTGTCTTGATTCATAGGTTTTAAGCCCTGACAGTTACCATTTACTTATCCAAATTCCTCTTTCAAAGATTGCATGGTATCAGGTTTGATATGACAGCCATATTTTATTGGAATGTACTAACAAAGGTCTTATGGTCAAAGTTAAGGTCATTTATTTAAGATGTAATAACTTCTTAGCCACTAGATGGCAGAAGTGTACTTTGAGTTTCTCACCTGCAAAAGTCTTTCACTTAACTAAAGTAGCATACAAAATGTCTCTGTCAACAATGAGTTCTTGTTTTAATAACTCACAGAGAGGGCAAAATGTCGCCACCACGCTGACTTCAGGGAAGCATCAGTATTTTTCAATCCTGTTGTGTGTCCGACTACGACCACTTCATTTGCCACTGTGCCTGCAAAAGTGCAGCTACAAGCTAATCGTAAGCTATGCCAGTGGTTCCCAACTGGTGGGTTGCAGTCCAAACGTGGGTCATGGGTCCACTCTGAATGGACCATAAGTGACTTACAAACGTGTCAAGTTTGTAGAAAACACACTTTATTTTCATATATAGTGAATTTTCAGTGCAGAGCTTTTATTTTGAAGTGCCATTTCCTGTTGTAGAGTAAGTAACTAAGGAGAAATCTCGACCCCATGGCTGGACCAGTTGGGAACCAGTGAGCTACGCTGTGTCAGATGTGTGCAAATAGGTTTTGGTGGTGGATGAGTGATTGGAATTGAAAGCTTGAATTGATTTTTGATTTAGAACGAATCGTTACACTCCTACTAATGATGCAATCACTATTATAAGCACTATTACACATCTACACACTCACTGCAGCTAATTGAGGCACATTATCCACAGAAGGTCAAAAGGCTTTAAGAGAAATGTAAGGATAATGATCTGGAATGGTTGTATGTTGAGGCAGGTTGCAGAAAAATGCACCATTAAATTAATTTCAACCTTTTGTCAGGCAGAGAGCCGTGGTTCAACAGTTTCAGAGCAGAGACTGTATTTATAGGAGCAAATAAATTGGCTTTGCATCTCATTTTATTTGAGCTTGATAGGATAGCTCGGGCAGCAGATCAAAGATATCTGATCTCCCCCTCACAGAGTCAGGCTGCATGTACTTAATCATCTCAAAGAGAGGCCTTATAGAGGGATTAAACTAATCTTATTGACGTCCCACAGGTCAAGCCAGTCGTAGCTGTGGAGCTGCCAGAGAAGCCCAAGCTGCCCACCATCCTAAAAGACGGCAACGGCAAACAGAACGGCCTCATCTCCACGACGACGTCCACGCCGCCGCAACCGCCCTCAAATGGCAACACGCCATCGTCTGACAAGGGCGGGATCGTCACCACCCAGCCTACTCAGGAGGAAGCCTGGCCGAGAGAGCGCGCTCAGACTCTGTCTGAGCTCAAGAAACAGAGGGCCGCCGCCAAATTGTTGAATCACCCCTTGTTCAACGGTCACCTAGGCAACGGCTCCACAGACTCCTTCACTGATGCCAAAAACAACTCCGAGGACCCCCGCATGCCACTGGTCTCCTCCAATGGCAACGCGGTTTACTACACGCCTGCCAGCGGCGACCCTCCCCTCCTCAAACTGAAACAGCCAATGGAGGAAGAGCAGCCGAAGGTGCGAACCTGCTGCTGCGTGTCGTAGCACCCCGGTCACGTGACTGCTGAAGGAACAGGAAGTCTTTGCACAGAGAAGCAAGGAGCGTGCTGTAGGAGGAGAGGAAGGAAGGAAAGATGGAGTGTTCCTGTCTTTTATCATCCTGTTCCTCCCCTCCTTCAAACTTCTCCCGGAGGAGACGGCTGGCCTGAAGAAGGTTTAGAAACTCGTACCTCCCTGCCATGTGACTCCTGCTACAACAGGAGACATCTTCCCCAAAAGCAGGCATGTTTTAAGTGTGAGCAGTGCCACTTTTCCCTCCAGGCGTCACTTGGATTAAAATTTCTTTTCACATATGGAGTCTTTGAACAAGACTAAAGGAAAGAAAGAGTGTAAGAAGCTGTTCCTCTTGTCCTGCTGTCCCCGTGCACCTTTAAGAATCAAAGTGGGGACAGACTTTTTTTAAGCTTTTCAGTTGGAACAAGTCAAAAATCATGAGTCAAGAAAAGTCGAGGAAATCTCAAGGTACAAGGTGCATGTTCTGCCCTCAGAGATAACGATGGAGTTTTTCTACCTTACATACGGATGGATATCATGTAATTAAACATTTTCTTCAGGACAAACTCAAACTGTTGTCAAACCACATCGTCCACATTCCTGTCAGAACATCATCACAGAATGATCCAGAAGTATCGCATCACATCTTGTTGTACTACGACATATCAGAAACGTAGCAAAGAGAGATCTGTGACGTCTCCTCTATCTGTCATGTTAAAATGCTACCTGCATACGTAAAGGGAAGGAATGCCATAAACAGTGTTAAAATATTCAGGAAGTGTACTTCTACAGCGAGAGGTAACAGGAAGGAGTATAGTGCTGCACTAGTGTTTGAAACTGTCACTGTATTCTGTCAGCTAAACTTCACCTCACCGTCCTCTCATATCGAACCCGAACTGACAGATCACGCTCTGTTTTATGCATAACACACTTTGTGCTCTCTCGTTTAGATAATTTAAGCAAACATGGTTGAAAATAACTGTACATTTCTTTATTTATGAAATAATGTTGTGTAAAAAAAAAAAAAAAAGAAGCATATTATGGTTCCTAAAGTTGAGTGTATTTATTATTTGGATGGTGTGTGGAGAGAGTGAATGCAATACAAGATGAGCTGGGGAGTCGTCCAGCGGAGCACCTTCTGACGCGGAAAATCAAACGTTCAACTGATCAAAGTGAAGTAAGGCTTACTGTCTGCTATATGTACATGTTATTAAACTCACACAAACGAGCCATTCTATCGGGATGGATTTAATATCGGTGTCACTACAAATAACAGTGTTATTTGTTTGTTTTTTTTGTTTTCCTGGTGGCCATTGTGTGGCTTTATCCTCTCCCAGTCACTGTATTTGTTTCATTAACAGAAATTATAAATGTTATGTAATGAATTACTGTAAGTATAGTATGAGTTTTCTGAAGATACACATGGAATTGTATGCTTGCCTCAGTTTTTTAAAAGAAAAACATTATGGATTGGTATGTAGCAAAGCCCACAGCGTCATGTCAGGTGTCCCTGAATGCATCATGGTTTCAGTGTAAAAAATATAAACTAGTGCTGAAGTAGCTTCGCTGCTTAATTAAAGGAATAGTCTGACATTTTGGGAAGTATGCTTTCTTGCCGTAGGTTGAATGAGAAGATCGATAGTGCTCTTACGTCTGTATGCTAAATATGTAGCTGGAACCAACAGCTGGTTAGCCTAGCTTAGCATAAAATATGCAAAAAGAGAGGAACAGCTAGCCTGGCTCTGGGCTCTGGGCCAGAGTCCGACACATAACCCAACTGCATTTGTCAGTATTTTACAGATTAAACTAACAATATATGAAGTGTTAATATAGCTATTTTCAAAGCAGATATTGTGACTCATCATAGCAGGAAAAGCACAAGTGGAACTACTAAACTTAACAATGGCTCTGTTCCATAAAGTGCCCAATAAAGGAAACTGCTATTTTTGAGCCTGGACTTCTTGTCATGTTTTAGTGACTAATGGAGACAACTGTTTTAGGAATTGGTCCAATTTTGAGGTAGGCCGCTACAGCCACAGCAGTGACACAGGCACTTGTGCAACATCAATTGAAGTATATTAAAAGTGCTTGTTTTTGCCACTGACAGGCTCAAATTGTTTTTGCTGTGTCATTCTAAAAATCTTGTGTCAGTTGACTTTTTGGAGGAAAAACAAAGTTGGAACTGTTAATGAGAGCTGGAGAGAAGAGTGCCAGGAAGACTTTGTTGTGTTGCAGTATATAAAACAAAGCTTAGTGTCATCTGAAACAGTCGTTCCCAACTTAGTAATAAGGTCAAGGTCCACACAGTTTAATAAAGTCAGCGTCACACTTGCGTCTGGCCATGTCGCTGAGCTAGTTTGCTGTCTCTGTTAAGCAACTCGTAGTTATTTACTCACTCTACAACAGGAGGCGACACACATTAAAAGCCCAGTGTCGGAAATTCGCTGTACTTCAAAATAAAGTGTGTTTTTTTTTTTTTTTTTTTACAAACTTGACACATTCGTAAGTCACTCATGGTCCATTCAGAATGGACCTGCAACCCACTTCTGGACCACGACCCACCAGTTGGGAACCACTGATTTAAAATATTGTCAGTGTCATGGCTGAATATTCAGCTTATTTAGATAATTTGGAAAAGTCCCCTAAATTTCTAAACAAGACATCACCCTGAGCTAGACATGGTTACACACAATAACAGACAGACTGAATCAGCACAAGGTAAAGAAAGCATTTTTAGCAGACATAAATTGTAGGACTGCACGTGCTGATATGTAACAACTCATTTGGCCGATAACTGATACCAATATTGATATATCCAATTTTTGTCCCCACCTAATTCTAGTGATCATCAAGTCTCTGCTGTAGTGGAATTAACATCATATTATACATGCATACTCTTATAGTGACGGCCCACCAGCAGATGGAGACACAAAATACAATGCTATACAATGTACGTAACATTCATTCATTGTGCAAAATAAGAAAAAGCATGTTGCTCGATTCCGATGTGGCAATATTATCGTGCCTCTCTAGTAAATTGACAGCGTGTAACTTCACAGAAAGATCACATCCTGCGGCTGCAGTACTCTCTCTTAACACTGGATCAGTTTCTAAAATGTTGTCTCTATTATTCAGTTAGACACAAACATATGAAAACAGGGTTCAGGTTGAAGAATAAGGAGGTTTAACTTTAAGAGGTCTCTGTAGTGCACCAACTTGTACAAGACCAAAATGTCTGCTGTCACAAAGTGAGCGTTAAAGGGGCTGCTGGACAGATATTTTTATTTACTCATTTATTATGTCTCACAGAGCCAGGCTAGCTGTTTCCCCTGTTTTCAGTTTTTGTGCTAAGCTAAGCTAACCGGCTGCTGATAAGCTGGGGCGCTTATCAGTCTCATCCAACTCTCAGCAAGAAAGCAAATAATAAATCAAAATGTTTCACTCCATCTAATAACAGCTCCTCTCATCTCCCTGTGAGTGCCAAAGAGTCTTCCATGATCTGAAAAAACAACTTTTAGGACATTTGAAAACTTTTGGGGGAGGCTTTCTTTACCATTTGTTTCTGAAGGCTAACCCCGTAAAACATCTGATTACCCACAATGCCACTACCACTTTATCCCCACCACATTAACTGTACAGTGTCAAATATTTGTACAGATGCGTTTGTAAATATGTTTGTATTAGTATCCCCTTCTCTGTTCCCATGAACTGCATTTACATGTCTGTGTTGTTACTGTTGAAGAACATATAGGAAATACAATAACCCACAGTGTTAGCAGACATTTGGTTGTCGAGGGGAAACTGTGACTCTGTGTTGACCCCCTCAGTAGGCCAGCAGTCTAAAATCTATCTGGAAAGTGGAGTGCACCCAGGTGTCATCATCATTCTCAGTATTTTCTCCCTGCTGTCGCTGTGACCAGTGTCTGCGGCCCATTTTTTTTTTCTGTGCAATTTTCTGCAGAGGTCAGTTTTTTTCAATGTTGCATTTTCATAGGAAGCTGTTTGTTTCTCAACTCAAAGAGACTGCTATATCCCCTATTTTTGGTTCCTTTTTTTTTTTTTTTTCTTAAGCGCCCAAGGCAGTGACATCATCTTGTTATGATTCAGCTGAAATTCATCGACGTTCAGTCAAGTTCACATTTCTCTGAGCAGCTGCAATCAATTCCATTTAAATGTCAGTTTTGCTTCCTTATTTATGAACTCCACATCACATTTAATTTGAATTTTGAACCACGACCTGGTCAGTATTAGCCAGAAAGGGACAGTCGGCTGTTAAAGTACCCTGTGTCCTCATGGTGTGTATAGAGCAAAGCTTGTGTTTGTCTGCAAGCCTTGTTGTCTATAACGAGAAGATTATCAAGACAAAAAAACTACTGATTTTGTAATTACTGGAATATATTGATGGTTGCATTAACATATTTTGAATAAATTGTATATTTTGAGAATTTTATATGGTCTCTTTTTAATTAGTAAAGCTCTTTTTTTTGTTGTCAGGTAAGATGGATTTTTTCTTACAGTTGTAATAAGGATGTAAATATCTAACGAGACATTTGAAGACATCCCTACAGGCATTTCATGGATGAGGAAAATTAAAAAAAAGCGGATGCTTGTTGGCATGTTGAGGAAAACAAACACTAAGTTCTGAATCGCATAGTTTCTCTTTTTACTGTCAGCACATACTAGGGCTGCACCTCACTCAGACTTATGTCAGTCGAATCAGATTTGGCTGTTCAATATGAATATTCAACTGTTTGTTCCTTTTTTCTAGAGATAGTTTAAGAGTGTGAACAAGACTAGTTAGCCCTCCGAGCTAACGATCCTAATAATTAGCTTGGAAATGTGCAACAACATCAATGTCTTCAACTTTTCGGGGGCAGCCACAGGTATGTACCACAGCTGCCCTTACAAAGTATGTACTGTTTCATGGTGTACGCATTAGACTTTGTTATTACGTTGCACCTTTAACTTTGACCCTCTTGCTCATACGAGAGGGTCTCACAGTCCGTAGCATAATATTTTTAGTACAAAGAAAAAGTGTTTGTTTTGAAACCAGCGAATCTTTAAGTAATCATTTAAAGTTACATTGGAGATACAACAAAATGCCATTTGCTGAGGTCACCAGAGACGGAGGTCAACCCTGAGAGCTCTGCTGCTTTTACTTTGTAATACGTGTAGTATTCACTAACTGCATACATTATAGATCCTGGCATTAAGTATCATTTAGACAGTAAAATTACATAAACAGTTGTCTGTCAGTTACTTTTTAAGTTATGTCCTTTTGTTGTTGATTATCTTTATGATTATTTTCTTCACTTAAACAACTTCTATTCCTATTATCTCTGTTGATTCAACTGGTCATCAGTCACTTGAATGTGCTGTCATCAGTCATTAGCCCCTTTTCCACCACAGGAACTTTTATCATTTACCCAGGATTTTGAAAAACCTCGGTGTGTTTCCACCGAAATTACCCAGGGAAAAAAACTTTCCCTCAACCCCAAACTCTCCCTGAAAAAAGTACCTAGTAGGGGGGTAGGACTTTTCAGATTCCCCTGAATTCTTGAGGGGCGGGGCTGTGTGCTGAAGAATGCTAATTGGTGGAACATTAATTTCTACAAGCTTCACTTGGTTTGTGTTTTGATCATTTGGAAAATGGAGCCAAAGAAGAGAAGCTACGAGAAGTGGACGGACGGCGAGGTCCAGGCTCTTTTGAGCGTATTTGCAGAGGAAGAAATTCAGCGTGACCTCGAGTCGGCGACTTGAAACGACCGAGTCTATGGAAGAATAGCCGACAAGCTGGCGCAGCTAAATATAGGGCACATGCCCAAACAACAACTGGACTGAGGTGTAGTGCAGTTTCTTTCACCACCCCCTCATATGTCATCAGCCTGATTTGAACAAATTTTGCAGAACTTCGCGGTGGAAACGCAAACCACACAGATTACCAGGAACTCTTTTACCCTGGTAAATAAATTCCTGGAAATGAAAGTTCCTGGAAATATTGGTAGAAAAGGGGCTTTTGTGTCTTCTGTCAGCTGTCAATGAGCTGTCATCTTGCTGTCCCTTAGTCAATGTTACACATCTTCCTCTGCGCAGAGGACTGTGGGTCAGAATGCTTGCATACTGCAAAAATGCAACCAGATGCTTTAAAACATCCCAGTAATTTTGGCATACTGCATTTGTCATAGGGGGTTACATGATATACCGGTATTGATGATAACTGTGACACGTAGAAATTAAACATTATATATGTTAATAATACACATATGATAGTATTGTGTAAATAATCCAGTGCCTCCTAAATCATTTCCATTTCTTCTGGTCCTCAGTTTGTCTCCCTCCCCCTGCACCATCTGGCTGCCTTTTCACTGTCCTTAAAGTGTAATTTCTCATTTTGTACGCTTTTGTAGTCATGGTTACACACTATCCACTACTATACACTTATAGTTTGAGTGTAATTCGTGTGCCAAAAACAGAGACAAAGTACACAATAAACAAATGTGAAGGTGTTCGACTAATAGGGTTTTTCCATTAACATTTTAGATATAGCACTCATTATAACAAACTCTTTTGGCCATGATAATTGTGTCGTGAAAATCTGATTTCGTGCCAGCTTTAATTCCACATACTATGTATTGGGGATATATTTTTCTATATACAAAATAGTATGATTGTATGGGTATTGGAACACATAGAAAGTACTTGCAAGGGCCATCCACACCAAGAATGATAACAATAACAATGTGAGTATCCACACTGACACGCAGCGTCAAGCACACGCTGCACACTCCAGCTGTGACCCCTGTATATTTGGATAGATTTAATTGGCTGCCAGTGTTTCTATCATTGACCAATTGCTCTGAAAGTGATACCAATGATATAATTTATTAAGTCTGCATCACTATAATTGTGGCGTAGACTCATCCACTTGGGCTTGGACAATTTTCAAAACCATATATTTATAATTACTGTTAAAGTTATCGTCCTTTGTGTGGACGGCCTTTTACTCTTGCTCATCAGTTAAAAGCTCCACTGCGTTCTTCTTGTATTAAGACACCATATTGCTGATGAATATACTGTGTGCAGCTCACGTTTGCATCCCATATGAAGGTTACTAAGAATTTATTTCACCCTGACACGTCTGTTTTCTCTGCCCTACTTCTACAGCTCCTCTCTGTTCTGAAACAGGCAGAGGCTGGACTGTCCTTCACCACACAGCTGTCAGGGTCTTGGCCCGGCATCAACTGCTTCCTTCAATGATTTTCTGTGTTGTCTTTTTCTTCCCCTTTTCTCTCTCTGAACTCTCATTCACTGGCTGCGGGGTCAGCGGGGTCAATATTCCTACAGGCTGCACCCAGCAGTCCATTTTCAGACACGAAACAGTTGGGTTGCAGTGACAAGTAGAGAAGACACTTTAGAAAAAATAACTGTATATTTTATGCTTTTTAAAGTTCACTGTGAGACAGTTTTCGGGGGATTTTTTCCTGCCATTTAACATCCTGTACTTTCAGATGATCCTCTGTGACAGTTCACAAGGAAAACAGCAGCCACTGGCTACCATGGTTGCTTATTAATCCCTTTCTTCACTTTCACTGCTGCTGATTTTAAGGGAGTGACCTTTTGGCACTGACATAGTTGTCTGTGTTTTATGGAGATGCTTATCAGTATTTACAGTACATTAGTCTGTTATAAATCAGCACCTACTGGATTACATACAAGCTCAGGGATTTGAAAAACAAACATTGACTAATTCGTCAAACATTCACATCAGGTTACACTCGTCGCTGTGTCTTCATGAGCAAATGTTAGGAGAAATGACCCTTTGGTCTGAAGCTCCCTCAGTGTATCTCTAAGGCATATAGACAGAGACGAGGACAATGGCGCTGAAAGCACATGATCCGGGCTGCATTAACCTCCTCTGTGTGGCCTGGCTTTTGCTATTGTGACTGAGCTACACTAAGTCCAGGCCAGCTGGCTCAGGTCCCAGTCCTTCAGTCCTCTTCACTGAAGGACGAAGTGGATCAGTGCCAGAGAGAGCATACAGACGCATACTGACCACTCTGCTGGACACATAAATGGAGGGATGATGATGGACGGCCCTGAGGAGCAGCAGGACTGTGGACGATAAAGTGGGAAAATGAACCGATGCCAGTAGTGGCTGAGACTCTGACCACCATGATGGAGGGATGAGGGGGAAGACAGGATGTTTGCACTGACAAAATAAAGACAGCATGCAAATGAAAGGGTGGATGGCGAGCCTGAAAGTAGGCCTGCGCTGGGAGGAGGCTGCAGCTATTGACCACCCTGCCAGCTTGTTAGAAGACGGATAGAAGAGCTGCACAAAAAGAGCGGATGGATGGCTCAGTGGGTCAGAACGTCTGCGCGGTTCCCAGGATCCCTTGGACTTAACTGAGCCTCAGTGTCCTATTTGATCTGAATTTAAGATGTCTAAGTGGAGCGAGTCGATGTCTGTCTGTCCGACCACTGATAAACGCCTATCGACCGAGGGATTTACACTCAGAGATCGAAGTCACTTAGTCACTCTCAGACATTACACACAGTTTCACTGCAAGAGCTACTGACACTAAGGCTGAGTGATGAAGTTAAAATCATTATTACAATAATAATTATTATTATGACACTGGTGGCGTGGCTCCAAGGTGTGCAGTGTCACTCGGTTCAGCACAACTGAAACATCTTAGACTCTTGGACGGAGAGAGGATTCATGTTTCCCCTCAGGAGGAATTGGAATAACTCAGGCGATCCCTGACTTTTTATCTCGCGTCATCAGCAGGTCAAACTTTGAGTTTATCCAGTTCTTTCATTTTTTAACAAACAGAGTGCTGCAGAGATAATGTTTTTTTTTTTTTTAGGCCAACCTGTAAATTAGGATCGCCCCTGGTTCCCATCAAAAAAGCCAAAGGGATTTTTCCAGTCGATTTTGGATTACTGCAGAAACACAGCTCTATGGCACATAAAAAGTTGATGATACTCAAATGTTTCATTTAGCAAGATGATCTTCACAAATGAGCACCACTTTTATTATTTTCAAAGCTTAAATGCAATCACCAGAACTAAAAAGCTAACGTTAGCCTATAAACAAACTACACCACGGTCTCATGACATCATCCTCACTACTGCAGATGTGACAGTAAAGGCGCTGTTGAACATGATGACATTCAATGTCCCTGAGATCTGTTCTTTGGTTTGGTATGCGTTTTTAATTTCTCCTAGCTATTTGGGATTAGTAGGACCCATTAGGGATAAAAAAAAAACTAAATCGATGATAATAAAGTCCCAATGTCCTCAAACGAGTATTTCCTAATTAACTAACTAAAATTAGTCACATTTGTATTCCATATCAAACTATCAACAGTATGAATAATAAGTTTCAATCATAAAGTGTGATCAGATTTTGGACCTTGTCCACTTTTGTGTCGGGATCAGCTGCAGGCTGATTCGGCAGAGATGGCAGCCATCTTGTTTTTACATGGATTAGTGTGTTGTGCAAACAACTGAGGGAAACCTTGTTACAACATTTACTTTCTCTAGAAAGTCAAGTTTGATTGTCTTCTTGGTGCTACAAGGGCCTCTAGATGGGACAAAAAAGTGTCCACAAACGAGGACAACAGGTCTAAGTTAAGTAGAATGAAGTACACACAAAGTAAGCCCAAAATGTGATGTCCTCATATGAGGACACAGGGTCTCAGAAGGTTAATGTCCCTAAGAACCTGTAGTCTGATTAGCATTTGTTCGCAACCACCTTTTTAAGACAAGTAAAAGCTTCAAAATTGGCATATGACGTTATGTCGTAGAACTAAATGTGAAAAATCTCTCCAGCTTGTGTTAAACAGACCTTATTTTGGGCATCTAACCAAATGAACATTCAAATAACCCACTGACTTTGAGATGAAGGAACCAGTAAGTGCAAAAATGCTAACTCATGTCCATGTTTTAGGACTCATTCCTGCACCATCTGCAAAACTACTGAAATCAGCCTAAGTGCTAATTAGTAAATGTTAGCCGCTAACATGCTAAACTGAGATGGAAAACACATTAAGCATTGTACCTGCAAAACATCAGCATGTTAGGGCGATCACAATGACCATGCTAACACTCTGACATTAGCATGTAGCTCAAAGCACTGCTGTAAGTACAGCCTCACAGAGCTGTGGGCAACAAGAGTGGTGCAGGAAATGAGTTAGCATTTTAGCACTCCTGATTTCCTCATTTTCAAGTCAATGGGTTTTTGGTTAGATGGCTGAAATAAGGTCTGTGGTTAACTCAAGCTTCGGAGACTTTTATGTTTTGTTCTATGACAAAATCCATCAGTATATGGCCCACAGTGAATTTTGAAGCTTTTACTTCTTCAAAAAATTGTTGCTAACAAGTGGCTAAATGAGACTACAAAACATCATCATGTCAAATGTAGCTTTACAACCTTGTTATGGTGACAACTTTAAAGTTATGCAACCTTGGTGAAGTTTGTTTAGAGCCTAACGTTAGCTTTATACTTCTGGCGATTGCATTTATACTTCAGAAACCATAAAAGTGGCATTAATTTGTGAAGACTAGCTTGCTGAACAAAACATGTAAGTATCCCAAACTTCTGTTGACACAGTGTTTATTTTCTGCAATAATCCAGAATCCAAAGGGAAATTCCCATTGGCTTTTCAACAGAGGAACTAGAGCAATGCTAACTTCCACATCAGCCTACAAGAAAACGTCATCCCTGCAGCACTTTATAGACTCATAAAATAATAATGTTTGATGCAATGACCTGTGCTCCACTGTTCTATCAGGTAAACCTCTTCATGTGTGTTAAACATAAACTTAAATGACCACTTTAGTTAGTTAATTGAAATGTGCTGATAATCATTATTTTAATGCATGTTATAATCATTACAACACAATTCCACTGAAACATGAGAGAAAATTATTTCAGTTTGTTCCTCTTCTCAATGGCAACATTTTTTCTTAAGACTAAATGTTTCACCAAAGTGCCAGCACCTATGATCATTTCCCCATGAAGGCACTACACACTCTGCTATACTAGAGGAGCTTCTACAGAGATCCACCAGTTTGAGTCATGACTCACACCAACAGC
The DNA here is from genome assembly GCA_019142605.1 of Cephalopholis sonnerati. Lineage (NCBI taxonomy): Eukaryota > Metazoa > Chordata > Actinopteri > Perciformes > Serranidae > Cephalopholis > Cephalopholis sonnerati. The sequence goes on along the minus strand of JAGQAX010000002.1, from coordinate 9,296,303 downwards.
CTGACATTGCTTCAGCCTTTAAACAGCTTGAACTTTAACCAAAGAACAGATTGTTTAGGTTCAACAGGCTGGTTTCAACAAACCGGATTAACTGGTTTGCTCAGTGCGTCACCAGAGCTGCAACCTTCCTTCCTCCAACTTCAATGTCCACATATCAAGTGTCCGAAATAAATGAATAAATAACTGTGGGCGTGAAGTTCTTTGTTAGTCCTCCTCCCTCTGACTCGGTCAGATGTCAGGTTGGCTATTCACAACACAATCACAAGAAGTACTCGACAATCCACAATGATTTTGATCTAGCAGTAACTCAGAGAGCACAAACCTCCACCAGGACCATATCTTCTATGATTTCTACATCCACAACTGTAACTACTATAAATATCTAGATATATTTCCAAAACTAGTATGTCAAAATATGGTTGTGTGTATAGCTGAAGTCTCATCAACTCAGCCATGAATGTATTATGTACTTATAAATTTGAAATATTTCATATACATTTGTGAAAACCTGAAAACATTTCGTTATCATGTACATGTGTACAAATGTGAAATGCATCGACTGAAATGCTGCAGCTTGTTACCAAAAACAGTTGTTATGGAAAACTATGCTCACATGTAACACATTTTAACTCAAATTTAAATTTGTAAATAGATATGGTATGATTTAGTATCTTAATATTTACACACATCATGTTACATTTGTACTGGTCCTACCATGACACCACTGACCCTGAGCGCTTCATGGTGCCTGCTTTCTGAAGTGTGAGTAACTACATGAGTGGGCTACCCCAATGACTCACTGGTACACACACTGGAGTGTGGGAAAGGGCTGGACGTCAGTTTTAGATCATTTTGCTTCTAACAGCCCAACATCTGTTAATCATACCTCCATGTCATGGTAGTTAAATTTTAATGTTCTGTGATGTACACATTTTGCTCTTTAATTTATTTTCTGTTGGCTCTGCTGACGGACAGGCAGCTAGCTGGTCAAAAATATTCTCTGCACTTAACAGAGTGAGATCCCTAACATGGAGTCATTGTATCTCTAAAATTGGCTGCTCTTTGTTTTGTCACTATTGACCTTTATTAGTTGGGCTGAAACGATTCCTCAAGTAACAATTTGATTACCAAAAGGCCTCAAGGCTGGGTGTGGGATCATTACAAGTTAAAGAGAAGACAGCTCAGTGTGTAATTCAAAACAGAGTTAGCATACCACAACAGCACGTCATCAATGTTACGGCGTCTAAGTAGAAAACATACAGTCTATGTCCAAGCGTCCAAGCGGACCGACACAACAGGGTAACATCAACGTCACATTTAATTGCATTGAACCTTAATTAGTCATTGCTAGCTGAGATTCATAAGGCATGTAAAGAAGGTACGTGTGTTATGGCTTTATAATGGCTGATCAATGACAGAAATCTGTGCCGCGGCTAACGTTACTCGATGATGTATCATGTGTATTACCTGAGTTTTGATATGGACAAAAGCAACACATGGAAAATAAAATGCTGTCGTCCTTAGCTTCATTCATGTTGTAAGTCACACTCACATTAACACACGCACACCCCTTACTCACTCATTCACGCACACATGCACCCCCTCAATCACACGCAGACACTCAGACACACACACACACACACACACACACACACACACACACACACACACACACACACAGTAGAAAATGGAGCCTAATTACAGCAGGTATATTAATTTGGATTGCCAGTAGGGTCAGCAGGTGTAAGGCACCCCTTGATCACAGTGAATGAGTCTAAACTAGTCACTCACAGGAAATTAAAGTATAATATTTATGAAGGCCAAGTTATAAATATAAATTAAAACAAATTAATTTTGCTCTTAAGTTGCAGAGTCGTACTTTTGACGGCTTTGTGCAGAGGGTTCCACCATGTTTAACTGAGCAAGAACAAATTTGTTGCTCATTTCTCTCCTTTCGAGACTTTTGTTATTTTCTCTTTTATATATTACTCTTGCCTTTAAATAAAGGTAAAATACTTTAATGAAAACATGCAGTATTTCTTATCCGACGACAAGATTAATTGCCAGAATAATCGATAGAATACTCGATTACTAAAAGAATTGATAGCTGCAGCCCTATTTACTACCATCTCCTGGGTTTTAAGATCTATGGCTCTTCTGCTAAGGCCAAATGTCTTATCTCACAACATCAACAAAGTGGAAAATAATTCTTGTAAAAATTCCACTCTGAAATCTAATGGGTTTGTCATTGGCCCGTGCTACACCCTTCCACTAAGTTTCATAAAAATCAGGGCCATATTTTTTACATTATCCTGCTGAAACACAGACAAAGCAACCGAACCAAATCCATTACCACATAATTAGAGGAAGGACGCGTGAGTGATGAACAGTAACTTTGAATTTTTGGCTTCACTTGAAAATGAGCAAACATACTACGAACATGTCACTTACTCACTTGTTTCCATCACGTCCTTTTGAAGATGTGTAATCGTTATTTCAACAGCATTTCAGTGACTGTATTTCTATTTTTGTAACCACAGCACATCTTGAAGTATAGTCACTGGATTTCTGTTGAAACAATTATTGTACTACTAATAAAGTGTGTCACTTTTCAACCTAATTCAGCCCAGTGTTAACCTCAGTGTTGCATCATCCTCTGAGCTGACAGTCATGCTTACTGAGCAGAGAGGGTTACACTGAAACTATGCAGAAGCCACAAGAACAAAACATGGAAGATTAATTTTCTTTGTGCCCTGTCTGAATCTTTACGCTAAGGGTGAAAATATTTCTCTGTTCTGACCTAAAATATTAAATATTTCTGTGGAAGATTACAGTCATTTTCTCCATTTCATTCTCTCTCCATCCTGTCTTCAGCTGATACCACAGATAAGGAACAAGGGTGAGTGTGTTCCCCTGTCTTCTGGCTGTGTTAACAGTACCACTCCTGACTCCTATATGTTAATGTCACTTTTTAACATTTACACTCAGTAATGTCCCCTACTGGAAAATAAAGGCTTCATTCTTTAACAACAGGATATTTTACCCAACCACAAATATGAAGAGGAGGTTTAAAATTTATAGCTATTTTAAACCAGCCCACATTTTGATCTTGTGGCTTTGAAAGGTCAGACGCTCTGTTACTGTGCTGACTGTCGGCCGTTTTTTGAGGCTTCCTGCCAAACATACCCACCCTTTTCTTTATCTCACCTCCTACTCACTCTCACTGCTTTCTCTCTGCCTCTTACTTTCTCTGTGCCGGTGTATTTTTAACTGTCATAAAACATAAATGTCACAGGAAACAGTGAGCCATTTACGTCTGAAAGCAGGTCATGCTATCACATAACACAACACAGACATATGACACTGAAATATTTAAGGAATTGCAGACACTCTTTCATAGCAAGGGTTAGATCTCTGATCTTGTGCCTTCCCACAACTTCCTTTTTAAGGTGAGTTTTTGTTAACACTTCTGTCTGGTTTTGCATAGGCATGCATATTTACATGAGAAACATAAAGGCAAACATGCAAAACAACTACATACTGTACATGTGCTTAAATACTGTACTTAAGAACAACTTTTAAGGTAACTTTGCTCGCCTATTTCAATATCATGCTTCCTTATTTTTCTGCTCCGTGACATCTCAGAGGGAAATATTGTTTGGGGTTTTTTGTACAGCACTAAATTTATATGACAGCTAGAACTACTTTGAAGATAAAGACACTAAATACACAACAGACCTAACTTATCCTGTTGGGGGTCACGGGGGCTGGAGCCTATCCTAGCTGACACTGGGTGAGAGGGACAGGTCACCAGACTATCACAGGGCTGACACAAAGAGACAGACAACTATTAATGCTTGCATTTTACACCTAAATCTAATTTAGAGTCACCAGTTAACCTGCATGTTTTTGGACTGTGGGAGGAAGCCGGAGTACCCGGAGAAAACCCACGCTGCCACGGGGACAAAATGAAAATTCCACACAGAGAGACTGAACTCCCCACCACCAGGAACCCTCTTGCTGTGAGGCCACAATGCTAACCACTTCCCCACCGTGCCATCTGAAACAGTTTTACCATTTGAATACTGCAGTAATGCGCCATCCATCCATCCATCCATCCATCCATCTATCCATCCATTTTCATCCACTTATCCAGGGCTGGGTCACAGGGGCAGCAGGCCAAGCAAAGCACCCCAGGCGTCCCTCTCCCCAGCAAGGCTTTCTAGCTCCTCCTGGGGGCCCCCAAGGCGTTCCCAGGCCAGATGAGATATACAATCCCTCCATCGTGTCCTGGGTCTGCCGTGGGGCCTCCTATCAGTGGTAATGCATCAACCAAATAATATTACAACATTCTTTACAGGGGCTAAGTACATGTTTGTACTTCTGAAAATGGAAAATGTACTTGTGAGGGAGTTTTCTGTATTTTTAAATTGTGTGGCAGTGTTAAACATTAGTAAAAGATCTCAATACCTCCCCAACCACAAGAGGGAAGAGGACAGGAAAATATTTTGGCTTCACCTAAAGTTAAGGGGACAAAACTCAAAGTTTGATATACTCCATCTTACGTTTTCCATGTGAGATGTGGACAGTTGGAAACTGTTAAAAAGGACTTAAAAATATTTTCTTTCTGCTGGTTGAACTGTCTTATCTCATCAAAACACACAGTAACATCCAAAGGACACAGATAAGGGCCAACAATGAAACTACAATATTTTGTATTGTTTATCGTAACAGCTCTGTGTTACTGTGTTGGTTTATTTTGCTGATGTACTTATTTATTTAACAGGGACAGTGTACAGCTACTTCGCTGCACCAGAGTTAGCCATAAGCTAATTTTCATCTGTAGCCCCTGGGCAGGAAACAGAGAATAATTCCTCTGCTAAGAGACACTATTATATATAAAAATACAATTAAAAAATTGAACAGGCTTCAGCTATAACAACAGCAACAACATGACAACTACAACACTAATTTTAATTTTTTTTACTGTATCTTCAGCCTGCTCATACGTGTATGTTTATACCCCTTTAATAGACTGTTTATGTGTTGATTCTGTCCATCGTAATTGTCTCCTTTTGTTTATTTAGATGTCTTTTTGTGCCTTGCTTTGACCTTCACCAGATCTTCACTGTAGCATGTTTGACTGCAGCCCACCAGGTTAGAATAAATTAATGAATAAGGGACTTGCTTGGATCAGCTCAGTCTGAACCTGGAGCAACATTCAAGACTCAACCTGTTCCTTCACTCACTGACATGGATCAAAACATCAGTGTTAGAGAAAATAACAAACACATTAAATAACTGCTGATCTTCACACAGTTTAACAGGTGAATCAACAGGCTGAACCAGCAGAGCACTGACCTAATTAAAAGACCACATGAAACAGAGCTGCACGGCTCAGTTACATGTCCTCCAGAGACGTTTCATGACATAACTCAATAGTGAGAATTAACACGGTTACACCTTTAAGCACCCCCCACCCCCCCCCCCCCTCCCTCCGCGTCAGGCTTTACTATCTGCGATTGCGCGTCAGCTCTCATTGGCTGTGGGTGCTAATCGGTCAACAGGAGGACCGGAGGGAGGCAGGAGGGCACAGGGCAGCATGTTTACAGCTCCCTGCTCTCATGATTAGCTGCTCTGAACGACTCACTCGCTGTATTTGATTTGTTCCGAGACACCAGGCTGGTTTCGACCATGTTTCTGTGCCGCACGGGGAGGCTCTCTGCAGCGGCTCTGGATCAGGCTTTCAAGGCAGCGGGCTCGTTTCCAGCGCGACTCAAAGCAAACAGACTGAGGGACGTCACTGTGACATTACGCAAGGGGAACACGTTTCAGCGATACCGGTGTTTCTGTGTGTCCGGCGGAGGCGTCGACGCAACTCTTGCGCACCTGGGAAAACAACAACAACAACAACAGCAACTGGAGCCCGCCCAGACCCGGGACTCGTCGTGTGCTTTAGACTGGGAACACTTGGACCGAGTGGCTACTATAGCCGTGAATCTCTCCAAGCGCGTGCAAAGTGAAGGCGGTTATGTAGATGTTATCACGCAGCCGCTCGTGCATGCTAACAGGCGCCACGGCAGCAGAGGAGAGCCGGTGGGTAATGGTTTGTTTACAGGTAACTGGGGGGTTTCCAGTCCACTCTGCGCCACAGGGACAATGCAGACCAGAGGATTATCCACGAAGAAGAGCAGCGAGGAGCAGACAGCTGACAACAAAGGGGTAATTTATCATTTACACAGTTCATCTCAAGTGTTTGTCTAACCCCAGAGCGCACAGGTCCCAGTCTGTGTCCACAGCTCCCAGTCTGTGTCCACACACTCTTTAACTAGTAGGGGAAACCCGTACAAATGTCCCGGACCCGGTGGCGCCCGGAGTTAACCTCAAAATCATCAAATATGCAAAAAGCAGCCCTGCCTGTCCGCCCGGGCCTCCTCATGTCAGCAGGCAGGCTTGTTATACAACACCATGACGCGCTCAGCTGTGTGGGTTTGTCTACGGGTGCAGGGAATTCACAGGCGTCCATGTGTAATTGATCTGTCTTCACAAGTTGAATGTGAGGTAGCAGAGGTGTTGTTTACACATGCTGATTCACTGTTCAACAGGCTCACAGACACCTGACAGGACAGGAAGCTCATTCTGGCTCTTTCATAGAGAGTCATAGTAGGAATGAGTCACTCTGTGCCTTTAATGTGAATGACATGTAAATGATGTGAGCTCTGTGGTGGTGATGAGTCAACACCAGAGAGGAGGAAGAGCTGGAGATAAAAATATGGGTGACACTGCCATGCTGTGTAGTCCTCAGTGTTACTCTGAATTACATGTTATATAGTTAAATAAGACCAAGAGTCCACAGCCATGCCTGCAGCTCTGACAGGCTGTATGTAAGCACAGTGTTGCTTGGAGCCATATGCTAACACCAGTGTGCTAACATGCTTATGTAAAGCAGGTTTGCCATGTTCAAAATTAGCGTGCTGTTTAGCACATAGCACACAGGGGCGGCTGTGACTCAGAGGTAGAGCAGGTTGTCCACTTATCAGAAGATCTGTGGTTCGATCCCCTGCTCCTTCAGTCCGCATGTCAAAGTATCTTTAGGCAAGATACTGAACCCCAAACTGTCTCATCAGGTGTGTAAGAGCGTGTGAATGATTAACTGAGTAGCAGGTGGCATGTTGTATGGTAGCCTCGGCCACCAGGTGTGTGAATGAGGAGTGTGACATGTAGTGTAGAAGCACATCAAGTGGTCAGAAGACTAGAAAGGCTCCGTTTACATAGTGCAGATGAGGCTTTGAAGATATTTTATTACAAGTCAAATTATTCAAATTTTGACCTGATGGTGGCACTAGAGGAAAGTGAGGGAAGTCATCTGGATTCATCATTTAGGAACCATCAATATCTGAACCAAACTCCACTGCGGTGCATCCAGTAGTCACTAGTCGTGTTTCCATTACCCCTAGAAATGCGCAAAACCTAAATATCGCAATAAAAACTGGTAATGGAAACAACTATATTTTGAAAATATCGCTAAAACATTTTCATGCTCTCATGAGGTGGTTTTTCAGACGTGTCAATGTAAAAGTGTATCGCAAAAGTGTCAACGGACATGACGTAGGGGGTCACGCGACCAGTTCATTTCGAGGAAGATGGCGCGGTATGTGTGGACAGAGGAGGAGACAGAGTTATTATTATCAGTTGTTCGTGACAAAAATGTCACAGTTATCTTGGATAGCAAAGACAAGATAGTTATCTTGTCCCGAGACGCATAACGCTTTCGGCTATCTTCCTCAAAGTGAAGTCTCGCAGGCGGGACGAGAATTTACGAGAATTACGGCTAGTTCGCAAAACACCGTTCAATGGAAACACCTGCAAGTAGCATTTGAACTTTGCAAAATAAATTGAAATTTCGACAAACAACTGTAATGGAAACGCGACTATTGAGATATTTTAGTCGTGACCAACGTGGCGGACAGATCAACAGTGATGCAACCATGGCTCCAAAACTTTAAACCTGACTAGTATTTGAACAGAAATCCAAATTTAAAACAGCAGCTCCTTTCTTGCTCATAGAGAACATTTTATTCGGAACTAGCCTGATGTATGTTAACCGATATCTGCTTGTTGCGGACATGATATTGACACTGATATTGGCCAACAAGTAACTAGAACTTGCTACACAGAAATTCAAAAAAATGTTTAAGATGGCTATCAGCAGTATGCCCCCCAAAAAATCTTAATTTTTTTCAAGGCATATAGGGACAATTCGCATTTTCTTCAGAGTTCATAGGTGGTGTTTGATATTTGGTTTTACATTTTCACAGGAAAATTTTAAGAACTAAGGTTCAAAGAGGTCATGGGTAGTGCCTTTATCTGAAGATAGATTACAGCTAATATTACTTCTCTGTTCAGTGTGCACTTCTCTTATAAATACGGATGAAATTCCTGAATGACAAAAATACAAAAGTGTATTTTGTTGCTCGCAAGTCTCTAAAGTCTGGGTTCCTAAAAAGAGGTCGCCACTGACTTAGCATTGCACTCTGTAACACTGTTGTACTCACGATGGACAGTTTAAAAAACGGAAGAATCAAAATCAACAGAGCGAACCAGAGATAGTATTTTTTTACTCCACACATTAAAAACCTGGTGCCTGTCTTCTAGGCTAATTCTTAATGTCTTGATCTGATGTTTAAGATGGATATCAGGGCTGATCAAGGCTATTTTAACTGATCAGAATTGGCATTATTGATCTACATAAAGTGTTTTTACTCGCAAAACTTTAATGCTCAGCAACATGGAGTGCAGCCGTTGTCAGCTCTGCAACTCTCTGTCTCACCTCCACTCTACACCCCACTCATCATGAAACACCACAGGCTATAAACAACAGCAAAAGGCACTAAAAGACTGTTTATTTATGTTATTTACCTAAGTTATAAGCACTCTTTGCATTTCAGCTCAGACTGAGAGTCTCTCCCTGTCATCTATGGCGCACAGTGTTTCCCCGCCCTGCTCAGAGGAGAGACAGACAGCACTGGAAAGCTGATGACAACCACACTCACCACGTCACTGCAAATGCAATAAAAGCCCGTCAGCAAAAAGCCAATAAGAGTTATATTAATGTAATGGGCTTAAAAGATGTACAGACGACAAAAATAAGCACTCAACAGAAAACAGTTGATTCAGGTAACTAAGGCGAGGCTGCACAGACACAACACACACCAGAGAATACTGTCTTAAAGGGATGGATCAAGACTGGGGGTTAAAAGTGAAACAAAAAAACCTTCAACAGGACATCCCTAATGACTAGTAATGGCTGACGTAGCCTGGAGCCTGTAGCCCAAAGCAGACACGAGGAGCAGCTCCAGAGGTCTCATATCTGAGCTCACTTCTTTGTAACACCGCACCCTCAGATTGTTTTCATTTTTAAACTTGTAGTCTTCAGGCCCAACAATCAAAACAATTTATCACATTTCACGCAGCTCCTTCTCGAGCGACAGCAGGCTTTACACAACTTGTTTTTTTTCCAATGTGACTCCTCTTTTCAAGACTGGTCTCCTTTTAGCTTCTGCTGGAGCCTCTCACAGGAGGGATTCACCACTTCACCATTTCCCTCCCACTCTGTCTGTGTTTGCGTGCCACTGTGACTTTGCATGTGTTTTCTTGCCTCTGAAAAGCTGTTATCAGACACAGCAGTCCCACTGTTCCCCTCCTATACACCCTCCCTGGCACAACACCCCTTGGCCGCTCGCTCACATGACCCTCCCACACTGCTGCCTGCCTTTACTTTTAGCTCGGCCTGGCTTGCTTCTGAAAGGCAAAAGGCCTGCACCCTCGCCCACTCTGGCCTTTCTATTGTCCATTGTTGGCAAGTCAGTGAATACGTCACCAAAACTGTGGCTGCATCCAGGGTGGGGGGGGCTCGGGACGAAATTTAGCAAGACAAATTGCAGGGAAGAGAAAAGTTCAGCTTGTGTTCCTCCTGCTCCCTTCTTCTTCTTCTTCATTGTTTCTGCCCTCCTGATTAATCGTCTGACTGGGACTCACAAAGGAAGACAGTCTGAAGCAAGAAGAATGTCAGCGCAGCAAAAAAAGGCACAGAGGGATATGAATGAAAGTTACTGTATGTGAAGCCAAATGGCAGTGAATGGATAGACAGCTAAATCTGCCTCACTGTCCCAACTTTGAGAAAAGGTTTCTAGTTAGGACGACCGTGAAGTTACTGTACACAGGGTACCCACACATTTCACGAATAGATTTTCAAAATGTTACCGTATTATTTAAACCCCTTTCCACGACTTTATTTTGGGAATTTAAAATGGGTTGGTCTCCATAGTGAGACAGCTGTACATATGAGCCATGACTGAACACACACCTCCCAGGTAGTGCCACTAACTAGCTTCTTATGCCAACAGACCAGACCAACCAATACGAGTAGGCTACTTTGCAAAACCTCGAGGCCGCACCCCTTTTGGTGGGATAGAAAGCTGAAGATCCTGTAGATGTCAAACAGTCTGACAGGTGTTTGGATTAAAATTTTGACCAGTTTGTGTGCATTTTTTTGTTAAACAAAAGTTTGGGCATGTCTCATAATTGTTTTGTGACCTTACCAGAGTAGAGCATACGCCATATTTAAATAAATTAAGGTTGATAGCATCATGTCCCATCAGGCTTCCTCTATCCAAGTTGATCAATGACCCAACACACAGGCTGGATATTGCTTATCTATACATGTGAAGATGTCTGGATGGCTGACGACTCAATCAAATATGTAGACTGATTAAATCACCAGGTGTCATTAAGGTGTTGTCTGTAAATAACTAACCTGTTAAAGGTTAAATGTTAATCTACAGGCTGAGATAGAGTCAAAGTTTGATTCTGTTATACTGTATGACTGTACCTGCTGCAGCCCTCCCACTCAGGCTAACGTTAGCTATTCGTCAGTAGTACTGTCACCAACATCAATTCAGAGCATTCTTAAAAGGCCGCAAGTGACTCGCGAATGTCAAGTGTGTAAAAAAACACCCTTTATTTTTGAAGTACAGTAAATTTCCAGCACAAGCCTCCATGTTGAAGTGTCGCTTCCTGTTGTAGAATGAGTGAATAACAGACAGCTGCTTAACAGAGACAGCAAACTGGCTCGACGACATGGCTGAACCCAAGTATGACACTGAATCTATCCAACCTCGTCAACCTTGAACTAATGATGAAGGAGAAACCTGGACCCTGTGGCTGAACCAGTTAGGAACCACTGATATAGAGATTTACCACACTGATAATATTCACATATCTTATGTGCCTCAAATTTCAGTGTGAAAGCCTTGATCAACCTGCTATACAACAGCTTCAGTATTTTTCTGTTTCTCTCCTTATGTGGCAGCGCGCTTGTTCCTCCTAGATAGATTTGATAGTAGTGACATTTTTAACTGTCACACAGCACAGAGATTTTAACAAGGAATATATTTTGTTTAACTTTAGACACATTTGGCTAAGGCTAAGCGATTTTATTGCACTTCAAACAATAGCTAAAAAAAATTCAATGTAGGGTTCCTCGAAATTTCATAGACCAAATTTTAAAACGTTTTCCTGACTTTTCAAGAGCTCATAATAAAAATTTGTTGTCTTGCCCCACTTGCCAGGCGCTTTCCAAACAAATCAGATTCAAACTTATTCAAGCCTAAGTCCAGCTAGCTGGCATACATGACGACAGAGAGGGTACATGGGCAAAAAATAAAGAAATGTACATGATGGTAAACACAACATTGTCACTACACAGTAAGAGCAACATTGCGTACAAAAAATAAATCTGCCATCATGCTGCCTTACATGGGATCCTCTCCACTGAAAATTACCGCAACACTTTCATTACACACAACAATTTCCATGACCGTTTCAGGCTTGGAAAATGTGACTGTGAAATTCCATGACTTTTCCAGGCTTTCCATGACCATGGAAACCCTGAACATATATATTCATAACTTTTCCAAAACATCCTGTTAATTTCAGGAGCAATTTTTCTGATTTGATAACCTTTCCAGGACTTTAATGACCGTGGGAACGCCGTGTACGTGTCAAGGAAGCAGTTTGAGGCCCTGCAGCACTCAGCAAGTATGAACTTATTGTTGAACATGTAGAAGTTACAAAACAAGATACCAAGCCTGTACAAGAAATGTGCCTTTATACACATTATAGCTACGAAACTACACAGTTTAGCAGAGTGCTTTACATTTTCAGTCCTGAATACTGTAGAAACTACTTATAGAACGTGTGGCATGCTTGTAGTGAGTAGATAATTATTCATTTTGTGAGATATGAAGTTACTATTTTAATGCATATTATCATCATAGTTATTGCCGTATTCTTTCATCTGCTCATTTCTGCTGGATTACCAGGAAAACTATGCTCCTACACACATTTTCTACCAACCTACATTTTGTCCTTATCACTGCTGAAGTCGACCTTCACTTGATCGTCTGCCATAATATTAAACTGCTTGTTAAAGAGGTCACTGCAGTATTCTTTGTACATACTAACTTGTCTCAGCTTTGTAGGCACAAAGTCAATATTATGTCTAATAATAGGCTGATTCCACACAGGCCGGAGCTACTTCCTGTTTTGTTAGGGAAGGATTGTGTTTCCCCTCAGCAGAAATATATATTTGAATAACTTCTCTGGACACAATGCCCTCTGTTCAGCTGCCCTTTTTACTGTCTCAATTCCAGTTTAACAGCCCTCATCATCAAAATGAAAAAATAGCAGGCAATAAAGCAGAAATTATTTTCGGCCCATAATCCCTTAATCATAATAGAAGCCTCTAATTAACCTGGAACGGCTCCCCGAGAAGATATTTGGCTATAATTGCATTACAACAGCAGCATGATCAGGCAACAGATTTGTGTCCACAGCACTGGTATCAAAAAATGAATTTTGGCTCTGAATGCTTGGACATGTTTTTGCTCTTGTTTACTTACAGTTGGTCAGATATTTGCTGATTGAGTCATGTTTTAATTCTAACACAGGGCTGTCTGTTTCATAATGCTGTTCTTTGCTTTTATGACCCATGATTCTTTGACCAATGCCATTATCAATTCCTGCTTATTGGCCTGATTCTTTATCAATTCCCTCATTGATTTCTGATCAATTTAATATGTGGGGGAAAGAGCAGGTCCTCACAGTTTTTTTTTTTTTTATCTGAGTCTGAACACACTTATTTTCCCGTCCCTGTGACTCAAGTGTGAAAGGTGGAGCTGATGGGCGAGTGGAGCCGACTGTAGCAACAGTCTGTCTTTCCTCATCTAAAATTAATGAAACGAGAGACTATTTGTACAGCTTTTGTTTTCATTAAGGTCTTTTTAGTCAAGAAAAAATCTGCTACCTTGTGGTGCTAATGTTATTATAACAGTATATTTACCCTGTGGTAACAGACGTGCTGCTTATTTGGGATGCAGTGTTAAATATGGCATTGCTGGACAGATGGTCATGAGCTCTGGGTCGTGACAGCAAGTATGAAATCGCAGATACAAGCAGCTGAAATTAATTTCCTCCGTGGGATGGCTTGGCAGCCTTGGAGATAGGGTAAGGAGCTGGGAGTAGAGCCGCTGCTCCTTCGCGTTGAAAGGGGTCAGTTGATGTGGTTCAGGCTGGAGGTGTTTTGGGCACATCCCACCTGGTAGGAGGCCCCGTGGCAGAACCAGAACACACTGGAGGGATTACATATCTCATCTGGCCTGTGAACGCCTTGGGGTCCCCCAGGAGGAGCTGGAAAGCGTTGCTAGGGAGAGGGATGTCTGGGGTGCTTTGCTTGGCCTGCTGCCCCCGCGACGGATGGATGGAGTTTAAACTCCTGTTGAGTAGAAAGATGTTTCAGCATATTGCTTGTGTTTCCACCCTTATTTGAAATGATCACTTTGCAGATACAAGCAGCATTATTGTCATCTTTCTTCGTGAAATGTAGCCTTTGGACTGTTTCTTCCTCTCCACCATGACTCCTTCTATTCGATAGTTGCCAGCAGTGTTGACGCATGAGTTTGACGTCATTGTTTTGCAATGCACAACTGTCAGAAAAACATGCCAGCATCGATAACACTAATGTCCCTTAGATCTGCGGTGTCCCTGTATGAAATCATTTCTAAATTCCCAAAAGGAGTCCTAGCATTCAAGTAACTCACTTTTAAAAGTTGAGCTTGTCTTGACTCTCTGGTGCAGCAGAGGCTGCGGTCACAGCCAGATATTAACTGAAATGGTTTGAAGTGGTTTTATATCAGTATGCTGCCAAAAACAGGTCGAGCTCATAGCCTGGGAAAAATACACGGTATTTACCTGACATAATGTCTGGACACTGTCTAGAATTAGTCCCTGAGAAATTAGTGTTAAAACAAATCAGAATGATAATGAAGTTCTAGGACACTTGGTGCTCAAATTAAATTTTCTCTGATATCAAATGGTAAAGTCTTGCATGTTGAATTCTTCTAACACTTTGTACATCATTATACCGCCCATACAGGCTCTGCTGCATTGTTTCAAACTGCAGCCCTTCAGGCGTCAGTCAGCGGGAGGATTATGTTTATTTACATGCTGTATTGTCAACATACTGCAGGCCTTCTCTCTTTATTTGAGTCCTGCTTCCCTCGCTGCTCCGTGACTCACGTCTACACCATCAATGCTCTGTTACAGTCTGTTGTCCTGTTGCTGTTGAGTGTGTTGTAGTTCACTAATCTGTTGTACTGCCAGCGTACACTGCAGTGACCTGCCTGCTCCCTGCGACATGTCAGACGGTTGGATTGTGTCTGCTGCTTGTTCATCTCAGAGAGTGGTGTGTCTGGGGGTCACAAACACAGAGTAATGTGTGTGTGTGCACTTATGAGGGGCTCTTTGTGTGTGTGTGTGAGAGAACGTGACAGACTTACTTGGTGTGAGTGTGTGAAAGGGTAAGTGACAAAGTGAATTACCTAAACCACACAGCAGCAGTCCATGTTTAATCAGCTGACTTGGCAGCACGATGAATAGAGGAAGCTTGTAGAAGTCCAGGCTTTGTTTGACCTACTTGTACGACCTCAACTTTGACCGAGATGACGCACAAATTCACAGCACATGGTTTTTCCCGCAGTATTTTGATGACACGTGCATTTCTGTATCTGACCTAAAAATAAAAAAGGATGTTTCTTTGAGTTCAGTTTGGACAAATGGTCTCCAAGATGCTGCAGATTCTGCAGAGCAGCAGGAAAAGGAAATTCCGGCAAAGTTTTGAAGATAAAAACTTTGCTAAAATTTGTTGTAATAAATTATGTATGGGATTTGGGATGTTTTAGGATTCCCAGTAAGGCTTTGGGGCTGTACACATGCCACGTCTGTAACCACCTGGAAAACTCGAGGTCAGGCATTGGTTACTACTTGTGAGTCTTTTCTGTGCCAGCTTTCAAGAGCATGGTGTCAGGTTGTGTCTGAGGTTGCTCAGTCCCTCCAGGATCTCGCAGCAAAAAAAAAAAAACTTGAATTTGCGGCCAATTTTGTCAAAAATTGTGATACAAATTGCAGCATTTTTATGTGATCTTTTGCGGGAAATTGCACCTAATGACAAAAATTGCAAGTCAGGAGGAAAAAAAAGTGATTTTTTTAAACTACTGCCTCCAAAAAATAAGTCAAAACATGGACTCCAATAATGTTTTAAAAAAATCCTGAGTGAATATTGTAGCTCTCAAAGCAGACAGTGTGACTGTAAAACAACATGTAAGCTACGTCTTCTGTAAACATAACATTTGAATTGAACACATATTGTATGCATTTAAACAAAGGGACAATTCTTATGTCAATACAGAGCGTTTCTCCATACTGCAATGACATTAGAGCCATTTGATGACGCGTCTGATGACGTTTCAAATAGCGTCGCATGTGAGACGACTTCAGGTCAGCTGGAAAATGTGCAAAAATCGCGGGACTTTGGTTGAATAAGCGTTAAATTATTGCGATTGCAAGCCTGTTTACCCAAAATCCCAAGTGCAGAGCTGATCTTCTAGGCCTACTGTCCATGGGACAGATGTAAAGCTCTGGCAGCCCTGCACTAACATGATCAACTTCTTCTCCATATTTATCACAGACTGATATTTACAGATGAAGTTAAAGATATCTGTCAGCTGTGATTGGCTCAACCTGTATGCACCGCGACGGCATCGCTCTGGCGTTAGAGTGCGCCTGCTGTGTGTCTACATTGAAAACAGTGAATCTGAGGGCACATAAAATGTGGCATGTGTACGGCTCCTTACAGGGAGCCAATCTAAACACAGATAGTGTCATTATTCTACAGCCATTACATTATACAGTCAACATTTACTTTATGAAAAGTTAAAGCAAAAGATCCATTTCCACTTATAATGAAGTCTTTTGTCGAGTCAAGAGTAACAAATTGATGTCAGGCGTCTATGTCAAACACACACACAAACACTGTCAACTCATGTCAAGTGGATATTAAAGAAAATAATTGGCTGTTTGTTTGAGCTCTTCTGCCTTGTGTGTTTAAATTCAGAAAATGGTCAAGAACTGTGACATCAGTTTATCCAGAAGTGAAGCCTCCGTCTTGTCAGTTTCATAGTTTGAGCGAGCTCTTGGAATACTAACAGGAAAAGTTTCCTGACTTTGTATGCCAAGTGGAAACTACACCCACAATTTTAATCTGCCTCCTCCTCGCCATGCGTAACTCGTCTCTGTTTTTGTGTAGATGTCTTCTTACAGACACGTTGTGTTCGTCTCCTTCCCTGCAGCACCAGGGATTGACTCTCAATTCATCCTCTAGTTTCATTTTGTCCTGATCACTCCCTCCAATTCTGCGCTCTCATTTTATTTTTGTCCAGGATGAGCTGAATGTAAAGGAGGCCTCTGCTACCTACTCATCTACAGCGAAGGCCCCGGGGGAGCCGGAGCCAGAGGAAGGAAAACCAAACAAGACCCAGCAGCTAAAAAAAGTCTTCAAGGAGTATGGAGCAGTGGGAGTCTCCTTCCACATCGGGATCTCCCTCATGTCCCTGGGAATGTTCTACCTCCTTATATCCAGGTAACTGAACATCAGTTTATCGCCTTTTCTAGAGCCATGGCCACGGACAGTCGGTCCTGTTAGCAGCTGGATTGAGTTCGTTGTAGGGATGCACTGATTTAACATTTGGTATCAGCTGATATTCACCTTGTTGACTGTGATCAGCAAATATGATAACATTCACAGTGGCCGACGTTTTTCTGGTGAGTTACATCAATTTTGCGCAGGATACAAAGCAGAGCTCAAGACTCATCTTTCCATCATCCCGGGGAAAATAGAGAACATGTTTGGGACAAGCAGAGATCTTCCCCAGGATGCCTTTTGGATAATGAATCCTAGTAAAATCTGCAAGAGGAGAGCTACTTAACGGATTCAGAATTTAGAATTTAAACTTGTGTTGAGTAGACAGATATTTCAGCATACTGCTAGTGTCTCCACCCTTACTTGAAATGATCATTTTACAGACATTACAAGCAGTATTTCTCATCTAACTTTGTGAAATGAAGCCTTTGGACCGTTTCTTCCTCTCCACCATGACTCCTTCTAGTCTCAAGTTTCCAGAGGTGTCGCGATCATCGATTTGCAACGCACAACTGTCAGAAAAACATGCTGATTTCGATAAAGAAGAGTGGATAATGTCGGAGGCATACGACTTTGATAGATCAGACATTTTGTAACCAGTTCTCAACTGGAACTGGTTCTTGATTCCCATCCCTAGTTATGACTCTATGCACAATAATGTCCCTTAGATCTGCAGTGTCCCTATTTCTAAATTCCTAAATGGAGTCCTAGCATAAATAACTTCCCTGGGAAATTAGTATTCTAACAAATCATAATGATAAAGAGGTTTTGATGGAGAGATATGATACATTATATTACAACAATTTTGAGCCAAATGTCCACAAAACATTGAGGACACTCCGCTCAATTTAAAATTTCTCTTGTATCAAATGCTAAAGTCTCGCATCTTGAATTAACAGTTGAATGAATAGTTAATGTTCTTTTTTAAAAGTTGGTGGTGGCTGGAACTAACAGCTTACATTATGATGCGTTCAAGCTCTATTCAGTAAAAACAGTTATTGGACAAAGGTAAAATATAAGATTATCATGATGTGTTCTTCTTTTAAAATTTAGTTTTTGGCAAACACAGCTGAGACATTTGTTTATGTTTTCACAGCATTATAAAATAGATATTAGAGAGGAATTATGATACATATCAAATAAGTTTGAAGTCTTTTTCAAGCAGTTTTTCCTGTAAAAGAAGGTTATATTAAGTTGTTTCATGAGTGTGTATGATTTATGCTCATTCACAGTAGTGTGATGAAGGAGTGAATGACTTAAAAACAGTTCAGTTTTTTTTTTAAATTAAGATTTCTTTGTTTTCCTGGTACAAAAGGGGAAAAAAAAACAAAAGCAGTGGTCTCAGCTATCAGCCACATTATTGTTGTTGTTTAACATTGGTATCAGCCCAGAATTTCCGAATCGGTGCATCCCTGATATGTTTATATTATATACCATATAAAAAATATATTATTTTTATATTAGTATTTTTTTATTTTATCTTTATCCCCAGTCTTAGAAACATAGACAAAGGATTGATGAATGAGACTTTTAAGTGCAAACTCAATCAGCTCCAACCACACTGCTATAAAAAACATGTAGGGTACAGCGTGACCTTATCTTGTCCTATCTTCTGATTTTGTAACATACATTTTTCTTCTAATTTATTGTCTAATATAGATTCTTTGCTAAAAAGTCACAATATGTCAAATGTGGCTACGATTTAGCAGAAAGACAAAACACACTATGAATTATTCCCCTGAGCGTATTTCCAGACACACTGATTCTCAACAGACGAGGCAGAGAGATTTCTCTGTTGACGACAAACTATATTCCGTATTGATCATTTACATCCTGCAGCTGAAGGCAACATATTCTGAAATTCTCCATTTGTATTTTAATAAATGAAGGAAATCACTGTCTGAAAAGCAGATGAAGCAGACTGAAGGGAGAGGACACTACAAACAAGTAAAATGCAAGACGTCAACACGTTACAAAATAACCTGAATGCATCAGACATCACTTACTAATATTATCTCGCAGTTTGAGAGCATCCGAGCGTAACATTCCCTATAAACCTAAAAGATGTGCACAGGAAATTACTGACCCGTGGGCTGCCTTTACACAGAGGAATGCAAAATGTCTGGTGCAAATTGGCAGAAAATGGGACCTGTTATATGAGAGAAAGCAAAGTAGGGGCTCTTGAGAGTGTCCACTCAGTCTGCCACATTACACCGGCCCTGCTGCTGTTGAAATACTACTGGCTGAGTCAGACACTAAAATCATGTTGAATAAAACATGAGCTCATTTTCTCATCTTGCAAGTGTTTCTTTTAGACTTTTACAACAACACATGCAGAATTTTAAATATTTGGCTCTTCATTCAAACTGTCTAAACTTTGTAATCTTGTGTTGATGGCGACAGACAGTGAGAAGCTAAAGCAGCACAGCTCAACCTCAGATCTGGTGAAGGTGTCAGTTCAGACTATTTTCAGGCCGTTGTCTGTCTGTGTGGCCACATACCAGGGGCTTGAATACCACAGAGACTTGGCAGGGATTATCTGACAGCTCAGACATTTCCTCGCATAGCTGACAATGACCCTTGATCTGAAAACGGACTGCAACAACCACTGAGCATTATCACTGTGAGGCCACAGAGCCTGGGCGTGAGGCCTGCTAATGCAGCGTTGTGTGCTGGGTAAACAGTTGTCAGGCTGCAGATGGATCCTGATATTTAGCTGACTTAAGTTTGCTGAGTGCAACAGAGCTGTTAATGTGAGACAGAGAGAGACGCTCGATTGATCGAAGCAGCTCAAAGCCTTGTGTTAGCACTTCCTCTCCATATTTATTCCTGTGAATGGCTGAGATGAAAATGCTGCGACTCTACAAAACGGTCTCACAAAGACGGTGATGTGTGTAGTTTGTGTGATTTCACACACTTGAGATCACGGTGCTTCTTGTGCTAGTGACATCAATTTAAGTAGCTCAAAGGCTGCAAGATAAACTAATATACAACATTCTGTATTGAAAACAACTCCCTCTAGTGGAGATAAAGCTGACTTACACTTGTAACCACTTGAGGTAAACCAAACAGGAGTAACAGACTTTATTTGTTTACCTGATTTCTTGAAATCCTTCAGGATACAACTAGCCAGGAGTAAAAGCCTGGCAGTAACAAAGAGAAGATGTAACCACAGCCTGAGGTGCTAGGACTCGTTTTCTGGGCTCTGAAGTTTTAATATTTTTCTTGCAGACATTTTTTTAATGTTTGTTTTGGGCTTGTGGTCTGCAGAAATCCAGATAATGACCCATAAAGAGTAACCTTATTGTTTATGAGTTGGTTCAGGGTTTGCATGGCTGACGGTGCTAAATGTCCAAATGTCTAGTAATAATAATAACAACAAATATTTTATTATCTTATTTTATTTTATTTATTATTTATATTCGCTTAGATTTTATTAATTTTTTATATTTATTTTTGTTTAAATGTAGACTGTTTGTTGTGTTAATTTTCTTAATGTTGTATTTTTATTCATTTCTTTTTTTTTTAAATTTTTCGTTTTGTTTTTATTTAGTTTTTTTTTTATTTGTCATAAAAAATGTATTATTAATATTATTACTATCATCATAATTATGTTCATACACTCAATATTTTTGGAATTTATTTTATTTTTTTTTATGTTTTTCATTTGTTTAAATGAAGATTTTTTTTAATAATTTAGTTTTTTTTTGTTTATATCATTGTATATTTTAGTGTTATAACTTTATTTAACTTACTGATTTTTATTTAATAATTTTACTTTTTAAATTATTTTTTAAGTAATTTTTAAAAATAAGTTTGTCTTTTATTTTATTTTATTTATATACTTTTTGTTATTTTTTTTTTGTCCTTCCTACATCATGTTTAATGTTATGATTATTTTAAATGATGTGCTAACGAGTTGTGATAATTAAGTGGTGAAGTTGAGGTAAATATGAACACAGATACCAGAACACACACACATACTGAAGAGGCTATAGTCTGAAACGTCTGTTTATGTGAAGTGGACTGTTGCCAGTTATTTAAAATAGTGATACTCAACTTACAGCCCGGGGGCCAAATCTTGCCTGCAGTGGGCTGCCAGGTGGCCTGCTGACCAAAAATAAATTAACACTTTGATTTTTTTTTCTTTGTGATTTTGAATGTAAAGGTGCTAAAGTGCATAAAAACTCAAAATAGAGCTTGTTTATAAAAAAGCCAGGGGAAGATCCCTCAGACCACCCAACAGAGGTGTGGGGGGATTATTTGTGTATTCATTATTAATGTTTGTTTATTAACTGGCCTCTGACCACCTGTCGGTTTGCAAAAGTGGCCCCTGGGCAAAACAAGTTGAGTATCCCTGATTTAATAAAAAAGAAAAATATGAGGAGAAAAATGTGAGTGATCGCCCAACATGTGAATTCTGTGTTCCTCTAACCAGTGTCCTGTGTCATCTGTCTCCCCAGCGGGATCGATATGGCGGCCATACTGTGCAAAGTGGGCTTCAGCGAGGCGGTCGTTCGGTCAAAAATGGCAGCGGGGACGAGCACGTTCGTCTTGGCCTACGCCATCCACAAGCTCTTTGCTCCAGTTCGCATCAGCATCACTCTGGTGTCTGTGCCTCTCATCGTGCGCTACTTCAGAAAGACTGGTCTCTTTAAACCGCCCACACCTGCGCCCTGATGACCCTCCTCTGCTCCTCTGCTGCCTCATCAAGCAACAAACATCCTGACTGTTAATGGCCATAATTAAAACTCCTGTATATATCCTTACTCATTTGCCTTCATGTAGAAAAGCCTCGTGCTCTCTCAGTTGTCATTGTGAATTCAGGTGAAACATTTCCTTCATTAGTTCCAGCTGCAGTAGGATCTAAGTGTTTGGTTGTGTGACTGTAGGATTAAAGCGTCTGAAGTGAAACAGCTCTGTATGTGGAGTCTTAATGTATGTGCATTTCAAACACCAGAAACAACAGCGTAAAAAAGCTCAAGTATTTATTTACAATCAGAGGTAAGATCAGGGATTTTAAGCTCTTTCAGTGGGCGGGTTCGTCTCTTAATGCTGTGAAGGCTCCCCGTGGGGACAAGTGGAAAAAAGCTGATCTCTCCTCCACTGTTCCCCGTTAGCTGACGAGGCCATGTTCTGGTGTTATGTGAATCAGCAGAATAATTCAGGTTCTCTCTGTCTCCTACCTCGCTCCTCTCCCTCCCCTTAGCCTCTGTCTCTCCTACATTGTTTTTATTTTCTGCTGTTGTTTTGCTCCCCTGCTATTTTTCTCCTCAACACCTCTCCTGGCATCCATTTTCTCCCCCTCATATCCCTTTGCTCTTCCTCTCCTCCCCCTTTTCCCCTCTGTCTTCTCTCCCTGTGGTTCTTTAATATTGCAAATGCCACTGCCCAGGCAGTAATGTCGAGTACATTAATCTGAGTGAAGCTGATCGTAGTTCATTGCAAGCTTTGGATGAAAAATGTTGGTGTTTTTTCAGATTGAATGGACTGTATTTAACTATTAAACGGGAAGCTCTCTTGTATATTTAGAGTGTTTTTGTTTCGACATACCAACACCATCGCACGCTAAATCACAGAGGACGATTTCAGGGTCTTTAACCGTGTCATTTATAGTTGCACTTCTCCTTTCCCACCACACTGGGGAGCTCCTGAACTACAAATACAGAGCTGTTTGTCCACCGCTCCTCCTGATAAAACTGCATCACATACACTCTCATCTCTCATAAGATTGAATGTCTTTGTACTCTTATTGTCTCCAAGATGGATACCAGCATTATGTCACAAGAAGGAGCATCACTCCTCGTGCATCTCGCAGATATGATGTAGTAAAAAGCTTCCCAAACTTCTTCAGTGTTGTTCAGTGTGACAGATCGCTGTCTACGAAGCAAAGATAAAGTCAGAGGATAAATACTGTGAGATTACTCAACACATGAAACAACTCGCACATTTTTTTTTCTACGATCCGTCAACTTAAAACTGAATTCATAAGCACTGTCCTAATGGAGCACCATGTGTTTCCTAAAGGGTTATGTCATCATGCACTGACCGGCTCTAGTCCTCATAAAAATTCATTATTCCTGGCTGTATTTTATCACAGCAGGTGTGATGCAACCTCCACTTCCTGTCCTCCCTCTCTCTTTCCTTGATGGTTTAGAGGGTCAGCCAGCAGAGCGAGCAAACCTCAGCTGCTTCGGTGTCCCTTAAGATCTGCAGTGTATTGAATGGTAGCTGCCTTGAATAAGACCTGATCTCTCCCCCCTCTTCTCTCTCTCTCTGTTTGAGTGTGTGAGTGTGTGTGTTTCTTGGCCCGGTAAATAATTCAGCCAGGAGAGTTGTATAAGGAGAACTAAGAGAGTGCATGGTGGTCTGTGCCAGATATCAACCCCGGTTTTTCAGGAATAGGAGCTTTGGCAGCACTGTGACACGAACTGATCTTGCACACACACTCACACACATACACACACAAAGATCCGCACAGAGGAAGAAGGAGAAGCCTGGGCCTCATTAGCCATGATGAGGACAGGGAGCTGCCATCGCCTCTCCATCCCCTGCATGTCCCCCATGGCTAGGAACAAATTGGTGACAGCGCTCCCAGCCACTCTGTCGGGCTACCTGCGATGCACTGGGCTCTGTCAGGCTCCTCTCCTTCCTCACACTGCTGTGCATTTGCGTACTGGAGTGTGTGTGTGTGTGTGTGTGTGTGTGTGTGGAGAGAGAGCTAGACTCATGAGAAAAGGAAGAGAGGGAAGATCAGCTCCTTGGTTACGCTCCCTGTCACCTTTTGCTCGGCCCAGAACTGAGCCGCGATGCGAGTGAACACTTCATCCAGTCGGCCTCGAGTTTGATGAAGGGCCCCTCCCCCAACACGAGGGGGGTTCAAGGGGGTTCAAATCCCTGCCTCAGCTCCTGACTTGTGCCCGCTGCGCCTTTTATTAAAGTCAGATACACCGTCAGCGTCACCGCTGTCGGAGCAGCACACAGAGTGAATCCATTACGACTATATATTCAGACCCGGGTTGCATTTCTGACACCGGAGTTAGAAAGGCAAGTGTGTGTACAATAGTTGCAAAGTGCTGATGCATGCAGTGATAATAAACATACAGCACAAACCCTCCCTCTCCCTCCCTCTCTCTCTCTCTCACACACACACACACTCCCTGACAAGCTGCCTTCCCCCCCTTGCACCTTCCTTTATTTAATTTCTTCATTCTTATTATTTCGTCCTATTTCCTCTCCATCATTTTCTGCACCTGCTCATTATCTCCCCTTATTACCTTTCCCCCGCCGTCTCCCCATCTCCTGACCCGCTCCGTAAACTTGTTAGCCCTCCAGAGTGTCAGCGTCTAGACGGAGAGGCACCTATTCCGTCAACCTCGCAGGTTCAAAGACATCTTGTGAATTTCTTTACAGGAAAGGGCTGGCATAAAGTTTCAAGGTGCACGCAATCATACACACAAACACACACTTATTCTCTCGCTCTCTTGCATGCTCTCTATCCTCTGCCTTTTTTTTTATTTTATTTTTTTGCTTTAACCCCTCTTTTTCCTCCTATTTCTTGGCCACTCCTTTCCCTTCTCCCCGACTCGAGCATCTTTTTCTTTGGCTCTCTCTTCCTCCCTCTCCCTATCTCTCCTCTCCTGTCTCCGAGTTAAGTTTAGCAGATGCACCTGATGGCAGCATCATCCTGGAGCACCTGTCAGCTGTCTGCCTTCATCACGGCTCCTCTGCTGCCACAGGGGCCACGGGGAAGTAAACCTGGAGACAGTCGCTACTATCAACAGCTGCATCTTATTATTTTAAACACCGGTGCCAGTCAATTTCCACCAGAGATGCGTGCATTTTCTTTTTTTTTTCTTTCTATTTTGCGTGCCACCCTTATCCTCATTCTCATTGCTCCTCCAGATTCAGAAGCTCAGCTGTTAAATGTGAGCAATTATAATCGAGCAGAGAGGGAGGCGAGGTTGGAGACGGAGAGGCAGAGGGTTTATCTAGCCTGTGACAGAGGAGAGGAGGGAGAGGAGGCAGCAGGCATAAGTTGTCAAAGTGTTTTTGACAGTTGTGGATTATGTTTTTGACTGTTACTGTAACTTAGCTGAATGCCTGTCACTCGTCTAACAGGCTGGGTCATTCAGTCTAATGCAACACTTCAGAATACTAGACGCAGTGTGCCGCGACGCCTCCGTCTTTTCTCAGTCCAATTAATGCTCCCCCTTTTTTCGACAAACTGCGGCCTCCATTTTGTCTTCGGTGCATTCACAATAATGTTTGTTAAAGCACACAGACGCACTGGGCTTGAAAATATTGAATTTGGCTGAATGGCTAATGGGATTTGTTTCCTCAAAAGAGTTTCTCGTGAAGATTTACTCACAATAAACATAAAACATATTCTGCAATAGATGCCAGACTGGATGCAAAACAAAAAACAACCAGCTCTCCTACATCTGGAGATTTAATGTTTCCATTCAGAATTGGCAGAGTGCAATTATGATGTCCTCACATCAGGAGGGATGGGAATTGATAATTCTATTGATACAAGTGCCATTACTGATTCTGCTTATCGCTCTGATTCTTTATCGATTCCCTT
Organism: Cephalopholis sonnerati; assembly: GCA_019142605.1. Classification (NCBI taxonomy): domain Eukaryota; kingdom Metazoa; phylum Chordata; class Actinopteri; order Perciformes; family Serranidae; genus Cephalopholis; species Cephalopholis sonnerati. The sequence continues at coordinate 9,270,621 of JAGQAX010000002.1, read as the reverse complement.
GTTGATTACTGGTCAAATTTCTGAGTGGAAAGAAGCAGGCATGCACAGGTTTTCAGCGTCAACACTCAGTGTAGCTGCGTGACGCTAATGTTATTATAGCATATTTACCCTCTGCAACAGAAGTGCTGCTCAGCTGGGGAGCAGTGGCACTTGTGTGTAGTGTCATATACATGTCATTCTTGAAATTTAAGCCCATGCTGCACAGGAAGATATTTCAGTTTATTGCTGGTGTTTCCAGCCTTACTTAAAATGATCATTTTACTGACAGTACCATCAACACTGACGCCATTTTTCTTTGTGAAATTAAGCCTTTGGACTGTTTACTCCTCTCCACTGTGACTCCTTCTTGTACCAAGTTTCCAGCAGTGAAGACGCATGAGTTTTACGTCATTATTTAGTAAAGCACAACTGAAAAAAAGCCAGCGTTAATTTAAGGAACTGATAAGCTTAGACGCAAACAATCCCAATAGGGTTCTCAACTGGAACCAGTTCTCAACTCCCATCCCTTAACACCACCTGCAAACTGATAATTTAGGTGCAAGTCATCACATATTTGATTTGTTTACCTCTAAATTATTCTCACCCAGGTAGAGCTTTAATAGATGTTCTGCAGTGCGCTGCCTCTTATTCTGTCTCCTTCCTACATGTACTCGAGATAGTGCGTGACATTGAGATTTAGCAAGGGGCTGACAGTCGTGAGCCAGGAAATAATTTTCTCCCACCGTTCCACTAAAATCTGGTGTTAACAATGATGCATTTAATATGCATGAATTGTGTTGTATTGCTGGTGGAAGGTGTTAAGCTCCACCACCCCCCTCATTTCCTCTTAAATCACCTGGAGATATGAATGCCAAAGCACACTGAAAGCAGTGTTCCTCAGTCGATAATGGGATTAGTTTACAGTATGTTGTTTTTGGGGATGATTAAGCACTAAATTGCTGCGTACGTCTGTATTTTTACAACCTGTTAGTCCCATACAGGTCCAAAAGGGCAGACAACACAGAGCAGACAGACAGGTTTTAAATAAATTATCAGAAAACCTTAATTACCTAACCCACTTATCACAATGCCAAAACAAAAGTGTCCATTTATGACAAGTAGCAATACTGTAACACTCCATCTGAAAACCACAGCAATGAAGAGGGTGAATAAAATGTTATCACAGCGAAGAGAAACTATAGCCAAAAGTATGAAAATGCTAAAGGAACAGTTCACCCTAAAAATCAAAATTACATATTTTTTCTCTTACCTGTAACACTATTAATTAATCTAGATTGTTTAAGTGTGAGTTGCCGAGTGTTGGAGATATCAGCCGTAGAGATGTCTGCCTTCTCTCCAATATAATGGAACCACTGTAGATGGCACTCGGCCTGTGGTGCTCAAAGAGCCCCAAAAATACTAAAAATGTGAAAACCTCAACAGCAATGCCTTTTTCCAGAAATCATGACCTATTTACACATGAGAATCGACAGACCTTGTTGTGAGCAGTTTCATATTAATGACAAGGGCTGTGTAAATGCTTTTAGGGATGTTCCTAGCGACTAATTTCCCTGTTGACTAAACAAAAATTTTGATTAAGACTAGTTGACTAGCCAAAAAAAAAAGGAAAACACTCAGAAAACAGTCAAAATTTAGCAAACTTTATTGTTAAGTATTTGAAATACTGTCCCTAAAAATTTTGCGTGCATTAAGAGCCCTTTAGAGCCTTTAATCACAATCGTCAACAACCATGTTGGATTTTAAATGCTGCTGAAGTACGAGACACTTTGCGCTGTGCGGTATGAATGTGAACATGACGGCAACTCAGTCAAAAGTTAACCACTAAAATAACATCTAAAATAAATAAAGTGCCTCTGAAATGTGGGGCACATTGAACCTTGCAGATTATCCAACAGAAATGATGGGACAGCTAAGCAGCCTTGTACATGAATAAAACACTAATTGGTGTAACCGACTAATATTTCTGGTGCTGACTAGCGAGGGGGCGGACGTTTAATCCTTTAGACAGCTACTTGCGCACATCCCTAGATGCTTCTAACCATACAACATGTTATCATGCTGTATTTCTACTTTTAGCGATTGTTTATTGCTATTGTTGTTTGCTGATTTGTATAATTTCATTTCAGTTTATTGATATGCATGATGGTTCTTTGCTTGCTTATTGATTGTTTTTAATGTCTCTCTTCATGCTCGGCATCAATGAAAATGAGGAACTCCCTCAACTGTTTTCCCGGGTCTTAAAAAAAGGTATGAAAATATAAAAACTATTTCCCTCTACCACATTACACCAGCTTAGCCACGGAGGACGTCATTATATTGACATCTCGCACTGTCATGACCACGAGCCTCTCATCCATGAGTAAACGCACGCTTCCTTCTGCGTGGTGATACAGTTGGTGGGTGTAGTTTAGTCGAAAAAATAGTTTCTACCTGAAACTGCTCACAACAAGGTCTGTGGATTATCTTGAGTAACCAGGTCATGATTTCTGGAAAGAGACATTGCTGTTGAGTTTTTTAAATGTTTTATTCGGCGCTTTGAGCACCACAAGCTGAGTGCCATTTAGCTCCATTATGTTCAAGAGAAGGCAGACATCTCTATGGCTGATATCTCCAACACTCAGCAACTCACACCAAAATTATCTAGACTAATAAACAGCACTACAGGTAAGAGGGAAAATATGTTTGATTTTAGGGTGAACTGTCCCTTTAAGACTCAGTCCGATTTTTCATATTTTCTATCTTCAGTTATTCTTCTGTACTATCAAAGGTCATTTGACCTGGCTGCTGCATCAGGTGTGTTTATGTGTTGCTCAATGACTCTTTGACAACGATGGACACTGATCATGTGACCTTCAGATTTCCCAACAAAAAGAGTTCCCAACTGCCTCCAGTTGTTTGGAAACCATCACAATGACAAGCGATACACCAATAACCTGAAGACTTGCAGTAAATCCAGCTATAATCCCAAATCAACACTTGTCGAAGTTCCTCGAGTGGCATCTAAAACAATGTTTCAAAACCACAGGGCCGAGATGATCTGTCATCATCAGTATGTTTGCACTGTGGGAGAGGAGAGAGACCAGAACTACAGCGAGTGCAGAGACGGCGCCGTAAACCACCAATGAGCTGCCATTACCGATCGAAGTCTGTTTGCCTGTACACACTTCATAATGAATGCATCTCATAAATCCTCCTTAAACGATTCCTCCTTAAATGATTCCCACAGCTCAGACTGTCTGCTCAGTGGAGGGCGCTCATGGATCAAACCATTAACAGGAAACCAGGCCGGGGTGTCGAGCGGAGGGCAACAAGCTCAGGCCCCAGATCATCACCCCGCCCCAACCCACCACCCTCCACAAACCTAATAGAAAGCAAACAGACAGACAATTTCTTTCAATTAGCCCGAACTGGCCGGCCCAATAAATTTTAGTTTGTTCCTCAAGACGTAAGGGCCCTGTTGCATGTCCTGCTGAAAATGAAGACTAATGGGGTATTGTGGAGCTGCTGAGTGCTTGATTTTGTGCCACTACACCACTCGCCCTCTCTTCTTTTCTTTTTCCCTCTCCTTCGCCTTCCCTCCTTCCTTGAGCTAACTGGAATCAGTGCTGACCAGGCACAACACAAATGTTTAATACATTTATTCACGACTTGGATTCATTTTCTGTTTTAAGCATTATTCCTGAGTAGTTAGGCGGAGCTATTCATCACGGCTTGACAACAGCTGTGACCGTAACCATCGTTCACCTCTCGGTGTCAGCACGAGTGAGTAAGACTCTGCCACTCAGCCGCCTGCTGAATTACTCCAAGTTTTCAAAAAATATATATACACAGCTTTTTTATATATAAAGGTATTTAGAGCTCTGATTGAGCTCAGTAGTTCAACATCTTTAAGACTCCTGTTTTTCTGTGTCACTGTCAAAGGGCTCTTGACTTTACTGTGGTGGAAGAAGTATTCACATCCTTATGTAAAACTAGAAATACCACACTGTGGTGTCGTCAGAAATGTTGGTTTATGGATATATGTCAATTCTGAATATTTGAAACAGTTGAAATACTTTTTTTTGCAGTATTAATACCCTGGTACAAGCTGCTCTTTTTTGCTCTCTCTTATTGGTAAAGTTTATTACAGTCATTCTGCTGTTCTTGTTGTCAGTCATTTTAAAGCCTTGTTACATTCATCTTTTAACAACAAAAAAAAGGATCAATTTCTCAATTAAAATTTTTTCCCGTGGTATCAAAAATGTATGAACTGAACAACAGTGTTCTTCAAGGTACTGTATTAAAGTTAGAAATTCCAGAATCATGACAACACTGCCACACTGTACAAATAAATGTGCACATTAAAGTCCTGCCTGCATTCAAAATTTTACCTGAATAAACATACCAAAGAATTCTTGGACAAACGAATAAGAAAAACGTATTATGTATAATGTATACATGTAAAAGAAAAAGAGTCACCATTTTTTGAAGCAATACTGTGTAGGATTTATTGGCAATTAATGGTGAGGATTGCAGACTGCACCAAGCTTAAACTTCTTCCAGTTCAATTCTGTCAGCGTTCATTGTTCAGGATGTTTTTACCAGAAGCCAAAATTATCCTAAAAGGACTCTTCCTTTCCAAAACAGAAGAGGTGATTAAAGCCTGTAAAAAAAATTGCTGCTGTTCTGCTCATCGCAAACGGGCCACTAGCCTAGCACCTGATAATGTTTGTTCACATTGGTCTTTGACAACTTCAGATCCAGACATTTAGGAAGTTTTCACTGGGAGCCAAATTATCGAGAGGTCTCTTCGTCTCTAAAACAAACACACCCAGTGATTTAAACTGGGAGCAACACTGAATAAAGCAGTTACACATTACAAATCAGTATTTTTTAGACCCTGCTTGTCGTGGAGGGGCCGCTTACCACAGTGGCCGATATGAAAACACAAATTGCCCTATCTAGAGCTGGCGTTTGGTTTGTCCATTGTGGGCTACTGTAGAAACATGGCGGTGCAACATGGTGGAATCTGTGGATGAGGACCCAGCTCCCTATGTAGATATAAATGGCTCATTCTAAGGTAATAAAAACAGAACTGCTCTTATTTTCATGCAATTACACACTGAATTAAACATATTTATTATACTATATTCCGTTTCTGACAATAAACACCCCTCAATCCTACACACTGAACCTTTAAGTCCCTTGTTTTAGCATTTATAACCAAACAACAAAAATGTTCTACATAAATACAATATGATGTGTTTTTGTACAGTTTTAATTAATGTACGGTATTAATCAACAATACATCTTCTCCTATGAAGTTATGTTTTAGGCTATTTTAATTGCGTTTTACTATACTTTGTTATTTACTATCTTTCCATAGACCAGATGCCTCTTATTGTATTGGTATCCACAGGAGGAGTTTATTTAACACTTACGTCTGCTTACAACTATAGGAGAGGGCATTATTAACAATTAATTAAATGTTTCTATACTGTTTATAAATGCTAAATAAGGGAACTTAAAAATGCAGTGCCTAAGTCTGGAGAAAGGCAGCTGGTTGTTGAGTCTCATTCCCAGGTCATCAGATACCCAGGTGGTTGCTGGTGGTTCAGTCTGACTACCAACCCAGGGTCGTCAGTGTTTGCCGACCTGGGAATGAGACTTAACAATCAACTATCTTTTTCCAGAGGTGCTGAACTTTTAAAGTATCAAAAGTATGTACTAATTATGCAGAAAATATCCCACATGAGTGTAATACTGTTATACAGTACATTTTTAATACTGTTATTTTCACATGTTGCATTTTACAGTTGTAGTTGTAAGTGGTGCTAATGTCAACATCAATTATGTAGTTAAATACTTTATGATGTTCACGTTCTGTATGTAAGATTATAAAATGCAAAGCAAGGAGTAAATATTGCTGTTAAATAAAAGTAAAGAAGTAAAAAAATGAAATGTTTCCCTCTGAAATGTTAAGTAAAAGTATAAAGTAGCATGAAATTTTAACACTCAAGTACAGGTACAAGTACCGTAGCCATTTTCCACCACTGCACTTAAATTATCGTTTAAGTTAAACTGAGACGAGATAACAATTAAAAAAAATACTAGTGGACGCTGCGTTTCCTCTGAGAAAAAAGCCGACATAACAGCAATGCCAATAACAACAATAAAGATGAATAATTTATTCAGTATATTTGCCATCAAACGCTGATGTATGGAAGCTCCTCAGGCCACCGCTGGTTGATGAGGGAAGAAACAAAGTTGCTTTGTCATACAAAGAAATATTAACTACAAGTGAACGGAGGGCAAGGAGACATTGATTTTACAATTCAGGACTCAATCAAAGAGAATTATGGATGGCAATACTACTGTGATTTGCCTGTGCTGCTCATTAAGCTTAACATCCACAGTGTATGTCTCCCCCCCGGCAATGTAGGAATAAGATTTACAGGGGTAGGTTAAATACAGTTCAATACTCAGGAGAGGTGAAGTCACATGATGGTTAATAAAGGTGGCTGGAGGAGGTGGTCGGATACATCGCAGGGCGAGGAGAAACCGAGAGGAAGAGGAAGTAGGACAGATAGAAAAGAAGAAGTAGAAAAAAAGGAGAGGAGGAGAGGGAGAAAGGGAGGGAGGAAGAGAGAGAAACTCCATTATTATAGCCTGAACAGATAAACTATGCATCAAAGTGTAGCGTTTATTGAAAAACCATTTTTATGTGTGCTTTGAGGGCATGAAAATGAGAGCCCTATGTTCAAACACATCAATACAACACTGCAGCAGCCAATGTATTTCTTTCCTTTTTCTTTTTTTCTCCCTCTTCTTTTCCCTAAGATTCCCAATCAGATCTGGTGGCTCCCTGCAGGCTTTTATGCCAGCCACAAATGGTGCGACTGCCAGACTGACAAACACGCAATCACTCAGAGTGGAGAGGGAAAAAAGAAAAAAAAAAAAACCACAGCCTCTCTTACTCAGCCTCCCATCACAAAGGCCCTTTTAATAAGCCCATGAAAAAGAGCAAGTAATCCTTTGTAATGATTTCATTAAATGCCCTCATCACACCTGGAGATAATTCCATTATGATTGTGGCAATAAAATGAGGTTTTCATCAAGACCCGCAGACAGAAAGAGGAAAACCTATTATTCCCCTCATATTCAGATATGACGTTGCCTCTAATATTATGATATTAGGCTATTTGGCAGAATTTATGACACTCGCGTCAATCCATAATGCTTGAGGAAGGTTTCCCCCACTGACAATACCAGACACTTTTAACGTGCTTCATGCTGCACCCGTTGAGGGATAATAACTTGTGCTGTCAGAAATCACACACAATAAGGAAACTGCAGTATTTGTTGGCACCTTGTATAATAAGTAGGTGAATGTTTTCAAATTAGTATGCCGTGTAAAGAGGAAGGAAAACATCTGATCCATTCATGTAGGCCACATCCACACTACACAGAAAACAGCTATCTTCCTCTACATGTTTGCCCCTCGTCCACATGTTAACAGCTTAAATTTCACTGTCACAACTTTGACCTTTCCATTAAATTTCACTGTCTCTCTTAGATGACACAGACTTTTAGTAATGAGTGGATCGTCTGGCGTTAAAAAATATGTATTAATTTCGACCGGATTATGTCAGCTGTATATATTCTAATCCTCATTTGGAGAAAAAAAAGCGTCGCAGAGTGTCATTCCCGATGGCTTCAGCAACCTAAACCCCTACGCTTGCCTGAGTTCTATTTTGTTCTGAAAATTTCGGCATGTAACTCTGTTCTGTCGACGATAAACAAGGTGCAGACTTTTATCTGTGTCACCACTGAAGAGGAAATACAGTGAGTGCTGGACAGAGCAGTGAGTGACAACAACTCCACCCACATTTAAGGGTACTGTTTGTGGTGGAAATGGTGGGGTCCAGGTACCATGTCTGAAGGGTTACTTTTCATTCCAAAGGTACCATACTGAAAGTGTTTGGTGGAAACAGGGTTTTAGTATTGCTGTACTGCTTTGTGGACAAACGGAGGTGTCCGCTGCACCCAATGTTTTTGCTCCACCTCAGTGCCCGTGGTTTGAAGTCCATAAGAAACAGTAGTTTTGGATCAGGCCCGGTGGAACCAGCAGATGGTGACACACTTTCCAGAGTGGGATTGTTGCTGATGAGGAGTGGAAGGAAAACTTTAGCATACCCAGAGCATCACTCACATCTTTGAGTGAGCTCCTTCATCTGTGTATCTCAGGAGAATTGACCGTGAAAAGATCTCTAATAGGTGTTTTGAAACAGGCTTTGCACGTTACCTTTGTGACACTGTGAGATTGCTGAAGGCATTTAAGCCAGTGAGCGTTTGCGGTCATTTTATGTGGCGTTGGCGTCGCTGTAGGGGATGTGGATGGAAACACATCAAACATGTCACACATTCAACAGTACCGTCCAGATGTGCCGATCACCAGAATGATAAATATTTGGGTGCTTTGAATGTTTAAATATAGCCAGTGCCAGTTTTTTCAATTCTATGTATTTTGGTATTTTGAGTCTCTCAGCATGCGAGATGCTTTCAGTTTTATAGCCTGTTGTTACCTGTTGGCCTTTGGGAAAGTGTTTGTTCGGTGTTTGCACAGGTTAATACACAAGTGTTTGAAATTATACTTACTTTTAAAAAAAGTTAACCAAAGTTTTTGGTGTGTAGAATATTACTTTAAGAGGATTTTGTCTATCTTTTGATGAGCACTACTGTGTGATCAAAATAACCTGCTGTACCGAATTCCCAACAAACCTTGGCTTATTTGCACTGTTACAACCACTTTTACACATTTATGCTTTGTCTTAATACACCTACAGCAGGTGTTAAACATATGCTGATGCTGAATTTGCAAGCAAACTAAAAGGTGTAAAAGTCTTCCTTTAGAAAGTGTGAATTCCCCCTTCTTCACATACTTTATTGCAACTTAAGTCAAATCCACAACCTTAACATAACATCCCCTTTTAAAGTCTTTATGGAAAAGTTGTTGTACCAACAGTTGCCTTTATGCATCAATCAGGCACGGAGCAACATTAGCATTTATTTTAAATCATATTTCTAATTTTCAAGTCCGATATTCACGTTTCTTTTAATTCTGTCTTTGTTTGAGTCCACCACCTCGTCTCATCTTCACCTGCTAGTTGCCAACCTTTCCTGTCAACTGTTTTGATGTTAGCTTTACATTTTTCACAGTGATTGCTGATCCTAGCTTGGAACCGCGATGATGACGTCTCATTTGTAATCAGGCTCACGAAGCTCTGATTGGCTTGTCTGGGTTTCTCCCAGAATTAAGTCACGTGACATTTCAGGCTATCCTGCCTTAAAGACCTGGTTCCAGATCTTTGAATCTTTGAATCTCTGACTTTACCAAAGGCAGAATAGGTGAAAACATTTGATGAGTAAAGCATGAAGCACTGGACTTGCACTAAAGATGAGTCATCTTCCACTCAAAGTAATGAAGTTTTTCCCTTTCTTTTTTTATAAGAATAACAGCTGTCAATGAGTGCACACACCAGACATATTCATTAAAAAAAAGAAATCAAAGATGTGGAGAGCAATTAATTTACAGGTCTGGAATCAAGCCAGTTTTGTGCAAGTAACATACAGTGAGTTAATTAATGCTCTTCTGTTAAAAATACCTGTGGGAGTAGAGTTTGAGGGCCTCAAAACAAAAATAATAAGTTAAAAAACCAGTCTGGTCTCACAGACATACACGAAATGGACATAAGTCTTTATATTGCATTACGTGGTAATGGGCACAAAACGTGTTAAAATTAAATGCTGACGACACAAAAACAACACTGATGTAAAGTCAATGAGGATGTTTTGTTGTGGTGGACAAACAAATTGAGTGTAAAGAGCAAGAAAGTCCCTAAGATTTGCAACGAGACGAGTTGAAACAGACAACTACTTGCAATGTGCTGTCCTGCAACGTCCTAAATTCCTGCTGGTTCACACCAATGCAACTAGATGAGACGGTGCATCATCTCTATGCAACAACTCTCTGTACTTCTGTTCTGAGTTCCAGGTTTTCAGATTTATTTTATGGCTGAATATAATTTGTAGCTTCTTAAAATATAAATGATAGTGATAGTGAGATACTGGCTTCAGCTGCATTTGCTGTAGTGATGAAATGAAAATGAAAAACAGACACAAAACTTGCATCAGATGGACTGTATTTATGATAAATATGCCACAGTAATATAAGTAAGCAGCGTCAATTAATCAGTCAATGAGAATGTGTGTGAGGGGGCATAAGCACATACAGTGAGCGGCAGTGACCTACTGTCTGACACCTGCGCAACATGAGGATAGAAATGTAGTGCTCGGCAGGGATGGAGCACCTGCTGTCGCAAGTAAACATGCTGTCTGCAGCCATTTTGAGCAGCTAGGAGAAATTTTCCTTGAGGGCTTTCTACCGGTAAGGGAACTCTTGGATAAGGTTCGAAAAAACTTGTGGATTGGGTTAAAATAAATAGATGTCTGCTGGAACAGGCTTTCTTGGAGAAAGCCTACAAGGAAAACTTCTCCCACGTGCTCATTTTGACTTAACCAGTGGACAAGCTGACTGACTGTAGAAACAGGTGACATGCTTTACGTTCTAAAACCAGCTGCCAGCGATTTGACCAGCAGAGTTGCACGTGACACCATCAGCCAGCTTGAGTTGAGCTCAGACCAGTTCACACTGCCGTAAATTTTCTCTGCATTCTAAAACCAGTTTCATCTTATTGTGAATCTTTGCTCTGAACTGGCTTAAACTCAACCAAGAATTTTTCTTTCACTAACCCTAACCAAAGTGTGACCAATTCACACTGAAACCTCATCTGTTTGTAACAGACTTTACATTGGCGTTGTTTTTGTGTTGCCAGGACATAAATTGAACGCATTTTGTGCCCACCACCACGTAATGCATTGCTAAGGGTTTCTGTCTATTTCACGTATTTGAGACAGAGTTGAGAGAAACCCTGAAAAAGCTCTGGGATAATTCTCCATGGTTCATATTAGGGATGCACACAATTAGTCATCTAAAGGATTAAACATCCGCCCCTTCGCTAGTCGGCACCAGAAATATTAGTCAGTTAAACCAAGATGTATTTGTTAATATACAAGGCCGCTTAACTGTCATGCAGCCACCAGCCAGACAGAGCCGCCAGACAGCAGTCCCCCTCCCTGCGGTAATGCTCGAGTAGACTGGAGTTTTAAAACAGCATGATGGGAAATTGGAGAGATGTCCTCTCGAGAAGATAACACAGCTCATCACGACAATGACCTCACAAAATATACTTCCACTTAACTTTGTTGACGGTAACAGCTTCAGGAAGTTAATGGAATGTGTTGAGCCTGAATACACCGTGCTGGGCCCTTTTTTTAGACTAGTCGACTAGTCTTAATTAAGATTTTGGTTTAGTCGAAAGGGAAATTAGTCGCCAGGAACATCCCTAGTTCATACACAAGAAGATGACTTTCACATTACACAAAGTCACTTGATCCATTGTAAATATTAAGATACTGATTAATACAACTTTAAATAAATCTATCCAGCTGCAAAGCAGTGATGGGAGATGATTTTAAATGGCAGTAAATCACAAAAGAAACACACTAATGTTTATAGAAGTTGGATACTGTGGGGAAACAATATCCTGGTATCCAGTTGTATTTTTTTCGAGGTCTGAATAAACATAAACCTACAGGAAATCAGGTCTAACCTACAAAACATTATAGGAAAAAAAAAACAAAGAGAAAAAGAGAAAGAGGGGAGAAAGGGGGAGAAAGAGAGTTTCATTACAAAGTGTACCAAAACAGAACTTCAGCACTGCCACGATTCTGTCAGCTGGCAGTGTGGAGGTACAGTATAGGGCTCTCTACACAACTTATAATATTGTTACAAAAATTCCGCTACGGCAAAGAAAATGCGACAAAGGAGAAGTGGTGAGGATGGTGTGTGTGCTGTCTGGAGGAATTGGAAGCTATGTGTTTTTGGCATTCATGTCACAGCCCTTTTGAAAAATGCATCAAAGCAATTGCAGAACTCGTGGGACTGGGTTTGGGCACACAAAGTCGTGACCATCATCCAAACCTCAGTGGTGAGGATGGAAGGGAGCTGCTGCTTATAGTGGAGGGTTTGAAATGCGCTACTGTGCCACTTAATAATAAAAACAAGTGCCCTGCCAGACCGTGGTAACACAGATTCCTGTAATTTCCGTGGATGTGCCTGTTTAGATGTATAATGTGTGTGTATATGTGTGCGAGCGCGTGCCACTGTGTACAGAAACAATTTGTCAGTGGCGGTGACTGGTATTTTTCATGCCTCTTGAAAAACTTGGAAACAGATTGTGTTGTTTTTCATGCTTACATTCACACATGGCTATTAGCTGAAATGCCTTCTGCTTTAAGAACAACTCTCTCCTCCACCTTCTGCTCGCAGAAATCGCAAATAACGATGGCCACAGTCTAACTATGACTTTCTTACATGTGCACTGATGGTTAGGAATTGAAATGAGATCACTCGCAGATGGATAATTCCCCACAGATGTCGTACTCTCCACTCATCTTCTGCTTTGTAATTCTTGGCCAAGACTTCTCTAAAAAGAAAAAAGAAGTTCATCTCTCTGTGTGGTTAAAGCAGCAAAGCTCATGCTGTTACTACTACAGCTGCTATTATTACTTCTGCTCTGCTTCAGATAAGTGAGCCTGCGCACGTAATGTTCTCTGTGAAGATGGGTCACATGTTAAAATTAAAGCCTGTGTGATGATGGACTGCTCGGATAGAAACCGATACTGATATCTGATCCCACAGTGATACGTCCGACAAGTTCTCCAACCAATACAACCACATAGGTTGTTTATTTCTACTCTTTAATATGACCTACAGGACGCCCCTGACGGTCACAATTTTAAGCCCTTGGTTAATGTTGTGAAACAGTCACAGTTTAATTAGATTTAGGCACCAAAGCTACTTATTTAGTTTCAGAAAAGATCATGTACTTATGTTACGTGCCTGGCGTAAGTTAAGTCCGTTACTTCAGTTAAAAGAACTCAATGTTGACTTCTGCTTTCTCTTGGTCTCTTGGGTCACAGTCCTGTGCTTGTTTGATCCATCCATTAGGGATGGGCGATATGGCCCTAAAATAATATCACGATATTTTAGGGTATTTTTGCGATAATGATGAAATGAATAATGAATAATGAAAATAAAAATGATCTCTCATTTCTTTAGTTTTTGAACAACAACAGTAACTTGAGATTCAGATTCTGTATACAATATTAATATTTCAACAAATTAAAATCTACCACAATTACACATTTAAACAGCTCCCAACTACAAAAACAATGTACCTGAACCTTTATGCTCTGCCATTTCTCCTCTAATCATCACGCTGTAACCTGTGACAGGCTGTTACGATACCACAACTATCACACACTCACATATATGGAGTTTTTTTTAAGTCATGAGCGTAAGGTTCACCAAAGGTTTATGACAAAATCACTTGACGACACCGACTCCTGTGTGCGCATGGCGAAAGAGGAGAGGGAGAGACGCTGTGCTGCTGCCAGAGGAGCCGCAGAATGAGTTCCCTCTGAGCGGTAAGTCACTAAAAGAGTCTGAGAAGTCCGGAGCTGTTCATAAAACATTCAGGACGCCACAGTGTATTCCACGCTACTGAAGCTGCTCCTTTTTCTGGAACCACTGCGGAGTCGGTAATAATTTCGCTTTTAGCCACGCTTGTTGTTGCCGTGGGTAACAGTATGACGTCAATGTCAACACATCCAAATATTGCGAGTATCATGATACGAATTTTTCATATCATAGTAAATACTATACCAGTATTATCGTGAACGGTATGATAAGGCACACCCATAGTTTAGGCACCAAGGCTACGGTTTGGTTGAAAAGGAGTACCTTTGTTACATAATTAAGGTAAGTTAAGTACCTTAGGTCAGTTAAAATAACTCAACATTGACCTGTGGTTTCACACCGGATACAAACACTGGTTCACCCTGACCGTCAGCACGGACTTTGTCGCTCTTCATACATCACCTGACTTCTTACTTTGCTCACATCATAATTACTACAGCCACTAGACAATAAACTTAAATATGGGTAGTGATAGGCTGCGTCATGCATCATGACTGCAACTGATGAATTTTTAACTATTAATTAATCTACAAATGATCTGCTTAATTATCCTATTATTCGTTTTGTTTGTCGTTTTTGTAAAATATCAGAAAACTGTGAAAAACAACCATTATAACCTGTAACCCAGAGCCAAAGTTGACACATTCAAACACCTGTTTCATTCAAAATCCATTTATATTCAGTTTTAGAACAAGAAATCCTCACACTTGAGAAACCACAACCAGGAAATGTCTGACATTAATGTCTAAAAATGGACTGAACTATTAAACATTTATCGAAACCAGTTGTTAAATAACTTCATTTTGATTGATTTTAATCAACTAATCGTTACAGCCCTAACGTTATTCTTTGATGAGCATAAACACATAACTGAATATTTTTAATAAGTATCCCTTTAATTTGTTTATTTAGTAATCGTGACTGAGATGTTCTCACCAGGAAATGTCACAGCTGAAAAATAAAAGCTTGTCGAAGCCATATTGTTACCATATTACCTCAAACATATCTATCCATGTTTTTTATCTCTTTCTTTCTGCACTCCAAGTTTTTTTTTATTTAACAGCTGAAATATGAGCTGATACTAATGTATCTGTGACAGCTGATAATAAATGTAGTTCTGGCAGGACACTGTCACTGTCATGTCACTGTCATGTCACACCCATCACACTGTACTGCACCTCACTGGTCTGCTGGTCTATTTAAAGGCCTTCACTATGTACACTAACTGCAGTTGTGCTTTTAAAAAACTCACAATGTTCTGTTTATATACTGTAACCCTGCAGTCTTTGTTTCTAAAGTAAAGTCACAGGAGGATTCTGCATTGCTCTCTACACGTTATCCATCATCTTGTTGTTCCATATCATAATTCAAACTACTCTGTATCCAGTGCAGTGTGTGGCCACAGATGTTGAAATTGGTAAGTAGCTGTCACGCTCCACGGAAGATATTGACTTCAGACTAAACCTGAATAAAACATGAAAACCAAGATTAAAGTATATATGTTCATTCCAAAGGACAGGTTTTGCATTGGGGAAATATGTTCGGTTGCATTTTTTTCAACGTACACAAAGTGTAAGGATTATTGAGTAGCATGTAGTGTAGTGTGACAGCTACACACCACGGAGATAACAAGATTTTTCTTAAAGAATGGAGCAATGTATACACTCCATCCTGAACCACACAAACCTCTGTTATCCTGTATTCATGTGTATTCTGCTTTGTTATGTCTGATCATGAAGGAGATTAACAAGAGCTTCACAACTGACCTCTGAAATTAGTTATACCTGAAATTATAAGTAAAATAAACACCTCACAGTGCATCAATTCTCCAAACAGATCATGTTCCTGTAGTGAGAGGACAACTGGTCATATACTGTAAATAATATTAAGAGCATTTACTCTTTTCATGAGATTACTGCAGGTAAAAAAGTCATTATCTTGAGTTTTGTTATGTTTTAATTTATAGTAAATAAAAAAATGAAAAGGAGTTTTAAATAAAGCTTTGAAACAAAACAGTTGCAACTTAAAAATCAAGATGCAGCCTGTAGTATTTTGAGTATTGAGAGTAAATTATATGCATCAGGGGAAGGGGGTTGGGGCTGTCTCAACGCGTTACTGGGTCTGGAATTTACCTCGATCCTGTGCCCAATATCTCAAGTGGAAACAGAAGCTAAAATGCAAACCAAACACAGTCCCAGTCAATCTCTGTGAGATCATGAGCCACAATCACAGGGAGAGGAATCAGTATCACAGCCATCTATAATTCGAAAGCTGTCCTGGTGGGATCACATGTCGGGGTCACCACTTATTTGTACAGTGAGGCACACTGAGTTTGGATAACGCTGCTGTATTCCCTGGATGTTTCAAAGTCGTGTCACAGAGGGGACTCGCGGGGACTCGCTCCTCTCTGAGGAATGAAAGAAAAACTTGTTGAAAATTTATAGGAGCTCTGAGCGTGTGTGTCGGGTCATGTGGTGGATTTCTGGGATACAGCAGGTTGCACGACCTCACTGTGGTGAGGTGTGTATTTATACGAGTGTGTATACTGGTGCGAG
The DNA here is from genome assembly GCA_019142605.1 of Cephalopholis sonnerati. Taxonomy (NCBI): domain Eukaryota; kingdom Metazoa; phylum Chordata; class Actinopteri; order Perciformes; family Serranidae; genus Cephalopholis; species Cephalopholis sonnerati. The sequence goes on along the minus strand of JAGQAX010000002.1, from coordinate 9,254,424 downwards.
AGTGTGTGAATGTCTGTGTGCTGGAGAGAGTACACAGACAGAAAATAATGAAAAAGATAAATTAAAATAGCAGGTACATTTCTACAGTAAATGTTTTAAACCAGTAATAACTGACATGTTGGCCAGCAGAAACAAACTGTGAACATAATGTGTGACATATAATGTTTACAGCTTGTAACAGATGTGACATATTTACCATCTTTGGGGTTTTTGCACAGTAACTTAACTGAATTCTTAAAATATTTTACCATTATTTGTGACTTTGATGTAACAAGTGTGGCAAACTAACGACTGCTCAGTGTTACATTAACGTAAGTAATCTGTGCCAACTCATCTTGGAAAAGTTGCTAGCTAGCTTAAGCTACCAGACTCCTTTAACAAAACAGTAATTTTACCTCACAGAACACAGGAGCTGCTGGTCTACTGCTGCCTCGTTTAGTTAGTTAGTTTGTGTTATTTTGAGACTTTGGTGTTTTTAATGGTTTGTTCAGATTCACCAAAGTCACACAATAACACAAACAAACTAACTAAACGAGGCAGTGGTAGACCAGCAGCTCCTGTGTTCTGCGAGGTAAAATTACTGGTGTTGTTAAAGGAGTCTGGTAGGGTTGTGTATCATTTGGTTTTTATCCAATACCAGTGCTAAAATGATATTTTTGACATGGCACCAGTGCCTAAACGGCGCCTGAAACAATACAAATATAAACTTGAAATTTAACAGACTCAGCAGTCAGACCTTTCTCCATGAGACTGTTAGCATGAAGGGCTATTTGTTTAATGCAACTTTTATACTACTGTTTGTTTTTTGTTTTTTTTTACTTTTGTTTTTTTAAACATTCATTAAGTTGAATTTTACACAAGATACAACTTGATTGTCATTAGTGTTTTTACAACCACACATGCAGTCTACCCAGAGTGAGCCTGGTCAGGTTCAGATGGGAGGCTAACTTTCGCTCGCTAACCTCAAGGCTAACTCCCTTCAATTCCCTTTAATCAGCAGGTGGTAAACAAGACATAAGAGCTTGGCCTGGGTCCTGAGGAGTTGTAGCATTTATTAACGGACAAATAGCCTACACTGTACACACACACTGCACTGCTGCGTTTAACTTTATACTCTGCTCCGGTAGCCGCTCGCCTTCGCTCATGTTAATGCTTGCTTCTCTCGCTACTCATACAATCTGGCACCAAAATCAGACACTGAAATCTGCACTATGATTCGATCAGGTAGCAACGCACCAGGTTTCAGTGCCCAGCCCTATTTAAGAGAGCATAGATAACGGCCTCAGTTCCTAATTTTGACAGGGCTGTCTAACGTCAATGTAAAGCAGTGAAAATATTCTAAATATAGCACAGCCTACACTTAAACTGATATTGATTTTGCTTTTTAGGTAGGCTTTTTTTAGATTGCTGACATGTTTTGCTAACTGTCGGTACTCCTGCCTGCTTCTCCAAACTGGGGGCGTGCTGACCGCCATCTACTGTGGGTGATACACTGACTGGATGAGTACCTCCTAGTACTTGTAAGTGTATGAATGTGGTGGAGGTCTGGGTGGGGGTGGGGTCAGGATTCAGGACAGGCCCAGCCTACAGTATCCATTCTCATAGAGCAAATCTCATTAAAGCCACTCTTCCTCTTAGCTCACCAGTGGGAAACAGATTTGGATATTGCACTCTGCCTCTTCTTTTAAACACTCGGCCTGCAATCTGTTAGGGCGAACAATGGAGTAGACTGATGAGGGAGGGGGAGCATGTATTGACTTTTTCTCGCTCCTCTTTCGTCTTAATGCATCTCATTTCCCCCCTCCCATACTCTTTTGTTCAACACCTTTCCTTCCCCATCAACCTTCATCAATCTCTCTATCCTTGCTGGGTGAAAAATGGCGCCCATTACTTTTGTCATGTGGTATACAGAAATAGCATTCTTTCCACTGACAAGCGTCAGGTAAAACAACTTATGGTGAGTCACAAGACTGCAGGACGAAGGCATCGCAGCATAACTCACTCCCAAATATTGGACAACTTTCATACAGTAAACACAACTAAAGAAAGTGGGTGCACATCCCAAATAATGCAGGCTGTGCAAACTGAGCCTCGACACATGGGTGGAGGTTTGTTATCTTCCTTAAACTCTGAAATATTTATCCCACAGGCTGCTGCTGGAGATAAGAGTGTGCTTAGTATTTAGCCAGTTAAATAAGGTTTAGACCAATGTTTCTACAGCTTCCTGTTTTATTTTTGACCTCTTTAATTACTTTTCTGTGCAACATTTGTTTCAGTCAGTGTAAAATCATTCATGGTCACTTCTTAAAACGACTCTGTGATGACTTTAAAAGTTAAAATTGTAGTTTATAGCCACTCAAGCTCTGCTGCGAGGCTGCACTAAGGCATAGTACTATGTTGAGCTGAATGCTAACGTCAGCATGCTCACATGCTTACAATGACAATTCTCATAAATCTTCTATAATCTTCTTATCCTCTATAATCTTTTATTTTCTCTTAATTTTCTGTTAAGAGAAAAAATAAGAGAAGCCAACTCCAGATGCACCAAATGTTCTCAACCACCCAAATCTGCTCCTACCCCACTGTTCTGAGTGATGAATTACTATTACTAAAGGTAACACCCCTCAAACATTATGTGAGAGCGGGTGTTGCGCTGTGCAAAGATACTCTGGCACATGCCAACAAATCGGACAGAAGCAACCAAAAAAGGAGAGGAAGAAGCTTTTCAATAGTGAGATTAACATACTTAAACAAAGTAAATATGGGATGTGTCAGTACTGGTGTTACAGGAAAAAGAAAAACACAGCAAAGGCAAATCATCTGTGATGCTGTATATGCCGTGTCAGTAGCAAAGGTGGAGGAAGTCTTCAGATCCTTTACAAAAGTTAGAGTACTAATACCACTTTTTTTTTTTTTTTTTTTTTAAGTCTGATACTAGTAAAGGTCCTTGCATTAAAAATGTTAGTTAAGATTCAAGATTCAAGAGGTTTATTATCATGTATGCAGCAAACTTAAGCGTGGTTACAGGCAATGAAATTCCTACTTTGCGAGTTGCCCTGACACCACTAAACTAAAATAAATACAAAGAAGAGCAAGTATTAAAATGAATAAAAGTAAATAAATAAGTATTATGTACAGTCAGGTTTATTGTGCAAATATTGCTGTGCAAATGGTATCAAATATTGTTACAGTTTCAAATGTGCAAAAAGTTTTTTATACTATATAAACATGCAAGATATTGTCACAAAATATGTATATGAACATAGAGGCAAGATAATCACCGGCTTTAGTAGTCTGATGGCCTGTGGATAGAAACTGTTTTTCAGTCTGGTTGTCCTTGCTTTCACACTCTGTCACACTAGTAAGTTCAGTAAAAGCATGTTAAAATTACTAAAAGGAAAAGCAGCAGGTCCTCTTTTTTGAGAAGCTAAAATGAAATGCTTTTGCAAAATTGCTTTACAATAAATAATAATTAACTTTTAATCAACTAATTGCTTCAGCTGCAACTGTCTAATTTCATGTTTTGCGAGCAAAGATCCTAATTTGTGAAGTAACAAGTAACTAAAGTTATCAAATATTTGTAGTGGAGTAAAGAGTACAATATACCCTCTGCTGCGTAGGCATATCGTCCGTGAGAGATGTAGAGCTCTGGCAGCCCTGCACCAAAATGATCAACTTTTCCATATTTACCACAAACTGGTATTTATGGAAAAAGGGAAAGATATCTGTCAGCTGTGTTTGGTTGGTCCTTGTCACATGACATGCTATGTGCGCTGCTTCGTTCCAAAAGTTGAACTCTGTTTATCTGTCGCACACCCTGAAAAATGGGCATTTGTGAATGTGTATGTGCCGCGACAGCATTGCTCTGGTGTTTGAGTGCACCTGCCACACGTCTACATTGAAAACTTTGAATTTGTGAAACACAACATGTGTACGGCCCCTTGCATTCCACCATTGGTCACCAGAGGGACGCAAAGTAGTGACAACAGCCATCCATGAACCTCTCTATGTGACGTAGGACCGCCATTTTAGAGCCACGAGCAAAGATATCGCTACATCTCTTTCACGATGGTCATCTTTCGTCTGGAGCAGCCCAAAATCACAGTGTATACTGGGCTTTAGAAAACACTGATGAATCCCAAAAATCTGTGGGTAGAGACAAAATAAGGAACAAACAAACTAATTTTGTACATTGCTTCCTTCACAATGCCCAGTGTTCACCACACTGATCATCATAGTTTAGCATATTAGCATGCTAACAATTGAGTACATCAGAGGCTGATGGGAACGTCAGTTTTACAGGTATTTGATCATAAACGAAGCATTAGAAAAAAAGACTTTATGATAGCACTAGATAAAAATTGAAGGACTCCCCAAACTCGTTTCACTTCATCCTGTGGGAAACAAAAATGTTTGAAGCAAAATTCATGCCACCCTTCAATAGCTGTCAAAGAAATTCTGTGCAAATCACCATTTCAAAGTCATTAGACGCCACCATCTGGAAACCATGAATGTTTACCAAATTTAATGACAATACATCCAAAAACAAAAATTGCCAACCTCATTGTGCGGCGAGACAAAACTTCAAGAGATCACCAAAGCAGACATTAAATTAATTATTCAGAAAGAATTTATTCAGAATGCAGCAGCCAGAGTTTTAACAAAAACTAAAAGGTCTAACCAAATAACTCCTTTTTTATCTTCTCTTCACTGGCTCCAAATAAAGCAATGAATTGATTTTACATACTTCTTATTGTTTTAATGGTTTAGCTCCTTTCTGTGTTGCTGACATGCTACCAGAGTACACACCAGAGGGATCCCTTAGATCAGCAAATAAAGGTCTACTCATTGTACCTAAAATTAACTCTCAATCAGCTCATGGTGCTTTTAGTCATTAGTCATTATTTTAGTCCGACTCTCTGGACTGCTCCCCCACATTAACTACAGTCTGCTAAAACAGTGTTCACTTTTAAAGCAAACTAAAACTTATCTTTTTTTAAAAGTATTTAGTTAGGTTTTTAAATGTATTTTTATTTGTTATGGGAATAAGTATTATTTTGTTATTATCTCCCCTTTATTAAGAATGATGATGATAATGATAATACCTTCTTATTGCCCTACATGTCCTGTTTGTTTTTTATGTACGTAATACTTTTATTATCTTATATAATATTTTATGTTTGTCACTTATGATGTATCTTATGCTGGGTTCACACTACATGACATTTTTGTCTCTTCCGACAGTCACTATGTCAGATTAGGCGATTGTGGAGTCATAAAACTGTGCTGTGACTTGACCGACAGATATGACAGACTACATAATGCTCCACACCAATCATCCCCGGTCGACTCTCACAATATGTGTGATATCATAAGGTTGTTCTTGTCCTATTTTTATTATTATTACTATTGTTTCAGTCACTGTGTCTGTTCGTGTGCCAGCCAAAAAGTTATTGTAGTAACATAAAAAGTGCCACCAGACGGCAGCAGCTAATTTGAAGTACCTTGTGCAAACTAGCAAGTCACTGAATCCTCCACAACGAGTTCCTGTAAATGTTTCACAATAAAAGCCTTTTTAGAAAATGAAGGGATTCTCTCAACTGAAATTATAAGGGGTAGAGATGCACCGATGCAGCTTTTTCAGTTTCGATACCAATCCCCATGTTGTGGCTTTGAGTATCGGCCGATACCTGATACTGATCCGATACCATGGTTGACCTAAAAAGCTGCATACCTTGGAGTGTTCAGTGTGAAATACCTCCACACAGCAGATTCTCTCCCTCGCTCCATGTTGTTTGCACTTGCCTAGGTAGGCTAATCAGCTCTCGCTGCATGCGGCACACGTGCTGCTGCTGATGTATGATGTAGCTTGCGCCGCAATAGATTTAAAGAGAAAGGATTGGCTCAGGTATCAGTTGCATCTTCCAATACCCGATCCATCTGTTTTGATGATATCACGGCCGATATTCGATCCAGATATCAGATCGGTGCATCCTTAATAAGGGGCTTTTAATTTTATACAAATACAGGAAGTGTTGAGTTTGAAATGACGGCGCAATGCATTAACTTTATCAAGACAAATGGGAGCGGATAAAAAGTAAAAATATAATGGCGTCAGTTCTCCTCTACTGACACACTACAAGAGATGAAATGATGGATTGTCTTGTATGACACTCATTGTCATTCACAATCCAAACAGACACCGTACAACGCTGCGTCGGACTATAATCGGGCTTATATCGTGTGGTGTGTACCCAGCATTAAGTACATTGAGTTTATGCTTGTTGTATGAAATGTGCTATGTAAATAAAGTTGACTTGACTTGACCAAAATCAGTGGTATTGATCCTCTGGGGACAGTAAAGGTCAAAGTACAATATTTCAGGGTAATCTGTTCAATAGTTATGTGAGATGTTTCAGTGTGGATCAGAGTGTTGGACCTGACAGACTGACATCCCTGGAGCTACAACACCGGCGTGGCTACAAATGCTTTGCTTCATCCACTTAAGCATGACAAATGACGGAAACACAAAAGGGTACCTTAAGTAAGAAATACTAACGACCTGTGCATTTTGCACAGCGTGGCATTTTGGTGTTAATTACATCAGGTTGCAAATTGCTGTTAAGGAACCTGAAAGGTCTGCAGGCGCTGCATCTCTGGCTAATCAATTGCCATCATCCTGCCAGGTACAAAGGTCTCGACCCCGGGGACGTGTTGGACGCTGCTATTACTTCCCTCCTCTTCACGCTGAACAAGATGCTCTGCAGAAGCAGCAACCTTTAATGGTCGCTGGGGGAAGATTTAGAGTGATGGCTATCCATAAAAACAGTGGCTTGTCATTTCAGAAACGACAATATAACATGAAACTATCCAACACAATGGCGGCACTCTGGGTGTGAGGTCTAAACACGGAGCCATTACAGGAGCAGGCTGCGCTGCCGCTGCACCTCCAGGAGGAAATATTTGGAAAATGTCAGTCTGTATCTGTTGTGTCAGTTAAAATCTGATTTTAAGTACCTGCAGTTTTGTTGTTGTATAACAAAACACTTTAGGACAGCGAGTACCAGATGAGCCTCAGTGGAAACGTACAGTGTCCTCAACAGATGTGATTATGAGGATTAGGACCGTCTCTCCCTCTCTCCCCCCTGACCCTCTCATTCATCCGATGGGAGGAGGGTGAGGGACAGAGCCGAGGGGATTGGCAACAGGTTTCACTGCACTGGCCAACACACTCCATACTTCAGCTAACAAACAGCTCTTTCTATAAATCTGCACAGAGACTTTAATTCACATGGATACATCTGTCAGACGCTAGCTGTCGGTTTTTCATTTTATATGGTTTAGTTTATATTTGGTGGATTTACTTGCTTCTTCTCTTGGAAGAATAGCAAAGATGATTAAGACTATGTTTGAACACGCGAAGAAACATCCTGGGGTAGGTTGCATCATATTTATGGATCTACTTCTATGACTAACATCTTATTGTCACATATCGATGTGTACGCAAGGTCTAAAAATAGACATTTACAAACACAAAGTTGCATTGCTTACTTTGTTGTGTACAGCTTTTCTGGGATGTTGGTTAGAAAGTTCACATGTGCAGTATATGTGCAGAGCGTTGTAAAAAATATTGATTTATTGGGAACAGTTTTAATGCTCATTTTCTGCAGTATCAATACATCAGTACCAGCTGTGCTACTTCCTCTCTTGTTATTAATGTTTACTACAATTATCCTGCTGTTCTCTGCCTTTAACCAAGAAAAGAAGTCTTTGTTGTCATGTTATAGCCTTATTATATTTATCGATAAGTAAGAACATAAATCTTACGCCCTCAATTCCAATTTTTCCACTGGTAATGAAAATAATACTGAATAACAGAGGTCATTAGTCGGCAAAACTTCATTGGTTGCTTAATTGCAGAAAAAAAAGAGAAACTCTGTTAGGAGCTGAGGCTTGTCAACATGGATCAAAACCTATATGAGTGGACCATGAGGGAATTTAATTTGAAAGGACAGACACAAGAAGTGGCCACGCTCAGCAGTCAGACAGGAGTCACGTTACAAACCAATCACAGCTGACAGATATCTTTCCCTTCTTCTGTAAACATTCAGTCTGATAAACACGGAAAAGTTGATCATGTTAGTGCAGGGCTACCCAGAGCTTTACATCTGTCCCACAGGACGATAGGCCTACACACTTATAAACAGCTCCTGGAAGAAGATCAGCTCTGCACTCAGGGATTTCGGATAAATAGGCTATACAATGCTTGTTGATGTTGCTTAGCAACCTCAGATACAACCTGCCTGCTGCGCTCTTACAAAGCTGGCACAAAAAAGGCACAAGAGTAGCGCCAAACACCTGACTTCACATTTTCAGGTGGTTGAAGACGCGGCATGTGTACGGCCTCTAATTTCCAGGGCTGGTACCTGCGGTTAATCCACAGGCTAGTTAATAACATGTCGGGCAGGAAATCCAAAGTGTGGGATCATTTTGAGAAGGTGAAGGACCAACCCAAGGTGATATGTAAACTCATCTTCATTGGTCCACTACAAACATGACGTATCATGTGAAACATGGAAGTAGCTACATGCCCATTAGCCCACAGCGTCATTAACAGGCGGCTCGCTCAGTGTGTGACGTGCACTTGTAGATAAAATATAGGCCTATATTAATGAAGGTTCATTAGTACGGTTGTATTTCTGTATGTAGCACAGTGTTAACAATGTTACTGAGACTATTCTTTCTCACACCTTCAACTCAAACCACCAAAATATATCATTTAATAACTTAATTAATATCGTAAACATGCGGGCGACTAGTCGACTAATGGCCCTAAATGAAGCATGTTGGTCGACTAGGAAAACTCTTAGTCGGGGACATCCCTAGTGTTTTGGGCTGTTAGACAAAACAAGCAATTCCAGAATGTCCCAGCAGGCTCTGGAAACTTGTGACGAGCATTTTGTCCCATTTTCTGACATGTTATAGACAAAACAACCAATCAAATGAGAAAAATATAAGCAGATTGATGATAACGAAAAGAGTCACTAGCTGCAGCATTACTTAGGTCTGAAGTGATGATTATTATAGTAACACCTTCACCACCTCCGTTACTTGAATAAAGACCATGGCATGGAACTGAGAGCTCTGAAACCCAGTCAGTGAACTTTTGGAGCCTGGATTCTTTCGTTACAAAGAACATTATACGAGTCTAATTATTGCTGTGATCGACTGGATTGATAAGTACTGTGACTGCACGTAATTATTTTGTATCATGGCATGTTAATTCACTTCACTGCTATCATATTAAAACGAGACGAGAAAGAAAAAGAAAGACAGAAACTGTCTGTGCTTGTTTTTTTTTCCTGTTGCCTCAGAGCTATGCTGAGGGTGACCCAAATTCATGGATTGACGGGGTTGGCTTGGCAGTGCACCAGAAAAGTAATAAGGGCAGCAACAGTATCGAACCCCAGCGAGTATAAAACACTTCCTATATCGGTCAGATTCAATGGTGAAACGTGAAACACTGACTTGTGTGGCACGATATGAAGATATCAGCACTGGGGAGTGGACAGCTCCCAACACACAGGCCTGTCTTGATTATTCGCTTTGTGTGTGTGTCTAGTAGTGTGTGTGTTGTGTGTGATCAAAGCTGACCTGCTTCTGTGTGTTTGTGTGTGCGCGGCTGTTTGTGTTTACTTCAATGATCGAAGCTGAGCGTCTGCAGTCGGTGGCACTTGTGTGTGTGTTAGTGTACGGTCGTGTGTGTGTGCAGTAAAAACTTGGTGTGTATGATGAACTTTTTTTGCAGGGTTAACTTGAGGAAGTTGAGAAGTTCATAGCGAACCAACTTGTAGAAGAACTGAGCAAACATTAAACCCATGCTGGGGGAGCACACTGAACAGAACATGACTATGTGACTAAGACAGTCGACCGGTGCTGAAATACAGTCAATCGATTAGTTGAAAAACTAATCAGTTAAGTCATTAATAAAACAAAAATACCAAACGCTCACTGGTGTCAGCATGTCAGATGTGAGGTATTGCTGCTATTTGTCTTCTCATATAACTGCAGATGCAGTAGTTTGGGGTAGTAGACAAAGACAAAACAAGGAACTAAAGACATAAATTCTGGCAACTGAGAAACTGTGATAGGTATATTCCCTTAATGTGTGACGAAAAAAAAAAATTTGATTATGCAAAAAGTCAATAAATAAATGACAGATTAATCCATAACACAGCTACTTCTGTTGGTTGAGACGATTAGTTGATCAATTGATTAGTCATTCATTTATTGGTTTCATACATCTTGCCAAAGGACTGCAGTTGAAAATTAGCCAGCTGACTAACACTGGCACATTTACTGGAATGTTGATTGATGTGCGTTGTTCTTATAAATAAAATAAATCTAAATTTACAAGAAAATTAATCAGAAACTACCTTGATATTAATTAAATACTCATTCAAGTCATCTTTTCACACAGAAATGCCAATTCCACCTTCTAACAAATTACAGTATGCATATTTTTCTGTTTTAAATTATATCAAATTGAAAATAATTTTCTTTTTATTTTCAACTCTTACTTTGTTGTTTTAAGCAGACAGAAAAAGTAAAACAAAATAAATGCAATTAATAATTACTATGGTTGGGCTCTGTTCACCTTCAAACCAATAACGTCACCAGATCTGGTACAAGCAGTGTTTGGGAATAACTAGTTACATCTGAAACAGTTACACAACTAAATTGCAAAACAAACATCATTGTAGTCAGTTAAAGTTACAGAGAGAAATATGGAATCAAATTAAAGTTACTTAGATGTTGCCGATTACAAAGGGGATACATCTGAATGTATTATTTTCTGTGAAAAATTTAATAAAAAAATTTAAATCTGTTTTGCATCTTTTCACCATTCAGGACTGTCTTCTTTTGGCACAGCCTATTTCCAAAAAATTCTCAGCTTTAATGCCCAGTTTAAAACATTTGTTAGAAAAGCATTCAAAAAATAATCAAATGTAATAAGTTGCTTTACTTTGATGGAATAATAAAAATTGCTGCATTACTTGTTACATTTTTAACAAGGTAACTAGTGACCTATTACATTCTTTCCAACACTGGGTGTCAGAACCTGACAAAACCTTATGTTGGTACTTTCTGTGTAACAACAAATATGTTGTTTGAACAAATACGTTATATTTGAACCAGCTGCAGGGGTGACGTAGTGGACTAAACGCAGTTCTGCTCATCTGCTCTTTTCTAATCACATAGAGCTAATCTTCTGTCTCTGTCTGTCTTCATATGTGTGTGTGTGTGTGTGTGTGTGTGTGTGTGTGTGTGTGTGTGTGTGTGTGTGTGTGTGTGTGTGTGTGTGTGTGTGTGTGTGTCTGATCTAGCAGTGATACTGGGCTATTACCAAAATAATAAAGACAACACACAATAGACCAGATGCCTGAACTTTCACAACATGTTGGCGCTGCAGTTGTCGTTCTAGAGAGAAGTAGGCTGGATTCCCGACTTCGGGGCGCTTTCGCCTCCTGTCAAATGTTGAATCTCACCTTCTAATCTGATCTCATGAAGCTACGCTGAGCCTTATTGCCAGCCTCTGAGCTCTGTGGTTGGCTTCCTGGTTTTGGGGCGCTTTGCAGCACTTCCTCTTGTCTAAACCTGGCATTCTTTTCACCCAGAAGCGCTATCAGGTCCCAGCATTTGGCACTGATGGATTAAATGGTAATCAGTACTAGGTAGTAACACCGCAATTTGGTTGGTACCCTTAAAAGTACAGAGTTTGGGACCCAAATCTAAAATTAAGTAAAAAGAGAAGTTTATTCTAATGTCAGCATAGGGGTTATGGGCTATAACATCATGGGGTATATTCAATGTGTAAAGGAGAACAAATACATTTGAAATAAAAGAGCTGTTACCCAATGATGAGAGGTTTCAAAGGCTTTTAATGTGACTAAATTATCTTCTCCACTTGAGACTTTATCTATCCTCCTGATTGTTAATCCTAAATGACCGTTTTGGATTGATGGTTGGACAAACCCTGTAATTTGAAGATCTCACTTTGGGCTCTAGGAAGTTGTGATATTTTACTGCTTTCTGACATTTAATAGAAAGAAAGATAAAACGACTAATTGAGGAAGTAATCCTCAGATTATTCTGCAATGAAGATAATTGTTGGTTGCAGGCCTATTCAGGATGTTTACAACACTGACACTTAGGGCGTCTATCACAAGTCTGAAGCAGGAGCACCATGTTTCAAGTGGGAGTTGTTAAATAGTTGTGTGCTAAGTGGAGAGATACTTTCCTCGTCTCTCTCTACGGCAGCTTTAAGGTAATGAATATCAAAGTTTTATCTTTCTCCTAATCAACAACAAGGCAAGCGGCAACACAATCAGACAGAAGACAGATGTCGAGATGCAGCTGAGTAGAGACATCCTTCAGTTCAACCTGATCAAACTGTCATCTCTCAACAGCTTGACTAGATCTGTGTGGGCTGAGAACAGCTGTTCGACAGTGGTGTGACTCTCTCCCCCTCTCCCTCGGTCTCATACGCGGAGTATCACGTAGCAGAGCAGACAGGAAATGTATGGCAGTGTAGTGTTGATGAATAGATGCAGTGTGGTGAGAGGACTGACACGGCTAAGCTTTAGGTGTTTAAGATGACATATCACATTATCCCCCTGTCCCCCTAATGTGCTTTTCTATTTTAATTCCTGTCATCATCGCCGCTCAGCACCATCAAATAAAAGTGCGTCTGTGTGTGTGGGCGTGCGCACACTGGAGCCTGTGTGTTTGAGTGCTCAGGCTGTATGTGTGTAAGCTCATTTGCGTGCGAGTATATGCATATGTCTCGCTCTCGGTGTGTGTGTGCAGTGTGTGTGTGATGCTGTCGCTCAGTCTGACAGGTATAGTGTTGAGGAGGAGAGGCTGGCGCACACACAGGGATGCAGCAGCTCTCGTTTCCACCGCGTCCTTGCCCGTTCAACCCGGGCTGACAGTGAGCTGCCTCACACATGGCCTGGGCCTCATGCATATGGAGGAGGGCAGGGAGAGGAAAAACAGGAATAACAACTACCCGTGTATGCGTGTATATGTGTGTGAGTGTGTGTGTATTTCACACAGGTGTATGTTCACAGCACATATCACAGCCAACCACTTGATGGAATATGTTTGTTTACCTTCATATGTCTCCGTGGTCTGGACTGGGACTAATGCTCTCCTGCTCTCTTCTCTCCTCAGTTAATCCCTCAATTTGTCTTCCTGACTCTGGGCATGACAGGGGCCACCTTCTATCTGATCCGTCTGGCGAGAGGACCTCACGTCACGTAAGATGGTCATCTGTCTAATCTTGTAGCCGCTGCAGTAATCATCCACCTTGTTTTTGATACTGTGAGATTATCGTCAGCTGAATCCAAACCTTGAATACATAAAGCTGGGTATCTGATCCTGCCAACAGCGTTGGGTTCCCATAGCCAGTTCCCGTTTGGATCTGGGTCCAGCAGGGAAATAAACTCAGATTGGCTGAGCTTAGAGGCAAATAAATCTCACTTGTTCTTATTAGCAAAGAGCAATACATCAAACATACAGGTTGCAGGACTTTCTTTTTTAGCTAGCGCCGACGCCTTAAATAATCAGTTGTACCTTGGTACCCACTACACGAGGATCAAGCAGATTTTATGCCCGATTCCCTCCCAACAATGTCCAGTAAAGCCCCAATCTTTTGATGGTTCTAGTAACCATCTTATTAGATTTTCCTGTGGTGTGTGAGGTATGTTAATTGTGTTTTTTTCAACCCTTGATCCCTCGATTTCATTCATATATTTTTATTTTTTCTAAGTGAATTGTGAATCCGTAAAAAGTAGTATAAAAACTAACAGCAGATGGAAATAGAGGAAAAAAGGCCTTATTAAGCCTTATTTATACTTAATGTAAAACATTTTGATCGGCTTTTTTAAAACTTGGCTACAAAAGACTTGTGGGCGCCTCCCATTTACCGGGCCAACCAGTAGGAGGCCCATGGGTAAAACCAGAGCACGCAGGAGGCACTATATATCTCATGTGACCTGCAATCTGGTACCTTGCTCACTCTACTGCCCTCGCAAGCTGGCCCCAGATAAGTGGATGAAAATGGATGGATGGATGGAAACTTACTGTTCTATGACGCACAAGCTACGTACTCAAAAACCACTGGCATTTCTATCAAGCTTTTTTTTTTTTCTCACAGTACTTACTGGCCAACACACAGTACCTGATTAATATATCTGTGAGAGAGTAAGAGATGTGAAAAATATTTGGATTCAATAAGCAGATACTAGAGTCCAGACAAGGCTTTTCTGATGGCTGTATATGTTGAATTAAAGTTCATAATAAACGAAGCCTGCTGTATTAAACTGTCACATATGAGAAGCTGCGCTGAACCCAGTGGCTGCACACATACAGTAAATGTGCGCTGTTCGTGTCCTATTTTGGGCCACACAGAACCACTTGTTCTGAGGGTCAGCCATAAAGCCTGACCTCATCACCAGCTGATGATGAGTGCTGCGGTCTGCGGCTGCCTCTCTCTCTCAGAGACCGTCTAGTGTTTGTGGTAATGGAGAGCGAGGGGGAGACATGCCCGCACTGCCATCAGCCTCTCTCGGTCTCTTTGTTTGTGCTTTGGTGGCGTGACGTGCTGCCAGATGGGGGAGGAGGGATGGACGGTCGCAGTGGAGCGCTGTGCAATCCAGACTTTGGTTAATGAACAGAGGAGCACTGCCAAGTCACTGGGCTGAGTTCACCTCATCTCATAATCACCTCTCCCTTTTTTCCAACTTGTGTCTCCATCCAGCATCTATGTATTTATCTCCTTTTGTCTCCTTCTGTTCCTCTGTCTTAGTTTTCCTCCTATTTGTTAACATCTTGGGCTGTTTCTCTTCTCAAAGTCTTCCTTTTTTCTGCATCTGCTCTTTGTTTTGCTCTTTGCCTCTATCATGCATGCCTCTCTCATCCTCATGTCCTGTCTCTTCTCTTTCTTCTTTCTCTCTTTATTCTGCATGCCCTGAATTTAACAACATTTCCAGCCTGTGGGACAAAAAGAACAACCCAGAGCCCTGGAGCAAGCTCGACCCAACCTACCAGTACAAGGTAACTGTATGCTACCCCATAGGGTTGGGTTGATTTCTGTTTTTGCCAGTGTGGTCCAGTGTACAAACTTAAACCAGTTTGACTTTAGTAAACAGGCTGAACTGGCATTTGTCTTCATGATACATTAAAAGCAGCCCACGTAAGTAACCTATGGAGCTAAACTCAACTTGTATTGCATTAGTATTAAGCAATATAACAATGTGATTAACATAATATTACACGTATAAACGGACTAACGAAGCCACGAGACCATAAACTGAGGCTGGCAACATGAAGGAGATCAAATTTTAGTAGAGGTGGAAGAGGGAAAGAGCGGCAAATACAAAGCAATATATGAGTACTTATTGGTAAAAAGAAAACAATAACAAAAGAGGTGTCCAAACTGGCTGCGAGTGACACGCTGCACCAGTTTAAGGTAAACTTGTCGAACACCCTGTTTTTATTTTTCCCGTTGCTCACGTTGAAAGTTCGGCAATGGACGAGGAAGTGAGGTTAAGTTGAGGAATTATCTACACGATACTAATAGGGTTTCCATCCACCTATTCTTATTCGAATTTTCAAAAATAGCGAAAATAAACATTAATGGAAACGCTAGAAATTCGAAAAAAGGCCGAGTTTTTAGGCTTGGAGGGGGTGGATTTGTCTGCGCATCGATAAAAGGAAAGTACAACTTTTTGCTATGGAAACAGGTTTTGCGGATAAACGATGACTGGACTGGATACCACGTCACACGTCTGGACCAGATATCACGTCACACGTATACGTTGGTGGTACACGGTGGTCTCCTTCCAGCTATTTCCAACAGTACTCTTAACATTAAAATTCTTCCTTGTCGTCTCTTCTTCAGGATGGCTCAGTACGCGGTGAATGCTGACAAAATGGTGACCAGAGTTCTTCCACACGCCGACAGGTCGATCAGGAATCTGTCCATGATCAGTTGTTGACTGTCAGCTGAGTGTGTTGTTTGTTTTGTGGCAGAGAGACGCTCTCTGATGACGTCATCTCACGGCGCACTCTCCTCTCAATAATCACAAAATAATAACAAATGGAAACGGGCATAAATTCGCATTTTCTTTTTGCGCATTTTCACTAAATTCGCTCAAAAATTTCGAGACATTCGGATGGAAACCTGACTAATGTCTTATTTTACTACAAAAACCTAAATAATATCGCCAGAGTGCTCAAAGTTTCCAGTAAGCTAAATCAGTGGTCCAGCCTCAGGGTACAGATTTCTGCTTAGTCGTAAGTTCAAGGTCCACACAGTTCAATACATTCAGCGTCATACTGTGGTTGGCCATGTTGTCAAGAAGCTGTCCGTTACTCCTCACTCTACAGCCACAAACAGCACTTCAGAATAAAAGCTCTGTGCCAGAAATTCACAGTACTTAAAAATTAGGTGTGTTTTTCTTATAAACTTGACACGTTTTTGAGTCACTTGCGGTCCATTCACAGTGGACCTGCCACCCACTTTTGGACCGTGACCCACCAGTTGGGAACCACTGAGCTAAATGACCATCACTAACAACAACCTTGTTGCTGTCGGCTACATTGTACGTCATTTTCAGTCAATATCACAATATAATAAATGGGTCGTCTGTTTAAAAAGTTACGTTACATATTCAAGTTCATATTTAAAGGGTATCAGTGTGGACCGAGAGCTCTGATGTTATGCAACGCAGTGTGATAGTCAGACCGTCATCTGTTGGGATGCTCTCATTATGTTCCACTCGGGAGCACCAAAGTCAAGTGCGACACCTGGTATAATTCGCTACCGCAGTCCAGTGTTTGGCTTACTATCAAACCAGTTTGGACATTTTTACACTGGCACATCCCTGCCTCCCCGTCACACACTGAACGACCACACGCCTGCTCACACCAATCAATCTGCCAGAAAATTAAGCTAGACAAGCACGGCACTGTTTCCTTAAGTCACTGTAAATCTCCTATAAACCTACCAAAATAGATCTGGACCAACCAGCGCTGGCAAAACGATGTCAGATCAACATGGCTGCTTCCTGGCTCTCTTCGCATTTTGTTCAAACAAAGGAAAACAAAGTGTCTTTCAAAAACAAATTAAGGCAGATGGAGCCTGGAGCTTTTAGTGGTCGGTAATAATTTGCCTTACCTCTTGAACAAGGCCAGAGCTGCAGACAAACTAATGAAAATATTATTATCAACGCTGACCCAAAATAGAGCAGAAAAACAACCAACTGACAAGTCCCAGAAGAGGAGATCTGGCTGATGTGTTTTTCAGAGAAAAGAGCGTTTTTCTGAGCATTTCAAGGCTTCGCTGCTTGCCAGTGGAATGAAAGTCGCTGCAGACAAAAGGTCAGGACACGGCATGTTTAATTCTCGATAGCAAGGCAAAGGTCTCGCATCGAAATTCCACTGAAGTCCAAACAATGATCGTAATGAGGAGGGGGAAGTGGAGAGGAGGGAAGGGAGGAGGGAGGCGAGGGTTTTAATGGCAGACCAATCAAGAAAAATACACGGGGAGAAAATAATCACTGCCAGGGCAAAAAAAAGGTGTTTTTCATGGTTTGAGGGTTGAGATGTATGCAGAACACATGCATGCAGTCACACAATATTTATATTACCCATGACTTATGCAAACTGTTGTCCTAAAAGTCTCAGCAAGATGAAAATCCAGAAAATAAATGAGCTAGAAGCATCATGGTAAATACACTCAGTGTGTTTGGGTAAAGCTACGTCTATATTTGCACTAGAGGGGAAAAAAACCTTCACCTTCCTCTCTTTTTTTCCCCCATGCATTCTCCTAAAGACAGCACTGATGAATTTAATTTAAGCAAAACAGATTTAAATGTATTCCCTCTGCCTTACACAGTTTGTGGCCATCAACACAGACTACAAGAACCTGAAGAAAGAGGGCCCTGACTTCTAAAGGTCCTCCAGGCAACTCCAGGGGCACCGAGTTTGGCAGGACCCCCCGCTGTCACCTCAGTGATGAAAAACGTCTTCCTGAACATTCTCTAAGATTCACCTCATGCTTCACGACAGCAGCTCTGAATTAACACTGTAACCCTGAGAACAAATACTATTAAAGACTACATGAGGAAGAAGCTGGCTCTTCAGTGCATGATTAATGTGGTTGTATGCTACTACAGGACAGAGATGAGCTCATGAGAAAATATTTGACTTTGTGTGGACAGTGGAGATGAAAGTTAATCTTTAACTTTTCCAGGCCACAGTAATAACAATGTTGAATATCTGTGTCAATATCTTCTGTTGGTTCTCTTTCTTGTGTGAAACCCTCAGCTGAGAGGTCAAAAGTCTGATGCCGAAAAAGCCAAATGGCAAGTTTTAAACGGTTAGTGAATCACAGTCTTTTTTCAAAGCTGCACTGATCAAACTTTTGACAATGGATCAAATGTCTACATTTATATGAAAGGGGTTGTTCATAATGACAAACCACCACCCCGAGAACGGCTACTGTTAAGTGTTCTTTTACCAAAACAAACACACACAGCAACCAGCAGCTTACATTGTTTATATGCAGTGTGTTTATACGCAGTGCCATTTGTGCTGAGTTGCAAGAATTGTAGGTCAGTGGACTTTCAAACTCCCTGCGACCCTGAACAAGAAAAGCGGTGGGTGACACTTTGTTCCTAACAACTAATTCTCTGAAGTTTAAACAGAAACTTGAACTCAGACTAGTCAACTTGTCTAAAAGTAAGAAAGCATTCAGAAAACTGTCAAAATTGAGGACAATTTAATCTATAAGGTGTACAAAAACATATTGCGTATAAGAGCTGGTTGGAATCGTTTAACTTTTTTTCTATAATCTTTCTATAATAATAATAATAAATAATATAATAAATGCCACTAAAATGTGTGGTATTTCACACTGTGCATTATGAACACTTCACATTATCCTACAAAACGTCAATAACTCACTAAATTAGAGTTAAGAAATAACATTTAATCCTTCGAGAAATACATCCTTAGGAAATGTGGTTGATTATTACGTCATTTTCGCAAGGTGATCACAATTGCATAAACAATCATTAGCCTATATTATTAATTAGTTTGACCAACTTAGTATTTCTTGAATCAACTCGCGAGACAACATTTAATCGACTCATCAACTTATTATCGCGCATATCCATAGGTGACAAACAAGTGATGTCGTCAGTCACAAATGTCAAACATGTTTGAAAACACAAGCAGGGCTTGACAATAAGGATGGCTGCCTAGGGCAAGTATAATGCTACATCAGGCTAGTAAATCTGGCAACTTACTTGCACGATCACGCAGTGTTAAAAAAGAATTTAGACCATAGTTTTTCTGGATCTGATGATGGAAGTAGTTAAGGAGTAAGCCATCTTACTTCCCTCTCATCTGAGAGCTGCACACGTGCAGTACCGATTGGGCACTCAAGAAAATGGTAGCGGATAAAGGCAAAGTTCATGAGTTGACGCTAGGGCTGCATCCTGAAAGCTGGGGATTGTTAGAGAATGTGGGCAAAACTCCAACTGTGTACTGTGCAGTTTGAGAGCAAGGCAGATAAAACAGTGTCATTTTTCATGAAAATTAACGTTAACTTTAGTCTTTGATGTTATTTCATAACTTCTAATAAATAAACAATTTGTAAAGGAGCAAAAAGGTTTCTGACCCACTTGCCTGACCACTTGTGAGAAAAAAAATGAACGTTGAACCCTGACAAGTGTCATGGTTACAATACAATGGAGACATAACTGAGAATCTATCGCCAAAGTCTTACAGGTTCTTAAAAGTTCAGGTTATGTAAAGTCTCAGGTCAAAGTCTTGCACCAGATAACACCGCAGAGGACACTTCATCAAGGTCCTACGGGTTAAAGACATTGGCTGTATATAAGGATGGATAACGTGTCTTCACTTCCTCCTGCTGTACCAAAATGGAGCCAAAATATCCTGGATATGGCCGCTGCCATCTTGCGCTGGTGACGTCATTTGGAGCCAGAGTCTGCGCAGTAGTGATCTACATGGATTAAGTTCCTGTCAATACACCTATCCGACCAATCACTAGCAGCACCACAGAATACGAACACACGGATTGGCACATACAGCTGTCATTCATGACGTTAACCCTCGTTTTATAGCTTCAAATAAAACCAAACTGATCAGAAAAATAAACACTTGAACATCAGAGTGACAAAAACTAACATGAAGTGTTACTACCTGCACTGCAGCCAGCTACCAGGGAGTGATCAAGATGTTATGGCTTCATTTTTAGGGAGGTGTTAAGGACAATCTCCCTTCTCACTACGCCACCCTGCTCCTACACTAATAAAAGGATGTGACATTGCTACGAATACCATGAGCGGCCAGCATTAGTGGTTGACTGTGTTAATGAACTCATACATGTGCTACGAAACCAAATATCTTGCTCTTAATTTCCAGGGGAAAAGCACAACTTACTGAGCTCATCACATCACAAAACCAGCACTGCTGGGACGAGGAAGTCACACATGCACACATGCTGAGATATGAAGTTGCAGATGAAGAGGACCAAAATAGAAATCAATCATGAAAGACGAGCATCCGTGTGGGTCATAGAGCTCTTTTAAACCGGTTTTCAGTTTCCCAGAAAGATGCGGTCCAACGAGACAAATCACTGAACTGTTTGATCACTGCTCGTCTGTAAGAAACCAAAACATTACTTTCACTTTAGGTATGGAGCAGGAAAATGACAGACTCTGAATCAGTAGTTTCTGCAAATATGCCTCCTGCTGGCATAACTCTCCCATGCTGGAGAGTTCATGGCATGATGAATGTTTGTGTCTGTGTGCGCCTGTATGTATAAGTATATGTGTGTGTGTTCTCACTCAGTGCGGCTGGACAGCAGACAACATAAAATCCCTCTCTAATGGCACACAAACTGTCTCAATGCCAGACCCCTGGGTTCTCCTAATACACTCCTTAATAGACAATCTATGTTCCAGACCCTGCATGGGCCCATTTATGTGTCTGTGTGTGCGTCTGCTCCTTTTAAACAGCAATATGCTTCCTGCAACAGTGTGCTGACCTGCCCAGTGGGTATTGTCTGTTGCTGGGTGGTGATTTGTGTGTGTGTATGGTGTTTGTGTCAGATGCACAAAACCTGCTGACAGGTAATCAGCTGGGCCAAAGCATCACACTGGGGCATAATCACAAGGTCACACACACATACATACACACGCAGAGGGGGGACAGTTATTATCCAACCTGAGCAGCTTCACAGGTCGTTGCGTTCGCATTGCCTCAGTGTGTTAGTATCAGTATAAAACTTAAAGGCCCAAGAGGGTGACGCACACCTCCGCCGGCCATCAAACAATTTACAAATTAGGAGGAATATGGTGAGATTTTATGTCTTATGTTGAATCTTTGTTATGCCATTCACGTTCTCCCTGTTTTTACGAACACTTTTATAAAACATGACCCGAACACACCGTCCCTTCTCAAATTTCTGTTCCCAGATTTTCTTTACCAAATAACATGTTTTGCTTCCCTGCCTTTTAGTCATTTTTCCAACTGATTCTACCAATAAAATGGGACTAAAGAGGTAAATTACTACATTCATATGGCTTCGACAGATAGCGTCTGTGTCAACAAACCCACGCAGTCCTTTTCCAAAACAGCAAACATTAAAGCAGACATGCAATCCCTATCAGGCCTCAGTAGGAAACAAAGTATGGCAGTGTGTGATTAAGATCTCAGTTTTACAAACACAGGTTGTGTTTGTCAGTTTTCTACGTCAGGAGTTGAAGTGAGTTCTCAGATAACTTGAGCGCTTGTCAGAGAGGAGGCGAGGAGGCAGGAGGCAGGAGGCAGGAGGCAGGAGGAGGAAGCGAGATCGAGAGACCATCTCCTCCTCGATTACATTCTCTCTGACGAGCAAGAGTAGATATTTTTAGATGAGGATTAATTTTAATGGGTGAGATAAGAAGTGAGTCGTTGGTGGAGGAGGGACGAATAAATAAGTAAATAGGACATGCCGCAAAACAGGAGGCAGCGGGTGGCAGCGGCGGGGTAGTGTGGCTGTTGTTGCAAGGCCCTGGGCAGATCCACTGATCCAGTGGAGATAGTGAGGCCTTTCATCCTCTAATGTTTTCTCCCAGAGGTGGAACGTCAAAATCAAAGAGCTAACCAGTGTTTGTCCACAACTCCAAATAGAGGGACCTTTTGTAAAGGAGAGGTTATTAGGTTGGATTACGTCAGTCACTTCTGACAAAATATTCTAAGAAGACACAGTCTGTGGCCCAGCGTGGTGATGACTGATGTATAAAACCATGTTTTGGCTAAACAAATATGTTTAATGCTATTTATTTAATGCTAAGTGCAGAACAAAGCTGCAAAAGTAAAACTGAAAAATATCTTGATGTAGCATGTTTCGGGGTTTAAAAAAGCTTTAAGAGTTAATTTGATGAGCATGATTTTTGATTTGATTTATTTGACCCTTTTAATTTATAGGTCATACACAACAAATACATAGTCACTGAAATGCAGAGGATAACACAAGAAAGTTAAAAGATAAGTTATCCTGTAACATCACACTGGCTTATGTTAAAAGCAATAGATCCTCCCTTATACAACTACAGAACAAGGCAAAAAAAAGCCTTAAACAGGTCAAAGTCAGGTCCTCTAATTCCAAAGTAACATCAAAAGGTTAAGTTCTAAGTTCTTACTTTAATTTTAAAAAGATGCATTTTACTGCAGAGCTACTTCCTGGTTCAACTGGCAGGAATGATTACCATATGTACTGTATTATGCGTGCATGTATTCTTATCTATTGTGGTGTATGGCTCACTTTTATGTATGCGACAGAAGCTACAGAGTCAATGGTAAACAATGGTAAGGAGTTATTTAGATCTGATTTTTTTAAATTAATATGTAATTTTGCAATTCAAGGATGAGCACTACATTCGTCCATCCATTTTCAAATGTTTACCTGAAGCAGGGTTGTGGGGGCAGCAGGCTGAGCAAAGTATTCCAGATGCACCTCTCCCCAGCAACGTTTTCCAGCTCCTCCTGGGGGACCCCAAGGCGTTCCCAAACCAGATGAGATATATAATCCCTCCAGCGTGTTCTGGGTCTGCCCCGGGGCCTCCCACCAGTGGGACATGCCTGCAACACCTCTACTAGGAGGCGCCCAGGAGCCCAAACCACCTCAACTGACCCCTTTCGAAGGAGCAGCGGCTCTACTTCGAGCTCCCTCTGGATGTCCGAGCTCCTCACCCTATCTCTAAGGCTGAGCCCAGCCACACCACGGAGGAAACTCGGCTGCTTGTATCTGCGACCTCATTCTTTCACTACCCAGCGCTCATGACCATAGGTGAGGGCTGGGACGTAGATGAACCAGTAAACTGAAAGCTTCTTCACCACGTTGGTCCGGCACAGCAGCCACATCACTGCAGACACCATACCAAACCACCGATCCATCTCATGCACTACTCTACCCTCACTCGTTAACAAGACCCTGAGATACTTAAATTCTCTTGTTTGGGGCAGTACTTCACCCCCACGGTATGATTACTAATCATTTTATTTGCACAAACAGATTCTTCTAAAAGTATTTAGTCAACAGGAGACCAATAACTCAATATCTGATGTTTCACGGCCAGTTCATGCCGTCCCATTGCAGAAGTTTGGAGAAAGATTTTTTTGGAGTTTGTCTTGAGAGAATTCAGTGAAGTTTCTTCCAAGAAATCAAACATACTGCCTCTTTGATGTGAGATATCTACTGGTTTAACAGGGCTACTTTTAGGTTAGGTTAACAAGACAAATTATTCTGTAGTTGTAAAATGAAAATAAAAATTGGAAATAAATATGAATGTAATGAAACTAACAGATGAGACATTTCAGCTGCTCTGTGCTGACATGGTTTTTATAGACAGACATTCTGTGTGATAGAAATACTGCTTTAGTAAAGAAGATTCATTAAGACTATGCTGAGCTGACCAACAGATCGCTAAAGCACAACTCAAGCGAGTCACTCGAACACATCTGCAGAGAAAACCAACAACAACACATCACACTAAAAATACGACAACGTACAAGGTAACATCCTGCCTATATGAATTTCTAAATATGCCAGCGGCATGTTTATAATATACAGCATGAGAATAGCTCGCGCTGTGTGAAAAGCAGGACAAAGAATTTTGCTGCATTGGCACTCTTGTTCCTGGAATCCCTCATCGCTTCAGGAGTGGAGAGAGTTTCCATAAAGTTGGAGGAGGTGAGAAAAAAAAACGGGGTTCAATTACTGGCTCCCTGCTGCAGGTTTACTGCAGGTGTGACAAAGTGTTTGTTTACTTAAGGCTAAGGTTAAAAAAATAAAGGAAAATCTGGGTATAAAATAGGTATAACTGGCTCTTTCAGACATGCACAATCTCTCTCCCTGCATAAACACACGCACGCGCACACACAGCTACCTTTACTGCAGTGAGAGCCTGATCTGGCTTCACTGATAGTGGAAAGATTTCCTCCTCCTCCTGTGTACTGTGTGTATTAATCCAGCAACAGTATACAAAAACAGAAACGTATCCTTTCTGCCAGTAACATATTTTTTCAATGATAATTATATTATTAATATTACCAAGAAATAAATAAAACACTGCAACATTCTACAAAGTAAAGCCAACGACATTTAATTAAAGAAATGAGAAAAACAGACTTTTTTCACAGCAGACATTTTGTCTTGTCACAATCGGAAACTTTGGAGGGTATTAATAACGACATTAACAACGGCTCCATGTTATTAAAGTTACCCATTAAGTCACGACTGTGACAGTGAGCCAGCACGCACAACACCTCCATACTGGGAACAATGAAGCTACAGTAAATGTATCTAAGCTATCAGTGTTTATTTAAACCTTCTTCTCCTGCTGTGACATATTAAAAACTCCGTGATATTCTTTTTATTTGTTTGTTTAAAGCAGGGGTAGGCAACCTGCGGCTCTGGAGCTGAAAACAGCTCTTGAGCCCTTCTCCAGTGGCTCTATGTGGCTTTAACCAAAAATTATATGGAAATCAATAACAATTGTTTTTAACATTTTAATTTTCATTTATCGTTGATGTAGGCTGTAAAAATGTGTAACCTATACATTCAGTATAGTGTGGTTTTTAAACATCCGTCAAATAAAATGTTCTTCATACGTCAGCAGCCTCATGTTTTTTCCTAAATTTGGGTGAACCTCGATAGCGGGGCTAGTTTTGAGTCCCCCTAACAAGGCTAGCTACAAATAGCTCCAAATCCAAAAAGAAAAAGTCTCAGAGGAAAATCAAGAATTTAATAGTGCTTGGACAGATTTGTTTGCTTTTACCACCAAAGCAGTATCCAATCAGGTTGCAGGAAAGAACCATAAAGAACTAATGTTACGTTACTGAGCGCCAGTCGTAAAAAATTACACCAAAGATAATTTCCGTACAAACACAATGCGCTGGTCAACAGAAAACAAACTGCAGTATGCAAAACATGCTACTTGAAAATTACAGAGACACAAAAACTTCTAACAAATTTGTTTTAAATACAAATAAATAAATTAATTAACATTTTAAAAAAAATGTAAATAAAACAGTATTATTTCTCTGTGGTTAAAATAGCAATAAGCCTTCTGACTTCAAATTACTTAATAGCTTCCGAAAAGCCCCCAAAAAAGTATATTATTTAAAAAGTGTGCCCCAAAATCAACCTGATTGAACCTCACTGCTGTTCATTCTCAGCTATTACTAAGTCATTAATGTACAGACCTATACGGTTGGTCAACAAAACACTAACTGCAGTTTGCAAATCGTGCGGGTCGAAAATTACAGAGACGCAACAGCTTCCAACAAATAAAAGTAAATAAATAATACAAATAAAAAAATAAATACACATCTTAAAAATCATTTATAATTTTTGTGATTTTAACAAAGTCTTATTCCTCTGTTGTTAAAATGGTGATAATTCAGTGAAGAGCACATTATGACTTGAGCCCTCTGACTTTAAAATCCTTAATACCTTCCCCTAAGCCAAAAAAAAAGTATATTATCTAAAAAATGTGCCCCGAATAAATTCATTTCTCTCATTTCTGGAATCAAATGACCTGAATGCTATTTACTCCCAGTAAGTCAGCACTTATTATGTCATTCATGTATTGAAACTACTAGAGTTGCAAGATAATACCAGCACATCATCAGTATCGGCCAATATTGGCTTTAAAATGAATCGGCCGACATGCTTTTTCTTAATGTGCACAATGAACAAATATTACATACATTGAAAAGTATTGTATTCCATGTCTCCATCTGCTGGTGGGCTCGATAAGAGTATGCATGTATGGTATGATGTTAATTCCACTACAGAAGAGAAATGATTATCACTAGCATTAGGCGGGGAAAAAAGTGGCTATATCAATATCTGTCTTAGTTATCAGTCAGATGAGTTGTTACATGTCGGCACATGGGATATGGCAAAAAAAATCAAGTAAGATGCATCGCTAGAAACTATAAGTGGTCAACAAAAAACTAATAGAAGCATGCAAAATGTGTGGGTCAGGAGTTACAGACAGTACAACAACCTCCAACAAATGAATCCAGCTTTTAAAAAGCATTCATGATTTTTATACATTTAATAGATCATTACTCCGTTAAAATGTCATTATATTTGGGAAAGACGACATTACGACTTCTTTGGGGCTGGAAACTTAACATTCAGGACTTGGGGCATGCCATACTTGACTTAGGGCTTGAGTGCAAAGACTTGAGACTTACATGTGACATGCCAAACAATACTCTGACCTGATCGTCTTAGCACACAAAGTCCTGTGACCTCCCTCCATCATTACTTTGTCCACATTTAACCAGAATAGCCAGGAAAAGTGAAACACCCATGTTGCTGCAGGGCGTTTAATACTGAGTGAAGGACTTTTGTGTTTATTTATTAGTATTACATGGTACAACTTTATCATTTAATCCATATTTTGGTACATGTTACTGTGCATCATCTGCCTATCTGTGTTTACAGTAGATACAGTAAAGTGTTACAGTGCTACACGTTTTATTACTGTTATTAGCAGCAGCAGGTGCAGTAGTATGGGAGGGATTAGGACGGGGATTAGGATTACTGTACAGACAGACAACACGCTGAAGTGATGCCTCTGACACTGCGAGGAGTGCTCATGTTTCATTACGGGATAATTACAGCGCATTAGTGTGGCTTGGATGTCTAAATATGACTTGGAACATCATTACATCCAGACAGCTCTCCCCGGCTATATTTAGCTCTTTTTACTATCATATCAACTTCCGCCAAGTTTAATTATGACAGGTATTGAAGTGACAGAGGTACATTCATGCATACTGTATTTACAACCACAACCACACACACACACACACACACACACACACACACACACACAAAGATATGATAGACTGAAGATACATTTCTAATTAATTGCTGACATTGTCATTTATCCCTCTCCTCATTAAACAGACATGATTTATTGTCAAATCAGCCACCAGGGGAACTGAATTTTATCATTTTTTCTTTTCAAACAGTGTGTGCTTGTGTGTGTGTGTGTGTGTGTGTGTGTGTGTGTGTGTGTGTGTGTGTGTGTGTGTGTGTGTGTGTGTGTGTTTCTGCAACAGCGGAGGGCAGATCAGAGGGGAGTTTTAAGGCTTTGATATATGACCAGCATTACGAGGAAATGTACCAGATGGGTAATACTGTGTACAATTATGACAATTACAACTGAAGAGTACTTTTTCATCGCACTTTTTCTCGCTCATGGACCTATTTATTTTACAGAGGGATTTTACGATCTGTTCTGCTGCTAAAAGATATCGCTCATCTGTGTTGCTTCTAAGGAATAGAAAAATGTTGTTAACTCCCCCACAGGGTAAAGAGAAGGCTCCACTATATAAAATGACCAACAAAAAACTGCAAGGGAGCCTTAAAATCTTAAAATCCAGCCCAGTTGCCAGCGGAAAATATTGGCATTGTACATTTCTGCAAACCATGAATACATTACATTTGCACGTTTCATATGGATCATATTAACATCACTACAGTGACACTATACGAGCTGAGTTTGTCATTGGGAGTTGGGGAGGTGGTGGATGGTGTGACATCTAGGTGAGACGCCTGCCAAGCTGCACACCCCGACACATTCTCACTCCGACCTCGTCACATATCGACGTTTGGTCATGGACTTTCCACGTCCAGATACGATGTGCAACGGTACCCTGGGTGTGTTCGTTGTTGACGTTCTGGGACACCATGTCAAATTCTGCCTGTTACATGCGTTGTCTTCTTTCAAAATACACTTCACAGGAAAGTTACCGGTTACATACAGTCTCTTTCAAAATAAACACATGATACCGGTACAACACCACAAATTGACGCTTTTTTCCCTCAACAACAAATGCACGTGGTTAGGTAGGGTTTGACTTCATAATCTTAGGGAACACGAAGACCCATCTGCCACCTGTCCCGCCAGCCTCACTCAGACTTTCACCACCTTATTTTCACTTTTGTCCCGCCACGTTTCCTCCTGACACCACCGGGTGCCAGTTTAACCATAACTGCCACCATCCACATATCATGCTAACATTTAAGGATGGCTGTTTTTGGTTGGTTTCTGATGTCACAAGTCACTGCCCAAGCGCTGGATTTCGACGACCAATAGCCAGGTTGCAGACCACTGTTCGAGACCAACAAACAATAACAGCATTTGTGTTTTAGGGAGTCATTACTGACTTTCAAGTGTTTTTTTTTGGCACTATACCTGGGTGTTTTTTAGGGACCAGGTGGCTGCTTTTGCAGCAGCATTTAAACCCCAAAAACCTGGGTGTTTTTTAGCAACCAATCACTTTTTTTCCAGCAGGTATAGTGCCACAAAAAGCAGCTGTTTTTCACCAAGACTGCTGCATTTCCTGTCGGGACAGTGGCACAAAAACGGTTGTTTTCTACCAAGACATTGCTGCTTTTCCTGCAGGGATTATACCCCCTAAATCTGTTTTTTTTTTTTTTCTCAATATGCTTATTGCTTTTTTAGAGCACAGAAAAAATACAGAAAAAACAAAGCCAACAGATGTAGTACATCATATGTAACAGTGGCCACAGTCAGAGCGATTAGTACAAAGTAGTAGTAACAACTACGTCTACAGAAAAGGAAAAATATACACAGCAAGGTGCTTCTTCTAAAAAAAAAAAATGATTACATCAGCCTTCACTCTGAAAGAATTTCAGCACAGGGTCCCAAATCTTATCAGACACATCTATCCTCACTATAGAATCTCCAGATGTAATGCGTTTGCCATTTCATTTAACCATAAATCATATGTGGGAACAGAGTCCATCTTTCACACTCGTAAAATTAATGTCTTTGCAATCACCGTTCAAAATAAATTAGCCATTTTTTAGGTATTACTAGCAGAGGATAAGGAGCCAAGGATAACTATGAGTGGATCAGGTTCCCAAGATTTCCCAAAAGCCTCAGAGAGACAGTGAAAAATGTTCTTCCAATATGTTTACAATTTACTACATGACCAGAGAGCATGTGCTAAATTGCTGATTGTAGATTTACAGCGGTTACAGACAGGTGAAACATCAGCAAAACATGTTTGCTAATGTAAAATTTCCCTGGAATAATAGAGTCTATGTAAAGTTATGAACTGTATATGACTAAGTCTGACATTGACTGAACAGCTGTGTATATTCCTTAAACATTCATTCCAGACTTCTTCTGTTAGTTCTACATTCAGCTGGTCTACCCATGCCTGTTTAACTCCTCAGAAATAAGAAAGCGCCCCCTGGTGGACAGGGTCAGACTTGTTTATTGCATGCAGAGACTCATGTTCGGACAGTATTTTAAAGTAATATAACGGTCACCTATTTAACAAATGTCTTGCTGTTTAAAATCATAACCAAGAGCTGTTTGTGCCTAACCTAACCACACATTAATGACTGTTGTTTAAGCATATCGTTTCAAGGTATCCGCTACTTAATAACATGCAAATGTAACGTTCCTATGGTTTTCAAAAATGTAAAATGCCAACATTTTGTCTGGCTGTAAAATCCGCCCATCTTAGTACATTATGATGCAACAATGCTGTCTGTGAACATTGCTCTCATGTCCATTGGTGGACATATTGTAGCTTCTCAAAGCAGTTTCCATTTGCAGCTTTATTCAGGAAAGCATCATCGTCTTCATTTTAATTACTGTGCCCTGCTGCACAGGGACAATAACGGTCTCAGTGGGCATTGTTAACAAATTACAAAAAAAGAAATGAGTACAGCAGAAAATTGTTGTTTAAATATTGTTCAGCAGTAACAAATTGGGAGAACCTATTAGTGTATATTGTCCAATACTGATCACATAAGAAGCAGCCAATTGTGAACCAGATCCGCCTCTATTTAACCAAGCTCTTAAAGTCCAAATCACATTTAAGTTAGTCGTCCCTTTCTGATGTCAAAAATAATGTCAGTGTTTGTTTTTTTAAATATAGTGTCATTTGTTTTTTTATTGTTAAAAGGAAGAAAAAATGGTAACAACAGAAATGCTCCCATTCCTTTCAAAGAAGAAAAACAACAGTGATTTACAGAGCAGATATGTACGCTGTAGCAGCCAAAATTGGATTTAATTGTAGTTGGATTTTAGCCTGAATATTCATGCTGCATGTTTCACACCAGTTTAGGCAGAGACAGTTCAGTCAACCAGCTCATCTTGAACAGATTTTTTATATATAAATCAAAACAGAGTCCAGCTAAAATTTACTGTACCTACACGACCCCTGAGAGGATGCTGCTGATTTGTGTTTTGATTCTAAGGCACGCTAAAATTCCTTAAACAAGAAGTTAAATCTAGGCTCACCAGACAATATTGCCAAATATTCATTCATGTTTAATTCAAATAAATCAAAATACGGCAGGTATGAACGTAAACTGTGTGCTTTCACCAGGGAGCACCTAAACCCAGCTGCATATAGTCACTTTATAGTCACTTTAAGTCCTTTGCCCTGAAGATACATGCTCTGTTTAGTCCTCAAATAAACAGAAATACTCGTACATGTGAGTCAAATTGCTCCAACAATGACTAGATTGTGGGGATGACAACAAACAGGCAGCAGTGTTACAAAAGACCTTGCAAATAAGCAGACGTGCCAACAATATATCCCCCACCAAAACTGTATTAGATACAGAGCTCAGTGCCTGCTGTTATGTGGAATCTACTACATGTCAGATTTACTACGTCAACTACCAACCCTGCAGCACCAATCGTCATGCCTTACTCCAACCCAACACTTCAAATATATATATACAATCCCTGTAGAGGAGGGAATCAGTAATCACTCTGCTGAGTCAGCGTGTTCAGTCTATCCAAGCTGTTACTCTCAGTTCAGTACAAAACTAGCCTAACACACACTTTAAATACGGTTAAGAGCTCAGTCACCAGTGAGGAGAGCTGCACTGCCAAAAGCTACTGAATCATTCAGTGACAACAGTGATGCCATGAAGTCAGTTAAGGTTAAAGAGTCTTACGTACATGTACTGAACACCTCTATAGGAGTGGCTATTGAGATGGATGAGTCAAAGCGCAGCAATCCACCTGATACATGCTAGAGCAGCACTAAAACACTGCAGCAGATAAATGTGTATACATATTTAAATGATCTATATTCTTGTCTATGAGCAGACAAACACCTTGTAATATGTAAGGGCAGCCATGTCCAAAGTCTGGCTCGCAGATCAATTTTAAACAGCCTTCGGTTTGTCTTTCAAAACTATGTGACTACTCCAATATTGGTTAATCAAGCCTGATCGCTTTGCTTTTTTCTATTCACCTCACGATGGCAGGACAATCATAAAGTTTGTTGACATACTCCAGGGAGGAAATACACAAGTGGAACTAATGACAAACACAAATAGGTAGGTAGCAAACATGGCCACAGCAAAGAAGTGCAAAGTTGAAAACAAGAGCTGCAACTTTCAGGAGCGACGGAGAGTCATATACTTTTTTTTTTTTTAAAGATATTTTTAGCACATTTTTGCCATTAATCTATAGGAGAGGTGTTAGTGTGACAGGGGGAAAAAGAGGAACCCAAACCTGTGGCCACTGTGGCAAAGACAAAGCCTTTGCACATGGGGCATCTGCTCCACCAGGTGAGTTAATGGGCGCTCCAAAGTCCAATTACTTTTCATGTCAAGTAAAAACAGCTGTATTTGTGTGTGATTTTTTTTTTCTTTTTAATAACCCATATGATGAAGCAGCTGCCCCCAGATATTTTCAAAATATTTAACCCGGCCCCCATTCAATAAGGATTGGATACCCCTGTGTTCGGCTATGTGACACTGAGAAGCAGAAAACAGCACTGCACACTGATAAACTTGTGACTGACAATGAATACAGCAGCAGCATAACCCACATGAAAGGTAAGCATTAGACATGAGCAGTCACATAAACACACTGGTTTCAGCTGAAATATTTCGTCACATGGAGGAAATAATGTGTGAATGGTCTGTGTGCAAGGCAAAAACAAAAACAAATCCAAAGCAGCAGCAGCAGCAGCAGCCTGAGGGATTATTCCACAATTCAGCCCATTAACACTTCTAATACTCAACAATCCATATTCCAACATGCAGCTATGTAAACTGGTTATCAGGATGACTGCATCACCATGCAAGAGCAACCACAAGAAACAAACACTGCACATACTGGAGGTGGAGGTCAGAGGCAGCAACAAGACATCACTTACAGCAGACACAGACAGACAGCTCATAGCAGGTGTTAGCACAGGAAGCAAACACTTACCTGATGAAGCAGTGGTCCCCGCCATCTCAGCAGACGGTCAGTTATTGATAAAGAGTCTTAATGGTCCTACTGTGAACTGTCCAGAGAAGCTTTTCCGACCGGAAGTGGCGGTTACAATGCGTTCGAACGAGTAACGCTCGGATGTAGCGGCTAGCGGTTGCTAACAGTTAGCAGCTGCTAAGAGTTAGCAACAATTAGCAAGGCAAAAACAAATATATCCTCAACAAAGCTGTCGTCTTCATTGAGCTTTACTCTCTGTCGGCAAGTTAGCTTCTTTATAAAACGCTACATTGGCGCCAAAGCAGCGGCAGTGGCGGCACAGGTGAGCTGTGTTCCCCCAGGTGAACAGCGTTACAGGTGAGCAGGGCGGTGACCTTTAAATATCCCGCCCCCTCACACAGGGTGCGTTGGATTTGTGTTGCGGCATGTAGAGGTGGTCATGTGAGAGTGGAGCGGTGACGATAAGAAACAGATATACATACTTTTACTTTTTGCTTTGAGTAGGTACTGCAGCTGCCCTTAAAAAGTATGTACTACTATCCCATAACTTTACGCCTTGAACTTTGACCCTCTTACATATATCCGTTACCATGGAGATAAAACAAAATGTCGGTCAGCTCTGATGTTATTTTGAAGTGTTATAACTGTACAGATTGCTGATTCTAACATATTATATTCACAGTAGTCAGATTACAGAGGCTATACATTTATCTGTCATTGTTATTTATCACTTGTGCCCTTTTGTTGGTTATATTTATGATTATTTCAGTCAATTAAACAATTATTATTTCTTTTATTATTAGATAACTGGTCATCAGTCACCTGAATACTCTGTCATCTATCATTGCAACTTCTAACAGCTGCCAGTCAGCTGTCAGTGAACTTTGCAGCTCAGTCTATGTGCAGAGGATTGTGGGTCAGAGTGGCCAAAAAAGCATGCCGGCCTTCATACTGTAAAACTGTACTAGGACATGCTTAATCTTTTTTTCAGGCACAGTATGGTAGTCTGGGTATTGGACCGCACAGTTTGCTTCCTCTCAGTGGGCATTATTCACTAACTCGTGTGCAGAAGTGTTGTCACTATGGTTGGATTCATGACAAATGCATACATATGCGTCATATCGCTGCATTAAAAATTGGTGGGAGAGTTTTTTGGTCAACTTGTACTTGCTATGGTTGAGCTAGTTTGGAATATTGTGGTGCCAGTATAAAATTCCTGTTGTATGACTATTTGACTGTATGACTGTTTGTTTGTGTGTTGGTTGTGTTGTATGTATCACTTTGTCATATGGATTACTGTTACTTTATTATGTTGATCTGTTCTGCATGACATCTATTGCATGTCTGTCCATCCAGGAAGAGGGATTCCTCCTTCAGTTGCTCTTCCTGAGGTTTCTACCATTTTTTTTCCCCCGTTAAAGGGTTTTTTGGGGAGTTTTTCCTTATCCGCTGTGAGGGTCCAAAGGACAGAGGGATGGAGTTGGGTTAATAAAAATAAATGAATAAATTAAAAACAATGGTGGGAGTACAATGAAATCCCAAACTGTTGCATTTCAATACCAAACATTGGGTGCATTTCCATCTAACATTTTAAATGCACATTTTACATTTTTTTGCATTAAAAAAACCTGTAAAGAAACATCAAAAATTAGGAAAAAAAATCTGAAAATACTGTGAAAACGGTTTTACTTCAGAGGCTGGTGAAAGAGTTTGTGTATCGATAAAAGGTAAATGCGACTAAGTGCAATAGAAACAGATTGCTGAACAGTACGGGATGGAGAAGCTCATAAATTAGCATTTTCTTTTGGTGATTTTCTAAAAAATTTGGTTAAAATTTGCACCACATTTTAATGGAAATACAAATTTGTGAGATAGGACTGAGACACTCCATTTTTATAGCTGAATATTTTAATTATGACAATAATG
The DNA here is from genome assembly GCA_019142605.1 of Cephalopholis sonnerati. Lineage (NCBI taxonomy): Eukaryota > Metazoa > Chordata > Actinopteri > Perciformes > Serranidae > Cephalopholis > Cephalopholis sonnerati. Next base: position 9,219,607 of record JAGQAX010000002.1, on the reverse strand, counting down.
GGGATAAAAAGGCGTCACTTTCATTGTAGTGAATGCATTAGTAAGTTAATGGTTTTAAATATTGTCTATTGAAGCCTTTTTGAATAAGTGTGGTTTTAATATGATGTGCATTTAGTTAAAAGGTGTGTTTACATTCCAGTTTTTGTGTGTTCACGTGCTCTAAATTTGTTTGCAGAGTGTGAACAAATTCATCCAAGAAAATACTGATGAATTTCGGTATTGTGTGTGAAACGTTAATACACACTGTTTGCGAATGAAGTCCATTTTGACACCATCTTCACACTGGATGTTTTTTAAACATGCGTGGTTGTGACTGAGCGTGTGAAATGTGATATTAACGACAGGACACAAGTGTTGCTTGCATTATCAGATTTTATTCAGCTAATACTGATTAAATGTTAATAAAAACGTTCTGTAAAAGAAAGCAAGTTCAGACTGGTGTCCATGTACAAAGGCTGGCAACATATCAGAGACGACAACAGACAAACAGTCGATCCATGAACAAAGTAGTAAAATACTTGTTGGCATATTTTGGCAAAGTCTACTCTATCAGCTGTCAAAAACTTGTGATGTGGATAATTCGTATGATTTGGTTCACTCTGGAGGCTGTGTTTTGTGCAAAGTAAGAAAGTAACCACACCATCTCTGACACCCTCTTCTCCATTGTGCTGTACGATCATTTCACAAACAGAAATCTTGCTTCCTCACTGATGCAGTGATAATGACAACAGTTCCAATCTGTGAGCCAGATACACAACAAAATACTCTTCTTTTTTTTTTTTTTTTCCAAAATCAAGCTGCATCACAGTTTCCATCACTGAACACCATGGTGGAATAAATGACACTTAAATCAGGCAGACGGCACTAAAAATAGTCTTTCCTCTAATACAACAACTCAGCTGGTATCGGAAACCTTAAGATTCATGTGATATGGACGGCTGTTACATGGTTAATTCTTTTTAAATAATACATAGAAAAGTATATACTCTCTGTAAACGCACTTAAAGGAAAGTATAAAATGATCCAGGGTGACAATTCTGCTATTATTCCATTTGGTTATTTATCTGTCATAACAAAACACAGAGCAATTAAAATCTGACATCAGTGATATGCTGGAAGAGAAAAGACGACGCAATCACAGCAGTGTTAAAAGAAAAATTACATCCGACAGAGGTGGACATTTATAATGTAATCTTATACAAATCGCCATTAAATCGTACCCTCTGAAGCTCATGATGTTTTATTCCTGTTAAAACACCATCTCACAGTATAAACACTGTGTGTATGAACACAGGTTATAGTGTAGTTTATAAGATAATAGTATATTAAAAGCTGTTAAAATGATTTAGTCTGCCTCCTGTATAATGTGACACTGGAAACAAGCTGCACAAATTCTGCTAAGTTAAAGGTTTAACTTATACACATGATACTCTGACAACATTTAGGTTACTATCTGATCTTCCAACCCTATTTCCCTCCACAGATATCTAAACAACAACACATTATTGTGTGTCAGAACACCCTTCACCACATTAAGTCTCTGTGTGTTTCATAAACAAAAACTACCATGCACACATCTCGATGAGAATATAATAATCTACATTAGTGACATTAGTTAAGACTCTTCATAGAATTAAGACTCTCAGTGTATCTTATTATAATGACTAATTATACACTAATCAAGTCTGAGAGTGTGTGACACAAAGAGCTGTTGGTCGTTGTTTGATTTGACATGTTATTTTTTCCCTCCCACACACTCACATTAACAAAATGGCATGAAGACAACTGAGAAAGATCTTTGCATATACAATAGAAAATAGGCTCGTCGCTAAAAAAATCTGTCAAATTTTATTGTTTCTTTAAGAATGGACTGATGGATTTACTGCAAAGAAGTATAAAAAAATGTGTTTTGTTTTCCAGTTCTGATGGGAAAAAGGGGAGTCGTCCTGATTCACAGGCGCCGACCACATTTCATTACCATGACATTTCTGCCTCTCCTCGCCCAGCCAGCTTTGTGCCACCTGGCTGTTATGGCCCCGCAGACTCTATATTGTTTGGTTTAATGGTCGTGGAAGCCTGGCATGGGAAAGGGCCTGGCAAAAGCTTCGACGCGGTGGCGCAGTTCGGCGATGCGAGCCACGGTCTCTGGGTCCTGGAGAAGGAAGTTCTTGAAGTCCTGGAGCTTTGCTGCATTAGACAACAGAGAGGAGAGAGAGAGAGAGGGAAAAGGCTCAGCTTTCAACTTTAGCCTGTTCACTTCCTTTGATTTATTACCGCTGGGCTTTTTGTTCCCACTCAAGTTTCAATATCCAACAATTTAATATAACATGCAGCGTATTACACTTCTGTTGCCTCTCTAATACAGAGTTCCTACAGCTTAAAGTAAGATACACTGCCTCACAGTTTTATGCCTCCACGAACCAGTGAAGCTGCAGCTACAGTTTACATCCATGTCTGTCCAGACTCATATGTAACAATGACACTTGGCCAGTGGTTCCCAACTGGTGGGTCATAATCCAAAAGTGGGTCACAGGTCCATTCTGAATGGACGGCAAGTGACTTACAGTGAATCTACAGCACAGAGCTCTTATTTTGAAGTGCTGTTTCCTGCTGTAGAGTGAGTGACTGTCGGACAGCTGCTTGACAGAGACAGCAAACTAGCTTGACAACATGGCCAAACACAAGTATGACTCTGAATGTATTAAACTGTGTGGATCTTGCACTCTTGACTAAAGGAAAAATCTAGACCCCCTGGCTGGACCAGTTGGGAACCACTGCACTAGACAAAGCTCCTAAAATGGATGTTGCTGCAAAGAAGCTACAAATTCTAAAACGTGGATGCGTCACACACGGCAGCACAGATGATTTGTACAATCAGCACAGTTTCAAGGTGGGCACCAAAGATTAGTGTCGCCATATCACCATCCAAATGTCTTCCCTTGTGCTCCTGAGTTCTGACGTTGAATAATGGCCAGAAAAGTAAGTTTTCAGCACATAATGATGTCACAGTGATGCTGACCTCTGACGTTAAGGATACAAAATGTCATCATTGTATCCTGTTACACATTAGCGTCATACAGTAATTAGTATAGTAATTAAAGAGGAGGATCTTATTTTAAAAAACAATGTGTTTGTACAACTAAGAAGAGTCTGTATTTCAGTGTGTGGGGTGGACGTGTGGAATGGGCTGCGTGATGAGTTGAAACAAAGAACAAATATAAATCAATTAAAAAAACTACAAAAAAGATATTTTTGGCAGATATATAGACGAGGAAAGGTTGTGTAAGGGGAGTGCATATTATTTTGTAACACTGGTTAGTACCTGGACTGTAAACAAACTGGGTTTATTACTGATTTATTTAACTGGGTGGTAGATTGACTGTGGATAGTTGTGTATTAGTTGTAAATAAATTTGGGAATTTGTTGAAATAATGTATAAGTTAAAAGGAGAAATGTAAAAAAAGGGGGGGGTAGGGACATAAAAGTTTTACGTCTACCTACTCCTTTTCGGACACTGTTATCTTTGTCTTTGTTTGTTTTTTATTATGTTTTTCTATTTTGGTTTGAAATAAAGTCATTCGAAAAAAAAGTCATTCAAAAATTTGTGAGTTATGGCCAAAATAAAAAGCTTATTGTTGCATCTAAGTAGGCATATCTGCCAAATTTGAAGAAATTCCCTCAAGATGTTCTTGAGGTAGCAAGTTCACAAGAATGAGGTCATGGTCACAGTGACCTTGACCTTTGACCATCAAACTCTAACCAGTCCATCCTTGAGTTCAAGTGGACTTTTGTGCCAAAATTAAAGAAATTCCCTCGGGGCATTACAGAGATATTGTATTCACAAGAATGAGACAAGGTCAAGGTCACAATAACCTTTGACTTTTGACTACCAAATTGTAATCTGTTCATCGTTCTGTTCAGGTGGAATTTGGGCTAAATTTTAAGAAATTCCTTCAAGGTGGTTTTAAGATATCATGTTCACAAGAATGGGACGTACAGGCGGACAGAGAGCCCAACAAAATAATACCTCCATGGCTACAGCCAGTGTGGAAGCATAAAAACAGTTCATAAAATCCTACTTCCCATGTCTAAGCATGTTTTGGGCTTTTGAAAGATTGACTTTAATAACAATTAAGACCTTATTTTTAGACTACTGAATTCTATAGAGCCTTGTGAGACTTTTAAGGATCTGCAGTAACCCTGTAATAGTTTGAAAAATAGAAGACAAAATATGGAGGCACATGTTCTTGTTAATTCCAGGCTACAGTGTAATCTGTCTCCGCTCTCGCAGTAGGCTTACTTGTCTTTTTCTTGACGTCCAAGGCAATCTTGAAGCCCTCATCCATGAACTCGACAACTTGCACAAAGTCAGCTTCTTTGAACTGTCTGGATGTCAGAGCTGGAGCACCTGGGATGGAGAAGAACACAAAACCTGCCACGTGAAATACAAAGTAATGCCTGGTAATCATTTCCTTTTGCTTTTACAGGTTCAACTGTCTCTAATTAATCTTCCTGCATTTTTGTTTTTCTGTTTAGGAACCACACGGTTTTTGGAAAAAAAAAAAAAAAAACAGAACCCTGGAGCTTTTTGAAAGGTCTCTAATGAATCTACACCAACTCCAGATGTGTCAAACCTACACTGATGGCTGACGGGTCGCTATGGTGATGTCCAAATCTCAGTAAAATAAACAATTGCGAGGGTAATAAATGCAGCACATTGTACTGTAGGTGAAGTTTCTTGCCTTGAGACAATGCTTTAAAAATGTGGCAGTGTAGATGTGGAGCTCTTAAACTTCCCGGAAGATGATTAAAAACCCAAACATACTTAATTAATCATGATCTGCTCAGTGCTTGTGGCTTAATTGGTGGCTGACTAATTTCCATATGCAGAGCTACATTTTCAAGAAGTGAGCACATTAAGTGAAGAGGATGCTAAGTGCAAAGTAAATCTGACAAAAAAAAATTCACCTTGTAGTTAAATATAAAACACAAAACACTGCTGAGCTGACCAACATATCAAAAAGGATTACCTTGACAACCTTATAGGTGTTTTAAGGTTTAAAATGTTTTGAATTTACCAATAAGCTCCATTTTCTGTATGCAGTTTCTGATAATGTCCCTAACAGGCATGACAGGACCTTGTCTGAGTCGAGCTAAATGCAGTGTAATGTGAAGCAGTTCCTTACCTAGCCTGAGGCCACCAGGAGTCAGGGCGCTCTTGTCCCCAGGGGCAGGTGTTCTTATTGGCAGTGATTGACACGAGCTCCAGCACCCTCTCGGCCCGAGCTCCGTCGATGCCCTTAGGCCGCAGGTCAACCAGGACCAGGTGGTTGTCGGTGCCGCCTGAAATATTCAGCATTTTAAGTCAGAACTTTTGAAGAGGGGGAGAATCCGAGGCTTTGCAGGTGTGAACCTTTGATCAGACCACCTCAGCTTTAGTTTAACATGGATGAGTTATGTTGCTGGATTTGTCAGCTGTAGGATATGAAACTGAATGCAGTCGGATGAAGACTGTTGGATGAAGATGAGTGTTATCGGGACATCCAGTACTTCACATGCACATCTGCTTCATGTTTACGGGAGTGCTGTATCATGTTTTATGTACATATATGTATTAAGTTTTACTTCATTCTGAGACGACAAGCAAAAGATAACGTCTTTATTTACTCACTAAACTCCCTGTGACAGTGACACCTGTACAGTCCCATTACAACTACATAGAAACACTATTATCACTAATCCTGATATGAAACTGATTGTCATGATCACTGTGCAAAGTACTTTAGGCAAATTTAAGGGTCCAGTGTGTAGGATTTAGAGGGATATATTGGCTGAAATGGAATATAATAAGTATGTTTTCTTAAGTGTATCATCATCTAAAATCAGGAAGTTAGCTCTAGTCAATGTGACTGTTCCTAATTAATTTTAAAATTGTACTCACATCATATTTGTTCTTGTCCTGGACATTTTATTTCATTTTAACTGCATACTGTGGTTTTATTCATTTGTTGGGTATGACACCTGTATATGTCAGTTTGCCTTGTTGTAACTTAACAATGTTTCATGCTGCCCTCTTGGCCAAGTCACTCTTGAAAAAGAGATTTACATACATAGGGAGTAGGTCCTCATCAGCAGAGATGTTGCACCACAGTGTTTCTACAGTAGCCCAGAACAGATAAACCAAACACTGGCTCTAGTGGGGGCCATTGATGTTTTTGCATCAGCCACCATAGCTGGCCACTCCGTGCCAAGAGCGTCAGAAAAACATTGTGAATCCGCTTTATTCACCATTTTTACCAGTTTAAATCACTGGGTCCCTTTGTTTTAGACCTTTTTGGATATTTCAGCTCCCTGTAAAAACCTCCTGAACGTCTGGCTCTTATTCTTATCTAATTATCAGGGAATAAAGGTGAGCACAGATTAGCAGATGCTGGGGTAGCGGCCTGTCTCCAAAATGCTGGTCAGCGTTAGAAAAACACTGATCTATAACACAAAACTGCTTTATTCAGTGATTCTGCTGGCTTTGATCATCTAGTCCATTTGTTTCAGAGAGGAAGAGTCCTCTGCGGATAATTCAGCTCCCTGTGAAACGTCCTGAACGTCTGGATTTTAAATTATCAGGGAATAACGGTGAGCACAGATTAGCAGGTGCTGGGGTAGCAGCCTGTCTCCAATATGCTGGACAGCGTCGGATAAACACTGATCTATAACATGACACTGCTTTAATCAGTGTTTCTACTGGTTTTAATCATCTAGCGACCTCTGCCAATTATTCTGTTTGCAGGTAGAAACCTCCCCAGCTTCCTTCCAGTTAGGAATTCTAACTGGGAGAGGTTTCAGCTGTTTGCAGTCTACAGTCCTCACCACTAGATGCCGCTAAATCATCTCCCTAAAGGATATGGTTTTACAGTTCATACTATGCTCATTGTATTGGTTTCACACAAGCTCATTTTAAACCCCAAAAGTACACTTAGCTGCCAGTTTATTAGGTACACTTAGCAAAAAGTAATGCAGTCCAATATGCAGCTCATAGTGCTATTAAACTGGTTTGCATTATAAAATAATGTTTCTATTATTTTGTCCACCCTTTTCATATCAATGAGAGTGCGCTACATCACACACAAACTGCCAAATGATTACACAGTTGAATTAACACCTCTCTGAAATAAAAACTGAACATTAAAACTTTTGTGAAAGGATGATTTATTGCTGTTGTATTAGACTGCATTCATTTTAGCTAGGTGTACCTAATAAACTAGTCACTGTGGGTATATTTAAGCTGTACACATTTTCTTACAGCTATTAGTGTAACCAGCTTACTTGAGTAAGTACACACTCCTTGTTCATATTGACTGTAACAGCACACAACACCCTTCTCCCTGTCTTTTTTTTACACAAACATCTACAAAGGGATTGAAAAAAGGACGGCGTGCACACACTGCAGTGTAAGCACAGGACAAGTCTGTATTTTTTAGGGTATCAATTGAAGGCTATACATCAAAAAAGAGCTGAGGCCAGCGAATTAAATGCAGTACAAGATTCAAGCATTCGCTCACGACCAGAAAGTGACCACTTTCATCTGGTTTCATTTCCTTGACTGACAGGACAGCTACACTGACATTAGCCTATTTGCACATCATGAATTTAAAATGCTTTTCTGTTTTGTTTCTTTTTTTTTTTCTTCTGTCGCATAATTTGCATTTTGTGACAGGGCATTTCTCTTTATTGACGGTGTTGTGTGTTTTTCTTTCTGCTGTTTGCTGAGCCAGTGTCTCCCTGGGAATTACAAAAATAGAATGCTTAAATACAAGTAAGATTACCTGATACCAGGGTGTAGCCTTTGCTGAGGAGAGCTTTGGCCATAGACTTGGAATTCTTTATTACCTGGGCGATATACTCCTTGAACATGGGAGAATTTGCCTGGACACACACAAAATACACACAAAAAACAAGAGGGTTGAGCCAGATACAGGACTGGAGTTACGTTTTGTCAGTTGAAATTATTCATGAGATGTCAAGAAAATTAGTTTCTACTATATAAACATGATATCATGTTGATTCAAGTGAGCGACATCGTCTCTTCATCCTCTTTACAGGATTAAATGTCAATAGCTGTCCAGCACAGCATCAAGATCCAGATAGTTGACACTTGAGAAAGAGACAGAGCAAAGACCACAGCAGCTTAGGGAACAAGTTCCAGGGTCAAGTTGCACCAAAGCATCTCAGTGGTAAGATTTTGTTTCACTGTAAAATCTGATTCAACTTCTTATTAGGAAATAGCAGACCGGGGTAATAAAGTGTTCCATCGATACAAATAAAGTTGGTTACTTTTACTTTGAAATTGGGGTTTTGTGTGTGTACTGCTGACCTGCCTGAGTGCCACAGCCACGCCAGCGATAGCATGGTTATGAGGTCCACCCTGCAGGGAGGGGAAGACAGAGAAGTTGATCTTGTCTTCGAGGTCGTACATTATCTCCTTCCCCTTCTTGTCCACTGAGCGAACACCCTTACGATAGAAGATGAGGCCAGCCCTGGACAGAACAGACTCATTTACTGACAACGCATTTTTTAACCATTTTATTTTTCTCTAAAACACAACAAGGTTTCCCATCTGTGGTAATCTGATGTCTCCCCACCTGTGGTACATCAGCTGTCTCATTAGGGGGGAGTCACAACATCTCAAAATACTACGACTACTATTAATAATAATAACTTATTTTTTCTATGATGCTTAGAGCAGCAGTTCTAATGAGATTACACTGAGATGTCTCTTGTTCTTACCTGGCGCCTCGGAGGGATTTGTGTGTGGTAGACGTGACCAGGTCAGCGTGGTCGAAGGGAGAGGGGATGGCTTTGGCTGCCACCAGGCCGCTGATATGAGCCATGTCGGCTAACATGTAGGCCTTAATGTCGGTGCACAGCTGAGGGTGAAAAGGGTGGAAAAGAGGGAACAAACACAAAATTAGGATTCAAATTTAAACCACTGGGCGGCAAGGACATTTACCTTTTAGGTAAAAGATCCAAAATCGTGACATTACTGTGCAACAACGATGACCTTAAGTGCAGTCAGTCAAGTCTTGGGGCAGTTACAAGCTTTTTTTATTGGGTTGGCTCCAGAAGATTGGATTTAAAATGAAACAGTGAATATGAGGCTGAAGTGGAGCTCCAAGGCCTTCTCAGCACGTACACAGGTGTGTTTAACAAGTGTATAACTTTTTCTATAAATTTTTTCCTTTCGTCACACGCAAACTGTGTTTTAGGGCCACTGAAAAACTCCATCAGGGTGAAGATGTTCAGAAACTCTGTGTTTGAAGTGTTGACATACGGACAGCGAAAAGAGATTTAGGCTTCTGACATCAGAGTGTGCGCCACTATCTCCTCTGTGAGGTGTCACAAATGGGGCAACAATTCATGCAATGGCAGAGGTGGTCAAAGATATGCAGGCTCTACCCTTGCTAAGACGATTTTTTTTTACGTTTGCCCATTAATGTGCAGTTACACTTCGACTATACTGAGGAACAGAGACGTCATAATGTGCTTCAGAGGTTACTGTAACCTGTTAGCCTTCTAGTAATGCCGTTTTTTCCCAGGCCTCTGAACGGCCAACATATTTTTCTTCACCTTCTTTGCATGACTGGCCAGCATGGCTTTAGGGTTAGGGTTATATCGTCTCCTGTTGGTCTGGCATGCTCTTGGCAGCACTTCAATAATGTTTTGTGTTTTCATCTGGACAAAGACTTTTTTTTTTTTTTTTTTTAATAAAAGTGCTTGTGTGAACGGGCATTTTTTTTGGAGAATGAAGAAAAACCTGTTTTTTTTTTTTTAAATACAACCTCTACGACACCTCGCAGCCTTCTCCACTTCTTGCTTGTTTTTGCCTTCAGTCTGATCTTCAGAATATTTCAGTGTTTGACCATTTAACCTCTTTAGTTGCCTTGCCAGTATGTTTTTTTTTTTTTTGAGGACAACAGTTCTACAGTGTTAACCCACTATTGATGTAAACTAGGTGGGTGTCTCAAAATAGCGGTATTAACAATTACCATGATAATAATGAAATATTGATATCGTGTTAATAATACACATATGATACACATAGTGTAAATAATTCAGTGCCTTTTCCATCATTTGTATTTCTTCCCACTCCCAAATGCCATCTGCCTTTTCACAATGCATTAAATATAATTCCTCTTTTTGTTCACCTTTGTACCGCCTCTACACACTTGTATTTTTAGTGCGATTCATTTGCCCCAAAAAGGGACAAAAAAAATGGACAATAAACTAAAGTAAACATGAATTTGACTGATGGCATTTCCCCCCAAAATGTTCTATAAATATCGCGATAATATTCTGTACTCTTTTGGCCAAGTGAAAATCTGATATCGTTCCAGCACTAACGTGGACCCACTCAAACTACCAAAAAACTGAGAGGCAGCACTTAAGCTTCAGTCACTACACTGCCTGATCAAGGCAGGAATGTTGCTACGTTATTTCTCCGGCATTGATCCGGCATTGATCAGTAACAGAACCAAATCTATGCCAGTGTAAAATGACACTAGATGCCAACGCTGTTGTGTCACATGCCACGCCTCTTTTGCTTCTCAGAACACCGTCATTTAGTGTAAGTATCAAGGCTGATTACTTTATGTCACATGGGCGATGAACACCCTAAATCACCACCTACTCCCATAGAACTTTTTAATAAGGATAATGAATGAAAAGAGTGGTACAAAAAAAAAACGTGACAAATATACAAATATTTACAGTAACATGAGTCATACCCTGCATATAAAAGAAAATTGGGAGCCAGAGATGGATGTTTTTATAAATGATGAAACATGGGAGAGAGTGTGTGAAGTGGGGAAATAAAGTAACGAGCAGCCCACTACTGAAAGAGATCAACCAGAAATTAAAAATGAGGTATTTCAGAACACCTCTCATTGTATGAAAATATGACAACAGAAGCATGAATTTGTGCAGGAGGGATTGTAAACAGGTTGGAGATCATACACATAATTTTTGGGATAGTCCAAATTGGCCATGTGAATCCCTTCCCAATGTGGCTTCAGTTTTGAACACTGATTTACCATTAGACCCACTGTACTATATTTTAGGAGCAATCACTGATGAAGCTGTGGACAACAGAAAGGTTTACTTGCTGCATAGGCTTTTAGTGGTGGCAAAGAAATTATAACTTTATCTTTGCTCAAACCACCACCTCCCATCCTATCACAAAGGCAACACAGATTAATCAAAGTGTACTCAATGTAAAAAACATAACAGTGAAACCCCTTGTTAAGACAGACAAGTTTTTTTGATCTATGGGCTCCTGTAGTTACTATTTTTTTCTTATATATATTTTTTATCTTATATTTTTTCGAATTTTTTTTTAATATACTAATTTAACTGTGAATTAGACCAAACTCAATATTTGTTCCTTTTAATGTATTTTTACTTTTAATTAATTTATTTTGAAGACTCTTCCCCATGTGTATGCACACATATTTTATAAGTTGTGTGTTTGTTTGCCGAGCTGTTGATATGTTGTTGTTTTTTATGCTATGTATAATTCAAATTTGACTAAATGTTTTGTTAAAAAAAAACAAGTTGGAATAATGGCTGCTCTTCTTTACAGTAGTATTGTGGAATCTCTGTTTAAAAAGGGTACTGTTAAATTTTAAAAGCAGAATCCTGGAGCAAAGAGTGATGATATGAACTCTCCAAATATTTATGAACTCCTGTGTATTTGCATACATTATTCTTGATATACAGAGTGCTGCCAGAAACCACTACAGTCACTATAAAACTAAACTACATGCTTAAACGTACCTAAATCTGTGTCATCAGTGACCCAACTGTGCTGTCTATTTTACTCGACTGTGCGCTGTATATTTTGAAATGTGAGGTAAAAAATGAGAGATAAAATCTTATGGCGCCGATACATTTACATTTTACCCCACGGTTAAGATTTGATGACTGACTCTACATCTGTAAGCACTACCTATCTTCTTAAAGGGCAGATATTTCAAACTGGAGCTGGTGTTATTACACTCTTCGGCAGTCTTCAGAGGCCCGAAATATTACAGCGTAATTCAATAAATCCTTGCCGTCTCTTGCCAGCATTTATTGAAAAAGGCACAAACAATAAATAGCTCGCTAACATGCAAATGACTCGCTGGCGAATGATCAGAGCAGTAAACAATCTTTTTAGTGCTCCAATTAATATTCATTATCATGACAATCTCCCTTCCTCTCGTATCTAAACTGGATCAGCACATGTTTATTAGATTAAAAGGCAGGATAGATGGCAGGGTTACTGGAGGGGGTAAAGAACACAAGAGGGTGATGTGAGGGAGCTGATGAACGCCGATAGCGAAACAAATTTCTGATTAGAAAAAAAAAAAAAAGAAGAAGAAGCATCCTCCAATCTAGGTAACACAACACTGAAAATCTGGAGAGGAGCCCGGCCCGGCAGATTCTGCCATAAAACAGTGAACAGTTCCACAGAGACATGCCAGGGGGAAAATATGGCCCCACTTCAGGCCTAGTGGCAAAGTAGTTATGGTGCTTAATAAAAACACAGCTCTGTAATGGCGGGACACTCCATCTGATGGTACTAGCTAAAGTGGGGCTGTGCAACAAAGGGATGCAGTCATGGAGTGAATGAAGTGAATCAGCGGGTGGGTATAACAAAACAGATAAAGGGGCCTCTTGTGCACTGCCAAAGAGAGCAGTGAAGTGTGCAGTTAAAAGTTGCTGCTGTGTACCCGTGAGTCAGTGCGAGTGTCAACGTTTGGTTCGGATGAGTAGGCAAGAGAAAGCATCTGTGTTGTTGAGTGTAAGTGTGAAAAGACTTTTGAAAAAAAAAAAGGTTTGGGTATGCTGAAAGTGAACATTCAGTTATTTAGAGCAGGCTGGTCTCTACTGTGAGACAGAAATTAGTGAAGATATGGCTGGGAGTGATCCTGGCTGGGTCTGACCTATCAGTGAGAGGAGCAGGTGTGTGTGACAGTTGAGAGGAAAAGGTTGACTGAGTTTTAAATAAGAGGACAAAGCTGGTGTGACCTTGATGATGCAGGATGAGAAAACGGGTAGAGGACGAGAAGGAGGAAAACACACACACAAACAGAGAGAGAGAGAGATGGGATGAAAGCTGGGTGAGTTTTGAATACAGAGAGTTCTCCGTGCACCTTCTTGATGCGGGCGTAGTCAATGAGGCGGGCATAGGCGCTGGTGCCAGCGATGATGAGCTTGGGCCGGAACAGCTTGGCCGTCAAGTCCATCTGGTCGTAGTCTATAAGTCCTGTTGCAGTCTGCAGAGACACGAAGAGGGAGACAGATTGAGGAGAGAGTGAGAGAAAAAAAAGAGGTAGAGAGGGAGGAGAAGAAGTGGAGGATGAATATGAGAATATTAGAGGGAGAGTAAGGGTCAGGAGGAAAGAAAAAAGGAACATGAGAGGATGAAAAAAAGTTGTCAGATATCTGGAGGATCAAGAGCAAACATATCAACACGGAAGAGAGATTTTTTTCCATTTGAAGCTCATTTGAAGCAGCTGCATTTGAAGTACTTTGGCTACCTTAAAAGGGGAAGGAATTTATCGAAGGGAGACATTTCAACCTATCATATCAAGGAGGAAGATGGAGCAATTGCGGTAATGCACCCCTACTTATCCTAATTCAACCTTTCAGGGATCTCCTCAAGTGGTGTGACGAGGCCGAACAGATCAGAGGTTGGTTTGGAGACTGTACCTGCTCTTTTCATTCAAATAAGCACTTTGAGATATATGCTAGATGATTCATTGTTCGTGGGGTTGTACGTCTGGGGCACATGAAATGAAGTCAGGCTGGAACGCTCAAATGACCAGTGAGTCTTGAGCCTGAGCCAGTTTCCCTCATCTACTCCTCCTCTCAGCATCCGAGCAGAGAGACAACACAGGCGAGAGAAAGAGGACAGGATGAGCGGAAAAACAAAGTGAGAGACAGAAAGGATGGAGAATAAGGGAGACACAGACAAGAAAAAGAAGTGAGAAAAGGAGGAGGGAAAGCTTTATTTAGACAACCTGATAATCTCCCATCTCCAGAGCACATCTATGGATGCCCCCTCACTCCATCAAGCTGCTCATTGTGAAGACAGAGCCAGTGGTGCTGGCCAGCCTGTCGATTTCCCATTATCTCTCTCGCAGAGGGGTCCTGCCTGCCCATACATCAGCAGGTCTGGACATGCAGACTCTCATGGCCATCCATCAGCTGCTACCAACACCAGCACACAACTATGACCCCAGGAATAAAATACTATACACTAATACACGATGCACCCACATCTGAGGGACCCTGGTGGAACAGATCTCAATGCTGCTGGAAAACAGCACACTGAATATTTTACGTATTATACTAAATGAAAAGCACTGTATGGTTGCATTGTGAGGGAAGAGGCTCATATATCAACCAAACACCTGCGTTTAAGGGATCACAGCATTTCTCTTACGTCTTTCTCCTCTGTTTATTTAAATCAAAACCCTATCACTAAACTGTGTTTTTAGAGGACAGACCAAGTCCAAAATATCTGGCATAAATTTAGATTTTTGTGCTTATGGATGATTCGTAATTTCCTGTTCTTTATTCGTGTTGTTTCAGTCAATGTCTCCAATAGAAGTAGTAAATAGTCCAATAAACACTGATCAGCCAAAGCATTAAAAACACTGACAGGTGAAGTGAACAACACTCATCATCTTGGTACAATGCAGTGTTCTGTTGAGAAACCTTGGTCTCTGACATTCGTGTGAATGCCACCAGACATGCTCCACCCGCCTAAACACCAATGCAGACCATGAACTCCACTTATGGCAACACCACTCCCCAGTAACATTGGCCCCCAGCAGGACAATGCGCCATGCCACACAACAAAAACTGCTCAGGAATGACCTGAGCAACAGGACAAAGAGCTCAAGGCGTCGACCTGTTCTCCATACTCTCTGGATCCCCATGTGATCAAACATCTGTGGGACGTACTTGTACCCCACCTCACAACCCACAGGACTCAAAGGTTGTGATGCCAGGCACCAAAGGACGCCCTGCAGAGGTCCAGTGTCCATGCCTAACAGGTCAGAGCCAAGTCTGGTCCAAGGAGCATCCACCATGGATGGGGTATACCTCTGGAGCCCCAGCACGTCCCTCAAATGTTTGATCAGATTAAGATCTGGGGTATTTGGAGGCCAGGTCGACACTTTGAGCTTTCTGTCATGTTCCTCGGGTCATTCCTGAGCAGTTTTTGTGGTGTGGCATGGTGCGTTGTCCTGCTGGGGGGGCACTGCCATCAACAAGTGTTGTTGCCATGAGGGGGTTTATTTTGTCAGCAACGATGTTCGAGTGGGTGGAGCACGTCAAGCAGCATCCACATGAATATCAGGACCAAAGGTTTCCCAGCAGAACATTGCACTGTAACAAGATGATCAATGTTACTCACTTCACCCACGAATGGTTTAAATGTTTTGTCTGATCGGTGTATTTGTGATTTCTTTAGTTTATAATCACCTGAAAATGAGAATCACTGTACTTTCGTTACCTTAGAATGAGCCATTTATCTACATATGGAGTGGAGTCACCATGTTGTTTCTACAGTAGCTCTTAATAGAGCCGTTTGCATTTTGCTTCGGCCACCCTAGTTCTCCTACACGCTAAGCATACGGCAGAAGTTTCAGTTGCTTGCTATCTACGACCTCACAGCTACATGCCACTAAATCCTACACACTGGACCTTTAAAAAAGACAATGTGCTCAGTTGGATCAAAATGAGCAATGTGTTGTTACTTCAAGTTTTCAGAGGTGATAACTATTGATCAGGCTGACTGAAATTGTTGTGTACTATATTGCAAACATAATGACAGCAATAGAAAACAAAAGTACTGTTTACTGTAAGCAGCATATATACTACATGTTTCTGTGGTTTGGTCTTTCTCCACTCTTTTAACATCTCGCTCCCAGTCACTATTACAGTAATCTCACAAAACCAGACCTGGCAGTTGACCCCGTCATAAAACCACACTAAAGACAAAAACACTCTGTGACTGGTTTAAAGGAATACAAACAACCCAGTCATCTCGGGGAGCCCTAAGCCCAGGATGCAGCAACACGCAGACAGCGGAGGGTGAGAATTCAGTCTGAAATAGGCGTCCAATGGCAGGGTCATGCGCACAGTCTACATCCTGTGAGTCAGACTACTGCTACAGTGTATTGCAAACACGGCCAAAAACACCTTATACACAACATACTGTACAGCACATTCAGTTTACACAAAGTCTTTGTGTGGTTTAACTAAAAATACCAGCAGAATTTACTTCATCCAACATCTGTAAAATTAAGGGCAGAATCTAACAAAGAAGCAGAGCTGATCAATAGTGCTACTGAAAGATGGGAGACCTTGAACAGTGCAAAGTGCTGCAGCAGAACAAGCAACGCTTTGCTCAAGCAGATGTCAGACATTTGAGAAGCCTGTGGCCCCCGACACATGGGCAGCTCTGACCAGCAGTACTGGTCATGTGGTAGACGGTTCATAAGTCACAACAACAGACTGCCTGCTGTTATCTGGACATTATTGGAATTTAGAAAACTCCTTTCATTTAACACTGAAAGAGGGTCAAAATATATCAATGTAAAAAAAGTATTTTCAAATATTATTTCAGATGCGTCTGCCTCACAACTTTTCTGACACTATAACATAAGATGCCTCTATCACTGTTGTCCAATTCCCATTGATTTTACTGCTGATGCTGTTCCTCACCGTTACCAAAATAAGCTAACGGTTAATCCCTGATATGACACGGTCCACATCTGTTGTTGTTGAGCAACTGATGTAAGCTGAAATCAGTAGTAGGGGTCTCTACTTACGTTTAGCTTGTAAGGCATGGACTCAAAATAGATTGAGGTTGCTGAGATCCTCTTTACGTCAGACATATAGCCATGGGTCAGACTGTGGTGAAAAAGAGGAATGAGTTAACAGATGGAAAATCAAGTGAGAATAACCGTCACACTACACTGCGAACAACTTGATTTTTTTAGGTGCAAATTACAAACAAGTGTTGACTCAAGAGGAAACTGGGGTAGCAGAGAGAAGTGTGAGGGAAAGAGAAAAATAAGTAACATAGTGCAGGTTAGGATTAAAAAGAGAGCAGCTGTGACTACTCACTGTCCTCCGTCGGGCAGGTCCAGGCCCATGATGCGGTCATGGGGGTTGAGCACAGCGGTGTAGACAGGCGAAGTTAGCGGGGGAGCCAGAGTACGGCTGGACGTTGACGCCCCACAGAGCTGGGTCCAGGTCAAAGGCCTCCAAGGCTCGTTTCTGACACAGCAGCTCAATTTGGTCGACCACTTCTGCTCCACCGTAGTATCTGAGGGAGGGAATGGAAAAAAGACACCCATAGGCCATTCAGTAACAGATGCATCACTCCTGCAGATAACCTGCTGGATTAAGCTTTACTATTAATTCAATTTATCTGCAATAACTGATTTTTTGGCCACTTGTGGACAGCAGGAACAAGTTATAAACACAACATTGACATATCATCACCTTTTAAGGGTTATACAGGTGTACTTGTTAACTAACAGTTGCATATTTAAACATCCAGCAGTTACAGAGAAACTTTATACCTTACTTAAAATTGCTCCTCTGGTCATATAAGTTCAACATTCACTCTATTTTAGCTCTGTTTTTGGTCTCCTCCAACTGCTGAGAGAAATATCTGGCTCTCTAGCTGCTAACTGCTCCACTATGTTCACCAGCTCATTACTCATCTTTGTCTACCATTTGGTGCTGCGCAGGTAGTGTACAGAGGTTTTTATAACCCATTTCACTGGAAACAGACGACTGCTGTGGCCGAAAACTACGCTAGTGGTGAGAGTGAACCTAAATAGTAAAGCTGCAGCTGAACAGACAAACAACGAGCTGGAACTTGCTCTGACGCTCAGTGAAGTAGAGTGGAGCTACAGATTGGGGTGATAATTCTCTGTAGCTTAACCACTGCAAGTGACCCCTTTAACACTGTCATTTTAAACATTGTTTTTACAAGTTTTGGTTATAAGGACAGGATGCAATTAAGTCCTAATCACACTGGAGGGGAGAACAAGTCATCTCTTTATATTGACTGAAATGAAGGTGCCTCCTTGTTACTTGTGTCTGCAAGCAAACGACAGAAAAATTCCTAAAACCTGCTGTGTGGTGGGATGCACTCGTAACAGGGTAAAGAACCCAAACCTAAGTTTTTATAAGCTGCAAAACCAAAAAGCTGAGCCTTAACGTGACAAAAGTAGATATTACATTGGAGATGTAGCTAAATTTTATAAAGCTGAGGTGATTAAATAAGTTCATTCATTCATTTTCATAACTGCTTATCCTGTTGGGGGTCGCAGGGGGGCTGGAGCCTATCCCAGCTGACACTGGGTGAGAGGCAGGGTTCACCCTGGACAGGTCACCAGACTATCACAGGGCTGACACATAGAGACAGACAACCATTCACACTCACATTCACACCTACGGACAATTTAGAGTCACCAATTAACCTGCATGTCTTTGGACTGTGGGAGGAAGCTGGAGTACCTGGAGAAAACCCACGCTGACACGGGGTGAGCATGCAAGCACCGCACAGAGGGGCTCCCACACCCGGGATTGAACCAGGAACCCTCTTACTATGAGATGACAGTGCTAACCACCACACTACTGTGCCGCCCCCACCACCCCCAGTGGGGACATTTTTATTACTCTTTTTTCTTCTTCTGTCTTTTCTTCCTCATTTTTGATGTTAGATTTGTTAGATGTATTCAACATTTTCTTTTCTCTTCCACATTTGTGGCCATTCAGTGGGATCATTTCTTCAAGGTTAACAAGGTAAGGAGAAGGGACACTGAGACAGACCAGTGATACTGAGTTTGTCAATAAAACATTCCCAATCTGGTAGACATAGGTTGCTAAAATAATCCTTTGATATGACAAAATCTTGTGGGTTTTTTTTGCTAGCTACAGGCATTTTGTTAGCATCTCAGCCCTTGGTTGCATATCGTGGTGCTGACTGTGCCCCCTCCAGTGGCTGCGGTTGCAGAGTGTGTTGCGCTCCGTTTCCATTGCCACTTTAACTATCAGCAATGTCTGTGACCAATCTTACATTAGCCACAAATGGCGGTGTATGTCCCAGACATCCAGAGCAACCTAGACCAGTGTTAACCCGACACTACCAGGGTAGATCTGGGACATCGCAGGTGAAAATACTCATCAACCCTTTCCAGTGGAATTACAGATGAAGGAGCAACAGATGGCTACAGTACAAACCACTCATTCATTGAGATCATCATTTTTGTTTCATTACATTAAAGTGCAAACAGCAGATGAGTAGGATGTGGGGAAAAAAAATAAAAACTAAAAACACATTCAGTGGGAGGGAGATTTATGGTAGGCTTGTATTCCAGGAATCAAAGGCATCAGATGAGAGGCATTTCAAAACATGTCAGCTCTCTGTTTGCTGCTGATAAATGTGAATTATCTGAGGGAAATAATAGAAAATAGAAAAACTGGAAATAGAAAACATGCAACTATCAGCCTGGGCACTGAATTCCTCCAATGTATCCCCTCAGGAATCTTCTTTGGCAAAGCAGAGGCTGTGGATTATTGGCTGTGTGGTTGGCATGTACTATTATGGGGCAAGCTAGAGAACACAGTATAAATCAGTATGTGTGTGTCTATGTGTGTGTGTGTGTAACAAATATCCTAAAGCAGAGAATATCAACAGTGTTAATAAGCTGGGGTGTGGCTGAATAAACACTCACCTTCTCCCTGGGTAGCCTTCGGAGTATTTGTTGTTCAGACAGGAGCCCTGAGCTTCCAGAGCTGCTCGACTGCAGAAATTCTGTGGTGAGAACACACACAAGCAAACACACACACTCAGATCAATGGCGCGAGTGGACAGAAGGGACAAGGACGGCAAATTAAAGTCTGTTAAGTGATAGTGAGAAATCCCCCTCCAGCTAAAGGCAATCATTACAGTATTGAACCTCTGGACTTCCATAGACTAACACTCTGCACTTCACAATGCTTATCACCTCGCTGCTGGAGGAAACAAGATAATGTAATAAACTTTTCTGCACATGCTGAGAAACATCGCTGTGGCCCTTTTTTAATCATTTTGCAATGCATTTCCAAGAAAAATAAATTTCAGCGTGTGTGGTTTGCTGCAGGAGTATAATAATACCTCACAAGTTTTTCTTTATATCTTGTCCTTCTGCTAGAAGACAAAAAAGATGTCAGATATTTTTGTTTAATATACAACACCAGTCTCTGATACTGGACCCATTCACTCACACATTTTATTCTGTTGATTTATTTGACTTGACTTCTTAATGTTGTATTTTCTATTTGAGAGCTGGACCAATTTTGATTCATATTTTCATTTCCTAAGCAAAAATACCCAAAACTTCTTTGTTCTAGCTTCTTAAATGAGAGGATGATTCAGTTTTTCTTCATCTACTGTGATTATTTACCTGAATATCTTTGGTTAATATCTAACAAACAATGAGAAGAGGTCATTTTGGGCCATAGAAAACTGAATTTGTCACAGTTTTCTGACATTTTAAGGGCCGACTGTTTTATCAAGACCATAATCAGTAGATTAATCGATGATGAAAACAACCGTTAGTTGCAACCGAAATTTCTACCAACTAGAGATGTTCCTAAAAACAAATTTCAAGACTAGTCGACAAGTCTAACAGTACAAAAACACTCTGAAAGCACTTAAAAATTGAACACAATTAATTTTTGAGGTTAAATGTCTGGAAAAAAACAAAACATTGTGAACGTTACATGAGCCATCTGAAACTCACTTTGCCGCGTGCATTATGAACACTGCAAAATATCCAACAGAATAACATGACAAGTTATTAAAAAATCAATATTCTTAAGGAAAATAAATCTTGAGGAAATGTGCCTGATTATTACGGGATTTTAAATGGATGAACGCAATCACATAAAATAATAATAGTTTCCTATAAATGTAACTAAGATTTCTAATTAATTAGATAATTATGTTTATATGGTTTCTGGTATTTTTGTTTTTATGTATATGTGTATGCATCTGTGTACAAGTATGTGTGTATTTTTTATTTTATTTTATTTTTTTAATTTTTATTCATTTAGTTTGTTTTTTAAAATTATGGTTAACTATAAATTCTTGTTTATTTATAGAAGATAAGTCTATCGTTTAACTAAGAAAGTTTTGTTATAAATGAACAAAAAGCCAATAAATGATAATAAAAAAAGTTTAATCAACCAGTGCGTCTGGTATGTTTACCAAGGAAAGCAATGTCCCCCACTACAGCTTGAAACCCTCTGATTCTCTCCTTGAACTTCTTCTCTTAAGACTTCCTCCATTTTCTTTTTTTTGGAAGAGTAAATTGTTGCTGTTGATTGAAAACTTAATTTGAACAGAAGTATTTTGTTCATGCTTGAGATAAAGAAAGGTCGTCCACCAACCTCTTTCAGAACTTTGTACAAATTATGTACAAAGAACAACAACATTAAAATATGAATAAAAAAAAAGGAAGGCACCATGTTGATAAATAAGACTCAAATCAGGATTGGGTGCAAAATAAATGCGATTACTACTACTTACAACTACAGCCTAAACAGTGCAAATGAGTTGGAGTGACTACCTGTTACATATACTGCACAAATGTCTGCTGTCTTGACGGTGTAACTGACTCTGGATACCTCTTTTGGAACGGCCTCCTGACACTTACTGTAGCACTTAAGATAAGATAAGATATACTTTATTGTCCCCAAGGGGAGATTTGGCTTGGGCAACAGTGCTGCACACAGCTGCAATCAACTTACTGTATATTATCACTCTGGCCAGTAATAAAGTCTGACACAGACACACGCAAACACAAAGGGTACAGTCTGGGCTCCACTCTCACTCTCCCTTATTGAGGTGTGTCTGTGCGTGTGCGTGTGTGTGTGTGTATGAGAGTGTGTGTGGTTATGCTAATGCTTCACCTGGAAGCCAAAAGGAGATCAAGGGAGATAACAGCTCCAGTAAAAGCTCTCTGCTGCGTCCGTCTGTCATGCCGACGACTGTGCATATATTACAAAGGGAAATGCATTTGCTTCTCAGTGTCTTGAAGTGGGTGTGCAGGTGTGTGTGTGTATTTGTGTGTATTTGTGTGTGTGTGTGCCGACACGTGGTGAAATGTATGTCTTTTCATTCAAGGAATGCCTGCCTGAGCTGTACTGTGATGTGCCTTGCAGAGTGAGGTGGGGAGGAGGCAGAATGAAGATATCAGCTTTATCTCACACTAGAGCGGTCAGGCTTTGTGTAGAGAGGGGGCCGATATACTCCACTGAACAACTACTGTGGCGAAGAAGAAACAGGAGGAGAGAGAAACAACACGAGATAAAACCTCTTCTGCTTTTTTGAATAGTAAAATTTTTCCATTTCACACCATCCAGCCCTGGAATGAAAACAAAGAGTGAACCTGAATGTTTCTGAGCTGCTCTTGCTTACAGAAAATAAAGTATGCTGTGAACATCTTCACTATTTTAAACAGTTTTATTTGCTTAATGTGAATTTGTTTTTTGTCAGAGTTCATGATATCTGTTTTATGACTTGTGTGTTGAACCCAGAAGGTCAATACTGTACAGTATGAGTCCTGATAAACTACTGATACAGGCTTTTCTGTCAATGTTGCCAGCAGAAGTACGGAAGAGATGATACAACCAGAAGTCCATTCATTCATTCGTTCATTTATACTGCCAAATCATTAATCAGAAGAGATAAGACGTTCTCAGCTATCTGCACTGCCAACACACGAGGGAGGTCCTGCCAGATTTTACAGGCACTGAGTGTTTCCATTGAGTGTCTTTGTTTGAAAGAGTCAATGCAAATTGGTACGGGATGGGTCCTTACACCGATCAGACAAAACATTAAAACCAGTGGTGGGTGAAGTGAATAACATTGATCATCTTGTTACAGTGCAGTGTTCTGTTGGGAAGCCTTTGGTCCTGGAATTCATGTGGATGCTACTTGAGGCGCTCCACCAATCTAAACACCATTGCAGACAAAATAAACCCCCTCATGGCAACAGCACTTATTGATGGCGATGGTCCCTTGCAGGATAATCCACCCTGCCACACCACAAAAACTGCTGAGATGACCCAAGGAACCGGACAAAGAGCTCAAGGCGTCAACCTGGCCTTCGGATACCCCAGATACCAATCTGATGTAACATTTGAGGGACCTTCTGGTACCCCAGAGGTACCCCAATCCACAGTGGGTGCTCCTTGGACCAGATCTGGCTCTGATCTGTCAATGCAATGGGCCAGTTGAGGTGGTTTGGGCATCTGATCAGGATCCTCCTGGGCGCCTCCCATTAGAGGTGTTTGGGAATCTGGGATTTGAGGAATTTGGAGGCCAAGTCCACGCCTAAAGCTCTTTGTCACATTCCTCGGGTACATTCCTGAGTAGTTCTTGTTGTGTGGCATGGTGCATTGTCCTGCTGGGGGGCCACTGCTACTGGGGAGTGGCGTTGCCATAAGGAGGGGTGCCTGGTCTGCACTGGTGTTAAGGTGAGTGGAGCATGTCAGACGACAACCACATGAATGTCAGAGCCCAAAGTTTCACAACAGAACATTGCACTGTGACAAGACGATCAATGTTATTCACTTCACCTGTCAGTGATGTAATGTTTTGACTGATCGGTGTGTATTCTACTGAAGACTGACAGTGATAAATATTTTACTTTGTAGTTCAAACTATCTGACAGCATGCCAACTCAATAGCAACATATTGAGGCACTGGCAAACAATGTGCTTGACTGAGTCAAAAAAACACAGTTAAAACTCACAAACATAACATCATTTATATCTGTGAAAGATGTCTTACCTCAGATGCAATGAGCTCCAAGCCGCGGCACTGCCTGTCCTTCTCCTTTACCAGCAGATCCCACATCTCGGGGTCGTCCTGAGCCAGGCTTTCTTGGCCCGTCCATGCACGATCCTCATCCGCTGTACGTGTGGCGGCATGTGACTGCTGGCAACGTACACTGAGACGGAGTGGGGCTCGCTGGCACAGTGGCTGTGGGCAGAAGAGAAGTTGCAGAGTTGGGGGAGATGATGAGAAAGAGGGAAAAGGATCAATAGAAAGTATATTAGTTTTACACAGATATAACAGTTATTGTGAACACATTCTGTAATACTAGATCATTGCACTAAAATGGGTCTCACAAAGACTGACACAAGTTGCCAGGGTTTTATCTCATCCTGCAGATTTAGCTATTTAGCCAAAATCTTACTAATTCATTTAAAAATTCCATAGCTTTAATCAAAGTACGGCGAAGAGTAAGACTACAGTACGTGTTGCAAGATTTCTGACATCATCAGGAACGTTTACCAAGATGAGAAAATCATTTTTAATGTGTATGTGTTGAGGAAGAAAGCAATTAAACAAGCATTTTGGAGACATCGGGACATTAGATGGAGGATTATTATTCTGCAGAATGTATTTGATGATTTTACATATTTGAGTTGACACCCTGATTTGTCCTAAATAAATACGAGACATTTCAAGTCCCCTCCTCTGTTCCTCACACACTCTAATATGTGGCCCAGTATAATTAGAAACTGGCGTGTTTGCATGATATCAATAATCAGCATGGTTGTTCAATTATGCCTCTATCAGCACTTCTACAAACTGAGGGACTGACTTTTACAGCCTCAGTGTACCGAAGGAGGCATACAGAGAACAGATTCAGCACTTCCTGCTTATCTAATCTGGACCGGAGCTGGCGAGTTCTCCTGCTGCTGCTGCTGCTGCAATGCCTGATCATGTGAGTGTGCACAGTCCATACAATTTTCACTGTCTCTGCCTCTTTTTTTTAGTTTAACATGAATCTAATACTGGCTTAAATTCTGGTTCTTTCACTGACTTGGTGTTGCTGCAGAAGATTCTTTGCATAGATAACATAAACCCTCTGTAGGCACTAAAAGATGACCATGTGTTACAGCTGTATGTGTGCTCGTCTGTGCTTAAATTCCCTTTATAAACCCAAATCAACAGGGAGGACACTGTGTGGGTGAACACTCAGAAGAAAGGATCTTTGACAGGTTGATTGCCTTCAAAACAAATTGGCTCACTCCAGTCATTTCATCAACAGTATGATGATGACTGTGTGTTGAGATCAATCGCACCACTGCCAACATATAGTTATCATCTGTACAGGTGTGCTGGGGTGTGAGGGACAACCTCCCTTTAATAGCACCATTAAAAAGCAATTAACACAATGCTCAGGACCGGTTGAGGACACCCATGTGAGGGGGAAAAAAATGCAATTTATGCTTATTCCACGTAGTGTAAAAAATGTTTGGGTACTCCATCTTTTGTAGAGGCTTTATAGCATTGTAAATCCAGGCAAGAAAAAAACTCTGTAGTTTCCGACGTTTTAAGACAAAACATTAAGAATGTTAATGTTGGGCAGAAATAATAAAAGCCGTCTGACTGACCACGGTCTCATAATTCAACATCCTTTGTAAAAGAACGGTTAATAAGAAGCCTTTATCCTCAGGAACAGCTTGCAGATAGTTTATCTACTCCATCGCTGTTGGGCCCATCCTCTCTACTCCGCCTCTTCATCTGCTCCCCGGGGTGGCAGAGGGGGCAGCGGTGACACACCAGGGGAGGCAACTGGCACATTAATGGCCGATTTCTAAGAGTCTCTACTCTGGCCTTCTGTCACCGGTGGCAGTGTCGATGGTGGAAAAGGGGAGAGGGCCCCCCCTCTGGGTTCTGGAAGAAGATGAGGGCCTGGGGAGACAGGTCGGGCTGCCTCTGAGGACAAGTTTCTCGCTGAGAAATCACACGGGTCATTAAATCTTGACGGGAACTGTCCTTCGCTGTCTGCGCTTCAGCTGGGACACACCGAGGCCAGGGAAAGCAGTGGCAGAAAACCCAACACAAGCCAACGCTGCCATGGTTATAGCGTAACTGACGACTGCAAAACAGACAAGGGTGCCTCTCCCCCCTCCTCCTCCGCCTTCATCCCTGCTTTCCTTTTCCCAACCTCGTCCTGTCCCCGTCATGTCACCCAACGCTGCTAAGCACACCCAGCCAAGTAGCACTCATGCAGCATTTTTAATACTTTGTCTTGTCATGGATATCGCTTCCATTTTTCCAAACGGGACAGCACTGAGCTCAGACAAACAACACACAGGTCAGTCCCTGCGGTCTGCCTCTCCTCTCTCCTGCCTCATCTCCCAGCCCTGATCATTACGGGAGATTAATTAATAAACACAAGATAAACTGATCCGAGAAAAAGTGAGAGCCAAGATACAAGAACCAAATATGTCACAGTGGGACTATTTTTAGGCGACAGATGATGCTGTCGTTTGAAGGTGAACTTGATGAAAACTGTGCTGTGAGAAAAGGGGCGGGATAGGCCACATCAACCTGGGCGCCGAACACACGATAATGGCAGAGTCACAGATGCACTGCAAACTGCGTGACAATGACAAGGTAATCGTTGGCAGTTTACCTTCTCTGTCAAACATCTGTGCCCAAAGACCAATGGTGGAGAGGAAGAAAGGGGAAGAAAGAAAATCATTTCATTAATCCTTGTTTGGTATTTTTTTTTTTTTTGCCCATTTCCTGAAGAAGCTCCTGAGGCGAGTCAATTTTACAGATGACTGCTGTCCATCAGCGGCCATACCAAACAACAATCAGCCAGGTAACAGAAGCAAAACAGAAGGGACTAGAGAGGTGAAACAGTGAGGAAAAAAAAAAGATATGTAAGGTTAGAGAGAAGAAGTGTCAACAGGGCAGCAGCATCCGTCAGTCTGACACGTAGTTGCCTCTTTCTCTGTCACTGACTAATAGCAGGGCTGTCCGTTACAAATTGCCCTGTGATTCAGTCTAGATAACACCAGACTGAGAAATCTGGATGGGGTGAAGAGGCGTGAAGGGACGGAGGCTGAGTCCAGGGCGACTCCACTCTATTCGGGTCAAAGGGTTGTCAGGGTGACAATCAGAGACTTAAGCAATGCCGGCGACGAAGGCCAATCTCCAGGAGGCGTGGGCGGTGGAACGATACATTCAGGCTATAATCTTTTCACAACACGTCTTGTGGTGATGGTGAAAGAGCTCCACACTGAGCTTACAGGTAACTGAAAGGTGTCATACTACATGCTGAAGCCTGTACTGTTGACACTGTCAGGGTGTGTCCACAGTGCTCTCATTGTCTCTGTCAGGTGAGGTTTGGTAAATAAAAAACAAAAACACTTAACAAGGTTTTCCTGCACTGTAAAATCTTCTTCGGGCCGCCTATAAGCAATTTTGAGCCATTTTAATATGACATAATCAGTCATAAAACTCACTTTATCTCCATATCACCACTAACAGGGGAGAAAATCAGTTTATGTTGGTTTTCCAATCACTGGAAATCTAAAGAAAATAAAAAGGGCTGGCTGGTGTGTGTAGCAAACTTGATCTGGACTGCAACTTATAATTATTATCAATTAATCTGCCCATTATTTTCTAGATAATCAACTGATCTTTTTGTCTATAATACGTTAGAAACTACTGAGAATTGCCTGGTATAATTTTCCATGGCCCAATGCAACATTTTAACACAGTTAAATATTAAATTTAAATTGATATAAGACAGATAAAGCAGCACATCCTCACTTTTGAAAAGCCTGGATTAGCATGTGTTTACTATTTCTTTAAAGGTATACTATGTAGGAATTGTCACTTACTGTTTCAACACAGTATCACCGGCTAAAGTAAGAGTGAAGGCAAATCCCTGATTTACTCTGCTTGGCGTATTTGTGTTTTTTTGTCCTGTGTCTGCAATTTTTGTAGTTGCTCCTTGGATGCCTGCTGCTAACAGTCTGGCATCTGGTCACTACTTTTTATAAAGTCCTGACCCTACTTCCGTGGTTTGCCTAGCAACGTCCCGAACACAGCAAAATTAGAAAAATAAAAAATAAAAATACAGTCAGAGGGCAGCATCTCCACAAATAAATACACTTACATACTTTTTTAGTGGGTCATAAGAGGTGACAGAGAGGCATTACTTTTGTTTGAATCTACGCATTGTTTTTAGGAAAATCCTGTATAGTATTCTTTAACTTAACTGATGATTTATTAAATGTTGTCATTCATTCATTCATTTTCCGCAAACCGCTTATCCTGTTATGGTACTTAAGGGGGGCTGAGGCCTATCCCGGCTGACATTGGACAAGAGGCGAGGTACAACCTAGACAAGTCGCCAGCCTGTCACAGGGCTGACACATACAGTATGTTTACATGCACGCAGTAGTCAAGGTAAGCTCACAGCTCAGCTAATCAGTCAAGTCGGACTTCTTGTCTTGTTTGAGTATACATGCAGAAGAGAAAATCGAATTTCCGACCAAGTACGTCTGACTCTGCCTCGATAGGTGGCGCTGTGTCCTTTTTAATATAGTGCCTATTGAACTAGTTCCAGCTGACCCGAAGAGGAATGATAAATTAAATTAAATAAATCTGAGTTTCTCGTTTTCCTACCATCCATAAACTTCAAAATGGTTAGCTCCTTTAAAAAGCATGAATGTAGTTTCCTCATCTGTCCAGAAGTGCGTCCTCTGCTTTGCGGTCGCCATGGTGTGTGTTTGTTTGTTTGTTTTTCCGGAAGTGAACTGCTGCTACGTTACCTCCTTCTTCTTCCAGGTGAAAGCCCATGGAAGAAAAAGTGGTGCATGCGCAGAACGCAGAGTCCGACTCCAGTCAGACTAAGTGGATACATGCAGCAATAATTCGACTTTCAATTGAATTATCTAGGTGTGTTAGCCGAGCTACGGATAGTCCAATTTCAGTCGGACTAAGCTGTTTACATGCATTTAAAAGTCCGGTTTCAGTCGGACTAAGCCAATAATTTGATTTTCTCAAGCTGCATGTGAACGTACTGATAGAGACAGACAACCATTCACACTCACATTCACACCTACGGACAATTTAGAGTCGCCAGTTAACCTGCATGTCTTTGGACTGTGGGAGGAAGCTGGAGTACCTGGAGAAAACCCCCGCTGACATGAGGAGATCATGCAAACTCTGCACAGAGGGGGTCCCCCACCCGGTTCCGAACCAGAAGCCCTCTTGCTGTGAGGCTACAATGCTAGACAATGCACCACCGTGCCACTAAATGTACTTATCCTTTCTTTGTGTCACTGAACTGCTCTACATGTGCTTCATTTGGATGCAGACAACTTTAGTGTGTTCATAAAGATGTAAGGCTTAACACATGCATGAGGTACACACAGCAGTCGTGTGAAGTATCCCAAGACACCGGCAGATGTTTGTTTGTTTGATGTGTCTTTAGGCTGGTCTTGACATGGGGAACACTTGAAAATTTTGAAGGTAGTGGCAGCCATCTTTCATGGAGCCCAAGTAGCTTCCGGCAACTTATAAACATCACTGCTGCATAAAAAAACGGATCAAGCCATGAAACTGGGCTGAAAAATATATATGTGTGTTTCTGTTCTGCTCCTGTTAAATGAATAAATCTGAATTCAACTAGCTAAGGACGAACCCTGCTGGGACAGTGTAATGGTAGTCTGTGTCAAAAAGTGACGTGTATAAAAGCATTAAATTGGAATTTTAGTGGTGTTGGTGTGGGAGGTGACGAAGCCAGACAGGCAGTGTTTAGGGTGACACTGAAAACTATTTCTGAGCCAACTTAAAAAAGGAGGTTAAAACAAACTTCCTTGAAGCATATTGTTGGTAATAATGAACGCACCAACACCACTGTGTTGGTTCATGTTGGCAACAAAAAGATGGGAAAAATGTCTTTGCCTTATTTCTAACAGAGTCAACCTGTGTTTCCTGTAACTTTAAGAAATGCTGGAGAAGCAGCTCCAAATCTTTTTCCCAGAACCTCAAACAATAGAGTCATGAGTAGGAGTTGTGCACCAAATTCCAAAGCAGCTGGGCCTTCTCACCAACTAAACACAAAGCACTGCACATCTCTAAACTTCAGTGCCCTGCATGAAAAGTATGGGTACTTCTACACATTTTGTAAGTTTATACAAGATACTCTGAATTGTGGCTTGATTATGCAACATAACCAAAGACACACTGCAGCTAAAATGCCTATGGAGGGCAAATGTGATGGCAGGACAAAACTTTTAACATTTAAAACCAAATAATCTGATCTGGTAAAAACCAGAGAAAGCTCTAGACAGGTTAATAGTTTCCTTGAAAGTCTCTTTCAGTCTAAATGAGTGTCGTCTTCCTGGTTACATCACTGGCATGCTGACTTTCCTCCTTTTCTAGTTTCAGTAGGTCTAGACTGAGGTCGTACCAGGATATAATTATCAAAGAGAAAGCTAACAACAGCTTAAGGCATGGGAACGTCGTCTTTCAGTGGTGTTACTTGTCTCTGTGTCTATATTGAAAAAGTAAAGGACACATTTATTACTGACGATTAAACATCAAAACATCAAGTGTTCAGCACAGCAAGCCCTAAAAGTCAGACATATTTGAGCAGACAACCTTTGACCAGCAGTTCCTACAGACAACAGTGATTCCAGTTCAGAGATTGAGCTGTACATCTAACTTAATTTTAGCTAATTTCATTTCTCTAACTACACAAAACGTCTCACTGATCAAGCTTTACAAAATACAATCTACAAAAAAATTAGATGCTAAATTCTGTATTACTCACACACACTTTGCTCAACTGAAGCTCACTGCATTACAGTTTAAATTTGAACTAAGTAAAAGGTAATTTAACATCAAAATGTCTGGGTGCTTTTCCTACCACTATACCAGGGGTCGGCAAGAAGTTTTGGGCCAAAAAGCAAAAAAAAAAAATCCGACTGGAGCCACAAAAAATATTTGAGTGTCATAATAGAGGTAACACAGACTTTTAAGTCGAATTTACCGATCAACATTATTAATAGATGTAAATGAGCGTTCATTTATATGTTTTAGCACAAGGTGGCTATTCTGTAGTGGGCTATTTTTCATTATTTGGGACTTTCATCAGACTCAAGAATACGTTAGCCATCGCTAGTGATGTTTTTAGAGGAAAAGGCGACAGGTCAAAGACTTTAGCTGACCGAATGTTAAAACGTTTTTTTAAATTGGTGTATTGGCTGCACATTTTTCAGTTGCAGAACGGAAGAATCACCTTAGCCCCATAACAATAAATGAAAATTAAAATGTTAAAAAGACAGTTGTCATTCATCTCCATATAATTTTCTGGCAAAGCCACAGGGAGCCGCTGGAGAGGAGCGAAGCCCTGTTTCCTTCGAGCAGTATAGTACAGTTCAGCTCAGGTCGGTACGCTTATTTTCTGTTTCAGCTGTGAAAAGTTGTGGATGGTACCAATATAACCGTTCTGTACCGTCCCCGTTTTGGTCCCCCCCTCTGTTGGGGTACCTAGCACACAGATCTGGTACTAAAAGGTGGAGCTGTAAACACTGCAGTCTGATTGGTCAGTAGTGGACGGTCACTCTGATGGACTAAAGGCACAAACCCACTAATTTTGAATATCCCATGTAGAGAGACTCTCACTGCAGCCCATTTTATTTTGTTCTGAAAATGTTGGCGTGCAGCCTCATTTTGTGGACGATTAACGAGGTACAGCCTTCCTTCTGTGTCACCGATAATGACGAAATACAGTGCATTCTGGACAGAGCGGTGAGTGACAACAACCCTGCTCACATTTAAGAGTACTGTTTGCAGTGGAAATGCTAATCTTTGAGGAAATGAAATAATGCAGCTAGAAGTAACGACTGTGAACCTTGCTTCTTTGGCCTCTTGTACTGGAACAAAGGTTTTTCATAATGGGATTAGTAATGACTGTAATAACTGAACTGACTAACTGGAATCTTTGGAATCTGTTACCTGCAGCTACTGGCCTATTTAAGAGGAAACACCTCAGAATGACCAAAGCAATTGGTTTGCCTCGTAATAACATTCAAAGCAACAGATAAACTACTGTTTAACACCCCAGTCTCAAAAGTTGAGTCCCCCTTATCTTCAGATCAAACTTAAAACTGTCCTCATAAAAAAAAGTATGTCAGCAGCAACAAACAACAGCACAAGGTCTGACATCTTCCTCTCTCTGTGAGGACACTGCGTTCACTTAACCACAAAGAAATAAAAGTCTTGTGAGTCCTTTTGAGATTCAATAAAGCTGCACGCTTAACCACTTAGCACCAATAGGAAAAGCATGCGAGCATGTGAATCAGTCAGCTTAATGGGAAACTTCAAACACACTGACAGTGACTTAAAAAACTAGGTCTGAATACATGCCACAAGATTTTGGCACAAACTTGGCATAGCCTAGTTGTTTCTGAGAAACTACATGAAATCTGCACTATCTCCAAAATGGGTCACTTCATAAAGTTCAGAATTTGGATATTAATAGCCCTCAACTAACTTTTTCTCCCAACACCTCCGTCACCCCGATGTCTCCACTAATCACACAACTTGTTAAAGAAAAAAGCTGTCAAATGATTAAACTTCATTTAACTTTTAAATTAGATTACTGGGCAACTACTTTGTTATATAAAATGTTTCTTAGGCATGTTCACTACTAATTTCCCTAACATTTAAACTGAATTTTAAGCTAGTCTTCTGGTCTATAAGTAAGAAAAAACTCTGAAAGGGGTTAAAATTGAGCACAATTTAATCTATATGGTTAAACATTGTCTGTAGAAATATTATAAGAAACATTTAACATTTTTAATCACATTTTTTTCAGTGCCCAAATCATACTTAAAATACAGCTGAAATGTGTGGCACTTTTAATGCACCATGCATTATGAGCACTGCAAATTAACCTATAAAACATGACAATAATTCACTAAAAAGCCTAAAAGTTAACAAACAACATTTATTGAAAACAATATTCTTTAGGAAAATAAATCTTTTGGAAAGGTGCCTGATTATTACAACTGCATTTTCATTAGTTGAATGCAATAAAACAATAATACTTTCAATAATAAGTTTAACTGACTGATATTTCTGGTGCCAACTAGCGAGGGTAGCAATGTTATATCGACTAGTTAACAATCCCCAATGTTTGTATTAATGGGAACATGGGTACTACAACTATTCTAACAGGAAGGCAGACTTTAAAGATTGAATATAAAAAGAGTCTAGACTCAAATGCACAATGCAGTCTTGTACTTAATTACACATTTGTAATATTTACAACCCTGCACTAAATACATAAAGATTTAATGTTCAGTTTTTGTTGGATCTGGTTTAGAGAGGTGTCCATTTAACTCTACAGTCATTTTGGTAGCTTAAGATTGTGGTGATGTCGAGTTTGTGTGTGTTACGCTAAAAGATGTTTCAAATATTTCTGCTCAAACCATGGAGTTTTATCATCAGTTTAGCTACCTGATATACTGGCCACAAAGTGTATAACTTAAGTGGACCTTTGAGCTCAGATTTATCAAATATATTGAGATAATATCCATGACAGGAAGTTAAGCTTGCAGCTTTCCTATTGTAGTTCATACTACAGTGAAGAATCTGCTGACACTGCTGAAACAATGACCACTGCTTTGACAAGAAAAAACAGCCTTATCTGTTACATAATTATCTCAAAGTGTGAGGTTAATATTTTCTTGGTGCTCCTACAGCACATTTCAGCCTCATTTTGCACTTTGAACGTTATTGTGGGGCCCTAACTGTACACCATTGTCTGTTAACCTGCACATGTGTTAACTGTGTAAGGTTATATGAATGGGGCTTTTTACTTGACCCCAAAAAAAACATTTAGGTGATAAAAACCAGCGTGTGATGCTGATTAACTGTGGAATAATTTTATGTTTCCGTCAGTAAAGAAATGGAAAATGTGTTTTAAGTAAAGTTTTGGTGACACAGAGATGTGTGGTAATCCCTGCTGTTTTCCCACATGATGAAACGAAGCAGTCGCTGTTGCATCATTGCACAACTGCAGCTATGTAACGTTCACTGACAGCTAGCCTGCTAGCTTACCGGCTCACTAACAACCACCAAAGATGTCAAATTGCAACAGGAGCAGGACAGAAACGACAGCTAGCTGTTAGCCGCTGCAAAAATCCTCCATTTGGTGACGTGCTGAAACACAGGTGAGCAACTTTAACCCCCCACGACTAACGTGACTGACGTTAAGCTAGCTAACAGTAACACCGCACATTAACGCTGAGTTACCGAACTCAAACGCACCGTCAGTGAAAGCATGACACAGAAACAGCTCTTTAAGACACACTTTACCCGTGTGAGTTGTCTGAAGGCGAAGGACAGCATGTTTGCAGGTCTCAGGCCAGATGAAGAAGCAGCACAGCCAGGCGACACACCGCTGACAGGCTCCGAAAGGGCTGTTTGAAGTTGTTGGCAACGGCTGCTTACGTTTATCCTGCCGCGGGGGCTGATGGGAGTTGTAGGGCTTTGTGAGGACATGGCCCCAAACCAGCTGTGTCGTGTCCCCGTGTTACCTAACATCACTGCACCCGCCTCTAACTGTACTCCAGTGTTTGAGGAAGTACTCCGGTCTTAACCTCAGGGAAAATAGTCCTGTACTTCTGCATTCAAAACTTTACCTTAGTCTAAGTAAAAGTGCAAAAGTATTTGCATCAAAATATAAAGTATAAAGCAGCAGAAAATGTAAATACTCAAACACGTACCTTAAATACTTGTACTTTAATGCAGTACTTCAGTTACATTACCACAAGTTATTATTAATTTGCTTCAACAGTGGAAGAAGTGCATCAATCTTTAACTGAAGTAAAAGTAGAAATGTTTACGAGTAAAAGTTCTGCATTCAAAGTTTTACTTAATTAACCTCAGTAAAAGTACAAAAGCATTTGCAGTAAAATATATTCAAAGTAATCAAGTAATATCATGATGCAAATTGGCTAATTTCAGGAAAAAGTATGTATCATAGTACTGGATTATAATCACTGACGTATTAATGTGCACATCACTTTAATCTTGATTATTAGGTAATTTATATTTTTATTTATCTGAATAGGACGACATGGTGGCGCAGTGGTTAGCAATGTCGCCTCACAGCAAGCAGCTCCTGGTGTGAACCCCAGGTGAGGGGCTAGAGCGGCAGTGGGGAGGGCCCCCCTGTGCAAAGCTTGCATGTTCTCCCCATGTGAGCGCGTGTTTTCTGTGGGTACTCCAGTTTCAGTTATGGAAAATGAATGAATCTGCAAAGTAACAAAAGCTGTGAAATACATGTACTCTAACAGAGTAAAAAGTGCAATGTTTGTGCTCGAGATTAAGAAGCATAGCAGCAAATGGAAATACTTAAACAAGTACCTTGAATTTGTGCTTAAATACAGTACTTGAGTAAATGTACTTAGTTACATTATCATTAATTTGCTCCAGCGACAGAAGAAGAACACCAGTCTTTATTAGAAGTAAAAGTAGATACAACAGTGTAAAAAATACTCTAGTATAAGTAAAGGTGGCGACACGGTGATGCAGTGGTTAGCACTGTCGCCTCACAGTAAGAGGGTTCCTGGTTTGGACCCAGGGTGGGGGGTTCGAGCCGTGTTCTCCCTGTGTCAGCGTGGGTTTTCTCCAGGTACTCCAGTTTCCTCCCACAGTCCAAAGACATGCAGGTTAATTGGTGACTCTAAATTGTCCGTAGGTGTGAATGTGAGTGTGAATGGTTGTCTGTCTCTATGTGTCAGCCCTGTGATGGTCTGGTGACCTGTCCAAGGTGTACCCCGCCTCTCACCCAGTGTCAGCTGGGATAGGCTCCAGCCCTCCACGCAACCCAACAGGATAAGCTGTTACGGAAATGGATGAATAAGTTAAAGTCTTGCATTCAAAATTTTAAGCAAAAGTAGCCTACAATTGTATTGTGATTAAAATATATGAACCAAAAGTAAAAGTACTCATCATGAAGACTGGCCCGTTTCGTAATAATGTATGCTCCATTATGTCATGTGATTCTCACTGTTGATGAATTCATGTGTTCACTTGTGTTGTAGCTGCAGGCCTGAAGGCGGAGATAATTTTAATAACTTTAATTACAGCTGAGTAACTTGTGACTTTTCTCACAGAGGATCAGTAACGCCTTATATTAACCTATAGTAATACGTCATGTGTTTATTATACTTTGTATTATAAATCTGAGTCTTCAAAGTATGAGTAAGTTATTTAAAGAAAAATGTAATGGAATTAAAAGTACAAAATGAGCCTCTGAAATGTGAAGTAGAAATGTAAAGAAGCAGAAAATGGAAATACTCACAGTAAAGTACAAGCCCCTCAAAAATATACTTAAACATTGTAATTTACTTTCCACCACTGATTTACTCATTCATATTTGTATTGAGTGATTATATTTTCATGCTCACAGGGCGACTGATCCTGTAACAGATGAGCAGTTCTCACATATTCATTATTTTTGCTGCATTTGCTTTTATTTTTCAATAAATCACCTCAAACCTCGCTCTTCATTCTGAAACTGATTTGTGAGCCTACTGCATGTGATTATCTGTGACAGTCGTGAACGCTCACCACACCTCTCAAATCTAATAAAGCAAAAATATTTCAATCACCTCGCTTCCTATACATGAGATTATTTGTCGCAGAAGATTTGTTTGTTTAGATAAACAAGTTAAGCATTTAGAAATGTAATAAACTATTCATGGAAATAAACTGTACTTTGGTGGTGGGTGAAACTTGAAGAGGGAAGTTACTAAGTCTTGAGCAAACGGTCTTAACTGATTTTGACACTTGTGTGTCAGAGTACGAAGGTTGACAGCTTGAATCTCGGCCCCCGATGCTTCCTCTGTGGAGTGTGGAAGCTTTCTGTGCTCCTCTGGTGCCCCGTTTGTCTCCCAAAACAACACAAGACAAGTTGGGTCGAGGGTGACTTTAAGTTTTCAAAAAACAACCCTGTGACTATCAGCGTGACTTTGTCTGTCTGACTCTGTTTGTCAGTCTCTGTTCAAACTGTTTCTAGTGCGCTGTGCTTTGTGCCATCAGCCCAATGAATGCAGAAAAAGGCACCACGTCCTTTTTGTCCAACAGGAGAATTAAGTGGAGTTACCTTGGTGGTGTGGGGGTTAAGTTCAGTCGGAGACATTTGCTCCCCATCTTCCTCTGCCCCTCATTTCCTGCCAAACACCACACATCTACTGTTACTTTACTCATAAAACAAAACATACTAAAATAAATAAATAAATAATCTGTCATAAAGAAGATGGATTAATGAAAGGAGGGGAGGAAGGGACCTCAGAATTGCATTTCTGCTTTTTGCAGATGATGTGGTTCTGTTGGCTTCATCACACCTGGGACGGTTTGCAGCCAAGTGTGAAGTAGTCAAGATGAGAGTCAGCACCTCCAGATCTGAGGCTGTGGTTCTCTGCTGGAAAATGGTGGATTGCCCTCTCCAGGTTGGGGGAGAGTTACTGCCTCAAGTGACGGAGTTCAAGTATCTCAAGGTCTTGTTCATGAGTGAGGGTAGAATGGAGTGTGAGATGGATCGGCAGATTGTTGCGGCTTCTGTGGTGGTGCAGGTGCTTCACCGGTCCGTCGTGGTCAAGAGAGAGCTGAGCTGGGAGGTGAAGCTTTCGATTTACTGGTCCATCTACGCCCCAACCCTTACCTATGGTCATGAGCTCTGGGTAGTGAACTTCGAGATAGGGTAAGGAGCTCAGACATCTGGAGGAAGCTCGGAGTAGAGCCGCTGCTCCTTCACGTCAGAAGCGGTCAGTTGAGGTGGTTCAGGCATCTGATCAGGATCCTCCTGGGCGCCTCCTGTTAGAGGTGTTCCGGGCACGTCCCACGGGTAGGAGGCCCTGGAGCAGACCCAGAACACACTGGAGGGATTACATATCTCATCTGGCCTGGGAATGCCTTGGGGTCCCCCAGGAGGAGCTGGAAAGCGTTGCTGGTGAGAGGGATGTCTGGGGTGATTTGCTCGGCCTGCTGCCCCTGCGACCCAGATAAGCGGATGAAAATGGATGGATGGGTAGAATGTTTTGGGGAAGCATAAAAACCTTTCAAGAAAAATGTTCTGGAGTTAAAGGTCCCATTTTTACAGGTTTATTCAAGATGACAGCGTGAGAAAAGTGAGGTGGGTTTTTTTTTCCATTACAGCATGAAAACTTGTTTCAGTAGAAGCTCTAAATACAACTATGAACCTGAAAATTAGCACGAGACCTTTAACATTTTATTTTTAACCGCTGTTGCCTCGTGATTGAACATTTTCAGAGGTTGAAAGAGGTTTTTTTTTACACGTATCACCGTAAGTATTAATGACAGTGTTGGATGCTGTCAGTCTGTGATACCAGTTCATTTACACATCAGGAATAAGAGAGACATGTGACATGTAACATCATCTGCATGGTTTTTAAAACCAATTTTCAGTCATAAGTTTTTCTCCAAAGGTATCAGAGAGCTGATGTTCAAAATACTTTTGGACCCATTTTCACTTATTAGACCCAGTGTCTCATGAGTGTTGCTCATGATTTCTTGTTTAATTCAACCTTGATTTTTGTTTGGCTTTAGTGTGGTATTATTTTTTTGCTTCTATCGTTATATCGTCTCTGAGGTTTCTTGCTTCTGCTTTGCTTTGTTTGTCAAAACACTTGAGGTGCTATATAAATGAAGTTATTATTATCAATAGTTATTATATTTAATTCAAGCTTTGTCTTACTATAGTGAACTTTCTTTTAGGGGTGTAATGTTCCATGGATGTGGATTGATATATGGATTCAATTATCAACGATCCAATATCATCCATGCAAAGTGAAAACATCGATCTGTATCGTCATCTTTAGGTTCCACCTTTATTTTGAAATTCGGTGTCATCGTCAAATAGCAGCAGGCAGATAGCAAGCTGCTGACAGAAAGACAATGAGGATAACTTTATTTACCCTGGAATAAATCAGCAGCGTGAAAATAATTTTGATTTATGGAGAAATTCAGGGTCATCAAGCAAAGCACATGTCGTATGTCAACAATGCAGTAATAAGATAAAACAGTTACAGTTACTGTCTGATGGGGCACTCTGCTAACTTACTGCAGCAACACAGTAACATTAGCTTCTCTGTTACAACAATGTTCGGCTGAAAGAAAGTACATTCAGGCTGAAATTCAACTGAGCTGTTCTGTCAGGAGATGCAGCGACTTAAACCACCAGTGAGTGAGAAAAAGGATAAGTAACACATGCAATTTGTTAAGCTATGAGTAGAGGAAAACTCTGCTAGCTGCTAGGCTAATTAATGCAGTGTAAAGGTGGTATAGTTAATGATGGGTGAGAGGCAAAAACGGTTGTTTTGTCTTTG
Organism: Cephalopholis sonnerati; assembly: GCA_019142605.1. NCBI lineage: Eukaryota > Metazoa > Chordata > Actinopteri > Perciformes > Serranidae > Cephalopholis > Cephalopholis sonnerati. The sequence continues at coordinate 9,180,295 of JAGQAX010000002.1, read as the reverse complement.
AACCTCGACAGTTATCACTGAGTCAAATTTGATACTATTGTTAAATGATGTTGTTGTTGGTCCATGTTTCATGGCTGTTAGGAGAAGTTTGCGTGCAGGGATTTGAGTCAGATAGACCTTAAGTTTTAGGAAAAAGATTTCCTCCAGAAAGGTCTGTCTGTCAGAAGCCCTGAAGGCTAATTTATCTCATGTGCTGTTTTCTGTGTGTTAGTCTAGTCAGTATAAAGTAATCTTTACTGTATTTACTGTATTTAGTGACAGTTGTTTATGTGGTGTTTTTATCTTTTATGGCCAAAGGCAAAAAAGAAAGGGGTGGCAGCTTCTTTTGTAACTTATTCATTCAGTCATTCATTTCCTGTAACCACTTATCCTGTTGGGGGTCGTGGGGGGGCTGGAGCCTATCCCAGCTGACATTGTGCGAGACGCGCTGTACACCCTGGACAGGTCACCAGACTATCACAGGGTCAAAACATAGTTACAGAAAAAACATTTACATTTGGACTTTGTTCTTCTGTAACTGACTGTATTAAATGGGCAGATGATATCGTGTCGTATCGATCGCAGGCCCCTGAATTTCATTGAATCGAAACTTTGATGTGGTAGACTTTGTGATATCGGCAAATATCGTATTGTTGTCCAAAGAATCAACATAATATCGTATTGTGATGAAACTGGTGAGTTTACAGCCCCACTTTCTTTCGTAGTTGATTAGACATGTAAATTCTAGGAAATCTGTCTGAATAAACACACAGAGGCAAAATAAAGAACCTCACACACACACAGCCACATGTATACAGACACAAACACAGGAGTACATGAGGATCCGTCCACAGCAACTCATCCAGTGATCCTTCACCAGCCCACTGTAGAGAATCTGTGTAACACAGAGGGGAACTCCAGAGAAACTGGGTTGCGGCGACTCCATCAATCTCCGTGTCCCGACTATCCACAGCAACCAGTGTAAGATACATGGATCTCCCCGGACCTCCATCTCAATGTCATTGATCAAAAGCATAATAGAGTATCGAGCCACAGTGAGATGAAGATTCAATTAGCATCGACTGTGTGTTTTCTAATGAAATTCTGAGCACCATTATCGTCAGATCAGAAGTGTGGGGAGCAAAGAGCCAACGACTCTGACGCTGGGAGAGGAAAAAGGGGCGTTTGTGAACGAGGAAGAGGAGCGACAGACTGAGATATTCACAAGGCGAAGGTGTTCCAGGTGTGTTTAATTTAATCAAGAAGAAGTGGGTGAGTTTATTGATGCTTTCAGTTTGAACTTCTAATCTGCATGCGTGAATATATTTAGCAACAGTGACGCTCTCCGGCTTCATTCTTCCAGAAGCTCATATTTTTAGCGCACAGAAAGCGATGATGTAGTAAATATTATCAGGTAGCTGAGATTATAACAGTGGCAGCAGTAATACAGCAGTCAATAACAGTGAGGAAGCCACCTGCTGCAGCTGAAAAATGCTTGCTCAGATGTGCCATACTTCCTGTGCTGGCACGATCAAACGGACACAAATCTGTCAGTCACATTACCTCCAACACAACAGTTATTTTTCCCCTCAGTTTCAGGGTAAATGTAATTAAACGTTATATCAGAAACCTCCCTCGGATTCAATTATTGTACATACCAACTCTCTCAAAAGGAGTCAAACATTATCGCCATCTTAAGAATGTTTCACGGTTGGTTTTCATGTTAAAATTCAATCCTTTCCTTCAATATGTTTCAGAAAATTAAAATGACATATCTTCACAGAAAGCTCGGGCATGAGTTCCCAATCAGAGTGAAATGTAACTTAATTCATAATAGTGTCCTCGCTGAGTTAGATAACGTGAATGTGCTGCACAGCTTGTGCCCCGCAATTGTGCTGGTGGCTCTGAACGAAAACATTCACCCAGTAAAAGACAGTTTAAAGAGATTTTAATGTGCTTTTTCATACAGTATATTGTATGCATATCCAGCATAGCATTTCTCATACATATAACTCTCTTATATCCAGGGTTAGAGACGTAGAGCTGAGAGGATGATTAACAGTCAGTCTACCATAACATTACGTCTGCCATACAGTGATGGCACAGCACAGCCGCCTCAGAGGCTCCCTTTGTACTCAGAGGGCATAATACTGACTCCAGCTGTTTTCAACCGAATTCTCCAACTGCAAAAAGTAATAACACTGAGAAACAAATATCTAAAAACAATAAGTGTGCTGAGGTTGAGTACATTATTTACAGAAAAAAAGCAAATAAAAACAGAAGTTAACGAATACAAAGTTGGAAAATAAGTCAGAGAAATCAGCCATATCCTAACCATCCATAACTCTGATTATACTTGATTTAAATCCACAATTCACAGCAGTTTAGAGGCAAAAAAACTGTCCCCTGCGTCTTCGTCGTAATCAATATGACTATGATTCCCATCCTTATCATTATAATCGTCGTCATTAACATTGTCTCTTTTTTTTCTCTCTCTTTGCAGTTCAGCCTCTCTTACTTATCCAAAGTAAGGGTGCTCACTTTGGAAGTTGTAGTCCGGACACACTTTTTGAACCAGCTTGTAGTCGATGCTGAAGAAAGAGATGAAGATGCAGATCACCTTGAAGGGTTTGGCACAGAGCCAGGCGGCGTGGGACTGGGTGTGCTCTGTGAAGCAGGTCTGAGACGGGTCGTACAGGCAGGGTTTGGGCTTCTTGGACCTGTTGGTTTTCTCGTACTCCACCCGACAGTTAAAGGTCTTTGTCTCTTTGGGGTCGATGGTGGACTGCTGGGTCTCCTGGATCTGGACTTCCTGCTGGGTGTGGGGGTGCAGCTGCTGCTGCTGGAGGACCTCGAACTCCACCACTTTGGTCGGCGGCACGATACTGACCGAGACGTTCCCCAGGCTGGACGAGTTGTGGCGGAAGTAGACGGTGAACGTCCCGTTGATGTGGTCCACGATCTTCCCCGTCACCAACAAGCTGAACTTCATGGTCTTGACGTTGAAGTAGAAGTCGCCCCAGCCGAAGATCTTCTTGGTCTTCATGGCCGTCTTTAGCAAGGGCTTACGCTTAGAGCGGTATCCTGTCTGGTCCAGGAGCAGGGACTGGTTCCGGGCTGTGTCGTACGGGTTAAAGAAACTGTAGGTGGGTGGCTTGGATTTCATGGGTGTCTGGTCGATGGACGTGGAGAAGATACGCGTTTGGTATGGAGGCTTAACCACTCCCCCTGTCGTTCCTCCCACCGTGCCTCCACCCATGCCGTATGGAAGAGTCTTCATCACCGACCCCACTGGGCGCAGGTCTGAGAACTCCACCTGCTTCTCCAACCCTTGGACCTGGAGAAAAGGAAACAAAGAAAGAGCAGTTTATTGACAACAGGCCAAAAGCTGTTAAAGTTTCATTTTCACATATTCCCCCAGCAGACTGTCAAAAGCATCAATTTATCACTTCTATGTTTTGTCAAGGCTGCAATTAACCACAACTTGTAAAATACAACTCTCATAATTAAACCATCTCGCTACTTTTAAAAATTGATATTTTGACAGCAGCCATGTGGGAAATCAAACTGCAGGAGTACTCAAGCTGTTTCTGACATGACAGAAATACATCTGAGTGTCCAAAAGCCAGATCGCTGATTGACTGGGAAATTGATCAGCTGTCTGGACAAAAGATGAACATCAAACGAAAACTGATCTGGTGGGAGTTTGGCCCAGTCGGGGGCAGAGCATATGAGCGGATCAAGGTTATTAAAGCTGACTAAAACTAAACTAAAAATTAACAGTTTCCAAATAAACTATGTGTGGACTCACAGAGAAGTAATCCCTCTCATTCATAACCTCTGACCCAGTGGTGACGGTGTATTTATCTGCAGCGACTCTGCCCTCTGCCTGTATTTTCTTATTTTCCGGCACAGTGATGCAGTGGTTAGCACTGTCGCCTCACAGCAAGAGGGTTTGTGGTTCAATCCCAGGAGTGAGCCCTTCTGTGTGGAGTTTGCATGTTCTCCCCGTGTCAGCGTGGGTTTTCTCTGGGTACTCCAGCTTCCTCCCACAGTCCAAAGACATGCAGGTTAATTGGTGACTCTAAATTGTCCGTAGGTGTGAATGTGAGTGTGAATGGTTGTCTGTCTCTATGTGTCAGCCCTGTGATAGGCTGGTGACCTGTCCAGGGTGTACCCTGCCTCTCGCCCAGTGTCAGCTGAGTCAGCTGAGTGACCCTCAAGAGGATTAACGGTGACAGAAATGGATGGATGGGATGTTCATGGGCGTGTTCCCTCGTAGCACTCAGGTGACGATCAGGTGCAAGACTGTAAGCAACAGGCATCCAAGAGATACATCGCAGAAAAAGATTCTAATACAGCGAGGATAAACGCCAAATGAGAATGAATCTGGTTGGCTTCACTTTCACTTTCACTGGGGAGTGTGTTTACAAACAGTAACCAACAAGCCTGCAATGTCCCAGCCAACATTTCTATGTGGGGCCCATATGGGTTGTAAAAGGGCTGAAGAATGGGCCCTATTTGGGACTGTCGCAGAAACTTTTATCGTTTACCCGGTATTTTGAAAAACCATTTGGAAAAGGGAGCAAAAGAAGAGAAGCTACGAGAAGTGGACGGACGACGAAGTCCAGGCTCTTTTGAGTGTATTAGCCGAAGAGGAAATTCAGCAGGACTTCGAGTCGGCGACTCGAAACAACAGAGTCTATGGAAGAATAGTCGACAAGCTGGCAGAGCTAAATATAGGGCACACGCTGAAACAAATTCGTGAAAAGTTGAAGAAACTTAAGCAAGATTATAAGAAGCTTCGGGCATTCGCAATTGTCTTTGCTAATAACGCCTGTCGTCTGTTCCATGCAGATCACATGGTTTTAGATTCGATGTAGTAAAATACGAGGAACAACAGAACAACTTGAGCGTCCTCCATCCTGGTGTATTGTGTTGCACAAATGATGATGCAGGCTTGTCAGTCGCCGTTTATGGCGTCATCGTGTGTGTTTGGCCTTCAGCATCAGCTGATTTGAATAAACTCTCTGGAACTTTGAGGTGCGGTGGAAACACAAACCACACAGATTACCAAAATGGGCCATGCATGGTTATGCTAGGCTACCTGGGTACCAACTGGGTACGGGCCTAACATGGGGGTCTTATCTGGAGCTCACCTGGGTAAACCCATCCATGTGGGCATGAGGCCATAATTGAACCCATGGACAATCCCATATAGGGCCCATTCTTCAGCCCATATACTACCCACATCAGCCTCACATGCAAATGTTGTCTGGGAGTGTGCCTTTAACTTGAATAAAAATAAAACATAGACTTTTGAAGAAAAGAAAACTGAACACATGCCTTCACAAAGCTTGTAATGAAATACCTGTTCTAAACTACTTAAATCTTACCCCTGACAAATACCGCCATATTATCATGAAAGAAAAAACTAAAAGTAATACTGAGATGAAGAAAAACTAAAGTTAAACTGAACATTTTGAACAATAAAAACTAAACTGAAATGAGGAACCCTGCTCTGACACAAACTAAGAAACAAATTAAAAATTACATAAAATAAAAACGAATGACATGAGTTCGAAGCATGCCTACCCAGAATGCATCGGTGTATTGTGCTCACACACTATTTCATGTCAACAATCATTGGCTGTGAGCTCAACAACAGAGTTTACAAAGTGCATGCAAAATAAAACTGAGCAAGTGGTGAGTGACTTGAGTGGAGCTCAGCAGCTTTAAGGTCGGGAGCAAAAGGAATAAACTGCCCCGTGAGTGAGGAGCGGAAATTCTCACCGCTCCACTCTGCTCGCATGCTCTGATCAGGGGAAACTAACTGACCTTTCGCTAAGCCCCGCCCCTTTGTGACAAGCTGTCAGAGTAAGCATGGAGCCCACACTGTAACTAACTGAAGAAATATGATCATATTTTTGGAAAAATGAAACAGTGATTCCAGAGAGAAGCAGACAGAGGGGTCTACAGTCTGTGTTTGAAGGATATATCCAGGATGTCAAACTGACTCAGCAGCAACAACAGGTTCAAAAGACAAAGATAGATAGAAGCTAAAGCCCAACTATAGGCTACAGATCACAGTGTAAAAGTGAACCACCACATCACTGCTGATCCACACAGAAGACAATGAATATAAAGGGAAACTTTGCTGATATTGAACCAGCTGTGTGGCATCACAGTGTGTGCAGATGAACGCTGTTTGGCTTCGACCTCCGCCATCAGACGAGCAGGGATCTCCGGGGAAGTCAAACAATGTTCATCTGCGCACACTACGATGACATACAGCTGGTTCAATATCAGCAAAGTTTCCCTGCTTCCCTTCACTGGTTCCTGTACAGCAGGGTCGGTCTTTGTTTCACTGTTATAATCATTACAAAGCAAAAGCAGCATGTGTATACATTCAGTAGGCTATATCTTCAGTAGCTAGCTAGCTAACCCTACACTTTTCAGAGTTTGATTTTGGTTTTGGAACAGGGAAGAAACGTATATCTTTTTCCAACCTCTCCAGGTAACGAGTATCATTAATACACGACGTGCCCCAGGCACAACATTTAGCTCCAAATCCACAAAACCAGCCTGAAAATGAAGGAAATCTGAAACAACTGCATTAGAGTCAACGGAGCACAGCTGGGTTGTTGTCGGACCCTGGTCTGAGCCGGCACGATGCTACGTTATGATTGGCGAATCTGTGTATGGGGGCGGGACTTGGCGAAGGGTCAATTGAGCTTAGGTGAAGTTTTCTAGGGGGACGCAGGGGACAGGTCCCACTTAATATTTAGAGCATGAGCATTTGTCCCCCCAAATAAAAACATCAAAGTAACAGAGGACTTTACTTTTGACAAAATAAAGACATTTACACCAGATATTGACACAGAAAGGCACAAACTGCTACATAAAAACACCTTAATGGGGAAAATTAAGCTTTTGACACTCAAAATTTTCTGGCAGAGGACCCCCAAACTCCCAGTTTCATATGTGCCCCCAGTCTGTCACAATCCAGCATCATCCACAGGGAGCAGTTAAGAGTTCCACACCTTGCTCAAGGGCACTTAACATGACATAGTAGGCAAATCTACCTTCCTCCTTTACCTGAATACGCTGCTGTCAGTACTGGGAGTTAGACCAGCAACTTTTAACTGGTTCTTGTTTGGCCTCTTTAGCTCTAAGCCACGCTGAAAAGATCAGAGAGGCTAAATTATCCAGAAATTGACATTAAATCCAATCTTGAAACAGTCTGGACAAAACCTAACATACAGGGGAAAAAAATCCATTATGTCCCATTTCATTTTACACACATTATCCTAATGGTAAGTGCTGTATAGGTCACTCTGCTGCAGAGATCTTTTTACCTCACATGATTTTTATTTCCGCGAGCATCCAAGTTGTTAGATGTTGCGATGTTTCATCTCTTCGAATTCAAGAAAACAAAACCATCTATTTTTGTTAACACACTTTAATTTTGTTGTCAGTGTTGCTCCGGAGAGAAAAACAACTCTGCATGTAAGGTAATGGATGTGAGCCTTTGTTAGTTCAGACAGCTTTCTGCCTTTAATCCACAGCCTAGGTGGTTATTCACTGGGCTGATTGACTGGAAATCTTCCCCCTGCTCTCTTTCATGTCTCATCAATCACATCACTGCCATGCTCCCATCCATATGCATGTATGTACACACTTTAAAACACGGCACACACACACTCCGGCGCACATTCGCACACATGCAAACTTCAAGCTCCAAGCTGTCATGAAGTGACAGCGAGAAGTATTACAGCTATTCGGAGGGGTTACATGTGCTTCCCCTGAGGATGCATTTGGATAGAGTTTTAAACTGTTCTAGCGGATAAACAAACCAAAAGGAAAAAAAAAAAATTAAAACAGCATTTCAAAACAAGCACAGGATCAGATCTTTGTGTCTTCTCATGCACGGACAGTTTCCGTCTCCCTTCATTCCTATCCAGGGCAGTGGAACCGACAGGTTTGTGCCAAAGCGCTCCTCATCTTTCATCAATCACTGAACCTAATAATAACTCCATATTGCTGCTCGCAGAGGCAACAGTGCAGCGCTCAATACAGCTCCTAATGTATTCAGTCATTCAATTAATGTATCTATGTCTGTTGGCCATTCATTAACATGCCCGCAGAGCTGATTTCTAAGTAGATTGATTGAGGGGAAAATAACTGAAAGTTTATTGACCACTGGAGGAATGAATTACCAAAAAAGACAGGTGTTGATAAATGACCAGTGACTGGGATAATGACCCGCTGAAGATTTTTAACAGACCTCGACTCCCTTTGGTGCCACGACAGGAGGCCTGTGCAGCAGTCTTGAAATTTTAAGCTGGTGAATTGGTGATATGAGCCGAGTTTGGCAGGTAGGAATACGGTTGATGGCAGAAAAACACCAGAATACATGCAGCAACAAACAGAGTATACAGTGCATGCAAGATGGGGACTTCCTGTGAATGCGCTGTCAGCAGTGCTGTCAGCTAGCTCCATGTGTTGCCATCTGTCAGGCTAACACTCTGCTGGTGCAGTCCTAATCATTTCTCTTGCTGATGGCACAGAGCTCGAACTAGCACCATCATCATAATCCTTAACCATCTTCGGCTGCAACATCACGCTAGGAACCTCAACCTAACCTTCAGGGTCAACTGTATGAAGCACAGAAATGATTTTATGATGGGGTCTGAGGTCGGCGTGGGTCTTTCTGAGACGGGGGGGGGGGGGGCGACGGTACACAGTCAGCAACTTTAACAAACATCGATTGAGTGGAAAAAGATGAGTATGGAGAGAGGGCCTCTTCTTCTGTGGCATGAAAAGTAATAAAATGCCAACAGAAACCAGCGAATAGATGGGCTTTCTATTAGCATAAATATGAAATATTTTTTTTGTGCTGGACAGTAAATCCATTTAAAGGGTGAGGATTTGTTAGAAGAAATATCAGATATTTTTTCTTGACATGAAATCCATAAGCTATGGACTTTTTGCAAAACAGCGGATGTTTGCTATAAGGTCACATCAGGCTGCCGCAACCAGCGAGAGATTGACGGTTTGAAAAATACAGCTTCACGCTTTTCTTCCTCCTCAGCCTCTATTCACTTAGGTTACAATGAGTGAGAAGTACGTTTCAGAGCAGTAGCCAGAGGGATGTTGCTGGGGTGATGAAGAGGTGCTGAAGCTAAATACACACAGGTACGCACACACACACACACACACACTCACTCACACACAGTAGATGCACTATATTTACACACTGAGGAACTCGACTAGAGAGGCTTGCAGGTTACAGCTGAAAGGAATTTGAGCACCACTTATAATTCATCTGTTACACCTAAAATAAATCAAAACATGATCATAAGATAAGGAACAACAATATGTAAGAAAGAAACATTTTAGTCACACACATGCTTATACTTTTGTTTACATAAACACATTAATCTACATCTGCTGTAATTTTGGGAAAAGGCCTGGATAAGCAGGTAAATCACCTCAGCTGTATTTATGTCATCACTTTTTTGCCACATTACAGTGTGTACAGATTCAGTCCTCATCATGGTTATGTTTGATAGTGTTGCAACAAATAAAAACAGACATCTGAAACATTATTTAACACAATGTAAGATGAGTAACAACAGTGTTGTCTTCCATATGATTAACGTTTCTCAGAGTAGAACGGCATTTTTAGTACCATTTGTAATCATCAGGTTTGTAGGGTCCATAATATAAGTCTCTCTCCTCCCACACATGCACCGGATGGGGTCTGTAATATCTTGAACAAAAGTGGGTCGGGCATATAGATTTTAAGAAATGATTCGGTCCAGTTCGACTGAACTTCCCTGGTCCACTAGGGCTTGGGTCTGTCATTTTGGACCCGTGAAGACCTCTAATGAGCATACTAACAATACGCGCTAATGTCTAGCGGTTATAATATTTCTTATCATTTTTTAGCATGTTAGCATGCTAACATTTGATAATTATCCCTACCCTGCCAGCATTTGTATGTGGTGCCCATGTGGGGTTGTCCATGGGTTCCATATCGGCCCCATGCCATTTGCCCGCATGTGTGGATTTACCCAAGATAAGATGCCCATTCTGGGCCCATATCCACTTGGTACCCAGGCAGCCCTAGCATAACCATGTGGGGCTCACTTGGGTAAAGCCATTGATGTGGGTGCACTGGCATGGGGCCGATATGGAACCCATGGACAATCCCATATGGGGCCCATCTTTCAACCCATCTACTTCCCACATGGGCCCCACATACAAATGCTGGCTGGGTGGTGAAAATGTCACCAGTTTGCCACAAACCAAAAGTTCCTGATCCTCTTTATAAAAACTGAGGGGGTCACAAAAGGTATTAAAATTAATTCTGAGGGGGACATAAATGTTTGAACCACAGACTGTACATAAACATTGATGACACGTCTCTACTTCCTTTCACTGTACAAAAATAAAAAAAACAAAATATCTCAGATGTGACTGCTGCCATCTTGCGCTGGTGACGAAATTTAGAGCCAGAGCATAGACTGTAAAAATAATGGCCATAGCTAGCGTGACCTCTCTCATTAGTTTGTCAGCTCCTGTTTAGAAGCCTTGAGTCCAACACTTTGGCTGTCGCCATCTTGGTTTATTGGAGCCAGAAGTGACCATATTTGAGCAAGAGGCTGGAGTAGTTTAGGTCTAACTGTCACTCAAAGCTGCCCGCCGTCAGCTATGCGTAACTTTGAGCCTTAATAAAATTGAAATGGGTGAGTTAGAAAAAAAAAAACCCTGTACAGTTGTCATGAAGGGAGATACTGGCTACAGAAGTCAAAACAGTTTTTTTGTACCAGGCTTTAAACATGTTTATTTCTGCTGTTAAGTTGGTCACTTAATATGGCAGGTCTACAAAGATTGACTTTCTTCTGGAGCCAGCCTCAGGTGGCCGCTCAAGGAACTGCACTTTTTGGTACTTCCACATTGGCTTTCTTTTACAGCCCCAGAGGTTGCTGCTTGAGCCAGAGTCTGCGCAGTAGTGATCGGGGAGCTGGAGCCGCGGTATTGAGGTCCTGCCCAAAAACCTTTCTGACCCAATCACAGCTGTCAATCATGACATCACACCCCCATTTCATAGCATCAAATAACTTTAAAACCAAACTTATAAGAAAAACAAACACTGGCACACACATCAGCATGATAGGAACTACCTAAAATGACAGAAACCATCTTTGAGGAAAACTTATTTGACGTGTTCTTTGATGTTTTAGTTTGGTCTATGTCCTAACCACTAACATGCAGGAGACAGGTTTTATGACCTATACTGCAGCCAGCTACCAGGGGGCGATCAAGATGTTTTGGCTTCACTTTTGGGAAGGAGTCATGTCCTCCATCTTTCCAAGAAGTCTAAGGTTGTACCAGATTTCATGGCAATCTATCCAATAGTTGTTGAGACATTTCATTCAAAACCACAAAAGTGAAGCTGGTGGTGGCACTAGAGGAAGAGTCAGGGGATCCGAAACTGATTTGGATCCTTCCTCTTGGGACCATGAATGTCTGCAACAAATAGAATGACAATCCATTGAACAGTTGTTGAGATATTTTAGTCTGGAACAAACTTGTTGGCCAGGAAAGTACCTCTTTTAACAAAGAGAAACTATCTAAGCATTTGTGTAACTTTTAACCCTTTCAACCAACTACAAATGACTTAAAGGTCAGAGAAAACTTGACATGTGGGGATGATACGGCTTCCCTCTTGTGTCTATTTGCATCTGCCCTCACAGTTCCCCACGTAGCGAAGCTTTACACGTGTCAACACCGCATTAGTGTTTCCTCCATTTAGGAATGAGATTCCTGTTTGGTAGGATGCTGCGGGAAATTGTAGCAGAAGATGGAATAAGCATTGTGGAGGACTTATACATATGTATGATAGAGGCAACTCAATAACAGCACAATCATAGAAAGAACAATCAGATTACAGCGCATGGAAGACAGAGGGAGATAGTGAAGAAAATGTTATTAGCGCAGAAGTGAGATGAGGAGAGGAGAGAGTAAGGGGATCTTGTACATTTTCTAGGAATGGGGAACATTAATCATCTATAACTTCATTTGGAGGTTCATATCAGCAAAAAAGCATCTTAAGTTGCTGCTTAGATGGGAGGCCTATAACCCACCTGGAAGTACATGCAGGAATGAAATGTAGGGATTGTACAATGAGGAGATTACGAGTGTAGCTCAGGCTGAGTGACAGAAAGAGAAGACGCACATTCTGGCAGATAGAGCAGGGTTCAGAGAGAGGAGGTGAAGGATAGACTGCGCGGTAAAGGGCTTCGCACCAACTTATTAAATAAGAGAAGGTCAGATGAGCTCCAGAATTGACTGCTGAAACCTGATATATCACATGCCACCACAATTAAGATCTCTTTTCATCATTAAGGAAGCTTTGGATCAATGGTAGCACCTCTGCTCTCCCTTTCTTTCTCTATCGGCTATCTGATCCTCTGTTGGCAGTTCGCTCTCTCCCACCTTCATCTATAACTTCTACACCTCCTTGATAGCGAGAGCATTCAGAGGAAATGGACCTCGCTCAGCGGCTCCCCAGCACACATCCGACTCTCTTTCTTACCTCCCGCCTTCTCATCCTCCCCCACCCCCCCGAAGGACTGATGAGAAAATGAGAGCTGCTTGTCTCGGAGCTCTCTCCCAGGCTTGTTCCTTTGTTTAATTGGAGTTTTATTGGTGACAATCAATTCATTTCTATCTGTGCTCCAGGCTGCATTGATCTGCTGTCACGGAGAAGAGTCAAATGTACAGTTCCACTCCCACCACACTACAAACCACAGGCTCTGATGCCAGCGACTGATAGTTTTTTTTTCACTCTCTGTTTCTACTACTTTACTGCTTGTTGTGATTAGAAACAGAAACAAGTTGTTTTTTCTTCAGGTTTTCCTCTAGTTCCTCTGGAGGAGTACGAGAGCCCGTATACTATTTATGAGCAGTCGGAGGACACTAATTCAGGATGAGATGTTGAACGCACATCAGTTTTTACTTTGAAGTCACTGTTTACCTTAAATGCTCCTGAATATCATAAATCTGTTAAAGCTGCTGCTGGAAAGCTGAACATCTTAGAGGAAAAACAGGCGTCTTACTGTAGTTCTGAGCTTCAAAGATGACATTTGTACAACTTTTGAACTACACCATCGATACTGAGATGTGAGCTGTGTTGTTGAGACGCTGCAGTTTCAGTGACTGTCATTTCCTATTTTGGGTATTCAGATAATGGGTGGTGGACAGTAACCATGTACATTTGCTCAAGTACTGTACATGAGTATGAATAATAATAATAACTAAAGTAAAATAATAAATAATAATGATGGAATTAATATAACATTTGGGAAACACAACAGCAGTTTCTCTTTCTTGAACGGTTACTCAAGATAACCCTCAGAACTTGTTGTGAGCAGTTTCACAAACTCTTCTCTTTCTACTGAACTACATCCACCAACAATCGGACGTGTACAAGACTGACTCACACCAAAACAATCAAGAGCGATGAATAGCGCTACAGGTGAGATGAAAAATATGTATTTTTGATTTTGGGATGATTTCATCTCTGCTTTCATCTCTCCATGGTGTAGTTAGCTTCCCTGAACTACGACATCCGGTGCATGCTGGGACAGTTTTTTGCAGCTGACTGTGAGGCAGATGAGATGAGGGGCAGCGACTTAACGTCACCGCACTGCTGCCCAAAGTGAAGGTGTTCAAGTGTCCTGGCGTCATGGAAAGACAGAGTGCAGTAGTGTTTGTTTTGCCAAATCTGGCCCATGATAGGGTGCTGAGCGGCCTGCTGACCATTTTGTAATAGAGTACCCCAGAAATGAGTCCCCTAACCCGGAAATGAGCTAGCATTCTACCACTCCTGGTTCCCTGGTCCTGAAGTCAGTGTGTTCTTGGTTAGATGCCTGAAATAAGGTCTGTGGTGAACACAAGCTTAGAAACTTTCACATTTTGTTCTATCACAAAAAACACATCAGTAAATACCCCACTTGTAAATTTTAAAGTGTTAATGATTCTTAAAAAAGGCGGCTGCCAGCAAGTGGCTAAATGAGACTACAGAACATCATCACGCCAGCAGAGCTTCACAGCCGTGCTGTGAGGGCGGCGTTAAGACGTCCTGCCTTGGTGAAGTTTGTTGAATCACCTGTTATATTCGCTTGTCATTTTTTTCCAGTTTGAATGTAAATCAGGTACCACTGTGCATAAAAAGCATCAAAAGTAGAGCTTGGTATATTAACTATTAATGTTTGTTTAATAACTGGCTCCTGGCCTCCTGTCATTTTGCAAAAGTCGCTCCTGGATAAGGCAAGTTGAGGGTCCCTGCGTACTTCATCATGTTTCATTATTTTCCTGAGCTTCCTGAGAACAGTAATTCCACGTTTAACAGTATTTTGTATTTACAGCTTTGCTCTCCTCCTCCATGTCTGCCCAAATTATGTTATCTTGCAAGGCGACTAGATTCCCAAGAATCACAGGATCACAAGATAATGCGAGAATCACAAAATCACACAAGAATCCTGCCTGGATTTGCTATGTAGCCTCAGACCCCCCGTGTCAAGTTCTGCCTGTCATGTCCTGCCATGTATTATCTGTTTTCAAAATACACTTCCATTTTGACAGGAAATGTACCGTTTGCATACAGTCTCTTTCAAAATAAAAGCACTACGTCAGTACAACACTGCAAATTAACCTTATTTTTCCTTCTACAACAAACGCACATGGTTACATTTAGCCAATAGAGTCATGTGGTTGGGTTTAGGAAAAAAGAACAGGGTTTAGCTTTACAATCTTGCAGGAAGTGAACACTGGCCTCCCGGGTGAAAGTCAGTGGTTGTTGGAACAAACCACCACTCCTCCTACCCTCCCTACTCAGACTTCTGCCGCCTTAACCTTTTGTTGTTGTCGAGCTGCATTTCCTGCCTTAACGGCAACCATCTGCGTATAATGCTGACGTGAAAGGACATCTTTTTTTGTAAGTGTTTGACGTGCCAGATTTTGCCAACCTTGGAGTGACACCAGGGTTATTAACGGACAATGGATAATGGATGCATTTCCATCATTACACAGTACATACCATCATATCGCCCTAACCTATGGCTGAGTGTAAACAAAAGAGTATTGAATTAGTCATATCAAGAGAACAGATTTCAATGTTGGGAGTCACCAGAACATCGCAGGGTATCTGGTCCCACCTTTGGGGTGAGGGGTAAGGACCTAAGACATCCAGAGGGAGCTTGGAGTACAGACACTATGACTTGCATTGAAAGAAGCCAGTTGAGGTGCTCTGAGCATTTACAGTTGCTGTAATATCAAAGACACCTCCCTGTAGCACCGCAGGGCAGACCCACAGGTCTCATCCCAGGGATTACAAATCCCATTTGCCTTACAAACACGGCAGGATCCCTCTCAAAATGTTATCAGACGTGGCTGAAAAGAGGAATGTATGAGCCACCAGGACCTGGAGCTGAATAGGATGTGTCTGGACAGAGCTGCCAACACACACTTGTGATATGATAAAAGTTGAACCCATGTGCGTTTGGTTAAAGGATATCTAATATATTTATAAAGTGGTCATTGCTGCTGTAATAATGTGACTAATTAGTGACGTAAATCAGACAGAAGAAGCTGACCTGAACTTATTTCTGTGCTGGGAGCGAGGCACTGTGGCTCAGGCGTGTTCAGTTCCACCAGCAGTGACTCCACTCTGTTTTGACAACGATCATATAATAAAAAAAGAAACTTTTCTTCCTTGTTCCCCCCAAAAATATGGGAGAACTGAAAATGACATTTAATTACAAAAAGCAAAATAAAGCCAGGAGGAAAAAAGATAAACCAGTAGGGGGAAAAATGGAGAGGGAAAGAGAGAGAGGGAAAAGAAGAAAAAGAAAAGGCAGTAAAAGCGATTTCGCAGTCCAGTGGTGTCGCTGGATTATCATGAAAATGAAAGCTACTGAGTCAGGGAGTATCAGGGAGCAAGGAAATGGAGCCGAGACTGATAACACAGTAAGGGAGAAGAAGAAAACGAATAAGAGGACGAGTGTAGAGAAAGCAGAGAGGTCTGTAAGACAATGTGAGGGGGAAAGTGCAAAGAAAGAGAGAAAAGGTAAAAAGACAATATATATACGACACACAGTGAGATTATGAGTGCAATAAGACAAAAATGAGAATCACTTCACCCCATAGAGAATAATCAGAGGTTTCTTGAGAAGTAATATCTGTAATATTGTTTCGAGAAGACCAGCTCAGCTCCGAAATAATTTTTAGTTAAAGAAGGGATGAAGTCTTTTTCCCATGTATCAGGCAAAATCTAAAAAGTATTGTGGTTGATCAGGAGCAAAAGTTTCATTTCGAAGAACCTGTACTTTCTGTAGAGGCCGACATCAACTTCAAATAAAGCTATAAGAGTGCTGTTTGGGTCAAGCAGTAACTGAGGAGGGAGGGAAGGCAGCAAGGAGGAAAGAAAGGAGACAAAGAAAGAAAGAGGCGAGACAGTGCTCTCTACCATCTGATGTCGACATAAGAGGATTTATGGAGGTATTGTGTCCTAGCTTAAGTGTTATATGCCGACAATATTGCAAAATATTGCAGATGCCACAAAGATTGAACTGAGAAAGAAATGTAGAAATCCCTGTTCGTGGCGTGCTTCAACATGTGTACCAACCTCTGTGGCAACTGTTCACGTCTGTTACACTGCTTTGGCACTTGGAAAGTTATCAAGGTTCTTTAAGGTTTTATGTTTTGCTGTATTTTTCTTTTTTCAATTTAATCTATTTGCCCTCTTAATTAACCTTTTTTGGGGGGGACAATATTGCAGCTAAACTTCTTTGATACCTGCTGTATCACATCACAAGCCACAAGAATCAGCTCGATGAAAGAAAGTCTGCAACAGAGATCCAGTGGAGGCAGAGAGGTCAGTAGAAGTCAGACAGGTTTGGAGACAACATCCCGCTGCAGTGCAGTATCGCTTTGCTAAAAGTCAATTAGAACCCCATAACATACTGCATTGGCCCGTCAAGTACAAAGACAGTCCTGTATTTAAAGCTATACTTTGCCATTTTAGTAAATATGCCTATTTACTTTGTTGCAGAGACTGAGATGAGAAGATCGATAACACTCTGAAATCTGTCCAGTAAATATAAGGCTACAGCAGCTGGTTAGCTTAGCTTAGCACAACTGTGAAAACAGTTTCCGAAGATAACAAAATCAACCTACAAACATCTCTAAAGCACCATGTTCACCAATTGTTTTTTTTCCAGCTGAAAATGCCAGATGATCCTCTGGACACGCCCAGCTGTGAGAGCTTGAGAATGATTTGGAGGCATAGCGTTTTTTGAGACACTTTGGCTGTGTTTGGAAGTAAAAATGTCGGCACAAGGTAGAGCTTTATCATGTATTGTATGGATTGGATGGCTGAATGTATGAAGGATGTAGTATTAAACTGTCAGCACCTTACAGGAGTAGCACTCCTGATTTCATTGTGATTTTTAATAATACAATGATAATAAAGGGATTCTAATTCTGATTTGTCCCTCCTCCACTGTGGTTGAACGGCTGCTAAAAGGTGTCAGTAACGAGTGCAGCGTTTTACCCAAGTTGAATATTTTTCAACTCAGGGCACTCAGCAAAATAACGCCAGAAATGCAGCTCTCAGCGCAGAGTAAATGCTCAGTACTGTCATGCTGCTGGCGTTTGCATAGTGTAAATACACAGCACTCCCATTGCAAAGAATTTAAAAAATACGCAGGCCTCAGGAAAAAAGGCTTTGGTGGACTCGGCCCCTTAAACTCTTTAATTAATAAGTTACATTACATTTGTTTAATCCGTACGAAAACCTAAGAGTGTATTAAAACAATCTGTGGTTTAACTGGAGGTTATTTCATGTCAGTAAGGTTCATTTATAAAGGACATTAAAAAAACAAAAATGTGCTTAACAAAGTGATTAAAGTGAACACAGCCATAATTACATGAAAATATAAATGAGAAATATAAGTGAAAAAATAGCAGCACATCTTAATAGAATTAAAAGACAAACAGCACCACAAACAACAAAGTGCTTAGCCTGGGAGCAGCAACTTCTTAAGCCCAGCTCAGACACAGTTTAGAACGTTGCAGAGAAAAGTTGCAGCGGTGTGAACTGACCATCTGAGTGGCTGCTGGTGTCACCTGAAACTCCGCTGGTCAAATCAACAGCGAATCAGCTTGTAGTGAAGTCTGCTGGTCAAGTCAAAATGACCGCAGACGGTGTGTTTGCCTGCTGTGGCAGGTGCTCCTCCCCGCTGAACCCTCTGTGTTCCAGTGTCAGATGGTGGGTTGCTGCTGCTACTCTCTTTATGTGCTATTTCATCACTACTACAAATGCAGCTGTAGCCAGTATCTCACTATCACTATCCTCATTTGTGTTTTAAGAAGCTACAAATTATATTCAGCCACAAAATAAACCTGAAAAGCTGCAAATCAGAGCGAAAGTGCAGAGAGTTGTTGCATAGAGATGATACACCATCTCATCTAGTTGCATTGGTGTGAACCAGCAGGTTTTATAACGTTGCAGAACGGCACGTTGCAAGCAGTTGCCTGTTTCAACTTGTCTTGTTGTGAATCTTTGGTCTGAACTGGGCTTTAGAGTCTCTGCTAGTTACTATGCAACTTCATGGTGATGGCAAAAACTAGGCTAGCTGGTTTTAGTCTTTATGCTTGACTAAGACATCTGGGCATTGACTGTTGCTGTAAATTTAATGGTATATCAGTTCTCTCATCTAACTCTTGGATGAAAAGCTAATAAGGGCATATCTCAAAATGTAAAGTTATTCCTTAACACATGGCTCTCTGTTCTTGATTATAAGTCAGGTCACATAGTGCTGCTCAGCTGTAGTATGTTGCAAACACAGTCTGAATTCAGACACACACTGCCACAGTCTAACAATCCCTCCACCATTACTCATTAAGATCAGCCCTGTTATATTTTACACTCTCTTTGCATCATAATCTAAACTCCTGCCAACTGTCACACTCAGCTGTAAACTACTCCTGTGTACATTAGGATTGCACTGCTTTAAAATGGAGCAGCCAAAACCAAAAACTGGAGGTATGACGAAATGAATTCTGCCTCGATAACACAAGGAACATAGGTAGGTTATATACTGACATAGATTTACTGTCCAAAACACACCATTCTGCTCCTGTTAACACCACCTTCTGTAACACACAGAGGGATCATGGAGCTATGTAAGATATTATTAACGCAGAGGACTGAACAATCATACAGAGAGTGTGAATCACTGGCAAATAAACAAACAACACACTGTGCATCGCTGGTGAGTGGGAGTTTTCATTCAACAATACTGCTGCAGCCAAATCAGTGTAAACACGAATGCCAAATGTAACAGCCTGATCGAAACCTTCAGACCACTGCAGTCCTCCAAGAAACTCAGAAATTAAAATGTGGCAACAGCCCTTTAAAAGGATGAGACAGGCTGTGGTGTATTTATATTTATAAGGTTAATATTAGCCAACATGAGGGATAATGATAGCAGCAAAACAGCAGCTGACACCTCGTGGCTGGGTTGCCATCCTCAGGGCACACAGTGCTGCCTGTGGCAAGGTGCAGCAGGCTGTGGTAAACTTCCTAAACAGAAAACCTCTGTGGTATTGGCCATGTTTCGCCCTCACTGAAGGAGAGGTGCTGTACAAAGGCAACATCCAGGTAGCATGATGCAATGAGAGCTGCGCCAGAGATATCAGATAAAAACCTTCTCCAAGCCATCAACATACACAAAAAACTATATAACACAGGGACACTCAACCCACTTCGCCAAGAGGCCACGTTTGCACACTGCCAGGAGAGCAGGATCCAGTTCATAAACAAACATTAATATATAAATAATTAGCCTGGATCTCTGTCAGGGCGTCTGGGGATCCTTCTCTGGCACTTTTATTAATAAACAAGCTCTATTTCAATGCTTTTTGATTAACTCTGGCACTTTATTTACATTGTGAAGCCTGCCACCCTATCACAAGTTGAGTATCGATCGCATAAAATAATTACTGCTATTTCATAAAACTAGCAAAAGTCCGAAGAGGAAATCTATGTAAATGAGGGATGCACCGATTTATCAGCAGTTGACTGCGACTGCCGAGATGTTGTTGTTGACTGCCATCAGCTTATCGGCAAATATGTTTTTCTGTTGTATCACATAAATTTTGCGCAGGCTAAGAAGTGGGTTTTGAGACTTCCGGTGTCCCGTCGTCCCGGGGACAACAGAAAACGTGTTTGAGGCAAAAAGAGATCTTCCTTGAGTTGCCTTCAGCATGAAAGAAGGCAGTAAACTCACTGTAGATGCGTCAGAGGAAGCACCCTGTTGTTTCTCTGATGATGCTACATTGTGAACAACAAACCAGTGTTGACTTGTGTTAGCAGGAGGAGAGCAAGTTAACGTTAGCTGTTAGCAGCTGGTGGCCGGAACTGCTGATGGAGGTTGCTCTGAGTTACAGTGTGATGCGTTCAAGCTCTATTCAGTAAAAATGAGTGTTTGATAAAGGTAAATTATAAAGTTATCATAATGTGTTTGAATGTGGTTTTTGGTAAGAAATGAATGAATACAGTTAGTTAAAGGAGAAATTTGATTATGTTTTCACAGCAATAAAAAAAAAAGATGTTAGAGAGAGAATTACGATTCTTCTCTGCCCCTACTCCAGCTCCCGACCTCTTAGATCCTCCGAACATTGTCCCACGATTGAGGTTGGTGGGTAAGGGACATACTGCCTCTGCAGTAGCTGCTCCAAAGCTCTGGAATAGCCTTCCCCTGTCAATCAAATGCTCTCCCTCCATTGACACTTTTAAGACAAATCTGAAAACCTACATGTTTCAATGGCTTTTGGTTGTTTGTGGTGGTTTTAACATTTTAGTATTTTATAATCTTTTTTTTACGCACAGTGTTGTTCTGTTTTATATTTGTGTGTCATTCTTTTAATTTGTACAGCACTTTGGTTAGCTGCGGTTGTTTTTAGATGAGCTATATGAATAAATTTGATTTAATTTGATTTAAGAGTTAGGTAAGGTCCTGAAGGTGGATGATTGATTTTGTGCTCATTTAAAGAGTGCAATGAAGGGCTGAATGATTTTAAAAACAGTTCAGTTATTTTTGTATGATGATTTCTTTGTTTCCCTGGCATTAAAAGGGGAAAAAATAACAACAAAAACAAAATAAACAACAACAAATAAAACCATCAAAAACAACTTTGGTATCAGCCTAACTGTTTACGGTATCAGCCCAGAATTTCACAGTAGTTGCTTCCCTAATGTGAACATTCAGGCTTTGAGGAAATTCGCAGCCAGTAAAGAAACGGCTGTAACTTTAGTCTGACTTGAATTTATTTTCTTGCACTACGACTCTTGAATTAACAACACTCAACCCATTCCACTAAAGAGAAATGTCAACCCTCTTTTTGATATATATACATACATTGAGACACTTGTAAAATGTGTTGAGAGAGCAGGCAGGGGCAGGTGTGCTGTGCGTAATTAAAGGGATGCCAGTTTCTAGACACTGATACCTTAAAGTATTGATTGTCTATCTTGGCCTTTGAAAGTAAGACTGATATGGACGTCCTATAAAACTGGAAATGAGGAGACGTGACCTTAGGAAAGTCGATACTGCACAGAATGTGTAGATTAGTATGATGTGTAACGATGAGATTATGGTCGCTCACTTTGCTTTAATACCTCCCCTGGTCATTACGTGGAACGAGTAAAATAAAATTATATTGGTATTATTGATAAAACTAAGAAACAATGTCTATAAAAGCCAAACGTATAAAATAGAAAATTAAATTACAAGTTGTGGTTTAGTAAACTACCTGATTATCCTCAACTGCAGCTTGCAACTTCAATAAAAAGTATCTGACTCGTGCCCTAACCTCGAAGTCTCGTAGCTTCTCTAACATCTCTCTATGCCGTCTCCCAAAAGGTAGACAGGGGAGGGAGTGAATACGAACTGCAGTATGCTTTATCTGTAAAGTCATTAGAAGATTTTGCTCTCAGGAGCCCGACTTCAGTGGCCATAGATCAACTGCGCGCAGGAGTCCTCCCTTGTTCCTCCTATCTTACTGATCACATCAGATCAGCATGCCGGAGTGTTTTTGCCTGGCTGGCTGGGTGGGCAGACTTCCCGCATGTCTCCAGTGATGCCACGGCACCTGATCAATCACCCAAGGCGACTCTTTGGGGACCCGTCGCAGAGGAAGGGGGCGAAGGAGGGGGGAGGCGTCGGCTGGATTGAGGGTGTCTCGTTTGCATGCGGGATGGCAGGCAATGCATCAAAAGATGACAGCTATCCCATTCTTCCTTAAATAAGAGTGGTGAGACTCTTGCTGGCTGTGCCTTAACTTTAATCATTCATCTAAATAACTGTTGCAGAAGTCTGCTACCGGAGGGAGCCGCAGCCAGGCAGGCTGCCACGGGCGCGGGGGAATATGAAAACTGACGTTGCGCTACTGGATTTCTCATTTGTAAACGTGTAAACATATATTTGACTCAGATTGCAAAAGCACAAAAGCGCTTGTCCTCATCACCCGCAACCCTCCCCTCCTCTTCTTCCCTCACTCCTTCTCTCCTCTCATAGATTTATGTATTGAACGAGTTTGAAATTCATCAAGGTTAGACTGAGCAGGTTCGGAGGAGGTGCAGGGTACTCGCGCTCTGGCAGCATGAGCGACGTGTTGAACAGCTAAGTGACAGTGATTGATGCCCTCTGTGTTTCGCAACTTATCAAGCGCATATACACACACTCACTCCGCAAACAGATAAACAGCAGAAACATTTGAGATAAATAAAGAATCAAATAAACACAGGGGGACTGACAAAGGAGGAGAAAAAACGAACTATCTGCATAATGAATAGACGAGATGGAAAGAAGGAGGGAGAAGAGAGGCAGAGATTCCCAGCGGGTGAAACGGAGCCTGGGAGACGTCAGTTGGGGAGGGATACAGGGACACATGGGCCTGTGACGACTCCGACAAGTCACCCAGGCGGCAAAATAAAGCCCGGCTTCCTCAGATTTGTTTCCAGTGCTCATCAGTAGGAGAGCTGGATGACGGATGGACTGGCGCTGGGCGCAACGCGAGCGTGTCAAAGTTACTCACCATAATAAAGACCTGCTCTTTTTCCTTCCATTCGCTTCCCTTTTTTCAGCCACCTGCGGTCCCACGGCCTACAACCAATTTCATTTCATTTTAATCTGCCTTTGTTTGTGTCTTCCTTCACCCCTCAATTCCTACATCCTTCCTTTAATCCATCTCTGATCTGTCTTCAATCCCTACATGTTTCCCTCTCTTTAATTTCCACATCCTTCCTTTATTTCCTCTTTCTTGCATCCTTTCATGTCTTTATTCATCCAACCATCCACGACTTTAACCTTAAGACGAGCTCTGGATTTCTCCTTCCTTTGTTTTTTCCTCTTTCTTCGTCCAAATTGCTCTCCTTCCTTTATTTATCTGTATCTTTCCTCTTCTCCATCCTTCCAACTCACTCATAACTGTAGTTATGACCACATCATGGACTTAAATCCTTAAATCTCTCATCGTCTTCTACACCCCTCTGTCCTTGCTTCACCCCTTCTTTATTCCTCCTTACTTGCCTCACCTCCCCATCCTTTATCCATTGATAGTATTAAAACTTCCTTCCACCTTTCATCCCTCCATCCATCCTTTATTCCATCACTGATCTGTCTTCAGTCCCTACATTTACCCCTCTCTTCCTTCATTTCCTCATCCTTCCTTTATTTCCTCTTTCTTGCACCCTTCCATGTCTTTATTCATCCAACCATCCATGACTTTAACCTTAAGACGACCTCTGGATTGTTCCTTCCTTAGTTCTTCGCTCTTTCATTATCCAAATCTTCCTCCTTCCTTTACTCTCGCTTTCCTTTGACCCTATCCTGACACTTTATTCCTTTTTTCTTTCCCATATTGTCTCTTATCTGTCCTACATCCTTCTGTACTTGCTTTAACCCCTTCTTTATCTCTCCCTACTTGCCTCATTTTCCCAACCCTTCCATCCACTGATACTCATACTTCCTTGTACCTTTCATCCCTCTATCCTTCCTTTATTCCATCTCTGGTTATTCTTAAATCCATTTCTTCCTTTATTTCCTCCGTCTTGCATCCTTCCACGTCTTTATTCATCCAACCATCCATGAGTTTAACCTTAAGACAAGCTCTGGATTTTCCCTTCCTTAGTTCTTCGCTCTTTCATTATCCACATCTTCCTTACTTTACTCCATCCTTCCAACAACTCACTCATGACATAACTGTAATTATGACCTCCTCACGACACTCCTTTCTTCTACCTTCCATTCCTCCATCCTTCCTTTATTCCATCTATGATTTGTCTTTAATCCCTCCATTTTTGCTTTCCTTCTGAATTTCCTTTCTTGCATCCTTCCATGTCTTTATTCCTCCAACCATCCATGACTTTAACATCAAGACAAGATCCAGATTTTTCCTTCCTTAATTCCCTCTTTCTTCGTCTATCTTTCACCCCTTTTCATTTTCTTGCATCTCGACTTTTCTTAATACTTCCAACAACTCAATCAGGACATAACTAATTATGACCTCATCTTGACACTTTATTCTTTTCTTCCCGAATCTTCTATCCCTCATAGGTCTCAGATCCCTCCCTTTATTTCTTCTTCACCTTTCCTGTCCACATCCTTCCATCCAGTCCAGGCCGTCTTCTTTCACATCCCCATTAGTTATCCTTCCTTTCCTTCATTGTTCTCTTTATCAATCCTTACATCCATTGATCGTATTTATACTCATCCTTCCTTCTACCGTCCATCCCTCCATCCTCCCTTGATCTCCTCATTGCTTGCGTCCTACTATGTCTCCATCCTTCTATCCATCCACCCATCCATGACTAAAAATAACACAAAACTGTCACTAGTTCCTGATGCATCCTTCCCTAATTCACCCCCCACTCATTCAACATCTCTCCATTCCTTTCTACCTTTATTTTCTCAACACTTTAATCCCTCTATCCATCATTTTTTCCTTAAATTTCCCAGTTTTTTGTTTTCTCCTTCCTTGCTTCCTTCCACATCTGCATCCTTCCATTGGCCCACCCATATATGATCATAAGAAACTATTGATAACGTTCTCTTTAATTCACCCCCCAAACGTCCTCAATCTCTCCACCCTTCCTTCCTTTATTTCCTTTGTCCTTCCGTTCATTTATCCACCCGCCCATGACCACAAGGCCAAACTTATAACTAGTTCCTGATACTTCATTTTTTCTGTCCTTAATTTCTTCCATCCATCTTCCTTAATTCCTCACTTAATTCTTACTCTCTTCCTCCGATCCCAGAGTTCTCCATTCTTTCATTCATCCATAACTAGAATTATAATTTGATCGTTCCTTAATTTCTTTCACACCTCATCCTTCTACTTCCCTTCCATCCTTACTTTGTTCCTCCATTTTCTCATCTCCATATCCTTCTTTGCTTTATTCCCTCTTTCCATGTGTCCTTACATTTCTTCGCCGTTGCACCCACCCATGACTATTACATGACTAGAGTTACAACTACCTCTCTGTAACTTCCTCCGTCTTTCCTTCCTTGACTTCTTTCATCCCTTTCCTCCTCAACTTCCTCACCTATCCATTCGCCCTTCCCTTTTTTCCCTGCATCCATCCACTCATCCGTGACCAGCTCCTGATACCTCCTTCCTTAATTTCTTCACCCTTAATTCCTTCCCTTCATCCGCCCTTCCTTTCCCACTCTCCTTTCATCCTGCTGCCAGAGCCGAGGCCTCCCAGTCTCTCTCCCTAATTTGGGAGTCAGCCGACTTTCTGGATGTAATGGGATGATTAGACAAAGATGAAAAGACTAAGCGTTTCCGTGTCTGCTGCCTCCCTGCTGCGAAGGATTCTCTCTGTGCGTTTGGGGCCTGAGCTGAGTGGGGCCTACACGGGGGCAAAGCTGAAACCTGCGAGGGGATACGTGGCTCTCCGGTTTGGGGCACACTGTCTTCACTGGGGCTGATGGCAGAGTTAATTGGAGAGAAAACAGTGGGAGGTGCCAATGAATAAAACCCCTCAGAGATGCTGGCAACAGGACACGCCGGCTTTCCCCTTTCACTTCAAGGTTATGCACACACACACACACACACACACACACACACACACACACACACACACACACACACACCTGCTACTGAAGCGACAAGATTCCTGTGTTATTTGCATAGAAAGCACAAGATTAGCTCCAGTTTAATTTTGTGAGAGTAATTTGATTAAAAGGAGCTTAAAATAACAGGATAGATAAGATAGATGAAGATAAGACAACACATACACATTCCAGCGCACAATGTATAGCAAGTTTTCTCCTCTGCTGCCTTTTGGATGCCTTTGCCAGCGTATAAATCACCCGGCCTTCAAGGACACAGCATTGGGACCCCTAACTGGGATCTTTCACATCCACCATCTGGACGCAGAAAAGCAGAGTGCTGACCAGCGGCCCTGCTCTCATTCTGTTCCTCAGGACGAGCCGCAAGATGGGGGGCGGGTGTATAGAAACCTAATCAATCCAATGACTGCTTAGTGTGTACTGGACTTCATAGAAAAATCCTCTCAGGAGATGAAGAGGAGTCGGAGAGAGCAGTAATGATATTTTGAGAGAGAGGCCGAGGCCAGAGCAGACAAAAAGAAGGCGAGACAGAAGCCGTCAGCGTCTCTGCTCATCCAGAACTGTCCCAAGTATTCATTCATTCACACACACACTCCCTCCCTCCTCTGTCTTTCCTCTGCGCTCGCCCTCCTCCACAGCCGGTGTCCTTCCATCATTCGGCCTGGTTTCACACTCCGAGACCCAATATCAGAGTAGATATGAACAGAAATGAGAAACACAGGATTGTCTTTCCACTGGCAATTGTGTCCACTGCGGTTATTTGTGTCATGCCATCCACAGATGTAAGTAGGCCCATATCTCTCCGGGCCGCCCGTCTGCATGCCCGCTGTCTTTCCATCAGGCCGAAAACATTACTGAGGACAGCAGCGTGCCTCTGTTTCTCCCTCCCCACCTGATAGGACAGTCGCTTTGTTTTAGCTCAGGTCATCTCACCTGCAGAGTGCTGCCCACTGGCTGATCACTTGGTCACTGTCAACACTCAGATCTGCACACACACACGCACACACACACACACACACACACACACACACACACACACACACACACACACACACACACACACACACACACACACACACACACACACACACACACCTAAACATATGGACATAATCCTGCACCACAGATGCCCACATGCATTATATACATAACTAGTGTCAGTGCTTCTTGTTTAAATATTGAAACTGGTGAATTAAATATGAAAATGACTTTAGTTATCACAGGGCTGCAAGCAATGATCATTTTTAATGATTTTATTTTCTCAAGTTATCGTTTAAGTAATAAATCCATACATTTAAATCAGGATATGAGACTAGATTTGGTCTTAGATTTTGGATATGTTGTCATTTCCTGTTTTAAAGGCTGCATTACAAGTGATGCAATATTTGTTGTAGCTTTTCTATTATTTGCCTTTACTTTGTTATTAAATCCACATAACTGATGATTATTTATCAAAAATCTCAGTGTGTATACATTTTAGGAAAGCACCAACAGTCAACTCTACAACATTGTTGCAATATCGAGGTATTTGTTAAAAAAATATCATGATATTTGATTTTTGTTCCAGTGCCCAGGCCCATCTTTGGTCTAAAAAATATCAGAAAATAACTAGATAATAATAAATAGTCAAAAACCCAAAGATGTTCGGGAAGGAAATCATTCCTACCTGTGGCCATCAAACTGTACAACTCCTCCCTCTGAGTTGCCCTTGGACTGTTAACCACTGTCAATAACTCAAAATAAATTATTACATATTTATTTTTAAATAATCGGTGCAATAACTGACTACATTGTTCAGTCTGTAACCAAGGTTCCTGTATATATTGTAAATTATGTTGTGTGGTCTCTACATATATATTTTGTAAATTATCTTCTTATATTTCTTATATTCTGTTTGCACTATATCTTCTTCTTTTTACACTTGTAAGGAGCACCTGTAACGAAAACAATTTCCCCTTGGGGATCAATAAAGTATTTCTGATTCTGATTCTGTTTCTGATTTATTACCATGTGCAAATCTTGAGACAAACATGACTAAAATAATGTCTAGATTTTCAGTTGACTGCTGGTTATTTATCTGTCAGTTGACTAATCAATTAATTAATTGTTTCAGATTGTGATGCAAATATCAGCCACGCTACTATAACTGATGTACAACATTACCTGCAGTGGCCAAACAACCAAAGATATTAAATTAATGTATGTTTATTGAAACTTTTTTGTAGTTGCAGTTTACTTACGTTACTGATGAGAATAACCAGAAATGCAAATTTGAGGCCAATACAGTATTTATATTTTTAGTTTAACAAATCCAGAAATTCTTTTTTTTTTCCAAATTTACACACAAACATTTTGATATGGATCCCTTTAATTTGGGTATTTACAGAATTGTAATCAAGACGTACTGAGCAGAACGTTTCACAGATGTCTGTTGGACAAACTATGAAAATGTTTGTTATTAACCTAAACTAGAGGACTGCATCGGGATTGGGAACTAACACAAATCTCGTGGGAATGGGCGGTCAAAAAAAGCATACGCGGGTCCCAGAGATTAATTAACATGAAGGATGAAGAACAAGTGAAGAGGAAAAGAAGATAAAAGCATAACTTTTAAGTACAAAAGAAAAGCGAGGTAAGTCAGACATGTGGAGGAATTTTTCAGGAATATTACAGATAATGACAATGAATCCCAGAGAATTCTGAATAACTGTAATTATGAATGTAATCATGCACTAGAATGTAACTTCACTACTTATTACCAACAGGTATGCATCTCTTTTTTTAATACCACAGCAAAGTGAGGTATTTTCCCTAAGGGACGAAAGAAGACTCAATCTACTGATAATCTATTGTTCGGGCATGTAGGGTCAGAATGTTTGCGTGTGCGGGCGGGAGCTGACACACACCCTGAGGGACTGGGTGGAAATAGCTAATACAGTCTGCGGGAGTGGGTGGTAATGGTCAGAAATCCAAGGAAATCCAGGAAAATTCTACCTCAAACCCATCTTTGGCATTTCCAAACTGTAATTTCTTTCTTACTTATCAGGTGACACATACAAGACCAGTATGTCTGTAACACGCAAATATAAGCTTTTATACTGGCCTGGCTATTTGTTTGGCTCTGCTGCAGAGATCTCAGAACACAGTGACAAGCAAAAAGGCTAACCAGATTATCTATTCTACTTTGTTTGGAGGGAAAACTGAAAGTGAGTGACTGCAATTTTAAAAATAATTCCTTCCTACGCTACAACAAGCAAGGTAGGTTAAAGTTAAACCAAGAAACTGATCTGTGAGCTCTAATGAAACTTTATAATGGACAATATGGTTAAATATTTACTGTTCTTTTAAATTAAATATTAGTTTAAAACCTGTCTAATCATGTGTGTGCTTGTTTCTTGCTCATCTGATGCACTGTGTAGGCAGATCTTAGTAATTAAGTAGGTAAGTACAATCATAGTTATACCTGGTATAAATGATAAGGTAATGTCTGTGACTGAGGACACGTTTTTTTTAATCCTACCCTCATGTGACTTTGGTAAAATGATAACCAGCAGTGTGTTTTCCTCAGAGAACTTGTAGCGGCAGATTTGTATAGATGGTAAAATTGTTGCAGTGCAATGATCGCTACATTTGTATTACTGACCTGCTCTCATTCACACTGCTTGTGTTGATTCAACAGCGATAAAAGGCTCTGGACAGACCAAGACTTGTGACTAATAGTCCGGCAGGATCTGTGGTTCAATTACCGTGTGGGGCAGCTCTCCTCTGTCCCTGGGCTAGATGCTTTACTGGAATAGCTTCAGTAAACACACACACACACACACACACACACACACTGACACACACACCAGAGCCCACGCACACACAGCCTTTATAAATGTGATGTCACTGACCAAAGGATATCAACACTGATACATTTCTCTCCCTCGTTTTTTTCCTTAAAGATATGTCCAGAAGAAACGTATTGGAAGATTGGATATTGGCACTATCTAAATGAATGTTTTCAGGCCCTGGGGAGGCAAAGGCTCACTGCACCGTCTGGGTCTTTAAAAATCGGGGGACAGCTGATGAAAGGCTTGGCTGAAGCAGCTTATCCACAATGAGTGAGAAAACACAGGAAATGAATACTGACCTATGAAGTCAATTCCAGCACTTTTACACAAGACTCACGACAGTTAGTGGGTGGGACACCAGCTTCAGCCAAATCGGTCTTCGTTAGTCGTGTGTGTATCATCTATGACGTCACTGAGGCGCCATTTTAAAAGGTAAAGCTTTAGTAAGCAGTACAGATAACAGAAGACCTATTAAATCTGAATACCACTCTGACCAAACTCAGTGAGGATGCCAGGAACTGCTATTTATCTGTAATGTTTTTTTTATTAACAACACTGATCCATTCAACCTGACAGCAAAAAGTCGGAGTGCTGACCCTGCATTACTGCCTCCAATGTCGCACTTGGTTTTTACCAAATATCTTGTAAATAGAATAAGTGCATGTACCTGTAAACACTTCAGAAACTGTGAATCCCTTGAAGAAGGACATTTCACCAACGGCTGGGTGCAGGATTTGTTTACATTTCAACCTGAACTGAGAATGTGTAACTGCCTTACCATACTTCTCTCATATCATATAAAAATAAATGTCTAAGGCCCCGATGACTACGAGACACGTCAGCAACGATGTGTCACCAGACACTCGTCACCGGCAGCACATCGCCAGCAAAGCCATTGTTTTCCTCCTCTTTTGTGTCTAGAAGTGCGGACATTCTTAACTTTTTAGTGCAAGACATGGAGTCACACCGCTCGTCAGTCTCACACTTGACCCTGGGAGTCGATCAAATCAAGCTGGATTTACTACTGTTTTCATGCAGGTAGATGTGGTGGGAACAGTGGGACACTGACAAATGCAGACGAAAGGTTTATATTACTGGTATTTAATTACAATGAAGGTCATTACTGAAACACTAATCAGCACATGCATGCACAGGGTTGCGTGAGTGGCCCGATAAATCTGGCCAATATCCCATTTATTATGCTATTTATCATTTATTATGCTAGCCAGTTAGCTGTTGGACTGTGAGAGATAGTTCAATGTAGGTCACTGTCTTTAAAATGGAAAGAGACCATATGTAGTGATGGGCATGGGGAAGATTACAGATCCGTTTGTGTCTGCTTTTTTATTAATCCCATTCGATCGCCTGGTTGCACACACAAACGCACTCTACCGACGCACCACAGACACTTTGCCAAGGCATTTTTGAAGCGGTTGCACCTTTATCGTTGCATTTCATTGTGATCAGGACCTAAAATTATTTATATTATTAATACCTTATATTACTGATATTACTGAGATCTGCTGCTAAATCTTGTGCCATGTTTCATCGGGGTCTCCCATATGTGGATGATTAAAATATCTGCCGCCACATTTTCATTCTCTATTTTTGGAGCTGGACCATTCATCAGGAGTGTTGTTGGAGTATATATAGCCTTCCATTTGGTTATTCATTGCACCATATTCTCGCAGCACAGAGCATACTCTTGGCACAGACGGAGCAGCAGAACGCCAGGCGCAGTTAAAATGAAACTAAACCGTTCATTGCACTGGGTTTAAAAGTTCGCTTTCACTTACAAACAGCTGCTCCTCTCTTTCATCGATCTAATCTGATCAGCTCTGATCGGATCGTTTGATCAGTTATCCACCCCACGACTCAAAACACCACAAACTGCTGCTGAGGGAAAAAGAACTCCCTGAGCTGCGTTCACGGACCTGCAAAAACTGAGGTATTTAGAGAGAGGATGCAGACTGATACACAAGGACATAAAGGCAAGCTGCCAACACACATAAACTGCAATCCTGTGGGAAAAACTGTGTAGAACTAATAAATACTAATAAATCAGTGTTTATAAAAACGTGTAACCTGCATCAAACAAACACTATCAGGGAAACATCACATTTTTTTTAATTTCAGTTGGAGCTTTGATTAATACCAATTTATGTTAAATGTTCGCCAAATGAGTTTGTGTGTGTGTATGAGTCTTACAAAATTATAAATCATCTTCCAGAAGGAGGAGATGTTTACTGTAAGCGATCAGCTCGGTTCAAGTTAACTATATTTCATCAAGGCAAGCTAATCGCTAAAGTGACAGGTTAGAGAGAGACGACTACTGGGATCTAATTTAGGCTGCACAGACGAACAGAGCCAACTATTTTGTCTTGTTTGGAGCATAATAAACCGATTTTTCAAAATTTTTTGACAATGTTTTTTTCATTTATGTAGTTACAATTTGGTCATGAAATAAAAATTAGTGACAAAATTAAAACTGTAAAAAAGAAATCATCGCATGTTAAAAAAAAAAGAGCAGGAAGAAGCAAAATGATGTAATCCCACCCTCCTTTTCATACAATATGAATACATAAGCATCCTACTGCTATGTGCTGTAACTTACAAGCACACGCAGAATATGTCAAAATGGCATTCAAACCCACAATGCTCTTCTGTCTCCCATCAAAGACCAGTTCATAGTTTCACTCGGCTGGCAACTGGTCTGTTGTAAGTTTGAGTCCAAGGACTTGTAATGTGCATCTTAAGCAAACAAACTTGATTTACTGAGAGATGTCAGTGACATTATGTTCTGTGTAGCGCAGCCTCGGTTTGGACAATATGTGCTTAAAAGGCAGAACAGCTTATATCAACAAAACCAGCTCGGCCTTGGCATTCACAGGAGCAAAAAATGATGAATGCAACAAAAGCATGACTAGAATTTTCTTGCGCTCCCCCACTGGTCCAACCAGACCTACAGTGACAAAACTGAACTGACTGACACACGCACACACAAACGCCCACACGGTGTAAACACAAGACGGGTCTAAGGATCTGGCGTGCTTCCAGAGCAGATGGGTGGGTTGGGTAGGGGAGAGGGGTGGGCCTGGTGGGTGGGGGGTGCAGGAGAGCGCCAATCTGTCATTTCTAACAAGCCAGGAGACTTGCAGCCAGGGCAGGTCACACACACACACACACACACACACACTCCTCGTCCTTACGCAGGCGTCACATTCCAACTGTGGCATTCCTGCTAATTAGAACACAAATTAATGATCCAAGCAAGTGAGTCAGTCTGACTCTCCCTCCCTCTAGTCAACATTTAGCCTTCCTCCTGGTTGCATCTTCCTCTGCATTTGCCTCTCACTTCTTCGTCTTCTCTTTTGTTTTGTCTTTTTTTTTTTAATCCTTTTTCCTTAATTCACCTTTTGTTCCTCTACGACAGGTGAGAGAAACACTCCAGGGGAGATGTGAAAACACATCTCATTTTTTAATTAAGAATTAAAGGCATCATTTACAGTTTGGTTTTGTTGAAATCAGACTAGTGACAAATACAGGTTGGAGACAGTGGTTGCACCCCAACAACACCACCACCTTGTAAATGTGCATCTAAAACTGTAATGAATTTCACTTTTTGGGCACTTTTCCTTAAAAAATCTGTCCAGAAAAATCTATTACATGTTGAAAATACAGTCGTCAAATGCCATTAAAGTGAAATTATCTCATTTATCTTTAACAAACCTCACACTAGTTTCAACAGACGGCTTGACGTCTTTTCTGCTCTGTGCAGTTATCAGCTGCTTCTAAAACAAACTTTGGTCAAAAAAGGGGAAGTTAAAAGCGACGGGCCTCTCCTCCATGAAATCAATTCTACTTTTACAAATCTCTATTAAATCTTCTATGTGCCGATAAAGGACTGAGCAGGGACACCTAAAGCTCTATTTAAACGATCTATAGCACACTGTCTAAAGTGTATGGTGCAAATACATTTTAGCCGTGTCAAAGTCCACTCTTGCTAGTTAAATGACACATAGTCTGGTGCAAAGTAAGGAGTAAGGGGCAAAGGGGTTGTATTTAGTCCTTTAAATAATCAAAGGCGTGTTTTAGGCACAAGTGAGAGTAATGCAGTAAGCTGCAGTGAGGTCACTGCAGCAAAACTCATGAGACATTTAAGCAACAAAACTAAAAACTGCAGTTATAAACTTGAAGAGGAAACAGAACTTAACTTTTAGCTTCTCAAGTAATCAATGAAGTTACGCTGCTTCTTGTTGGTAAATGCTCACAGCATCTCTCTTCATGGTGAGTCAGACAGCAGCTTTGCAGCTCTGCTCTGCTCTCTGCTATGTTCATATTTTAGAGAATGTAATTAATATTTTCCTCATTAATGACCTGTGTTATTCGTCCCTGTGTGTAATAAGCAGAGTCAGTGTGTGTTGTGAACCTGCCTGTATAGATGCATCTTACTATCTGAAAAATGTGTTCTTTAAAAAGCAGGAAAATACTACACCATTCTGACTTTTGACCAGGTTTTTGCCTCTAAATAGCAACATGCCCACAACGTGCCCGACCATACCTCATTTTAAGACCTACATGCCGTTTCATGCACAGGTGCACATAACACAAGGTGCTGGCCAACGACAGTTGCACTGCCCTGTTCACTGCTTTGCGCCGAGTGTAAGGGTGCTTTCAGACCCAGAGTTGTCTCCTTTGGTCTGAATCAGGGGCTCATTTTTCTGCAAAGTTGTATAATTGCCTAGAGTTGGTTCGTGTTCTCACGGCAGCATTTACAAGCGGACCAGATCAAATGCCTTGTGTGAGAAAGCTGCTCTTGATTGGTCAGAATTTCCATGTGGGAAAAATCCAGGAAGTAAAGCAAACGTTGAAGAAGAGTACACTTGCAAGATAAATGTGACACTTTCTAATGTCACAATGGAGGGACAACTACGCAGGTTGATTTTAGCGCTGCTCATCGTGGACTATATTGCTGTCATTGTTCATTTGAGTCAAAGCATACAGTTTGAAAACGAGGCGCGGCTCCAACTAGAAAACAATGTTTTGATGCATTGGATGTGCTGAATGTGCATATTAAGGCAGTACAGGAGGAGGCGCACATTAATAATCCTCCAGGACTGTAACATGCTCATGTTTAACCCAAACAATGTGTCATGTGACTGCAGTTGGTTCAGATCCAGGCCGGAACACGATCTCACCACAAACAAACCGCACCAGAGTTCGTTTGTAACCAGACTGAGACCACCTCTTCAACAAGGTCTAAGTCTGGTTGTTTTGGTGCACACCTGAGTGCGATTGCTGTGTTCACACCTGCCCAAACGAACCACACTTAGGGGGCAAACGAACTTGAGTTTGATTGAACCGAACCAAACAGGGCAGATGTGAAAGCAGCCTAAATGTTCTGCCAACATGGCCGCCACTTGACATCTTATCTCTTTAAACCACTGTAGCCACTCCGTACAGCACTTTGACATCCAGACTGGGAGGGTCCAACAGAAGCCATAACATATTTTCTTGCTTTCAGAATGAATAACTCCACATTTAACTGTCGACTATAACCAACCCAAACATATCTGCTTTTACTGTCCGTGTAAATGCGTTCAGGTGAGAGCGTGACACATAACACCAGCTGTCACATTTGTCTCAAAATTTGGAGAATATTGTCATGATGCAGCCACGTGACAAAAACAATAAGTAAAGCTATTCCACTTCCCTCTGTCTCTTTGTAAAATCTTCATCCGTCATCTCTCCTACATTATTTTTCATTAGCGTGAAATTATCAGCGCACAACTTAGAGAAACTGTGAAAAATCGTGTGTGTAACTCGCAGAACAAGTGCTGGTAGTTTTCCCCCCTCGCAGCTGCACTGCTGAATAAATTGCTTGTTCTGTGATTGTATCAGTTATTCTTTCAGGAAGAACAGTGATAAATTCTGGGGCAAAGTCACAGAAAACAACAACAACAACAACAACAGCAAACTCAATCTGGCAGTGCTCCTCAGCAGTCCGGGACACCTTGCCCACAATGCATCAGTGCAGGGGCTGACCTTGAGCGCTAGGCATTAAGGTCAGGAAGCATCATTAGTCCTGCTTCCCCACTGCACGGCTAAGAATAGGTACACCAACACAATCACTCACTCATCATCTCTGTGTATCTTTCCTTTGTTGCTTTTTTTCTTTTTGCGATTCATTATTTTTGGTCAGGGACAGACTAAAACAATTAGACATCCTTCTGTGGTGCATGTGGGATTAAATGAGCAGTAGAACAATAATCCTGTGCTGCCAAATCAATATGGGAAATGTGTCTAATGTCTGTTTTCTTTAATACTCACATCGACTAAAACAAAGGAGTCACTTTTTTGTCGTCCTCTCTTAGACTGCCACTCCTGGATGATATTACACACACGGTACAGCTGTATTTTTTAAAGCATTATCTGGTTCATGTTGCTACATGCACCACACACCTATTGTTCCTCTCAGATTGTCTCTACATGCCAAGTCTTGTTACACGTTCTGTCCCTGAAGTAGTTTGTCAAAGACTGAAGTACGACTGCTTTGATTTATTCAAATAAATAAATGAGTTCCGCTCATTTGAGTAAAGTGTGCTAAAAAAGTAACACCTTACATGGCGAGGAAATAACATGTTTTTTTTAAACACATAAACATCACCTGCTAGCAGCAGCCCACACCCTCCATCTCTGTTTCCTTCTCCTCAGTCCCAGTTGGGGCTCTAGCTCACAAATCAATACCTTTCACCGCTAAGCAAATCTGCAATAATAAAGGCATTACAGATGGGGAAAAATAACACCAAATCTTATTAAATATGGGAGATGGTCTCTTCCCTTCTGTGTCTTCCTGTCTCTTGTTGCCTAGGTGAGCAGGAAACCGCTCCGTCGGACAAATCGCAGAGCTTGGCTTGATCCCTAAATGTTCTGGGATGGGCTCAGGATCAGGATCAGGGCCGGTATTGTGGGTTACAGGTAGAGTTTGGAGTTTAGCATTCTGCTCAACTCTCCTACCAGCCATGTATATTTCACAGGATTGTCTTTTATATTCAGTCTGTGGCTCAGTGGAGCACTCATCTTTATTTCATTTTGTGGCATTTTTTAATTTTAGCTGAGATTTTTTTTTTCTTTGCACCTTCTTCCTCCTCCTCCTCCTCCTCCATCCTTCCTGACAACCCCCTCTGCTGACTGAATCAGTAATGACATTATGCATCTTGCACTCTGAAGCTCTCAGAAAAGCAAACACCAACTTCCAGCAATCTGATTTCTGCCCTCACTGCACCAAGCCTGGAAAGAGACACATTCACATGGTGAAAACACCAATGCCCCGTGTTTTCCTCTCACAATCTGGAACCCAGCAATTCAGCAACTCGACTCTTTGATTCATAAATGCAATTTGGAAATTTCATGTAAAATGTGACATGTCATTTAGGGTCAGTTCAATCAAAATCACACAAAGACATATTTCCCTTCTTGTTCCTGATGGGATTAAATCATGCAAAAAGTTTTGTTTGTTTTTTTGCCCATGTTTTAAGATTTCTGCTGCCCACCTGACCCAAAAAATAGAGATGATGTCACCTGAAAGTGTCTTTCCAGAAACAATGCTCTGATTACAATTTGTCTGGTAAACACAAATAGTGCTGGAACAAGCTGTTTGCATGGCTTCATACTACCAAGGGTTATCAGGAAAATACTTTTGGGGAAAATATGTTTTTGTGAAAAGGGTGAACTGACCCTTTACAGGTGAAACTATGGGGGGTGTTAAGATCAGTGGTGGAAGAAGTATTCCAATCCTTTACTTTCTACTGACTGCAGCAATAGCAGTAGTGAACTACATGAAATCAAACTGGTAGTTTAACAACATTTATATGCACAGTGATTCAAGTCAGATTTTTTTTCTGCCCTTTTTTTGTGTAGTTAACTACTGAAACTACAATAATTAAGGACCATAAAAGGAAAGGAATGACCTCTGTTAATCTTGATTTTACCATTGCTCCTCTACTGTAATTGAACCCCTTTGAACACACTTAGTCATTAGTATTGATCACTGCAATTTATACGAGTAGGCATTTTTTTTTAGGGAAACTTAATTGAGTGGCACTTTCTGACTTTTTTTTTTTTTTACTTTTTTTGTTTAATATTTTGTTAGAATTTCCTCTCTCATGTATATTGCTGATGTGATGATTTTTACCGAGTACTTTGAACTACTTTTTCTTAACAGCTTTAGTGAGCCAAATCAGATTTCTCCACATGGGGAAGCTTTGCTGTAGTCCAACTTCTCGCAGAGTGAATTATTTGGTAGCTTGCAATGCTGTGCTTTCCAGGTAGCTTCCCCAACATTATATATATTATAATAATGCATTATTATTTTTATGCATTAACATTTGCACAACAGGTTAAAGTTGTAGCTAGCTCAGATGAGGCACACTCTATGTGAATTCTTCCTGGTTATCTCAATTGACTGTATAACAATATATAACAATAAGACTGTAAACATTTTGGATGTAGCTATTGTGATGTCACCCATTTGTTTGTGGACTCCCATTTTTGAAGCCTCAAGTTCATCTTGGTTTTTTTTAGGCCAGAAGTGACAATATTTGGACGAGGGACTGGCGCTGTGGAGGAGTGAGGGGTGGATCTGACTGAGAAGCAGAGGACACTACTGGTAGAGAGCCTGACACTCAAAGCAGCCCGCCCTTGATTGAATCAGATTGATTGCAAGTTATATAAAAAATTCGCCCTCTATACAGTTGTCATGAACAAGGAAATTACCAGGTTAGGCTGGTTTTTGTTTATTTTTGCTGTAAATTTGGGCATTGTAACACGGGGGTCCATATGGGGATTGACCGGCTTCTGGAGCCAGCCTCTAGTGGACATCTAAAGAACTGCAGGTTTTGGCACTTCTGTGTTGACTTCATTTTTCAGCCCTGGAGGTTGCTGCTTTTTTTTTTTTTTTTTTGGTTGATTAGAGATTTGTAAAATCAGAATTTATCATTTAACAAGTAAACAGATAAATGTAGTGGAACATAGAGTATCATTTTTTCCCTCATAAATATGAAGTAAAAATATAAGGAAGCAAAAAATAAAATACTCAAGAGAAGCACAAGTACCTCAGAAGTATACATTCCTTCAGTGACTCTTCAGACAGAGTTAGAGAAGGATGAAGAGAAAAGAGGATATATTGTTCTCTCTCTTTAGCCCCAAACATATGAATCTGAAACTGTCTGTTGTCTCTAAAGAGTCATCATGTCTCCTCCACACTGTCGACAGTGACTCTCCTCTCACACTTCTAAACTATCGCCCTTTCCGGAGGCCTCAAGAGTGACGAGGAAGGACGAGGGAGCTTTTCAGATCGTCTCATTACAGTTGGCTCGGTCTCAAGGGGCAAATTAACCCACAAACACAACAATCTAAACACACTCTGTTAGCTTTGCCAATACACCCTCAAGTCAATACAGCCAGCAGCCCACTCTTTATTTACTCAGTTGTTAGTGGTCTTGGTAAAGCTGTTCACAAGCCCCCTGGACAATCCCAATTAGCCAGTGATTGAAAACTAAAGTGAAATTGAGCCTAATGCCAGAATTACAACAAATCCACACAAAGTCGATTTACTATGAGGGAGTAGCAGAAACTAAATTCACGCCACTGTGTGTACAAGCAGCTGCTGCATTGATCATCCCAAAATAGTGTTTGGAGAATTCTGTAAAATACAATGCAGTGTAGAGATCTCTGCTGCGCCACCACCTCGACATTTTCCTTTGACGTTCAGAAGAAACGGACACATCTAGGAGTCACCTGAATGTTATCACGCTCCATTTTTAAAACACAGAGTTTGCTCCTGAGTCTCGATCGAGCAAACGTCCTTCTAAGCTGCAACATCAGACGGTAAATACTCTGACAAAGAACCCTCAATTAGCACGAGTGCTAAAGCTGAATTGCTGAGTGAAGGAAAACTGTTATCTTTATTGGTTATGTGTTCCTCCACTTTTGTACAGCAACACTTAAGTTGTAAAAATAAATTATAGCCTCTTGTGCTAAACCTCTTTCAGTTACTTAGGATTTTAGAACATAACACACAGAGACAACGAGTTCCTCTCCCAATACACTGTGTTTATGTGACTATTTTAAAACCATTTTTCCACATTACGTAAATATCACACAGTATTTTTCTGGACAACATGCTATAAATAAAACAAATGACTCCTTCAGTGCGTACATAACTTTACCAAAACTAAAAAAAAAAGCAGGTGACTAAATTTAAATTAATGAAACACATCACTGATAAAACTGTCAGCTGAGCCAGTCGCTGCATAACATTAGTGACACTGCTCGTGAGGACAGGCTAATTTTACACAAACTCACAGAACCTTTTTTTCCACATCTGCTCTCATTAAAATAAATGATGAGCTCGTTATAAAATAAAAACTGATTAGGAAATTGATCAATAATTAAGCTGAGAAGTATCACAGAGAGTTTACAGAAAACAGTGACTATACTTGCAAAGCCTAATTATAATGGGTGATTGCCAGTAGTCATAAATATCTATATTTAATCACTTGTATTGCTTAAAACAAACCTACAGAATTATGTTGGTCGTCAAGGACAAACCCACTACGACCGCTCAAAATTATCCATTAGGAGAAACCTGCTACAGGTTCAGAAACGACACCAATTCTGAAACAAATACAAAAATCTGAAACAACGGAAACGTGCTGCAAATAAAAAAAGTGCTGCAAAAGCCAAAAGAAATACATCAACAGCTGCAAATACAGAAACAATGCAAAGTCAAAAACATGAACTCTGAAAACAAATGCAACAGAAAAACACTGCATATCCAGTCAACACAGCAGAAGTTCTCCAGGCCTCCAGGGGGAGCAGTAAGTGGAACAGCTTAATTTTCAACCAGAGAGACCAGACGAGACAATGTTTGTTTAAAGACATGAAGAAAATGTGAGTAAAAAAGCGACATAAACAAGTAGATAAAGCTTTGACTAGAGTAGCTATGTGACCCTCACACCAACTACATGATTTGCCCACCATACCTGCACCATCAGACGCTTCGCTCCTTCGTCTAGACACAGAAGTCCTTAGAAATGCTAGGCTAGCATTTAGCTAGCTCTGAAGTGTCAGGTTAAATGATTTAGGATTACGGTTACATCTCATTAGATAAGATAAGATAATCCTTCATTCGTCCCACAGCGGGAAAATCTGCAACATTACAGCAGCAAAGGGACAATGCAAAAAGTAGAAAAAAAAACAAAGCAATATTTAAGATTATAAAATAAGTAAATCGTACAAAAACAAAGAGCAGTATAATAAGCAAACAGTATAAAAACAAAACAATAACAACAGACTGAATTATTATTATTTACTTTATGTATAAAGAATTATAAAGTCGATGATTGCTGCGTCATGTCGGTGGGCTTGTTTTGTACTAGTGGTGGACGTGGTTTGTGGGCGGGTGGTGTACACTATAAATGGAATGTGGATGCGGCTATATGTGTCTCACAAGAAGGTAAGCATTTATTTATTTATTTTTATTTTATTTCACATTTGGCCTTTGTCGTTTACCGTATAATAAAAGAGCAACAGATACATGTAGCTCCCCCTGGAGGCCTGGAGAACTTCTGCTGTGTTGACTAAAGATGCAGCGTTTTTCTGTTGCTCTTTTTTTTTCTTTTTTGGTGTTTTTGTGTTTTTGACTTTGCACTCTTTCTGTATTTGGAGCATATTTGTTGTTAATGTATTTGTTTTAGCTCTGTGCAGCATGCATTTTCATTTGCAGCACATTTATTTTGGATTTTTGTATGCGTTTTTGAATTAACATCATTTCTGAAGCTACAGCATGTTTATCCAAATGTTTTGGCCGACGTGATGTGTCTGCCCTCAAAGGCCACTGTATGAAATAAGTTTAATTAAATTCAATTCAATTTTATTTATAAAGCCCAATATCACAGACCACAATCTCATAAGAAACCTGGGGTTGTTCCTATTTTCTTTTATTAATGCCAAGTAATAGTTTGCCCTGGCATTGCAAAGGGCCCTCCTATATGTTTTAAAACTGTCTTCCCAGATTTAACAAGATTCTTCCAGCTTGGTTAAACGCAGATTCCTCTCAAATTTTCACCATATTTGTTTTAATTTTCGGGTTTGTTGTACCACAGAGCTTACTTTGTTTCATTAACTTCTTTTGAAGAGGTGCTACAGAGTTGAGTGTTCTTTGCAGCGAGCCCGCAGCACCATCAACAAGATTATCAATTTGGGAGAGTTTGAAGTCCGTACAGGAAACCTCTGTTACAGTGGGACATGGTATTAAATTTAATATCAATGGAATCATTTCCTTAAATTTTGCTACAGCACTTAGGCAGCACAATCCCTCATGAACAAGTTGATTAAATAATTTTGCAGCTTTAAAAAATAGATTGTC
Source organism: Cephalopholis sonnerati (assembly GCA_019142605.1). Taxonomy (NCBI): domain Eukaryota; kingdom Metazoa; phylum Chordata; class Actinopteri; order Perciformes; family Serranidae; genus Cephalopholis; species Cephalopholis sonnerati. The sequence continues at coordinate 9,137,837 of JAGQAX010000002.1, read as the reverse complement.
TGTCTACAGTTTTAACGATATTAATGATGCACATACTGACACTGACGTGCCTGTGTTTTATGCTCAGCATCAAACCTCTACTTCAACGACTTAATCAAGAGCTTGTATCCCATATTTTGCACACATTGCGCTGGATTCAGTTGTCATTCATTTATCAGCCTGCCAAATAATTTTCCAGATTTTTTTTTATGCTTAAAAAAAAAGAAGGAGAAAATATAGATTTCAAGCAACTGTCGCTGAGATCCACTGCTGCACATACACACAGAAAACCCCTGCGACTGAGAGGATTGACACGTCTTTATCTAACATGGCATTCAGTCTGATCCACAAAACAAGTCCAAAATTATTTGTCAACAGATTGTAATCTCCTTTTCTATGACAAAAAGGAGACGCCGGGGTTTGATACCTCAATGAAGAACAAGAATGAAATCATTAACTAAACCATTTGGCAACAGAATCTAATCTTTGCTACATCAGACATGGTAAATGAAAATGGGAGGGTGGGTTGATATCTCAACAAAGAGCATTTGTTATCACAGATGAAAATCAATTCTCGCCAAAATAGAAATCAGTGTAGAGGCGATGTGCATAAAGACAGCGGAGGTGTTTGGTGCAGCAGTTTGGCTGATAGACAGGGCAAAAAACATGGATTAAGACCTTAGAAATTGTCAGAAACACAACATTTATGAACACTCTAAAAACATTCTAAAAGCCTTTTGTAATCTGTGTCCCATAAAAGATAATATCTGGAGCAGGTAGTGTGTCTGATATAAACATGAAAAAATACATGTGGAGGAATGTGAATTACAGAATTGATACGGGTGACACAGGGGGCCTTGTGGGAAGCGTTGACCTCGTGGATTAAACATCCGAGAGAATTACAAAAAACATTTATCGGCAACATTCATTTGTAAATCTCATTTTAATCTCTATTTAGTGGATGTGGCAATCTCCAAATAATGCACCATCCAGTTAAATACAAACTGCTCTGCCTGATGAGAATTTTATTACATTTAAGACGTGATAAACCTTGAGGCCCACAATGAGGTGGGCACAAAATTCGTGGATGCATCATTTTTGATATTACTCTAAGGTTAAGTCAACTCCATCTCAAGAATGATGTTCAGATAGTAAACTACGCCATAAATTCAGGAGGTGTGTCACTTCTCCAAGCGAGCGTTTACTCATTCAAGGTCTACACAGGGATTTTTGATACCAGACTGCTGCACAGCTATACGTGTATACACTAGTATGTTTTTTTTTTTTTAACCTTTTGGCGGTTCTATTTTACAAGGCAACAGGGTAGTCAATCTCTCACCGATATCTTTTTAATCTCTTTCTTTCTGTCCTTGTGTGCGCATGTGTTTGATTTATGTGGCTCAGCAGGCCATCAGGACACGATGCTGGCCCCCTCAATACTCTGCTGTCTGATGTAGCAAGACATGAGATCCTGCTGGCCCCCTTATCTCAACTACAAGAAAACATCCGACCGCGGAGAGTGACAGAGAAAAATATAAAGGAAATGAATACCTGGAAAACAAGAAGAGTTGGGATAACACTGGAGAGTAGAGGAGGAGGAGGTGGAAGTAGGGAGGTTGTACTTTGGCACAGCTTGAGCTAAATGCCAACTCTAGTATGGCGACATGTTCACAATGACAATGCTAACATGCTGATATTTAGCAGGTATAGTGTTTAGCGTTGTCACCATCTTATCTTAGCTTGACAATGTTACTCTTCCCAGTAAGGAAAAGTGAAACATATTACTAACAAAAATACAGTCACCCCCAAAACAAAACACTCATTATAAACTTAATTTTGTTAAGTCTTTGGGCTGCTGTGAATCTGCGCCTACTTAGCACAACAAAAAAGTTTATCTTGGGTGCGTTGGTACAATGGACAACCAAGAAAGGACGGCAGAGGAGATACCTGCACACCATTTCAAGAACAACTGGGCTGGACAGCCACAAGAAAGGTTCACATGCAAAAAAAAAAAAGACAATTTACTTAGAACATCTGAGCACAAAAAAAGGGTGCTCAAAGTGCAGGAAATAATAAAAAGTGATTTAAAAAAACAGCAAACATTTTAGTCCTTGGCACTGGTGATAGTCAAGGACTGAAACGTCTGCATGTGAACCTTTTTTGTGGCTGTCCAGCCCAGTTGTTCTGGTGTGCAGGCATCTCCTCTGCCAACCTTAATTTTGTTGTCACTCCCCAAATCCAACAATCAACCTCACCCACGGATTCATTTTCATCATCACAGCATGCACATCACCAAGCAGCAAGCTATCTTGGAAGATGGAAACACTATATTCATTGTCTGTAAATATTCCCATTACTTTAATTTTGTCAGGATAAAAAATGACAAGAACATCATTGTTCCAGGCGAAGGTACCAAGACTCTTCTTACTGCCAATAACGCAACCTCAAACCTCCTGAAACAGCGCCTATGACAGCGCAACAATGTGAAGCTTGCTGAAATACACCCCACTAAAGATGAGCCCTCTGCGGCTGCAGAGGATGGCTGTGGCCCTGCACTGACTAAACAACCAAAACCACGATTGACTCTCGCTTTTCAGACGGACCATGCAACACAGGACCCCCAGATAAAAAATCATCTGCAAGCTCTCTAGCCTTATTGTAGGGGCACTTACCGGAGATTACCCTGACAGTCACACAGAAGCACACATAAAGTCTGAACCGTAAGGACAGAGGATGCAATTAGCAGCTTTGTGGAAAAATAATATAACAAGTAGCATTGCGGATTTCTGTTGGCAGGGAGTAATAAGTAAAGTGACAACATTACTTTTGAAAAGAGTGATTAGTGATGAGTAAAAAATTAAATTTTTTCAGTTACAAACCCAACACTGGCTAGCGTACGTACTAAAATTTGCTGATTACATAAAAAGTTAAGGGTAAATTTTAAGGATTAGAACTGAAGGGAACATGAGTATGGATAACGTTAGCAAGTTTTATTTAAGTACATCCAAGAATTGTCGGACAAATTCACTAAAAACACAAATTTAAACCTCGTGGTGGTGTGAAAGGAAAAGTCAGGATCCCAGCCAGCATTTGTATGTGGGGGCCCATGTGGAAGGTAGATGGGTTGAAAAATGGGCCCCATATGGGATTGTCCATGGGTTCCATTTCGGCCCCATGCCAGTCGCCCACATCAATGGCTTAACCCAAGTGGGCCCCACATGGTTATGCTAGGGCTACCTGGGTACCAAGTGGATACGGGCCCAAAATGGGCATCTTATCTTGGGTAAATCCACACATGCGGGCAAATGGCATGGGGCCGATATGGAACCCATGGACAATCCCATATGGGGCCCATTTTTCAACCCATCTACTTCCCACATGGCCCCCACATACAAATGCTGGCTGGGATATTACCAAACTCCCAAGGATTTATCATCGGGGCATCATGAATATTAAATTTCATGGCGAAACATCCAGTTACTGTTGGGATATTCAGCCTGAACCGAAGTGTTGGACCAACCAACATGTCTGTTCGTTAATCTTTGAGTTTATTGGGCTTTATAAATAAAACTGAATCAACCTGAACATGCAACAGCTGCTACACCATTAGGAAAGTCATCTTAATGCCAAATCAAAATGACCCGAGTCTCAAAAATTGATTTTGATTTTTGTCAATGTGATTTTCCAAATGACTTTTTCTTAAGCCAAAAAAAATTACGGACCCCAGAAAGACTAGTAACAGACGCTAATGAGGATCCAAGGCCTGAATAAAGACTAGTAAAAGGAATAAAAAGAGATATTTGGAGATAATCAGAAATGCTCTTTGGTCATCAGACCTATGAGTGGGCGGGCCAGTGTCTGTGTTGATTGACAGGTGAGATAGCAGGAGTATGGAGAGACAATACAAGCAAACACAGGATAGCAAAACACATCTGTCTATGTAGACAAATGAGCAAAGGACTGGAAACACCGTCATGAAAGCAAAAATATGAAACACAAATTGCTGCCTTTCAGCTATTTTTTCTCGAAATAGCACACAGGACACGTAATTTACAGAGCAGATCTGTATCCTGTAATTTCACTAAGACCTAAAATTGAGTAAACACAGGAAATAGGACATTGGTTTCCTACTGAAAAGTTTGTTACAAAAAAAGAGAATGAAGGAAATGAAGACTTCTAAAGTCCTGTAGTGTGTACAGGATGAGTCAAATGCATCACAGAGCTCGCAAATTAACTTGAATCATTCAAGCGATCGCTGTCTTTTCATCCCTAAACTGTAGTTAGTTGAACTTCACGCAGTCACTCATGCAATGTATTTCACTACAGCAGACGTGCACTGACAGTTTTAGGTTATACTGTTGCCAAATTCTCTGCTCAAAGTCATAAGGAGGGGAAGAAGAGTGTGATCAGCACTGCCCGTGTTGGTCCTTCAGGGTTACACTGATTCTGCTGATGCCCTCCTTGTTTATGCTGCATTACATTGTTCACTCTCTCCTCAGCCGGACATACAGAAGCACAGCCGTCTGCAGAGAGACGTTCAGCCTCTTGCTGCTGCAGCATATGTGTCTGTTTCTCCCTCTGTCTGTCACTTCCAAACCCTCATTCTCTGTCTGTCTGTTTCTCTAGGTGCCACATTATGTCACTGTCACTGACTGGTCATGTCGCTACATGCAGGTTGGGGTCTGGTCCAAGTGTCTGCCGAGGGGAGGGTGACATCTGGTGAGCGAAGTGAACTGGGGCTTCAGGAAACTAGTTCCATCTGCGTTTTTTTGAGCAGGACACACAGACAGAAAGCTCTTTTTTTCACATGAGCATGTGTGATCCAGCTGTGACTCAGAATAAGTGAGGAGGACTGCAGCTCCAGCTTTCGTTAATTAAGTGCTGGGGTCTGAATTTGTGTCACAACCTGAAGTTTTACCCATTGGAGTTTTGAGCTGTTGTTAGCTATCTAGTGATAAGTACGGTTTCAAAACGGAAAGTTATTTTAAGCTACATCTAAAAAGTTCTGCTTTTGCCATGACATAATGATCTCGAAAACAACGCCTGAGAATCGACTCTGGACTAATTGGTGACCTGAGGAAAGAGGTTTATATCACAGTGACAAGAAGAGCTGTGTGTACAATTTGAACTATGTTCTCTGACCATAATCCACACAGCCATTACATTGTCACCACGACCTAATTAGAAATGTAATTTCTTTGTATATAAATGTTATTTCTAGGAGACTGGGTTTAACAAAACCAACATTTTTTGTACCAAAAATAACAAGAGAAATCTAAGGTCAATACATTCTGAAACAACACATGAATATTTACTGATCTGGCCCCTTCGTTGGCATCATGACATTGTTTGTCAGTACTTTATAAAATTACAGCTATGATTTGTTTTCCCAACCTTAACCAGTTTATTCCACCTCTTAGTGAAGTTTGGGAACAACTGTAGTCGAAAACTTGTGCTTTAAAGACTTATCGTCAATGTTGAGATAGAGTTTATTCTTCATCCTGGAAATACTCACTCCAGGGTCATTGTTTAAGATGCAGGATTTTTGTTTCTTTGTGATCAACTGTTAATTGTTTATATTATAGGCAGGAGAGGCAGTGTTGCAGTCACACATGTGGTATAATACAAGAAAAATTCTGTGCCCCCTGATTTCCCTTGTTCCCCTTCCCCCCGACCCCCTAAATCCAGACAAGGAGAGACCATAACACCGGAGCTGCAAATACTTGTAGCTTCGATAAGTAAGGCAGATATTGACCAACAATTATTATTGTCCTCGTTATTATTATCACCATCATTGCTGTTACTTGCAGCCCTACAAGACAATGCACATGGTCTTAAAACAAGCACAAACCAAAAACATGCAGCAAAAAGAGAGAAAAAAATAAATGTAAAAAAAAAAAAAATTAAATAAAAGCAATATTGATCATTAATAAAATACAGTAGTAATGACAATAAAAACACTCCCCTTTTTTCTACTTTATTCATTCCAGCCCCACCAGTTTGCCAGCCAGGAATCCAACGACCGTTACAAACATAATCCAAGGAAATGCAGGATTTTCCTTAAATCAATGTACAGACTCAAACAAACGTAATCCCTCTCTATCACCACTTATTAGGACCCACTTCAAGTGTGTAGCAGTGTATTAATCTGCAGACACCCTGCCCACTGTCTTGTATTTTCTTATTTTCTTCTTATTTTGTGATGTTCAGGACGTTCCTGACCGTGTGGCCGCCGGGCAAAAACAGCTTGCAGGTGCGGTCGGGACTTTATAAAAAGGTAGTGACCAGGTGACTGTAAGCAGCACACATCTGAGAGGAAGCTATGAACATTGCAGACATAGTGCTGAAAAAACGCAAATATAGCGAGGCGAAAGGTTAAGCAGACAAAGCTCCTGCCAAAACTTGACTGAATCCAGAGATGGCTTTCACTTTCACTTTTGTTGGTGAGCACTGAAGAAGAGGATGAAGAGTGATATGTTTTCTGTCGGACAGTCAGGGGCCACGTTTAGCTTAGCTAGCTTGCTAAAGTATCTGCCGTCACAATAAATGCAACTTTCCTACAATAGTAGTTTGCGGTGCACGAACAAGCAGTGAAGTTGTGCGTACAAACAGGAACTGACATTTCCTGCATACATTTAAAGGCATCCACGATGCATTTATTACAATCAAAATTTTATTTGAAATATCTCTTATTACATTCCGACCAGTGAGAATGAAGCAGTGAGCTGCGTAGAGTAGGGCTGGGCTGATGGACGACACCACTGTCCCTAGCTAATGGCAGTCAGTCACTGACCACTAAGCCAACTATTGTGATTTAAAAGTGCTGCCAACCCTAGTGTAGAGAATCTAACTATGTGTGTCTATAATTTTCTGAAAAGTGAACTCCATTTATCTCCAGCTAAATCATGACATGGCTGAAACACTAATTCAACATATCTGCTAAGACATGTTCCTCTGTTCAGGTTGTAACTGATCAGTCCATTGTTTCAGATGGCTCCGATCATCAGCAAAAGGATTTTTGTCCACACCAGCTGAGGTTGCCTCTAACCCAAACAAACCCATAGCGAGCCGTGTCAGACTGCAGCGAGTGAACAAACTCTGTGGGCTGTTTCTACAAGGCTACTCACATATTAGTAACTTCCTCACTGACAGCTTCAGCCCTTCAATATAAAATAAATCCCTTGTTCAGAATTTGTAATAACATCAAAAACACGCATGTCAAGGTCCACGAACACACGCTGACAGTTAAGCTCTGCATGAGGAGTAACGGAGTGAAAATTTTCCAATGTGAGGGCAGTAAAGATGTGAGATGATTTTCTGATGTTCCCCTTTTGCCCACACAGCCTCGAGTTCAGTTTGCTCTGCACTCCTCTGCTTCCTTAGCCCTGACCTAGACTCCCTCCCCAGCAACCTCCTTTGGGCCAACTTGGACCAAGTTGAAGGAGGGAGAGTCTACCCTCGCTGCCTCCGCACACACCACTCCTTCCCTCTTGCCATCAATCTCCCCATCCCCCCTGCTTCTCCGTTGCTCGGGCTAATTAACTAAAAACCAAGCAGAGATTTTATATAATTCAGCAGCGAGAACTGCCATGTCTTGATCCAGAAACACCCAGAGAGAAACATGGTGACTGGAGCCAGAAACCACCAGGAGAGAGGGAGAGAGAGGGAAAAAAAAGGAAAAATAAAAAAGCGCAAATCTCGTCTCCACCAGCACAAGCTATCAGAGCACAAGGAGCTGGAAGCTGAAACTATGAAATTCTCCTCACATATTTTATTTCTTCCAGGGCTACATTTTAATCAGACACAAAAGTAGTCGCGGGCCGGGCATGACCAGTGTGAAGGCGGGGGGAGAGAGGAGGAAGTGGAAAGAGCATGCAAGAGGAGAAATGGGGCGACGGAGTGAAAAAGATAGAGGCTCGATTGTGAAGGTTTTGACAGGCAGGTGGCAGGTGAGAGAGGTGTGAGATGAAAGACAGTGAGAAAGAAAGACAGGGAAATAGACTGAGAGAGGCGCGAGGGATCTGTGACCAAATGGTTCTGCGGAGTGCTCGCTTCTCCCCTGAAATCTCCTGACCACTCTCCATTAAGCTCCAGGAAACAATATATATATATAAAGAAAGTTTGGACATGGGGAAGCGGTCCGCGGGAAAACACATCCAAAACAAAAAATAAATTCACAGCTTGTACGAGCATATTGTCTTGCTTTCATCTCAATAATGCATCCTCATGTACCTCCTGAAATCCTGACAGGACAAACACAAATGCAAACAAGAGTCCATTATTACATGTCGTCTTTAGAAAAGCATCAAATCACAGAGAGTCTTGTGTGTGCAGTGGATTTCCACAGGATCTTTTATTTATTAAGAAGCTGAGGTTCAGTGCATACCGAGGCTTACCAGAGGGGTCACCAATCTAGCTGGGCTACCTATGTGTTTTTTTTCTTTCCTCTCACCCTGCCTCAGTTCTCCAATAAATTCAATGCATGTCTGAATTAATGCATTACAAGCCACGCTGGAGATATTAAAAAATGATAAAAACTAATCCCTCCTCCACAGTCCCATCTGTGGCGGGGTCCTCACACTGAGCTGACCCTGAACGTTCTCTGCCGTCTGCACCGTGAGTTATGATATTTGGTGTCAGTCGGATTACACTTTAATATTTCATTACATGCACAAAATCCTATTCTATATATCTCCCCAAGGTGTGTCACTATTAATCACAAGACGTTGTGAAAACCCAAGGCTGTCTAATACCTTTTAACTATGTGCGCTACACTCATATACAAACACTGTGTGTATGTGTCGGAGAAAAAGGAAATAAATCAAGCGCGTGCATCTACAGTGTATATAGAGGTAATTACAAATTGTGCACGTAACGAGACACACACAAACACACCCTGCCGTTTTTCTGCAACCATTCAGCGCTCTGTGTGAGCCCGTGTTCAGTTCTCATGCTTGTCTCTCGCACCAGTAAACACACGTGAAGGCGTCAGAATACACACTGCTATATCAAATAGCAAAAGTACCAAGCACAGCGTGTGTTTTCTCCCAGGGGGAGCTGAGACTAGGCAACACACTGACCACGGGCAGCGGCGTGATGCCATAACTGGTGGCCCCCGCCGAGAGCTGAGCTACTCATCATGCATGTATGAAACAAACACGGTGCCCATCATCGGGAGCCAAGCGTCCATTCTGATGTGATTTATTTCCAAAGCTCAACTCTGCTCCTCGCAGCCAGGAAAAAGAGAGCGAGAGGGAGGAAGAGAGAGAGATTAACACACTGCTCACATCACAAAGATGACTGGGGACCTCTCAAAGTGGAGCAACACCAGTAGAGCTATCCAAAGTAGGGCTGACCACTTTACACCCAGAATCTCCCCCTGCTGCTTTATTTATTAAGTCATGCAAAAGAGGACAACAACAACAAAACCCCAGTGGAGATTCAGGAAAACTAAAAGTTGAATATATTACTAAAAAACAAACACACAAACAAACAAACAAAAAAGACAGCCTCTTAAAAAAAGTGTTATGACTCACAATCACTTGCCACTTTAAAATATTTTAATACTGGTGCCAAAATCATACCCAGAGATTCAATACAATGCCAAGCATCATTTATTTTTTAAGCCATACTTGGAGAAATATAAGTATAGAAATATAAGAGATAAAATACATTTTTCCTACAAATGCTACAGTGGTGCGAGCAGCTCTATGAGGCTGTACTTACAATGCTGATGTAATGCTAACACCAGCATGCTAACATGTTCACAATGACAACACTAACATACTGAAGTTTAGCAGGTGTAATGTTTACCATGAGCACCATCTCAGTTTAGCATGATAGCATGCTAACATTTGCAAATTAGCACTAACGCCTCGTTTCCAGCTCTGTGTATGTGTGCTAGTCGGCTGGAAGTTTGCAGAACTCCCTCCTTTTTTTTCCCTGGTCCCAAATTTGCCTTAGTGCACTGAAGACTTTTAACTTTAACAGCAGCTTTCAGACAGACTGTGAACACTGTGTGCCACAGGACGTTAGCATAAAAACTAGTTTGCTAACTTCATTTAATTGCTTTACTAATTTACACAAGGGGGCGTACTCAGTATAAAAATACTAAAAATTTTCCTAGTCGACCAATAGTCGTCACTTAGGGCCATTAGTCGACTAGTCGCCCGCGTGTTTACGATATTAATGTAATTATTAAATGATATATTTTGGTGGTTTGAGTTGAAGGTGTGAGAAAGAATAGTCTCAGTAACATTGTTAACACTGTGCTACATTACAGAGAAATACAAACCGTACTAATGAACCTTCATTAATATAGGCCTATATTTTATCTCCAAGTGCACGTCACACACTGAGCGAGCCGCCTGTTAATGACGCTGTGGGCTAATGGGCATGTAGCTACTTCCATGTTTCACATGATACGTCATGTTTGTAGTGGACCAATGAAGATGAGTTTACATATCACCTTGGGTTGGTCCTTCACCTTCTCAAAATGATCCCACACTTTGGATTTCCTGCCCCATATGTTATTAACTAGCCTGTGGAATAACCGCAGGTACCAGCCCTGGAAATGAACCTGACTCCTGTCTGACTGCTGAGCGTGGACACTTCCTGTGTCTGTCCTTTCAAATTAAATTCTCACATGGTCCAGTCATATAGGTTTTGATTTATTTTGACAAGGTGCAGCTTCTAATAGAGTTTCGCTTTTTTTGTGACCAATGAAATCTTGCCAACTAATGACCTTTCTGGTCGACTAATGTTTGGTCTACTACAGCCCTACTGTATACTGTACAGAATTATGGACACAAAACAACATGTTTGGAATCATGGTATAAACATAAAGTACAGCACATGGGAATGTCTTCAGTTTGTATTTGCTCATAAACCAAACTATTTAAAATAGATGCTAGGCCTCAATGGTGTAGACACTGTCAATCATGAATATCTCCACAAAATGTCGAGTTCATTCATCCACTAATTGTTGAGATATTTTGGTCTGAACAAAAGTGGTGGACCAACTGACTTTGTCATCAATGGAGCTGTGCCACTACCAAGGGCACTCTGGGAGCACAGACCTCTGCCAAGGCCAAATGCCCAATCCTGCAGTGTTAACAAAAGTGAAAAATAATTTGTGCATCCGCCCCATGACTCAGATACTTCTTGGCCAATGCTACACCATTCCACCAAGTTTCACATGAACTAGGACAGCAGCATCCTGTTATCCTGCTAACAAACAAACAAACAAACAAATGACCGAAAACCGACCGGTGGCAGAAGTAAAAAACAGACTGAAACTGAACAAAAGAAATCTAAATCAGACCCTATCAGAAAACAAGATTAAAATCTGAACAGAGATTCAGTCTATCAAAGAAAACACAGGTACTCAGCCCCACAGTAAGTAACTCCGCATAGAACATCAAAAAGCTCAAATATTTAAAACAGTGTACTCTGAACATTTTGTCTCTCTCTGAGTTTAGTCAACATTTTAAAAGTGAGATGATGGATGAAGTTGTGAGGCTCCCCCCTGCCCTTCTCCTCTGTTCAGGAGGACACGGTGCAGTGATGGATGCGTTACAGGGCCATGACACACCCAGCTGTAACGTCCCTTTATCGGCTTCGGCTAAGTGTTCATTTTCTCCCCTCTGCCATCATGGTCGTACCACCTCAATGGTAATTGCTGTGTAATAGATAAGCTCTTCGTCTATCACACCTTGGTCATGACAACATGAACAATGGGTGGTATACTCGTGTACCCTGCGTTCCTGAATTTTACCTCCTGGTTGTATACGTGTGTTTATGCCTGTGCTTGGGGATAATTCATTTTATCACAGCTCTATTCTATGCATGCACGTCCGCGCCACATATCTTTTTGGCAAACAGATTACGAGTAATATTTTCAAATTGATTCCTTTTCAGGCGTTATCGTCTCCTCATGCATTCCCTTTTTTTGCCCCCCACAACTCCTCTCAGGGAGCAATTTTCCACAGTCGCTCCATAAGGCTTGGTGAGTCATACACAGTACTATTGTAATAATGGTAGCCCATCCATTGAGGCAGGCGAGGATGCATTAAAATGCTATGTGAGTGTGTGTTCCGCGGTGTGGGTAGAGCTCAGTTCAAGACAGATCAGGTGTGGTTATCTTGACCTGGACCTCCATATGTGCTTTGCCTGCTCTGCCCTCATCCTCCATCCTTTCACCCGGGTGGAGAGGAGAGATAGAAAGTGGGTGGGAGCAAACCGAGGATACAGAGGAAACACAGAAGTTGAGTCGATATGAAGGCCTACGAGGAAAAGCATAAAAGATAGACAAACTAGAGTGATGAGAATCGTGGAGTTTTACAGACTTCCTGTTTCCCAGCCCATCAAAACTCTCCAACAATCTCCATCACCATCACTTCCTCCTCCGCTGCCCAAGCTGGCAGGTACATAGAGAGCCGTGTTGGAGGCTGGGCGGTGACTCGGGCCATGAGATGTGAGACCCTCTTGGGGTTGAGGCAGCAGCTGTCCACAGGCCTTCTTCTCCAGATTATCCTGGCAGTGAAAGTGCCTGGCATGGTCTGATGTGGAGCCCGGTGTTCTGCTTCTTTCTCTGTCTGGCCGTGTTTGCACCGAAGAGCTATTTTTTCCAACAACAGGTCAGGGATATTTTGTGTTATTATGTTAAAGCTTGTGCTGTGTAGTGACTGCTGAAACACTCTTTCCCTTCACTGTTTGTTTCCACTGGGCTCAAATTAATTAAAGAGTGGAACTAGTTTACTTCTAACCTTGAATTCACTGTTTATTTCAGCCTTCTCCTGCAATATAGTTTGTAGTTATATAAACCACTGCAATGAAAAGATGGTTTTCTTTAGCACACTGCCATAATGCAGAAAATAAAGTGGTTATGTGACTCAGTCATGTTTTTATTTGTGATGGACAAACAGTCAGAGCAACCTTCCTCTTATACCGAGCTGTGTACCTGCGCAGTTCATTTATTCAGTGGCAGCAACACCTGATTTATATTTGTAGCTCTTCATTTAAAAATACAGATGAGTGTGATAATTCCATATTTGGTTATGTTTGCCTTTAATTTTGCTTCACTGAAGGTTTATTATTGTCCCATTAAGATGTTAAAGGATACTTTGGATAGTTTGAATTGGGGTTGTATGAGGTACTTATTGTCAGTGTATTTTCTACAATTGATGGCGGTTGGAAAGTTTGGAGTAGCAGACAGGGGTACTGCTACAGAGGCTAGGCTATGTACTGCTATGGAGGGGGGGCAGCAGCAAAACATATTTTAGCCACCTTCAATAAAGCTCAACCTAAAAAAAAAAATCTATATCAGTCTTAGTGGATACTATTTTGAGAATATTATCATGACTTTACCTTGCTGTCAGGCAGCCCTTTTACTTTGGTGCTACATTTTCTCAAGCATAAAACTTCCGAATTCTTGCGTATAAGTGCAACTGTACGGTGAACTTTGCAGATCAGCTGTTTGGGTCAGACTGTCATGCAGTTAATGAAATAAACAACAATTACAAGAGAATAACAAAACTGATAAAATGACGTTCACCTTGGAGACAGAAGGAAACCTTTCTGAATCAGTGTATAGAGAAGAAGAACTTTTGCGGATGGAGACTGAAGGGCCTGAAACAGAGAGAGTGGAAACTTCTGTGGAAACTGGAGGCCAAGACAGAGCACAAGCTAACTGTGCAGGAGAGATACTGCTGCCAGGAGTGGGCCTTGGTTGTGCATGGGAATATGGACGTTCGACGGTTGAGAAAATGTAGTGTCAAAGGAAAGGGCTGTCCGATAGCAAGTTGAAGTGGTTGAAAATATCCAACAGTAAATACAGGGTACACTTCAGATGATGTTGATTATTTTTAGGTGGCTAAGATAAATTTTGCTGTTAACTTCCCTCCACAACAGTGCACTGCTTAGCTTCTGTGGCGGTACTCCTGCCTGCTTCTCCAAACTGGGGGTGTGCCAACCGTCATCCACTGTGAAAATGGCTGAGTACCTCATACAACCCCATTTAAAAAAAAAAAAAAATCAAAATTTTTCCTTCATATTTTAAAGTGGAGGACACCATCTTCAGTGCTATAGCGATTGTCTGCTCTAGCAGTTGTGTAAAGTAAGTATATTTATCAAGAACAGTACTTAAGTACAGATTTGATGTGCTGGCACTTTACTGTGCTGTATACGCTACTTTCTACTTCTACTCTACAACATTTTATAGCCAATTACTGTACTTTCTAAAGATTATTTTTGTGGGCTTTTTGGCCTTTGTTTGGCAGGATGGTGGTGGCGTCAGGGGAAGAACGGAGAATGACGTGCAGCAAGGAGCTGCTGGTCAGAATCGAGCCCACAGCTGCTGCGGCAAGGACATGGCCTTTGTACATTGGGCGCCTGCTCTACCAGGTGAGGTACTGGGCACCCCAATTATTGTTCTTTTTATTGGACTGTATCCAACATGGTGGTCAGGGCACAAACCTTCTCATTTTACAGCTAAACAGTACACTAAACTATGTCTCTAAAAACAAAATGCAGTGACAGAATTTTGATTCATATTCGATCAGCGCTGCCTAATTTGACAATCTGAACACAGTTCACGAGCAGTGATTGACATGATTAACAGCTGCTTTACAGACTCGTCAGCTCTGATTGGTTGTTTTTGTTCACATGCAGAAAGGCCATTAGAAGTGCTACAAGGTAATAGAGTAGGCAGAGGAGTATGATTTTTTCATAGATTATCCATCATCTGCCATAAACTGAAGCGTGACTTGAAATCTGAAAAATACAAACTTTATACCACAGCACAATGTGACAGCTTCGATATTATGCAACACAGTTTGTTGCTTTAGTGCCTGTTTATTTGGGTAATTATTTGACTGGGCAACTGAGCTCTGCAGAACACTAGCATTCTTATAAACTGTCCAAGAAACATAAAAACATTGACATCACAATATTCTGATTGGGCTTTGTATACCTGGAATGGTATTAGGAGTAACTACACAACTCTCATCTGTGCAAACACAATCTGTGCAGCCGTTTAAATGTTCCAGTTTTCAGCATGATTTCAGTTAATTTTCATCCTGTCAGAGGTGCACTTGACAAGTTTTTTATGCAGGCACCATGATTAAAGCACTTTTTCATTCTCTAATTTGGTTCCACTGATTTCAAAATGACACAGGAAACAAATTCAGAGACTATTAATACAGCCACTGACGATGGTGAATCACTCAAAAAGAAACAATTGGAAACATGTTTTGTTGTATCTGATCACTGCCTCGATGCCATAAAATGTTACTATATGAAAGACATCTTGTTTACCATTTTACATTAACTGGAGCTTTCTGGAACACCATGAGAGCCCAGACGAGACAGGAGGAGGCGTTTTATTCAAGTTGTGTGCTTCTGCTTCTCTGATTTCCATGTTTTTCTTTCTAACATAAAAGCTTCAACCAATTGCCAACGTTATTTGCAGTTATGTGAAAGCCCACCATCTGGCATTCACTACCAAGTCAATCCAAACCAAAGCGAGACTCTTCTGACAGCTGGAGGCTAGTTTGTAAAATTAAACATAAAACTTAACTTGATTTTTCACAAAATCCTGTCCTTTTCTTCTGCGAGCACTTTGTCCTATTTAAAAAAAGCATTTGGTTCAAAATAACAATAAAAAACAGCTAAGACCTGGGATAAAAGGAGAGCAAATACCTCACAGGATCAGTAAAGCACTGTAAGAATGCCGAGTGATGTAAAAACAAAGTGGCAGACTGCAGGAAATTAGCAATAACATCAATCATTCCACTGTACAACTGTGCATAACAGGAGATGGTATTACCGGGGTGAACGGAGGGAGCCAATAGATCATTTAACTGTGGAGAGTTTAACTGTGTTTGTACACAGAGCCTGGTCCACCTTCTGCTCAATGATTTGCAGATTCAGAGCACAACTAACATCACGCCGTCAACATTTACTGTTCTTATGACGCACATATTTATGAGGTGACTGGCAGGAATCACCCGGCTCTAACATCATCAGTCTATCAACTTGACATTAGTGGTTGTTATTAGGCGTATAGACACAGCTTAGAGGGCTCCTGCTACACTGACTAACATGCTATTTAACAGTCATGTATGTCATTATGCCATGACATGTATATGACCTGATTTTGTCATCAGGAGGTGGAGGGGATGATGGATGGCGTGACATCTAGGCGAGACAGCTGTCAAGCAGCAGTCCACTGTTAGAGACCAACAAACAGCCACACCAGTTGTTCATTAACGGGACGTCGAGGCATTGTCAGCTGCCCAAATGTGGGTGTTTATTACCGAGCCTTTGCTGCGCTTCCAGCGAGGACTGTGCCACCAAAACCAGGTATTTCAGGCCAAAACATGATCTGTTTCTCACCATAACTAAGTGGCTTTTGTGCCTGAACATAACCACAATGTAAAGACACAAAGTTCTGCCAATGGCCATTTAATAGCTGGTAACTTCTGAAAGCACCAGTTGGTGTTGCAGAAGCCTTCAAACCCAAATTTCAAACAGTTGAAATGGGTGGAGGTGCAGATATAGATGCTAATATTTTAAAGCACTGACCCCACAGGCCACCAACCCCCCACATTTGGTGGCCAAAGTACAAACGTCAACTTGTGTAAAAACAGTACAGAAAGGGAAACTGAACATAACTTAACACAGCCTTCCTGAACAGTGACACTACGATAAATGACGACATTAACAGAATGAAAATATATAGTTCAGATTGAAAACTCAAGTTCTTTGTAAAGATATGGTACAAATATACTCTCACGGTCTCTTCGCTAATCCTTTTACGCACCTATCCCACCCCTCTGTGCCACTGTCTTATACATGCTCTCTTTTCCTTTTTACCCAACACTGTGCCTGAGTCAGTCGTGTCTGCATAAAAACACAACACTACATTATGTCCTTAAATGTGTCATAAGTCAGGTTTCCATCCGAATGTCTCGAAATTTTTGAGCAAATTTAGTGAAAATGCACAAAAGAAAATGCAACTTTATGCCCGTTTCCATTTGTTATTATTTTGCGATTATTGAGAGGAGAGTGCGCCATGAGATGACGTCATCAGAGAGCGTCTCTCTGCCACAAAACAAACAACACACTCGGCTGACAGTCAACAACTGATCATGGACAGATTCCTGATCGACCTGTCGGCGTTTGGAAGAACTCTGGTCACCATTTTGTCAGCATTCACTGCGTACCGAGCCATCCTGAAGAAGAGACGACAAGAAGAATTTTAATGTTGAGAGTACTGTCGGAAATAGCTGGAAGGAGACCACCGCGTACCACCAACGTATACGTGTGACGTGATATCCGGTCCAGTCATCGTTTATCCGCAAAACCTGTTTCCATAGCAAAAAGTCATACTTTCCTTTTATCGATATGCAGACAAATCCACCCCCTCCAAGCGTAAAAACTTTTTTGCATATTTTCTGGCCTTTTTTCGAATTTCTAGCGTTTCCATTCATGTTTATTTTCGCTATTTTTGAAAATTCAAATAAGAATAGGTGGATGGAAACCCTATTATTTTCTAGCCACTTAAACTCCAGCTAACATTCATTACAAAGTTTTTGTTGCCATTTTGTTTTTTCATGGTCAGCCTTTTGTGTTGTTTGGTTCTTCTCCATCGCATTAGCAGTTTGAGTAGGCTGAGTAAACCCATACTTCAGTAGCACCAACATGTCAGTAGCTAGCTGGCCAAGAAAACTGTTCGCTGTTTTCGTAGGAGGTTGAAGTAAAAGACACAAACGGATTGGGATGTTTGTAAAACTGTAACACTGTGTTTGTGAAGAATCTTTTATCTAGCCTTCATATACACGTTATCCAGTTCATTCTCAAGAGAGAGACCTTATAAAACTTGGTGGCCACAGAGTAACTTTTTGTGGCCACGCACGGGCCAGTGGGCCATGGTTAATGTCCAACGCTGACCAGGCCTGCATGGTCAGGAGCCTCTTCCTTTAGCTGTTATTTTTAGCTAACAGCGTGGCTCTAAGAACGGCAACATCAGTCTGTCACCATGAACTTTTAAACAGACTATCATGTGATTAAGTCATGATGACTTTGGTGATCTCCTGACTTTTCCTTTAGCACTGTAACTACTATACTTTTATTAAAAACTGGAAAACTAATTAACTTCTTATAATTTTCTCAACCTTCTCACTGTGTGGTTTATCAGCAGATCAAAACTTGAGCCTGTAACATGCAGAAGTGTTTGACAGTAAATTTTACTGTCACATTTTCTTTATATCTCAGTCAATACTGACCTAATGCAAAATCCATTTAACTGACATGTGAAAGATGTCTTTTCACCAAAATGTTAAATGTTATTTCGACTCTGAATTCAAAATGAACGAGCAACTGAAGTAATGTCTATTATTTCTGTTTTTAAGACACAGAAAGCTTTACCACAGATGTAAATCCATCTAAACGTAGCAGAGTGGTAAAGCAATCTAAATTGTGGGAATCATTTCCCTGGTGGTGGCACTACATTAAAATAAATACAAATAAATAAACATCATTACAACTGGTATAATTTCATAATCTGAGATGATTCAACAGGCACTGATTTAATATGTCAAGGGCAACTTTTCATTAACAATAACGAGACAAAAAGATGTCACATCTGTGATGCTGATGAAAAATCATGATTGAAATTACAGTTTGAATCTTTGTATTTTGCTCACCATGAAAACTATTTTAAATTCGATTTAAATGCTGTGTACGTCACAAATGAACATGATTATTCTGTTAAAGTACGACAGTGTCATGGCAGTGAATGTTTGACCAGCAAAAATGTAGCACAAACAGATTATTGCCAGGTCAGTTGACCCAGATTGGGACTTAGTGGTAATTGGGTCTTGATTTCAAGAAGTTTAAGGACCAAACCCTAAAATTAGTTTCAAAGCCAGTGGCGTGGGTGACAGTGAAAACACCACAGCCTCTCTTTCCAGCTGTTTCCTGTCTGCCCAAAGAAATGTGATCTGCCTCTGCATTTAAACCAGAGACACATCTGCTCTGATCCAGACGGGCGAGAAAGGCGCTAGATGGAGACGCTGAAATGTGAAGAAGCTCCACATTTAAACGAGGTAAATGTGTCTGAAAATGTCTGGACGTAAAAAGTCCACTCCTTTATTAAACTCACATCTATGTTCTTCTCACATTTAGGTGCAACCTTTGCTTTCTGAACATTTCTGGTAGCACTTTAAGATAACTCTCCTCGTCTTTCTCCCGACAACACAAAGAGGAAGACACAGGCAGTAAAATGTAGAAGTACTAGTTGCTGTATGGACCTATAAAACCCTACTGTAGCTCATTTTCTGTGGCAGCAACCTCAGAGTGAGGCTCAGCAATGGAATTAACCTTAGAACTGTGCTTCAGTACAAATTTGAGGTACTTGTACTTTACTTGTAAGTTGCTTTATACTACATTTACACTACATTTCAGAGGGAAGTATTGTTCCTTTTAATCCCCAACATTACATGATTTTACATACAAAATATATGATCAGCTGATAAATATGATGCAGTTACAGATGCACCTTTCGGTAAGCTTTTCCTCGACCAACTACAACAGTAAAATGCTACTTACACACGAACACATCAATAATAATAATAAACCATTAATATAACATACAATAACATAACACTAACAGGAGTTCTTCTTCTGCATTATGAACACTTTGTTGATACTTTATGTACATTTTGCTAATAAGACTAAAGTAAGAATTTTAATGCAGGTTTCAACCCAATCACCAGAATAAATGTGATATTTAAGTCTCTCCTAAAAACGTGCTTCTATTGGAAAGCATATCCTGACTTAATCTGGGCTGTTGGTCTAATTAATTGCTATCTTATTGATTTTATTTCCCATTCATTATCTTGATTTTCACTTTGCCTTATTTTATCTTTTACTAGATGACATTTTATGACAGTTATTTGTTTTATTCTCCTTGTGTTTTAATTGTGTTTAGTTTTATTGTACAGCACTTCGTAACTGTGCTTTGAAACGTGCTATATAAATAATGTTAATTTTTATAAATATGTTTCTTCAAAACCACAAATATGTTACATTTTATGTGTCATATGTAGCGGGTGTTTTGAAGCTTAACATTTAATTTTAAATTATATGTTAGTACAACACTATGGGTAACGTGCGGTTAGGTATAGGCACAAAAACCACGTGGTTATGGTTTGGAAAACATCTTTTGGTCTAAAATACCTGCTACAAACGCGGCTGGATACGTCCCGACCTGTTAAAAAATACTGCTTAGTGGTCTGGTGCTTGGTCTCGAGCTATCAAGCATCACCTCCTCCTCTTGATGAGAAACTCAGCTCATATCTGAGCTACATCAAAATGAAACGTACAAATGTAAAATATCTGTAGTTTAAAGGGATGAGCAATGCCAACATTTTATTCTGGCGGCTGGGCTGGGAGTTTAACTTCTAAGGTAGTATATTTGAATTTAAATGTTATGACAACACTATGGGTAATGAGTGGTTAGGTATGGGCACAAAAAACACTTGGTAAGGGTTTGGAAAACTCAATGTTTTGGTTTAAACTACCTAGTTTTGTCGCTACAAACGCAGCTGGATATGTCCCGACCTGTCGTTAAAAAAATACCGCTTAGTGCTCTGCTGCTGTCTGCCAGCTTGGTCTCACACTATCCACCGTCTCCTCCTCCTGATGAGAAACTCAGCTCATGTCTGAGCTACATCATAATGAAACACACAAATGTAAAATATCTGTGGTTTGCAGGGACGAGCAATGAGTTTAACTCGCACAGTGTGGCACTGCTACTTTTACTTAAGAAAAGGATCCACATACTTCCACCACCAGCGATGGTTCATTCTGAAATCACCACTGAGATCACTTTAAAAAAAACAGTGATGAAATGCGTTTACTATTCATGAATAGTGGCCGAATCTCTGACCCAGGAACACCTTTAACATCCATGTGTCAAACATGAACAGGTGGCTCCAACAGGAAGAGAACCAAACAGCCGCAACAGGCCTGTTCAGTGGAGAGCGCAGCAGCAGTAGCAGCAGCAGCAGCAGCAGCAGCAGCAGCAGCAGCAGCAGCTGTCAATGCTCCTGAATGTGTTCTGGGTTTCTCTTCCTTTGTGCCTTAAAAATAATACCATCGCCTTATCAATAATTTCAGACATAATGCTCCCTTTCTTGAACCTCAGGTGCAGTCGAGCTGCCAGTCAAACATGGGGTGCACACGTTGTTTGTAATTGAATTTTGGCTCCATATAGTCATGTATTTTTGTGCATGCTGTTTGCCTACATTATTACAACTGGATCATCTAGTACTGAACGGGATTGGGATTACAGTGAATTTAATAATACTCAACTTTGGGTTTAAATGTTAACGAGACGTTTTAATCACCAAAAATGCAATTAAGTTAAAGTATACAGTCCTACATGAGCTCCACAGCCTGCACAGTGATGACAGATGCTCGAACAGAGCAGAACCTACACGCCCACAACGATGTTTTATCTTACATTAGTCTAAAATATACGACGTCTTCGCACATTTAAATTAAATTCCCCTCTCCTTAAGGCTAATACAAAGCCTGAGGTGGAACTGTTCACTGCACCGCCACCAAGCAAGTGATAACTCATTTTTAAAAGTAATGGGTTGTCAAAAATGGGGCACAGGGCTGTTGAAAGGGGAGAAAACAAATTAAATAAAAATGGATCGTTGCTTAACCTTAAGCAAACCATGTTAGAATCCATTAAAACACTGGATGAATCTGTGCCTTTTTTTTTCAGAAGAAGAAGAAGAATGCTTTGATCTCTGGGAACAATTTCAGAGGCAATAGATATAGCCGTAATGTGATTGCTTCTGTCATCATGTTTCAACAGATTACATATCTAATCGGTTTGTGAATAGAGAATATAATTTGCACAGATTACAGACCAGTGGTGCCTCATGCTTGTTGAAACTGGGCCGTTTAACAGTTTAGATCATCCACAGACGGACAGATGGACGGACGGAAAGACAGCAAGTGGGAGGGGAACCACCAACCACCTGGTTTAATCCGTGGTGGAAAAAGCATCTGATCCTGCTGTTCTGATGGCTCAATTTCTTTTTTTTTTCCCCCACAATGGCGTGAATATAAGTGGGCACAAACACGAGGCATGCAAACATACTGGGCTGCATTCCTCACACACATTTCACTGGGGCAGAGACTGAAATGCAAAGCTATGCAGAATATATCAGACATGATTGCAAAGGAAGTAGGATATACAGCATAATGAAATTAAAGTGACTCAGTTGCTGTAATATCCCTGGGGGTATATAGCTAGTTGTTTTATGGGGGGAGATAAGAGGATTTTGTCAGGTTGAGATGCCGGCTAATGCTATTGTTCCTACTGGGAGCATAAAACAGCAAAGAAGCTTTTCACACATCTTTTCTTCTTTTGTAGTGCTGTTACTGTAGATATCGTTTCAAAGCACGAGGTGGAAAAAATTAGAATATTGCAGTGTTGGACATCATATGCAGGAATTTATTTGATTTTTTTAAAAATATATATATATACAAATGTGAGAACCCACTCCTGTTCGAGTTTTTTAAATGAACACATTTTTTAAATGAATCTGTGAAATAAGTTTTACATTTTGAATGCAGTTAGAAATTTAAATGATGGAGTTTTTGAAGGTCTCACCAGAGGATTCTTCCTCGCTTCATCTCCCCGTCTCCTCCTCTTCCCTTGCTCACTTATGCACTTACACATGTACTTAAACAGGCCTCTAAGTTACTGTAAATGGCCACTAAGGGTGTTCAAAGAGACCATGAAATTAAGTTAGAGAGATGGTTAATGTTACCTTTCCTTCCTTCCTTCCCCCTCCGCTTCCCCCGCCTTTCTGTTTCTCTGATTCCTCCCCTTCTCTCTGTTTATCAAATGTTTCACCTGCCTTCACTTCTTCACTGCCTCCTTTACCTCTTCACTTATTAATCCCTCAAGCTAATAGTGCTCCCCAGGATGTAACTTGTCATATTATGTCAGCCGAATCGCTGTGTCATCTACGCCGCACACAAAACAAACAAGACTCTTATCTCCCCTGACTCCTCCAAATAAAAAAAAAAAGAGACAGAAAAAAGAAAAACGATCCAACACAATCTCAAATGGCACATTACTGAAAAGCATGGCTGATATAATCTAATACCAAGTCGATCCCAATACTTGAACCAGAGTTGCACTCTGATGCCGAAGAGGCACAGCAGTTCCACTTTGCAGCAGAAATGATTTGCATTCAATCTTCAAAAGAAGCGTAGGTGTTATTACCTGTCACAATACAACCTAGCCCCAATCTGCCAGCAGCCAACAGGGTGTTTTTTCTTTTTTTGTTTAAATTTAAAAATCAAACGCTTAAAGAGAGAATGTGCCGGCTACTGTGGACCACCACGTAGATGTGTTAGCAGTGAAGGATCCCCACCCGTCCGCCCCCTCAGCTCTTCACAGGTCTTGAACCAAGTGATGTTAAGACTTGTTTTAGACTTTCAGGGCTGCTATTTAAGCCTTGCTAAAAAAAAGTGGAACCACAACAAGATTTGACTGTTTTTTACAACTGTATTTAAAGCTGGAGCAAGTTGTTTTTGGATGAGAATCAGTGTGTGTGTGTGTGTGTGTGGAGGGGGAAATGATCTATAATGGAAGAGGAGGAGAAAATAGAGGAAAGGAAGGAGTCAGAGGTGAGGAAGAGGGAAGAGGAGGATCATGTTGAAAGGTCATGTTTTTATTCTGTTTCATTTCTTGCAGAGACCAGAGACATGCTGAGTGCAGATGGTGTGTGTCTGCTGGGACAGACTGCCTTCTATTGTGCTCCGTTATGTGCGGATGTTTTGTATATAACAACTACATTATTACTCTCAGTGTAAAGCAATCTGAAAACACTCTGATATAATGCGCAAACAGCCCCTCGCATACACGCACACACGCACGCGCGCATTTACACGCCACACATAATCAGCAGCTGCAGCAACATCAGAGCCAAACTAGGCGCACAAACTCTTTGCCATGGCGATGCCGAGATAATAAAACAAGCCACGGGCGTGTTTGAACTTCTGAAGAAAAAAAATTGGAGGAAGTTGCTGCGAGCGCAAATAGATAAATAGATAAAGAAGGGAGGCTGCTTCACTGGGAGTAAAAGGGGAAAACGCTCAGACAGCAGAAATCTGCGCGTTTAGAGATCGGGCAAAAGTCGCGCACCCTTTTATTCAAACTGAGAAAAGAAAATTGAGCCAAAGAAATGCGCATTGCATTGTTTGTTTGTAGTCCGAACAGCTGTTTGGGAGATATAACAACTTTAAATCAAGTTCCAGTGTGCACAGATTTTATGGACATCCTGAAAATACAATAAATACGGCACAATTAAGACAAACTATTAATATTCAAATCCTGCCGCGTCTGATCTTGATAAATAAATCTTTGATTGCACATATATTTTTGCAGCTGAGTGATTTCTAGGAAACTGACCCTCTAACACAAGGAGGCAGGTGTTTCCAAACGCAGCACGCCGCGTCTTTGTATGAATAGAAATGACTGTTTTTATGTTTTCTCAGGATGATGATAAACTCACCTTCCGTAGGATCCACTGGCACAGGAGAACTACGGTCCAACCGAGCACCTGCATGTCACCTTCCTTATAACGGACCACCCCGACAAAAAAAACTACACGACTCCCCGGCTGAACATATAAAAGAAACGCCGCTGAATCCAAGCAATCCCAACAGGCAGGCGACGAGCAAAAAGTCTCAGGAAAGCAGGAAAAACACGCGTAAAGTTGTGTGTTTGTTCAGTCAGTGTCACGGCGGTAGTCTCTGTGGGCAAACTTTGCGCGGTGGCTTCAGTTTGTCTGGTCCGCCTCATGTGGCACATCCATGGTGTTTGTCTCCGCTCATGCTGGACGGCTCGCTGGAAGTTTGGCGCGGAGACGGAGTCAGTTTGGAGGGCGGAAGCACAGAGGGGATTTCATTGAAGATCGCCAGCGCTTCTTGTGTGTTTTTGGGGGATACTGACTGGTTGATTTGGATCTTTCTCTCTCTCCTCTCTCTCTCTCTCTCTCTCTCTCTCCTCTCCCTCCCTCTGTTTGTCTCTCCACGCGCGCGTCACGGCGCACAGCAGTTCCCGTTTAATCGCAACCACATTGACCACAACTGCATGTATAATATCTTGTCCTGTCAGTGTTTGGATAATGAGATGACTATACTCCTCCAAGTACTTAATCTGAGAGGATGAAAACAATTATATTTAGGAGTCCTTAAAGTAATTGCGGTGTAACTAAAGAAAGTAAGAGGTTGGCTTAAAATATGACTTTCAGATGCAAACATTCCCAAAATACTCATTTCATTCAGTGATTCATAATAGAGCTGAAATGGTCCCTCAGTTTAACTATTCCTGAATCGAGAATTGGTTTGATAATTGATCATTTAAAGTCATTTTCAGCTTGACAAATGTGAGGATCCACTGCTTTTCTTTGTCACATAATAGTAAATTGAATATATTGTGGTTTTCACTGATGGCTGGACAAAACAAGCAATTTAATGATGTACCCATAAGGCTCTGGAGAATTTTCTCTATCATCCTGAGACCCTGTGTCCTCATATGAGGACATTTCAGTTTGGGTGGACCTTATACTTAATTCTGCTTAACCTAGACCTGTTGTCCTCATTAGTGGACACTTTTTTGTGCCATCTAGTGGCAGTAAGAGCACATTACACTAATCCATGTCAAAACAAGATGGCAGCCATCTCTGACAAGTCAGTCTGCAGCTGACACAAAAGTGGACAAAGTCCAAAACCTGATCAAATTAAATGGTTGTTTATTTATGATTAATAAGATTTGAAGTTTGATATGGCAACACATTTGACCAATTTTAGCAACAGTAACAAGCTAAGACGCTGTAAATTGATAAGTACTCATTTAAAGATATTGGGAGTTTATCACTAGCTCATTAAAGGACATTGGGACTTTATTGTCTTCTTGTTTAAGGGCAGTGGGACTTTATCATTGTTGACAATGTTTAGTTTTTTATACTTATCAGGTCCTACTGATCCCAAATAGCTAGGAGAAATTAAAAATGCATACCAAACAAAACTTCGGGTCTCAGGAGGATATTGTTTAATATTTCATTCACTGTTGACAGATTAAAAAATACACAGATATATCAATAATTAAAATAGGTGTTAGTCGCAGCCCTCCCAGCCGGCACAAGGACGTCAATATGACATCAGAAAGATGTTGGAATCTTACGTCAGACAGATGTCAAATTGTGGCTGGAATAAAAATCAGGTTGATGATATCTTAAATGTGTAATGTCATTAAAATTTCATGTTGCTTGGACATAAACGTTATAAAGTTTTGCATGTGTTGGGTTTAGTTTTCCATACCTTATGTCTGAGCATCATTATTCTACATCAAAATGACGTTGGCATGAGTGGTAAAGAAGATGTTGTATTCAGGTTACTTGATACCACGACTGAAAACTAACAAAATATTGCTGTCATCTGTCATCGGTATTCTATGTCAAACTGACGCTGGTATTCGAGGTTGTCCTGACATTGTCACACAATGTCACAAGGGCGTCTTTTAACCACCTCTCATTTGACATTTCATTGTGAATTTTGCTTCAGTCTGTATACTTTATAGACTATTGGTTTAATCATTCAAATTACTAATGGAAATTAATCAAGTTAACCAGATCTGTGGCCTTAATAACTTAGCCACATTGTAATTTTAACTCTCTATCTACATTCATACATGAGGGAGACCAATGGACAGACAGACAGACAGACAGACAGACAGATGACCTACAGAGGCTTTGTGAAATAGACACCATAATGAACTGTGACTTTCTTTATGGCAGCTTTAACTCTAATACACAGCAGCAAATGAAAAACAATCATTATGGTACACAAAGACATGAACCCTGAAAGCTTCATTTATGTGGCTGACTGTCTGTGATGGAGGCCAACAGCACAACTATAAATTCCCAGAAAAACAATTTTGAAATATTAATGTTGCATGGATATATTGGGGCAGCGTGGCCCCACATCTCTCCCTGATGGCCAGTCCCAGCTGCTGCCTGCCTGATTGTGGACCTTTAAAATGAACTGATCTGGGATGCACACAGTGTTTCGCCCGCCTGTCTCGCGAGTTTATCTGTGCGGAGATCGGCGTGTCTGTCTGCTGGATTGTTAGTGTGTCTGTTTGCGTGGCGTTATATAATGCTGTCAATCAGTCATATGTATCTGACTGAGCGACTGGCGGACGTCTCTTCTGTATAAGCATAATGTCTGTCTCGACTTTCTGTCTGTGTATGATGAAGTGTGTCCCTGCTGGATAACTGTCTGTCTGAATGACTGACTGACCAGCTAACTGTCTATTTGTTTTTCCCAATGCCCCTTTATCTACCTGTCTGTCTTATTGTTTTTTCTTCTGTCTCTATGTCTGTCTCTTCCAAATATTCTCAGCATGTATACAGAGCATTTTCAGTATACCACGTTATCTTTTTTGTTGACTCCCTCCCAGAAGAACAACACAATTTGGCCCTGAACCCAAATATGTAAGTCTGCAGATCGAACACAGACATTATAACACTTCCTCCTTCAGATATCAGACACTGTAGCTCACCTGTGGCATGTCCTCACACTTCTGCTCATGAATGACGAAGGCCAGTTTGTGGGACTGCTTGCCAAAGCGCACACCATGTTGATGAGCCTGTTCTGCGAGACCCTGTCACAGATGGAGGGGAGTGCCCGTGTAAAATGAGCTGCTTTGTGGTTATGTGCCACTCTATATATTGTATATTAGCAATCTGTTATCACTCTTTGAAATGCAGGGCTCTTTGCAGTCTGTCTGTGGATCTCATCAGTGTGAGAACGACACAGCGCTGCCTCCCTGCGAGGCAAAGAGTCATTGCATGCAGAGGCAAACTTCAGTGCTGAGAAGACTTGAACACTGGGAACTGGGTTTTCACAGGGGAGGAAATAGAGCGGCAGGAAGAAGGAAAATAGCTCAGGAGTGAAGTCTGATAATTACAGTATGACGTACAGAAAGTCTGCCACTGACTGGAGGAACAAAATGCTGAAGGAAAAAGAGGTGGTGGTAATAATAATACTTACCAAAGTTAAATTTCAAGTATGCAACCATTTTGCTTTAAGTATTGTTTGGCCGATGTAAATATTTATATAAGGACACATTCGCCTTAGCTAAGGCCAAGGCAAGTATGGCCTAAATCTGATTTTATTGCCTTCATGTGACACAGATCTGTTTTTTAGAGTAGTGTTGACATAGAAATCTTTTTTTTTTTCCCAATAAGATCTGGGCCACTTTACTATTAGGTCCTAAATCTGACACATATCCGATCACTGGTGATGCAACAGCTGTGAGAACGCTCATATCAGATTTCAGTTTGAGTTTCAGTGTTTTTTCTCAAACATCTATAGTTTAATCCCGTTATACTTCACAGTGCAGGCGCATCTCACTCACCATACTGTTGTAGCAGTCTGTTGAAACTACAGAAGGCTGCCGTAGTCATACAGCTGCTGCGTTAGGCCGCCCCAGTCGCCAGCCAATAGAGCCTGACTGCCAGATGCTTTCTGACGGGAACAGTTTGCCTATATGCCGTGACAGCGTTGTCGTGCGGCGCCGACAGAGATATTGGAAACGTAGCCCCGCACGTCCTAAAGTTTAGAAGAAGTGTTCCTCTATGAAACCCTTCACATCGTGGCAACACCAAGCCTGACTCCTCTCCAGGCCGCACCCAAACCTCTCTTTACAGAACTACCCACAAAAGCTACTAATAAAGCTAGTGGACTGAAAGCCCATTTGTACGTCAGCCTAGTATCCTGAAAACAAACGCCCACTGCTTCAAAGGGCCATCTCCAAACAAAAGCACATGGCTACTTATTATGCAGAATGACGTCTTCAAACCTTTGACTGTGACGATCATTCATGGAGCTTGCACCGGTATGTCATACATTTCTTCCCCAGATGCCTGTTTAGCAAATGTGACGTCTTATGTGTGTGATGTTATTGGTTGCATGTGAGGCATTTCAGAGCAAAGATCCATTCACACTGATGTCAGATATAAGTCACTTCAAACATGAACAGTCTAGGCAGAAAGATCAGATCTCAGGAAATAATCAGAATTGATCATTCAGCCCTGCAATGTGAAAGTAGCCGAAACTACCAAGATCAGCTGATATCAGAAACCTCCTCTACAGGAAGTGACTCTGTCATATTTCCATTCTTAAAGTGAAAGAGTAAGTAATCAGAGTAGTGTGTGACAGAGAATGAACCAATCCTACCTCATAAAAAAAACACAGTATCATGTCACTCAAATTGTGTATTTTTAATCAACATAATGAAGAAACATTTTAATTACCATGTCTGCCAAGTCAACATGTTTCATTTGTTTTCACTATATGTCCGCTCCTAGCAACTAAAGCACGATTCAGCTGTTACACTGTGTTTATGAACTCACAGCACTTCCCTCAGGTTAGGGAAAGATCATGGTCTTGGTTTAATATTGAAAAAGTCAACAGTGATTTAAAGCGGGACGTGTTTACTGTATTAATATCTAATCAAAACCACTTTCCATGACCTCAACCTCAAGTGTTTTAAAACCTAACCACACAGGGGACTCAGGATACAAACTCCAGATCCGGTGTCAAAGTCCTTCGCTTTTATGCCCATCATCCAGCCCGAGCACCTACACACAACCACTGCCTCTGAATATAATTTAAGAAGAAATGGCATTTCATATTCTGGCTATAGGGCTGGGTATCTGTACTCTATACCTTTAAGGTATCGACTGAAATAAGCCAGTACCAAGTAGTACTGAAACCACTCTGATACCTACATTTGATCTATTTGTATCAGAAGCTAGAGAAAAATTACTAATTTGTATGTAAAGCTAATGACCCAGAGACAGTGATGGACAACTATATAAAAGACATCACCTCCTCACTGGATACTAAACTTCTTCACTTATGGAAAAGACAGCAAACTTTCTGTTGCTGCCATTACACAGAACTGGTCAGTTCAACTTCTACCCAGTTAGGATGAACTAACAAAGCCACAGCAGCTAATATCTAAAACCAAGCCGTCAAACGGACCCAACAAAGTCACTCTGTCACTGAACCCATTAGTTAATGTTAGCTGTGTGATGCTAACCGTTATCCCTGTCACTGTGAGTGTGTGAGGTGGGCGGACTCTGAGTGCCCCCGGTGCAGAGCTCACATTTCCACCACAGTGGTGTCATTATAAATAAAGAGAGAAAGAGGGTAGTGGAGCAAGGAGGAGCTGAGCAAACCAAAACACTACACGTAGTTCTACACTCATGCAAATACTTGTTGGTCAATAGTGAATAATCTGTTATGAATGAAGGTTGGCTATCAGTCACAAAAACATTTCAATAAACATCCCTGCTTGATACATTTTAAGGTATCAACTACAATGACCTAGTGCCAAGTAGTATTGAAGCATCTCCAGTCAAATGATAACTGCACTCGATCCTTTTCTCAGATCTTGAAAAAAAAGACCAATTCGCATGGTTCTGCTTGAAGCCAATCGCTGCAAGTGTTCTTCGATTTAGTGCGATGTGTGATCAGCCCACCACCACAGCAGCCACAACCCATAAAGTCTGTGGTGAAGCTGACGGTGGTGCATTTAAAAAGCCCGGTCTGACTACGAAGTTGTCGGAATCTGGCAGTTAGGCAGTGAATTGCAGCATCAGAAACCAACAAAGCAGCCAGTTGCCTTTATAGTTTAATAGTGCCCAATGGCGGCAGAGGGAAATCGGCGCGACAAGGACAAAAGTTAAGGCAGAGAAAGTCTGACTGGGGCGGGCAGGTGGGAGGGGTGGTGGATGGGTCCAATCCTGTAGGATTCTAAAGCCAAACCTTGTTCTTTTCTCCTAAACCCAACCATGTGTTTGTTGTTACATTGTAGTGCCAATGTAATGCATTTATTTTGAAAGAGACTGTATGTAAACGTTACATTTCCTGTAAAAATCGTAGTGTACTGTACTTTGAAAGAAGACAATTCATATAACGTGTAGAACTTGACACGATGAACACTCAACACACCCAGGGTACCTTTCACATTGTATCTGGATATTGAAGGTTCATGACCAAACGTCGATATGTGACGAGGTCCGAGTGAGAATGTTTTGATTTAACAGAGTTAAAAAATTTCAGTGTGCTGAGATGCCACCAAAATGTTCCAAGGTATGGCTATATGACACACCTGCAGCATCTGGGTGGTCCTTTATGCAATTAAATGCTTCCATTCTCATGATGGGAAAACTTCGCATGAAGTAGAAAAAAGAGGTGTCAAATGAAGTTCTCTATTGGTATCAGTATCATTTCAAGAGTACTGTTGTGGTACAAGTGTCATCATTTCTCAAGCAATATCAGCCCTAATTCTGACTAAACAACTAAGTAGTATAAACATAATTTCAAAGGCAGTGGTTATGAGCTTATTACAATGTTTTGTCAAACATTTAAGACACAAAATCTCACTCAGCTGAAAAATAAATAATGCTACTTTATGTTTCCTCAATTATAAAGAAAAAATATTTAACCGTGGTCATCAAAGACCATGAGAGAAAGTTACTCTTTTGGTTTCTGTCTTACAGCTGCTGTAAATCAGTGTGTTACACCCATTGCTTCATCTTCAGTAGACCATGAAACCTTGTCTATCAAACACAGCAGGTCTCAAAGAATGTGACCATTTCCCATTTCCATCACTGCCCTCCATTCAATCTACTGTCTGTGATTTGTATGGCCACTGCACACTCTGTCCTCCTGTTTCCCCTAATTTTTTTTTTCCCCACCACTGTCGGAGAAGGGTTGCTGGTGTGAGTGCAATTTCTGATCCACATTGGAAGTGGCAGGTGAATTTCGCCCAGCTGCTCCCCTTCTCTGTTCCACTTAGCAGCGACGCTCCTGTTCAGAGTCACTCGGTCGCCGTGTGGTTATAGTAAATGAATGAACATGCTCTGAGCGAGAGCCGAGTGCATCTACTTTCACAAATATCATCCTCACATCATTATTCCACTTCTTTTCCTCCCCAAATGTCAGGAGAAAGTTTTTATCATTTCCAAAACTGCACACTTAAAGGCTGCTTGTGTTTATCATCTTCCTGTTTGCAAACAAGTGAGGAGTATGTATCATCGAAGACAACAAATTACAGTCGAGACTAAGTGCATCTGGGAGTCTGCTCATGTTTAAGCATTAACCAGTCTTAGAGCCAATGGATTAAGAGAAAAGCAGATGTAGGAGGAGGTGGAGGTGGTAAAGAAGGATAAGTAAGGAGGACAACGATGTGAGTATGATGAAGGAGGATGAAGCAGCAAGTGGAAACAGGAGAATCAGCAAATGAGGAAAAGTAGAGGGAGGGCTGGGGAGGATGAATTGGAGAGAAGGTGGTAAAGTCGACAACAAGGAGGAGGAGGAGCAGAAGGAAGGAGGAAGATGAAGAATTAAAAAAAGGGTCCCTGGGATTAAAAATAAAACTGGGTTTATACTTGACTGAACATATCTACAGCCTAGCCTTTGATTTATACTCCAGCGCCATATTTCGCCTAGATGTACAGGTACCGTACATGATCAGGCCATATTGTGCTTTAATTACATATTTTGGGTTTTTTACACTTGTCCCTTCAAGTGTTTAATGTCTAGATAAAACCAAGATGTTTTTACACAAACACATGACTAACCAAGGTTGGATCTGCTCCAGTCTCCAGAGAGAAATGGTAATGTACCTGAAACTGTTTAATGACAAAAAACACCAGACAAAGAATACCTTGTGCACTTTAGCAGTTTACACTGATGATAAAAACAATGAAGCTAGCTAGCTAATAACTGTCCATAAACAAATACATGGATGGATCACATTTATGGACTGCGAGTGAGACAAAAGCTCTCACTCATACTGCTACCTTAACTGTACAAATCAGTCCTCTGAGTGGCTGAACTGATCAGCGATCAGATAAACTCACAGGATCTGTATGATCCAATACATTGTAACTCCTAACTTGTCAAATATTGCAGCTTGTTCAATGGCCCTGCACTTCAAACTGTGACGCTCAAGGTACCCCTAGCATCAGTTTTGGACGTTTCAGTTTCCCCACATCACAGTGTCAACAAAATAAAATTCCAGGCTCACAGGAAATGTACAATTTTTGCTCGTAACATAAACACCTTCTTTTTGGATTACACTTCTGGTTAGATTAAAGGGAAAATACACTTGGTTAGGCTTGGAATAAGGCCATGGCTTGGGTTTAGAAAAGTGTTTATTATGTAAGTTAGCGACGTAGTCACAAGACTTATGTTGTTGAAATAACAATAAGCATTCTCCTGGGTGAAAGTCCTGTGTTTGTTTGACCCATCCATCCAAACCACCTGCATATATGAATTTTCTTGCTCTTTATTCCACGTTAGTTGTTCTGAGGTTCTAATATTGCCACGCATGGGTTTAAATTGGCATTAGTTAAAAGCCCAATGTGTCTCATTCAGGCATTAAAGAGTGCCCTGTGTGTTGTCATCAGGGGCCAAGGGGCCTGACAAAGCATCCGCATTTGATGACCTGGGTGTCACAGTGTGCACTTCTGACCTGCCATATGTGCCATTCTCTCAGTTCACCCAGTAAATTTCCACTCACTCCACCTCTCCACCACACCTACGTGGCAGTCGATCACCTGTCCACACATCTCCCGCTCCTGCCGGTCCACCACATCCATCCTCATCAAGCCAATTCCGCTCACCTGTGGCTCATTACTGCCTGCCACTATAAATACTCCAGCTTCACAGACTATTGTCACCAGATTGCTTTTTGTCATATCCATGCAAGACTTTCCAGCGTTTATTCCCGTACCGCTTTCCTGTTGCTGACCTCATCTGTCTCTGACTCTCCTGTTTCACCTGCTCCCTGGTAAACTACTCAGCTTTCTGTCCTCGACCAAGAGCTTTGCTTCCACGCGCCTAGTTTCTGTGCACCTGTTCCACGTCGCTATGTGGAGAGTCTACCGTTCAGCTGCCTGGAATTTCTGGTACTATGGATTACCTCGCCATGTGGCTGCACATTCTGCCTTTGTGTGTGTGGATCCACTCATTGTCACTGCTGGTTCCTCAACTCCTCACTGGTTCCGACCAACCTGCAGTCTGCCCCTCATAAGTGTGTTGGCTTTCCTTGTGTGTTCACCTGGTAACAGACCCTCTCCCTTGTGACGTCACCTCCTACACTATTGAAGTGTTTGCTGTTGTTGTGCGTCCAGTGGACACCAGTGACTCACCGGCTCTCTGCTTTAGCGTGCTTACGACAGATGCTTTGTACTGAACCTATGTCTTGAAAGGCTCAGAGCCAAGAAATTGACTCTCACTGTTGTTTCACCTGCCTGCACATTCTGTGTTTGACAAGCGGTATATTAAAGGTCATTACAAACACACACTCGTTACACTGGGAATGAGATCATAGGTTGTATGATCATATGTGTTGAAACTGCTGGCGCCCCCTTTCTCTGTTGCTGTAATGAGACAGGAAGAACATTGGCTAATATTAGTTTGAGTGTTTTTTCAGTTGGCGTCAATACAGGGAACAGACCCTGTAAAGGTTATCTCCACAGACAGCTTACTAACGTAGTTACACTGGGGAGGAGTAAAGATTAATTATGTTTGTTATTGAGAAAAAGATGCATTTACACATTTTTAACATCTGGCCAGAGGGCATCTCATACCACCTCCTGATGTGCTTTGAACAATGGGTCGACTCCATACCACCTTGAATGCTTCTTAATGCATTCAAACTTTTTTAGAATCTGATAGCTGCCCAATCCGCCCACGACTAACGAAATGACCACGTGTAAATGGTGATACACCGTAACAGTGGGCTAAGCATGTGTAATACTTTTAAAATTGGAGTGACACTGAGGTAACTTTTATTTCATCTCATTGCATTGCAGTATAATTGCAGTGTTTACTTTTTTCAGTCACTGTGATAGAGGCGATCATGATGAGGAAAAGGTTTACAGTGGAAACAGTTTTGCTGGAGATGACCACTGAGTTTTTCTTTGACTTGCTTCATGCAGTTTTACCTTTAACAATATCCACCACAATCAGAAACTTGTGCATGAAAACAAAAAGCTGATCACTCATAGTTACCATGGTCTCCACAAGTTAACTCTGTAGCTGCTGTCGCCCTGATGTGTAGTCACATTTTTGGATGAGGCACACATCAGCTTCCCCTTAACGCACATTATAAATCCACTTAAGCCTAGTGGAGCAGTAGGATGATGGAGGGAAAGCAGAGGAAGCGGAGGAGTAAAAAATGTAGGAACAGGAGAGGGTAGTAGATAGATGTGAGGAGAGGTGAAGATATATGACACAAAATGAGCCTGACAAGGTCGACCTGAAACACTACTTATAACAGTCCATCAACCCAGTTTCAGTGCCCACTAAAATATGATCACACATGCCAAAAAAGCATTCTGTCTGTGGAAGTATGCTCTTGTTAAAGTGCTGACGTACACACACTCAGGCGGCAGATACACTCCAATGATTACGCAAAATAAGATACAATTGCAGAGCTGGAAAACACTCAAATTCACCATCTTGAGTCAAAAGAATAAAGTTTCATATCTTCTCAATAAGGTAAAACCCTTAGTAAGGATCATTATGAGTAATTGCAAGCATGCCTAGACGGACAAAGAAAAAATATAATTAGCCATGCCTTTGACATTTTTTGAAAGCTGGAATTTTTAATGCTAAAAATAGAAGGCCGTGCAGTCATTGCAAACATGACAGCAAAAAGAGTGTGAGGGAAAAGAAGTCGGTATGAATGACAGATTCCTTGCCATTGCATGAGGAGCTCTGGTACATGCACAATCACACTGCTCTGTCACACACACACAAACACACACACACACACACACACTCACTAATACATACATTGAAGCGCCGATCCTGGGGTGTCTAACTCGGGGGTTAAGGAACACAATGACGAGAGGTCACCTGACAGTAATGGAGCCTTTTGTGTGTGGAAATAGTCATTTCCCTGTGTAGTCTCGCAGTATCACAGCAGTGATATGAAACCCTGTCATTTTGTTTTCCTTTCTATCGATTTCAGAAAGGAGAATGTGTGGAAAGGAGAGAGGGCGAGAGAGGCACAGGAGAAGAGCATGAGCGGTTTGCCTGTTGCGGGTGTTAGGACTATGCCATTGTCATTCAAATGTTTTGTTGTAGGAAGGGAATTTGAGAGGAGAATGGGAGACGAGCGCTAATGGGGAGCAAAGGGAGAAGTGGTATAATTGGATTTGATTACGTCTGTCTGTCAGAACAGGACAGGACATAATATGCGGCTGGAATTATTTTGACAGTGTCACAATGTGGAAGACTCTTTGTGAAGTCGGCCCAATGTGAAGAATGAGAATTGTCTCGAGTGAGATTTGTAGCTCGGCTCTCAGTGTGGCCGTGGGGATGGCAATGTCTGCCTGTCTGTTGGTTGGTCAGTCCACCACTTTGGTCCAGACAGAAATAAATCAACAACTATTGGGTTGCCATGAGAAATTGTACAGACAGCCATGGTGCCCTGAATCCTCAGGACTATGATGTTCCCCCAACTATGGGGAAGATAGTCATAGGATTTTGGTACAGACATTCATGTTTGTCAGGGAATGAACTGCACTGACTGCTGATGATCCACTACTCTCCGTTTTGTGCCATTATCAGTTTAAAACTTTTGGCTAATACTTTAGTTTACCATCAATTAGCTTTCAAAACAAACAGTGCTCTCATCAGCTTCAGCTGTACTTTGTGTTTAGTGCCATTTTGCAAATGTTAGCATGCTAACAAGCTAACGTAATGCTGTGTCTCAAATTGAATAGTTCTGTACTTAGACCTCAATTTGAGTGCATTAGTGCATTCATACGGAGAAGGATAGCAGTCCACGATGAGTACCTGGATGGTGCCCTCATAACAGTCAAAAAGCTGAGTGCGGAACGTTGGACACATCTTACCCTCAATGGTCGCCATGCTGCCTACAAAGTGGAAGGGGCAAACAATAATTATAATAATAACCTTGCAAACAATAATGCTAACGTTATCTTGCTAGCTGACTAACAGCAGCACATTTTCTCATCAGGCACTGACATTACATGTGTTTTGTTGTGGCGTGAGCTTTACGTTCTATGGGTGTAACTTAAGTTTGTTTATGCATGTTAAATTGTCACTTTTAAAGATTTTAGTATTAGATTTGTGGTCAGATCACTCGGTAGATCAGCCGCTGATAGAGCCAGCCAGCATCAGCCATGGACATTGATAGATATAGAAAGGTATTGTAAAAGCATGTTCAGTATTAATACAGTAAATTAATGAATACAAAAGCAATCAAATGAGCAAAGAAGAAGAGACATTAAGGCTATATTTTAGCAAGTGACAAGTGTTAGTCAAACGTAGGTGATAATGTTCCGCCCAGTTTTAATTTGCTCACAAGAATAAAAAACCGCCAAAGCATCATTTTTGTTATGTGCGCGTTGGCTGTGCTTGATTTGAGATGACACAACCCTGCCAAAATTCAAGCTTTATGTAGATAAATACAGTGTACGCAGTGTACTACATGTAGTGTATTAAAGGAAGTATTCAATTTGAGACACAGCATAAGATGCTGAACATGGAAAAAATTAAGCCTGTTAAACATCAGCATCAGCATTTTAATTATGAACTTGTCTGACTCTTTTGGAGGCAGTTGGCCTGAAAACAGCTCTGTCAAAACAATGCCAAGGGCTGCATTGGTCGGGGTGTGTTGTTCCTGGTATTGGTTAAAACATGAAATGCAATTACAGAAGTCCAGTTTGAGTAACAGATCCGTGAGGCTGAGGGCATTTCAGACAACAAAACACTGTACTGCTATATGTAACGCTCTGAGACAGGATTTTACAACTCTACAAAAAGCTTGGTTCACCTTCTTTACCAGAAAAACTGTTTCTTTGCTGCAGCTCCTTGAGTTAGACCCTCTTGAAATTAAGGAGAGAGCTGCATTTTTTCACGCAGAGCTAAAGGTGGCCTGAACGAGGCCTTCTGTCTTGTTAAATCTGAGTTAGTGAGAAATGTCTCTGCAGTATATCCAGCTGTGACTACAACTTTTGAAAATCTTCGCATCTTGTGTCAGTTTTTTGAATGCTGCTGTGATCCACTACCATTTTCTTCTGACATGAAGACAGAAAGGTTGGTTGCAGGATTAAGTTTTTGAGTCTACCTTATTTACCACTGATATCATCTGAGGTTATATAAAAGGCCTCAGGATGGCCATGAATAATGAAGACTGATGCGTGGACTACAGATAAGACTTGGATACAAGCTGGGAACTGATCGATTCTAGCCTGGAGGCATGGCTGAGTGTGTCTAATGTTGAAAGACCCTAAACACTCTATGACCTCAGGTTACAGCGCTGATGTGTCCAAATGCATCTGATGATGTGCAGCGTCAAACTCACCTGACAACATGCACGTCATCCATCTAATCACACAGAGGGCTGTAGACAAAACATCTTGAATAGATAAATCTAAAAGCCACTTTGATCAAACATAATTAGATTTCCCTGTCTGACTCTGCTATATGCTCCAGTTTCTACAGATCCTCTATTTGATTTGTACGGTTTTAGGTGCATGGTGCACTTTTGCTGAATATAAAACGGTGACTCAGTGACACAGTGACTCTGTGAGTGTCTGGTGCTACAGGATCTCTTTCCTCCCTGTACACTCAACACATAAATAAAGACATATAGACAAAGTATAACTGACACTGCAGATTAGCAGATTTTACAACACACATGCTGCAATTTGCAACATGACATCATTTGTGTTGGACTCAAACTTGTCTGCAATTTCCAAGCAACAATCATGTGTTAACATGACACTGTGATCCAAAACAAGCCTCTGCCAACCAACATGAGTCATGACAGACCTCAAAAAGGTGACATGGACTCATACACATCACATGTGAGCTAACAGCTGCCTATTTTCACTTAATAATCCTTTTAACCTAATTTTAACTTTTAACTGAAAATGTATTTGGACAATATAATAAGTCAGCTCTTAAAAATGTCTGGCAAACAGCTCTTTGATGTGCGAGTTTTCAAGGCAATATGAGGCAGAGCTCTGAAGTGGGATTAATACTTCTGTGTTGAATGGACTACACTGTGGCCTGACACGCACCTCCCTTGAAACATATCTAAATGTTGCAGTGGTGTAGACCTCCTGTTTATTTTCATAAACTGAAAGCCATTTCCCTCACTGGAAGCAGAACTTTTATTTACTTTTATTTTACAGATAAGAAACAATAAATTGTGAAGACAATAAAGCCTCCACAAAACAGCATTTTAAGTTGTGTGTGTGATTTATCCTGGCTTCATCTGAGTAGAGGAAAGTCCACTAGCCGCTAGGCTAATATGCAGCAGGACTTGTCATAGGCTTATGCTAATCAAGATAGCATGTTGAATATGTGGGGGAAACGTGTCTAGCATAAGACAACTGTTTTGTTGGTGAACATTGTGAGTTATTATGGAGCCAAATTTTGTAACACTGCCTTTGTTAAATGTTGCCATTGCTTCCAACTTCACATACAGAGGAAAACTCTGCTAGCTGCTAAGCTAAGGTATGCAGTGTAAAATGTCATAGGCTTATGCTAACATTGTTAGCATGATGTATTTGTGGGGAAAACAAGTAAGTTATAATAGAGCCAAATTTTGTACGTAATATTGTTGCCATTAAGTCCTGTTTTATGTGTGTTTGAGTCAGGAACACTCTCACCATAGATTTAACTGTTTATTGCAACAAAAGCAGTTATGATTGGTGCTGATGGCTTCGCTCTTATGATGCTCTCTGGATTAGACACGCAGCATGCCATTTTGTCCTTTGAGCCATGTAGGACTCTGAATTAAAGAGGTAAAGGCAAAGCTATGCTAGCAGCAGCAGCTGTGTGTGGCAGAATTGGTGTAGCAGGGATCAGTGAATAGGACGCCACATTTAAATGGGCCGCTTTGTTGTGAGAGTAGGTTGACTTCCATGTCCTGCATGAACTAACGTGATGCTTCATTTTAGGTGTGTCAAGTGAATCAATCAAACTTCACTGCACTTCAGAGAAAGGCATAAAAACCCCATCACTAACTAGCATTTTGAGAGTGTAACTGTAGAGCAACACAGACACATTACCTCACAAGTATAAATGCTCACAACAGCGTAGAGCACGTGCACGACTGTAAATCACCCTTAAAGTGGACAGATCATGAGATCACATGTGCCAAACATAAACACCACAATTCAGTTCGAGACATGTCCATTAAGAAGATTATCATTTATAGCAAATTATTAGGCTCTGCTAAAACACGAATGGACATTAGAAGGAGAGCTGAAAAGATGAATCAATTAGCTGCCAACTATGAAATTAATCACCACCTATCTCTGCTTTTTAATTGGTAATCTATTAATCAGTTTGAGTAATTTTCAAGGGAAAAAAAGTCAAAATTATCCTATTCAAGCCTCTTAAATGTGACTATTTTCTAATTTATTTCTTCCTCTAAGACATTAAACTTAAAACCTTTGGGTGGTGGACATAACAAATCACCTGAGAGCATTACTTCATGCTCTGGGACACATTGATCAACTTTTTCATCATTTTCTGACATTTTATAGCCCAAACAACTAATCAATTCTTCAATTCTTATTTTTGTTTCCTTTTAATTTATTTGGAATTGAACCCTTTTTCTTGTTACTAAATATGTAAATTATTTAAAATATGCATTTATGTCAGTTTCATTTGCAAATTATGTCAATGTGTTTTTTTGTCTAGTAGGGCTATACCAATATCTCATATGACCTGTGTCACATGACCCTCACATAAGCTCTTAAATT
The DNA here is from genome assembly GCA_019142605.1 of Cephalopholis sonnerati. NCBI lineage: Eukaryota > Metazoa > Chordata > Actinopteri > Perciformes > Serranidae > Cephalopholis > Cephalopholis sonnerati. Next base: position 9,096,915 of record JAGQAX010000002.1, on the reverse strand, counting down.
GCACACCTGTTTCCAGTGCATTTTAGACCCTGATGAGGACTCTCTAGTCGAAACGCATTGCTTTATCCATGTATTAAGAAAGGATTTTAACCCCAGTCAAAGCGCCTTGGATACATTTTTGGACTGCCTGTCTGCACTATGGACTTTTATACTAAGTGAGCTGGCCAGTCGTTTTTTAGCTTTATGCAATTAATAAATTAATCAGATATAATCAACAGATTAATCAGCAATACAAATGATCATTAGCTGCAGCCCTAGTTGCCAGTCAGCCGGTGGTCGAGCAGCTGAGGCATGAGTCAGAGATACTGACGCATGAATGAAGCAGCTGATGCCAGTCAAGAGCAACTTTAATGAACGAACGCTATGCTTAATACAATAAGCAAGAGTGATCACAAACAATCAAGTCATTTTTCATAAACTTAAGCGGTTATGTTATTTGGCCTCTAAGTTCTATGTTCACATACAGAATATTACATTTTCAGCTCTTTGTTTATCTGCACACCTTCTTACAAAGACACATTTCTGTGAGTGAGAGCTCCCCTACTCTGTGCTCTATCACATACAAATACAAACACACCACCACACAAATGCACAAAACAGAGAAAGCATAAACACACAAATAACCGGCGCTGCAGTCTATACTGGAGCCGGTTGCATTGCCATTGTTGGAGTGTTGTTATATCAGCAACCGTTGAAGATAAAAGCCCCTTTAAGCAACAATGGTTATAAATTACCAAAAATAATCTGGCACCCAGGAAGCATAGAGGGCCTGTCAGCACTCCGCAACTCCCCATCTGTCACACACACACACACACACACACACACACACACACACACACACGGAAACACACACACACACACACACACACACACACACACACACACACACACAAGCTGTAACAGCAGCAGCATGCATCTGCTCCCACCTCCTCTAGCCCTCCCTTCATCCCCACCTTATTAAGATTCATATCCCCGAAAGGTGACTTCTTAGTCGGGCACGGTGACAACCCCCCACCCCTCGCCACCCTGCCCCACAAGCTGCCTGGAGGTATAGGCACAGTGACAGGTAGCTCTTCACTCCCCTGGGCCCTGGGCAGGGGTGCAGAGGTGGAGGTGTGTGTTTTGTGCGTGTGTGTGTGGAGTTCAGGGTGGTAAAAGTGACGAGGAGCAGGATTATCAAGTCAAAGATGCCCCCTGTAGATAAGAAGTCTCTGGGGAAGAGTGCCTGTCTGTGAGCGCTGGGAACTGAAGCCTCTCTCGTCCTCTCACTACCTGTGTTGCTCCTGCTCTCTTTCTGTCTGTCTGTCTCTTCTCTCTCCAGGCTTATCTACCTCTCACCTCCTACGGCTTGCCATTCTCTTTATCCTCTAACACTCGTTCCCCCTCCTCCTCTCTCTGTGCACTCCTAACTCTGAGCACTCCCTCTGCACTCCAACAAATGAATCCAGCCACTTGACTCCTGATCCGCCGTGCTGTTAAAGCAAATACTCAACTCCCCACAGCAGCCATATGGAGGGGGCAAGGACTGCACTTATTCTTGTTCCCCTTAGATTGTACCATTTTGTAAGAGGTTGAAAGTCCCCGCTTTGTTTGTCTTGCACAGGAGCATGGCTGCCATTGTGTTTGCTCTATTCTATACCACCATATTTACTGTGAAGCCTTTAATCATGCAAAATTCCACACTTTTCAACGTCCACAAGACTTTGCCTCCGCAGAAGAGGCACTGAAGGTTATGGGTTATGATGACATTGTGTTTCTGTTGGCTATAATATTATTGTACTCTTGAAATGCAGCAACATTGACGGGGGAAGAACTGAGCAGTCAACAACCAGACAGGTTGTAGACGAGCCAACGGTTTAGACAGATTATCTAAACCTCTTCATTTCTAGATTAAAAATTGAAAGTGAGTACACATAATATCCATCATAATCTGTCATTGCACAGAAAACAGTGTGTTGATATTTGATATGGTACAACAGGTCAAAGTTAACTGTGGTGAATGTTTACAACCGACAATTTGGATGTATTAACAGTTCATTTTCATTTTTCTGTTAAGTAAGATTGACTAACTTAAGACTTTCTTCTTTAAAGTCGTCTGATCATCTGACTTCTCCTCACTCTGTCCTGTATTGTCACTGTTTTCACATCTATGTAGTTATCATGCTGAGTGCCTTAAAGGAATATTTTAACAACCACATGACCATTTGTGTATCAATTACTCACCGCATGTTACGTTGAATTCACGTTTTTTTCTTACAGGTCTCTACGGTGAACGAAGAATCCAAAAACTGAGAAAATTCTTGATGAATTTGAATCAGAGGTGACTGACTTTACCCGCAGCAAGACTAAATTTAAAAAATCAGTTTACAAACTCTCACACAACTCGTGCAGTAAAATCCAAGTCTCATTTATCCAATCATATGCTCACTATTTCAAAAAGACAGTCCTTTCCGACAGGGAACTGAACTCAAGGTGAAACTTCTCAATGCTCTCTTCAAAGCCAGACTCCATTGACAATAATGGTGATTTTACCTTGTTGAACATGGGAGCTGCTGAGATGTTGTTGCCTTGATCGGTCAGTTAGTGTTACTGTGTGACTTTGGTGTTTTAAAGGGTGAGTTCAGATTCACCAAAGTCACACAATAACACTAACTACAACAACTGCAACAAAAGCACTGAGCTAATGACAGGATAACTGAAACTTGAATTATACTAAACAACTTGTGTGAGAGTTTGTAAACAGATGCTTAACATGGTTGCCTATGACTTCAATTCATCAAGAATTTTCTCTGTTTTTGGATTTTTTGTTCATTGTGGAGGCATGCGAGAAAAACTGTTTTCTTCACAAATTCAGTGTGGGTCAGTTTTTTTCGTCCGAAATAGTAGCTCGTCTAAAAATAAATACAATGTCACCTTGTGTCCACCACGTTTGCACACTAAGTCCAAAACTTTCTTCCCTCATTAAAATTCTCGTAACAGGTTCAATTTTTGTTTTTTGCGTCCGTGAGAAACCTTCAGAGACGTTTGACCAAGGGGACACAACTGAGACAAGACAGAGGAACAGGGTGCACAGCATAATTTCATGACTCAAGATGGCTGATGTTCAACAGGTCAGATAGTAATATTCAGGTAGATGATGATGATGAAGAGGAGGAGGATGTGTACCGCACAAAGAATGGGGAGACAGAGAGGGAGGACAGCTCCGCCCCTTCATGCAGCTGCAGTGCCAAATGAAAGACAGGGAAGGAGTGGTGACAGCCAGATAGGTATCTCCAGTGGAGAGAGGCAAAGGAGGAAATGTGGCTTTTCATTTTGTGACATGTTGCGAACTTTCACAATGAATAAAGCAATAAAACTCACTGGAATCAGTGTGCAAGGTTTTTGTGTATAGCAAATTTTTTTTTGAATGACCAGATTTAAAAAACTGAAAAAATGGACGCTGTGCAAAGGCCTTTACACGGGGTAACTGATATACAAATGATCCTTAAAACATGAATTCAGCAGCCACTTGATATGTTCACTAGTGGTGTTTTGCCACTTCTGTGTTGCAAAATGTTTTGGGGGCCTAGATCAGGATGACGAGGGGGTCAAGGTGCTGCTGTTGACATCTCGCTCTTTAGGATTGAGCTGGAAATACTGTTGCCGATAATGGTACAGAATAGAGGGTAGCAATTAAAGTCTTAACAGCCGGAGGTCATCGGTGGTGCTCTGACGTCAAGAGGACAAAATAGGAGAAGTAGTGCACATTTTTCCGCACGAGGTTCAGACACAAGGACTTAAAGTTGCTAAACTTGAAAGAGATGGTCGGACACCTTGACTTGGTCTCATGCACCTGTTATGGCGGACACTTGATTAATTGTAACCCTCAATAGCGTAACAAAATGAATTCAAACAGGTCATTACAATTCAAATATTTAATTTTTCTTACCACATTTGAATGAAAGTGACCGTCCTAGCACCTACGATGGAAGTGTGATTAGTTTCCCTGCATTTCTAGGTGTAAATATTTCATCATGGCTAAGCTCTATGATAGATACTCATTTTAATTTGCGATGCATAAATCTAAACTTTCATTAAGAGAAGGGCACTTTAGTAGAATGTATGCTTTCTTCACGGGCACCACGTCCTCAGGAGTGGGGAGCTTGTAAATGATGCCCAGGGAGCCAATGTCGTCAGGGACAGTCAGAGAAGGAGAGGGCCGAGTCGAGGGACTTAAGGTAAGGTTCTGGTTGGTGGCACCCATCAGGTGAGGTGTTTAATGAGGCGGTCCAAGCAGACAGGCAAGGCTAATACCTTCACACCAGGCTGATTAGTGTGAACCTCCCCTAGGCTGCCAGCTAGAAGCAGGTCTAGGTGCCAACCTGGCCCTCATTATTACTCTTCAAGCAGGGAGGAAAGAGACTGTTTTTTTCCCCCTTTTTTCCACAATCTAAATGTACCACTTATACTCTGAAGGATTAGGGCATTTTAGTTCACGTCGGTGGGGCTGAACTGATGCCAAATTTTTGCTGAGGTTTAGAAATACATACTGTACTTTAATACTTCAGAATAGATATAACGTACTATCTCTGTCCTTACAAAAGCACAATGCTCAAAAACCACATGATACTTTGGCTTGATGACCATAACAATAAATACTGGTTTAAAAAACGTTTATTTGAAACCTCTCTCTTTTTTATGCTGCTAGTTAAAGGTCCAGGATGTAGGATTCAGTGGGGTGTATTGGCAGAAGTGGAGTATACTATAATACATTTGTTTTTTTTTCATGTATAATCACCTAAAAATAAGCATTGTTGTGTTTTCATTAGCTTAGAATGAGATGTTTATGTCTACATAGGGAGCTGGTCCTTGTCTAAAGAGATCGCCATGTTGCACCACCATGTTTCTACAGTAGGCCAGAATGGACAAACCAAACACTGGCTCTAGATTGGACCACTTCAGTGTTTTTACGTTTACACCTTGGCCACCGTATTACCTGCCCCTCTGCGACGAGAAGCAGAGGGGCAGATTTTTTGATGTGAAAATGTGTTTTGCTGGTTTAAATCACTGGGTCAATTTGTTCTGGAGCATCTGGATCTTAAGGTGTCAGAAAAAAAAAGATGAGCACACACTGGCAGGTGCTAGTTTAGCGGCCCGTCTGTGATATGCCAAACAACTTCTGATAAACACTGATTTGTAACATGAAACTGCTTTATTCAGTGTTTGCCTGTATTTTCTCTCTTGTTATTTTCTTTGTTCAGGTTGTTTCAGGGCATGAACCCCCGCGGTGCTCAGCTGAGGTCAGGGCCTTAATAAAAAGGCAGAGACTAGGTGCCAGACTGTAACTAGCACATATTCAAGAGACACAGCGCCAGAGAAACGCAATTATAGTGTAGCAAAACTCCAAACGAGAATGAATCTGGTGACGGGCAATCCTGCAGAGTACACCTTTAAGTTTAGCTTCCAAGGGATTTCTGTAAAAATACATGCCTACAAAATCTTTTCTATACTATACTATAGAACTGGTTGGAGCTATATTTCTTCATTGTGAATGATATCCAATTCAATTATCTTAAAAAATATGATATTGTTATCAATATCTCCTGTCATTTTTTTAAAAACACAAATAATCTGTATAAGGGAGTTCAACAGTCTGTATGTTAATTTTTCTACTCTTCAGTTTACTGCACAGCAGTGCTGCTTATTTAGCAAGTACCACTAGTAACACTGTGCCAACCCAGAAGCGTTGCTGTAGAAGTATTGTGCCCATTCTCTGGTCTCCCTGGTGAGTAAGTGGCACAAATCTGAGCCATTAAACCCCCTTTTCCATTGTTGACTATGTTATCACTGTTAGCAACGTAAGCATAGCTTGTGGTGCTAACATAGTCAACAGTGCTAAAAGGGTTTTGCGGTTCAAACTGAAGCCACTTACTCCCTGGATTGACCTGGGGGTTGACTGGAGGATGGGCACAGTGTTTCCACAGCAACTCATTCTGCAACCAGGACCTTATCACTAGCTATAATCACCAAATGAGCGGCACAGCTAGCTCGCTAACATTAGCTCCCAGCCGAACCGGTTGGTTTGCAGTGCAGAGCAACAGAGGAAGCAATAGAGATCGCAGCGTGGGCAATGGGCACTATGTTTCCACATGTTAACACAGCCAACTGGCTGTCTGTCAACAAAGCCAACAGAAAATACAGTATAAGACAAGACATTTACATAACAAAACATTAAAATTTCATCACCTCTAAATGGACAGCACTTTGAAATTCAGCGCCAAAGCTCACTGAGACAATGGAGCACCAGAGTAAAGGAAAGGCATCTTGTCGCCCTTTTTTTGTTTTCTAAAAAATTAAACAATAAATGGGTGTTGGGCTATCGAAAGCGAAATTAACTGAAATTGACAACCCTAATCTTGATACAAATACCGTAGGTTTTTTTTTAATAGGGCCCTCTGACTAATTTGTGTGGATTATTTTAATTCAATGGATTATTTACATCACACACACGACCTCATACATCTCGTTCCCTGGAAGCTATAAATACAATGTTGCTATGCTTTTTCCTTTAAGCTCTGAAAAAGGTAAATTCTTGCAAAACATCAGCTGATACCATAAAGTCTAAATGCTCATGCTTTCTCTGCCATTTGATATACTTGTTTTCTTCCTAATGATCATGTTCATGACGTCTTGAGCAGTAAAGCCAACTTCCCCTGAAGTTGTAAGCGACACAAAAAGTGATCTTCAAGTTTGTTCTTTTAACTTTAATTTACAGTTATTTTACACGGTCGAAGGTCAACCTTGAGTGCTCAAATTTGATCGAGCCAGCATGGTAATCACAGCCAACATTTATACTGTTAATTGACCACACCATCATCAATTATAATAATAAAGATTATAGGAAAGTGTGTTCAGGAAACAATACTTGGCTACACTATCTACTGGTAAAACTAATCAACAGCTTCAGAACAGTGGCTTTGACCTCTGCGTGACAGCGTACTGGCTGAAAGGTCAATGTGATAACAACTTCTGTATCAAAGGGCCCTTCGCTGCCTGATGTATTGTGGTGAAAAAAAAAGAAACACCAGAAAATGCAGCTAATGATGGCCCAGTGTTTTTCTCTTTGTTATTTACACCAAAGGCTTTGAGCCTTTAACATCATATGGCACGAGCAATTAAATGTGTTTGCAAGCCACGAGTGGAAAGAGGCCCCGGACTGGAAAAGACACTTTTTACACCATGAACTGTACAATATACAGAAAGATCAAAGAAAGAGGAAGGGAGAGAAAGAAAGTAAGGGAAGCACAAACTAGAGCTACCGCCATGTCCTGTGTACTTCCGCCTACCAGTCAAGTTGCAGCTCTCAGTGGAATTACAATCTAACAGACACACAGCAGAATATGAACAAAACTTCACAAAGTCAAACTAAATTAATGTTATATCTATATCTTTATATCACAAATCAAAAATTAGCTTCAAAGGGCTTCACAATCTGCACAGCAAAAAGCATCCTCTATCCTTAGACCCTCGACTCAGATGATGAAGAACAACCCCCATTAATGGCAAAATGGAGGAAACCTCAGGGAGAGCAACTGAGGAGGGATCCCTCTTACAGGACGGACAGACATTGTATACAGAATAGACCAACATTACAGTGTACAATCAAGAATAATCACAATTTTTGGGGAAAGGAAAAAGTAATTTCAGAGAGAAGCAGACAGAAGGGTACGCAATATCCTCCTGAGGACATCATATTTTGGGTTTACTTGACCTTATACCTAAGGAAGCCCTGTTGTCCTTGTTCGTGGACACTGTTTTGTGCCATCTAGTGGAAGTAAGAGCACAGTACACTTATCCAGGTACAAACAAGATGGCAGCAAACACAAAAGTGGACAAAACGTGATCAAATTTTAAGGCTGAAACTTGTTTATTTATCATCAATAGTGTTTGTAGTTTGATATGGCAACAAATTTGACTAATTTTAGCAACAGTAACAAGCTAAGACACTGTTAATTGGGAAGTGCTTGTTTGAAGACATTAGGACTTTATTATCGTCTCATTTGAGGACATTGGGCCTTTACTGTCATCTCATTTGGGGACATTGGGACTTAATTATTGTTGACAGTGTTTAGTTTTTTATACTTATTGGGTCCTACTGATCCCAAATAGCTGGGAGAAATTAAAAATCCAATCCAAACAAAAGTTTGGGTCTCAGGAGGGTATGTGTTTGAAGGATGTATCCTTTATGTCAAACTGACTCAGCAGCAAAGACAGGTTAAAAAGATGAAGAAAGAAAGAAGCTACAGTTTAATGTACTGATCACAGTGTAAAAATGAACCACCACACCACCTCCTGGAAATGCCTATCTGTCTGCCAGCAGAGGTCCCGGTGCTGGCGGCACAGGGTTTTGCTCTTTCCAACTTAAGCATCATTGTTAAACATGCCCCAAGCACAATGTCTAACTACGACTAGCTCAGAATCCACAAAAATAAGGCTGAAAATAAGAGAAATTTTGAAACGATTACACAAGAGTCATTGGAGAACAGCCATATTGTTGTTGGACCCTAGTTGAAGCTCGCTGATGCTACACTATGATTAGCCAGTCTGCGCTCGAGGGGTGGGACTTGCCAGACGGTCAATTTTTTTCTGAGGTCACAACCTTCACAACCTTGACTTTTGGCCACCAAAATCTAGTTGAGTCATCTTTTAGTCCAAGTGGACATTTGTGCCAAATTCGACAAAATTCTCTCAAGGCGCTGTTTAAGTATTCACAAGAATGATAGGACAGGTTTTGTGACCTGAAAACATAATGCCTGTCGCCAGTGGAGAGGCATAAAAAGGAAGAAAATGCTGCTGCTCTTCATGTTCATCTTCATTTTTAGCTCTAGTTATGAATGAAATCTTATTTTTGCCCTTCTTTTAAAAGCTAATGGGTGTGGCGCACCTGAAACTGCGTAGCCAATGCTATGTCCATGGGATAACTATGTCACTGGAAAAGCATCTCGCTGCAAGCTCCGTGAATTTATCATGCTCAACCTGAGATGGACGCTTACTCATAATTTCAACGCGTTTAGTGCAAATAAACAAACAGTATGGCCTTTCCACACAGTGAGCAATTATACACCGAAAGACACCACAAACCTACCAACAACCTAAACACTTCCCCACAGCATGCACACGGTTCATTAGCATGCATTGTCCAAAGTGGGATGCAATGCTCAGGTCCTGTCCTTTATTTTGAGATGTGGATGGAGCAGGGTAGGGCAGAAGATGGCAGGTTAACAGGGATGGGCTGTGGCTCTTAATGAGCTCCTTGGTGTCTTCCCATCAGTGCAGAACTGGGTTTCCCTTACATGGCATCCTGGGAGCTTGTTAAGAAGCATTCTCTTTAAAACAATCATCTGCCAGCAATCATCCCCTCCCTGTTTTTGTGTCTGTATTTCCAAACTTATTATATGTCACGCCGTCTGTTTCTCTCAGCCCCAGCCTCACTCGGGTTCCTATCGCCCTCCCCTCACATGAGCCCCTTTCCCCGCTCGTCTTGCTACCTCCTCCCTACATCCACATCACCTGTTATTCAGGCATTTTGCTCAGTATCCAGATTGGTAGCGGTGGCTTTCCCTGGGGAGCAGATCCACAGTCTGACATGTTTAAGAGGGATCAGAATGACAGGATATGGAGAAGGGAAGAGAGCGGGCTGAAATGCAGCATGAGGTATATACAGTATGCATCTCTGCTGCTGAGAGGCAGTAAGAGTTGGAGATAATGGAGGAGAAATAAAGTAGGTAGCCATAATGTATTTACAAATGAGAATAAAGCAGAAAATTGAGAGAGGGGTGGTCTTTATTCAGCAACCTTGCCTCTAGAAAACGACATCTATGTGCCGCTATTGTGCATTAAGGATTTATATTTAGGAGCAAACTTCTCTGCAAATGTAGAAGGTATGTTATATGAGAGGATCACGGTAATGGACAGCCAAAAAAAAAAAAAAAAGTAGAATTACCGCTTCGTGGTTGTATGCCTCCAAGAAGCACTTGAAATGCTCTTACAGCTCACATCCATGTCTGTGAAAACATGGACGCTTCACGCTCATTTTTAACCCGGCATCTTTACAATCAGCACAGTTTCAAGGTGGACACCCAAGATTAGTGTCACCAATTCAATATCTGTCTGAATGTCTCCCCTCTGCTCCTGAGATATGACACTGATCAGTGTTTTTGCAGAGCATTATGATGTAAATGTCCTTGTAAAATTTTGTCATAATGAATGTATGAATTTTGAGCTATGGCCAAAAACATGTCTTGTGAGGTCACAGTGAGTTTGACCTTTGACTACCAAATTCTAATCAGTTCATTCTAGAGTCCAAGTGGACGTTTGTACCAAATCTGAGATGGATGCAAGGTCACAGTGACGTTGACCTTTGACCACCAAAATCCAGTCAGTTTATCGAATCAGGTTCACAAGAATGAGACGGACAAACCGGACAGACCAGATGGATGAACGGATGAACAGACGGACAGGCAACCCGACGGCACGAAGGCATTAAAAAGTGTTTGCCTTTCATATTGACAATCTGGGTGTCACATCCTGTCCAGTGTACAGAATCACATTACTGAGAAACTGTGGAATATTGTATCATTTAAAAATGGAAGTGTAATGGAGTTCTGTCCTTGTGATTATTTTTCACTTTTGTACGTTTGTACGTAAACTCTGTGTTAAAGGTTTGTATATTGAGGTCTGTGCTTGCAGCTTCAGCAGGCGTCATTTCTTCCATTTAACTGTTCTGCCTATGAACTCTCTGAATGTTCTGCAGGTTTATGCATTCAGTTTGAGGCTTGCAAGCTTAATTTTACAAACTGTGCTGCAAAAACATCTCACACAGGAGTGTGTGTGTGTGTGTGTGTATGAGAGTGTGTGTGATATCACAGACTTTTGACAGGTTTACTGCGTTGTGTGGTTTTGTAAACAGAGCTACGTAAATCCATTTTTTTACGAGCTGCTACAACCAATAACAATGAGACAGCTAGCCAGCTGTTACCTAAGAGATTACACTTTGCTAGTGGTTTTTGCACAGTCAGGTAAAATGACCTCATCATTTACTTTAAGGGGCTCTATGGGAAATTATAAGCATATGAGTTGTCTGGACACGGCTCTCAACATGGAGATAGCTGAGCTGGTGGCTAGCAGCTAACAATGCTAACTCCATGAACAGCGGTAAACAACTGAAACAGTGCTGAAGAAGGTAACAGTGTTAACCAGGGCGACCAAAGGGTGGGCGCTACAGTTTTGCGACGGTTAGTATCAGCAGAAAATACCGTTTTAGCTCAGTGCACAGCGGTGATGATGAGCTAGCCAGTGGGATACACACATGTACTAACATGCACACGCAGCTGGACCGTCTTACCACAACAAACCACAGAGACGCTCAGGTTACAACACACACAGATAGCGTGACTTCAGTCTCTGCTCAGGACGCCATTACTCCACTACATCTTTACATGGAAAGGAGTGGTTTGCTGCAACACTTATGCTCTGACTGTTGCATACAGAGCCTCACACCTCAACATCTAACATGTTTTCTATCCCTGTAGAAACTAGGGGTGTGCCAATACATCGATTCTTAGATGCATCGCGATGCGACACGTGACGATCGATAACGATTAACAAATGTTCAAAAATCGATTATTTTCCATGATACAGGAGTCACAGAAACACAACCGCAGCACCCGGAAGTTGGCCGGAACGAAAAAAGCCGCCCGGACAGTTTTAAGGTACGGACTCATAACAGACTGTTAGCCAACATAGCGGCAGCAAACTCGCTGGCTACTGTCACTGAGCGAGACGTTCACCCTTCAGGGTTGAAATCCAGCGTGAGGAGGCATTTCAGTTTTTATGAACATGAAGACAGAAAGAGCATTGACAAAAGCTACTCTGTGTGTAAGCTGAGGATTTTAGTTAAAATAAGTTATTTGTAAAGGATTTTGTTTGGAAGTCTTTATTATTATTTCTGGATAAGCAGAATAAACTATTTGTTTTGTATTAAACTTGCTAGTACTGAAATCTGTGAAAACAGCAGAGAATTTTGGTTAAAAGAAGTCTTATTTCTGAGGGCACTTTATGTTATAAGAGCAGCTTTTTGTTGTGGGAAATGTGTTGGATTGTTTGGTCTGATATAAATAAAAGATAATGGAGGTAAATTTGTTTGTTTACTTATTTAATGGATGCTGACAAATATACCTTGTTTACAAGAAATCCTGTATGGGGAAAAAGATGCACCTTTAATCGCAATCATCGTAATAATTGTTATAATCGTTTAATAATCGAATCGTAGCACCCTGAATCGTAATCGAATCGAATCGTGAGGTGCCTAAGATGGCACACCCCTAGTAGAAACCTTAGAACAGAGATAGACAGAAAGCCCACCCTCGCACACATGAAACTTAATGCACAAACTTCCAAATCAGGGTTTACAGGCAGGAAACTAAAATACAGACCAGGGCAAACCAAGCAGTCAGTGGTCATTAAATATCTCCAAACCTTAAACTGGCTGCCTGGTGAACCACAAATTCTCCTTTTCTGTGTCTACCCTGTCAAATATAGACTACAGAATGTTTGGAAGTGGCATATTTTTATTTGTTGGGAAGTACCTTTGTCAGAGCTGTGCTGACAGAATGACCAATGCCAGTATTGTGCTGTTAAGCAATTGGTGAAGCAATAAAGGCATATTTTAACTGGGTAAAAAGTACTGAGTAATTGATTACATTTTCGTGTTTAAAGCCTAGCTGTAGTTTTCTAAATAGGGTCGTGCTCTATTCCTGACATTTGCAGACATATTCAATATTTATATTCCTTTAATTGGATTTAAGAAAACTGTAAACCCATGTGGCGTCATGTTTCCCTTGAAATTAGATTTGCTAATGTGAAGTAGCAAACACACAACAGAGTTCATTTCTAATAAAACAGAAATCAGAGAAAAAGTTAAGAGTAAGAAGTGTATGAAAGAGAGAGAGGTGAGATAAGTGAGAGAGAGGTTGAAGAGGATGTGAGAGACAAGAACTATGTTAATAAATGTAAGTAAAAGTCTGTGAGAATCCAGAAGTGCAGCTGCCACATAAAGCACACCGGTGTGTCCTCTGCTCATCACACCTCAAAGCGCACTAACAAGTCAGCAAGGTACAGAGGTTTACCGTGTATCATTAAGTTGTACTGTACTGTATTTGAAGCTAGTTCAAGGTTGATGCTGTGGAACACAAAGTATGGTTATTTGAAAAGTTAGCTCAGTTGTGTGTGTGTGTTTTTCTTAAACGCAGGGGTAGGCTGGCTATTAAAGCTCTTGAGATGTGTGAGGATGTTTCATGGAGTGCCAAGTGGGTGACCATTAACAAGTTTTGTGATGAAAAGTGTTAATGCAGCTCAGCTTTTCTGTTTGACATTAAAGAACATCTCAACACCAGCACTGTGAGTCTGTCAGAACGAAAGCAGATGATTGTAAAAGTGCCTGACAATTAAAGGTTTCAAAATAAAACTGTGTCCTTGAGAAACCTAAATTCTGCTCACTCTGACTTGTGCTTGTAAGTCAGAGTGACATATGCTCGCTCTAACAAACACACTTATATGGAGAAGTTTGAGAGCAGTTACATGCACAAATCTATAACACATATATTTCCTTAAAAGCAGATTTAACATTTGTATGAACAGCTCTGTCTTAACTGAAAATCAACTGATGGCCAGCGCTGAGGTCGTTACTCTGATAGTAATGTCTTACACGTGAATCATAATGCATTACTTGACTTATTTACTTTTTGTAGAAGAGATTCTTTATACTACTCATTAAATTACTTTTGCATTACTCTGCAACATCACCTGAAATGCACTGCCATGTAATTGCCAGTTGACAATATAGTGTTCCTACCATCAGCACAAACCCATGAAACTCTATTAGGAGCTGCGCCTTGTCAAAATAAATCAAAACCTATTTGACTGGACCATGAGGGAATTTAATTTGAAAGGACAGACAGGAAGTGTCCACGCTCAGCAGTCAGACAGGAGTCAGGTTAATCTCCAGAGCTGGTACCTGCGGTTATTCCACAGGCTAGTTAATAACATGTCGAGCAGGAAATCCAAAGTGTGGGATCATTTTGAGAAGGTGAAGGACCAACCCAAGGTGATATGTAAACTCATCTTCATTGGTCCACTACAAACATGACGTATCATGTGAAACATGGAAGTAGCTACATGCCCATTAGCCCACAGCGTCATTAACAGGCGGCTCGCTCAGTGTGTGACGTGCACTTGTAGATAAAATATAGGCCTATATTAATGAAGGTTCATTAGTACGGTTTGTATTTCTCTGTAATGTAGCACAGTGTTAACAATGTTACTGAGACTATTCTTTCTCACACCTTCAACTCAAACCACCAAAATATATCATTTAATAATTTAATTAATATCGTAAACATGCGGGCGACTAGTCGACTGACGGCCCTAAGTGACGACTGTTGGTCGACTAGGAAAATTCTTAGTTGGGGGTGGCCAAAGCGCCCATTGTGCAGATAACTGAAGAACTTATGTGACACAAGCAACAACATAATTGTTTGATTTTTTACTGTGATGTGATTATTGAGTTTAGGAACAGTAGGGCATGACATTACTATGTTACAGACAAATGTAATTAATTGTGATTACAGTAACACTGCTCATGACAGGAACATCTGCTCTCTGATCACAATGTGTCTACAGCTCAGAAATCGACCTCAAATGCTCTTTGAATGTACAAAGTTTTCAGGTGTAGGACATGCAGTAACTTTTTTTATGTTTACACAAGTCACATGGGAACTAAGGAAACATGATTATCTGTAATATTGTACTTCAAAATACATCGATTGGCTTAAATGTCAAGTAATATCTGAATTTATCTATTAGACTTTTTCCACTGGACCCACCCGACGTCTTTTATTGGATGTACTACATAATATATTAGTATTGGACTTACAATAATCCCATTATTGGATCATAAAGCCCGTGTGTGTTGAATTCCTACTGAACAGTTTTCCACCTACGGCTTCGACTGAACACCCAGCCATCAGAGCAGGGGGATTTAGTTTTGCCTCTCCCACAATTTTTCCTATTTTTACCTTCTGTGCTGAGGTATTTTTGGGGACTTTTTTTTATGTCTTCTCTCTACACAAGAGAGTTTGGGCTGGGCTGAAGGCTGCTTCTACTGTTGGCCTGTGACTGAGACACTGTCTATTATGTTGAACTATAGAGATAAACTCCAACAGTGAAAGTGACACACAGCAAATAAGGTACATGACAGTAGTTAATTCAGACACAACAGCTCTGTTTAGCCTTAAACTTGTGGCAACAAACATAAATTTGATTCAAATGTTATTTTACAGTTAGTTTTTTCAAGACTTTTCCTTTCATATTTAATTCAATCCAGCCAGTGCAGAACTGTTTCAAGCACCTGTTTAATGTAGCATAAATGTCATGAAGCCAAAATCAGGCAAAGGATGAGGTGAGATGGTCTGAAAAGGTCTGAGGAATAATCTAAAGATCACACCTAATAAAAGGCTGATTATTTAAAGCCACTCATAAATGTGTTTTTCTCATATTTATGTGCCCTAAAATGTCTGACCTTGACTATACTGACTTGTATCTGTGAGAAGTCTGTCACTAGAGAGGTGTCGTAACATTCCTCTACTGAAGGGGGCGATGTCTGTGCACTTTCCTAAAATCTGAGATTCAAACGTACCTTGGGAAAGCTAAGTTAGGTATGTTACTAAGACAAAAGCCAAGCGCCGTCTAATACAGGAAACATATATTGACGGGGGAAGAGACTTTGACACAACCTGAAAGCTCCAGCTCAGAACAGACTGTGAATAAGGAGAGCAAGGTTAGCATAAGCAAAGTGAAAGTTTTGACAGCAAACATGGTAGTGTGTGCAGTTTCTGGATGTTAACCAGACTCTGGAGCTTCCTCCCACTATCTACCAAAAACCCATCATAGCAGATATTATTGTATGTTTCATAACCACTAACGCTGTGTCAGCAACTGCCGGTTCACAAACAACATAAACAAATAGAAGATGCTAACTACACTTCTCACACTAAAATGTCTGCTTGTTGCCAATTTTGTTGTCAAGGCCAGATCGAGAACTTCTCAATAAGGGAGAAGGAGTCAGTTTGCTCTCACCAAAAATAAACACAAGGGTCACCTGTGCAAGCAGCTTATTACAACCTATAGGTGTGTTTATTTTAAGGCAGGTCCTCTAGTGGCTGTAGTTATTATAACAGGAGCAGAGGAGGAAATGAAAATGCAATGAAGTTTGTGCAATGTTGCACAAATACAGAACAAGGTCCCATAGGGTGGGAGGGAGGCTGGTGGATAGATCAAGTAAACACAGGACTTTCACCTAAGCGACTGGTGTTTGTGTCTCAAAAATCAATGTTGACTTATTTCAATAAGAACATAGCATGGTATGGTGGTATGTTCAGTTTGCTGCCCTAGTCACGCATGTCAGGTTTTTTGTGACATATGTCACATGACATTAGTAACATTTTGTTAGTGGCATAAGTACTTAAAGGTCCAGTGTGTAGGATTTAGGGGGATATATTGGCATAAACTGAATATAATAAGTATTTTTTCTTTAGTGCAGAATGAACTGAAAATAAGAATTGTTCCCTACCTGAGAATCAGCTGTTTATATCTACATAAAGAACAGGTCTTCGTTTATAGGGGTCGGCATGTTGCACCACCATGTTTCTACAGTAGCCCACAACAGACAAACTCACTCCACATAGGACCATTCCCATTTACGTGTTTTCATGTGAGCCACCATAGTAAGAAGCTCAGCTGTAATTTGTAGAGCAAGTGTTACACTGATTTGTAATGTGAAACTGCTTTTCTCAGTGTTTCTAGTGGTTTAAACCACCAGGTTTGTTTGTTTTGAAGAGGTTAAAACCTCTGTGGATAATTCAGCCTCCAGTGAAATCTCCTGAACGTCTGGATCTAATGTTATCAGAGAAAAAAGGTGACCACCCATTAGCGTGTTTTAGGACTAGCCGCCTGCAACGACATGCCAAACTGCGTCGGAAAAAGCATAGATTTGTGACATGATACTGCGTTATTCTGTGTTTTTACCAAGTTAAATCACTGGGTCTGTTTGTTTTGCAGAGGTAGAGACCTCGCCGGATAACTCGGTTCACCACAAAAACCTCCTGATCCTCTGGATCAAAAAAGGGGAGCACAGATTATCTTATGGGAGAAAAGGGATGAGCACAAAAAATGTTATTGGCAACATTTTGAAGAAGTCAAAACATGTTGGAAATGCACCGATATGTAAAGTTAAACTGCTTTATTGAGTGTTTTCAGCTGTTTTAGCCTCCTCATCTGTTTGTTTCGGAGAGGAAGAGACCTCTGCAGATAATTTGGCTCCCGAAAAAATACCTCTTGAACAATAAACACCAAAGGAATTCTAGCTGGGAGAAGTTTTGGCTGGTTGCAATCAGCAATTCACTGCTAGGAGCCACCAAATCCCCCTAAATATTACACACTTCACCACTAAATAATGCCAAACCATGTTTGTCCTAAACCTAACCAGGTAGTTTTGGAGAGGAGCTCGACCATTTCATGATGTTAAGGACGGAATCAAACTGTGATTGCTGGAACTGTAATATGTTGTCTTGGGCACCAGTCAAATAAGTCCGTTTTGGAAGTCAGTGCAGATCACCCTATTCTGTTGTTCAGGTATGAGAGAACTGTGGACTTTTTATGTGGGAAAACCACGTTAAACTAAATATCAATCATAGCAGAGTATTTTTATGAATGTGTCTGGAGGGATACTTAAAGCCAGGAATCTTACCTGAACAAGCATTCAGTATTATATTAAGTTGTGGTTGAATCTCATTCATTTGTTTAGTTAATTCTCAGCTTATAAAGAAGTCTCTCTCTTGATTTGACTCTGATTTCTTAAACTGGCTGTTTTCTTTTAATCTCTATCAGTGGAAGAGAGAAAAACGAGAGAGAAAGAAGCAGAAAAACAGCGGGGACGGCGGGGTCTCCACCGTGCACAAAGCTGATCTGTGTGTATATATTGTGACATTTCCAAGTAGTCTCTGATGCAGGGATGGCACACCTGTTTAATGAGCCACTAATGGTGGCACTAATTGAGGCGGGCTAATTTCATGTCATCATGAGCTCGTCATATACGGCACCAAAGGAATTGGATCCATGGAGCAGGAAATATTCTGTGATAGCCGCCGGGTTAAACCAAGGCTACTCTGATCTCCTATCACCTCCCTGAATCACACAAGCCTCTCTCAGCCCTCGGACTTTAAATGCAGGATTTTTTCAGCGATTACCATCAAACTTCATATTCAGCATGAGACGACATTGCTTAACATGATCACAGCTATACTCAACTGAGCAGCCACTCCTTGGATACAAGACAGATTAAATAAATAGACTTTTTATGATGTGAGTTTTTTTTATTTTCTTTACTGCTGTAATGAGTCGCGTTTTAAAGCTTGGCTGTTGGTTTCAGTGGAGTGGTCTGAAGGATTGTAAGGCAGCGGACAGTGGAGAGTTGTAGCTAGGGAGAAGACACAATCCTCTCACACCCCCAGGGCTTTTCCATTATCCTGCTCTTTCTGGATCATATAACACAGGGCTGTGTGTGTGTGTGTGTAGCCAACTTGTGTTTGGCTGTGATTGCATGCATGTGTGTTCTCTATATGGATGTGTGCGCATTCACATCCATCTCACCAAGTCCCTGTTCATTCCTCGCTCTTCCCTCCTCTTCTCCTACGTCCTGTCCTGTTCTTTTAAAGCTTTCTTTTTATTACTGTTAATATCTGGTTTGCTCTGCCAACTGGGGCCAATGACAGGCACGCGTTTGATATTAATTTACAGAGCGCCCCCAGGTCTTGAGAACTTTGTGGGAGGACAGAAGAGGAGCGGGAGACGAACACAAGAGGAGTGAGGTAAAAGAAGCGAGATAAAGAGAAGCTTTTCATTCATCGTCTGATGCTACATTGTCACACCACAGTTGTTTCCCTCTTTATACACAGACGGTCACACATCGAGGAAGACAAACAAAAACAGGTTTACTGACAGATGTGCATGCAAACACATTTTTTTTTAGTCTGTCTTAATACAACACTCACATGCCCACATGTACATTTAAAGAGTTACTGGAGGCTGTAATCATTACTGTGGTCCATACTGCTTGTGAAAAGATTTGTTTTTAGTGTGATTTATATGTAAGTGAGTGTGATCGTCCTCCCAGGAATAATGACAGCATCAGTAAAAACAACATATGGTACTGAGACTTGTCCACTGGGAGGAGGAAGTAGTGTTGTGCTACAAATTTAATGAATTTGGTCAGACTTTAAAGGGGAACCTGTTCTTCTCATTTACAGGTTCATACTTGTAATTTGGGTTTTAATGCATTTTTTAATGTCCCTTTTGTAACGGTGGTCTATGGGGAAAATGCTTTTTGGGCCACGGGGGATTTTTTTTTGCTGCAATACCGTGAGTGGCCACTGGAAAAAATTGGCTGCAAAGCCGAGCAGTGTTCCTGGTGTGCTGGTTGAAGACACAGAAAGACCTGAAAAATGCTGACCAATCAGAGCAGACTGGGCTTTTTCAGGAGGGGGGCTTAAAGAGATAGGCGCTAAAAGGAAGTGTTTCAGACAGAGGGTGAATACAGGTGTTCCAGCACAGACGATCTGAGGAAAATAAAGTTTTTTTTTTTTTTTTTATCATTAAAGCATGTAAACATGTGCAAGTAGAAACCCAAAAATTGATCGCTAGGTCCCGCCCCTGGACGATGACTGGCCAATCATAACACAGCATTTGGCCAGCTCGACACAGCTGTGCTCCACTGACTCTAATGCAGTCGTTTCAGATTTCCTTCATTTTCAGGCTGGTTTTGTGGATTTGGAGCTAAATGTTGTGCCTGGGGCACGTCGTGTATTAATGATACTCGTTACCTGGAGAGGTTGGAAAAAGATATACGTTTCTTCCCTGTTCCAAAACCAAAATCAAACCCTGAGAAGTGTAGGGTTAGCTAGCTAGCTACTGAAGATATAGCCTACTGAATGTATACACATGCTGCTTTTGCTTTGTAATGATTATAACAGTGAAACAAGAACCCTCTGCTTCTCTCTGGTATCACTGTTTCATTTCTCCAAAAATATGATAATATTTCTTCAGGGAGTGCAGTTAGTTTCAGTGAGGGCTCCATGCTTACTCCAACAGCTTGTTGGACCATCACAAAGGGGCGGGGCTTAACGAAAGGTTAATAAAAGTATGAACCTGAAAATGAGCATATACATCCCTTTTGAGGCAAACTTTAATTGTATAATATCTCCTAGTATTCACTGGGGGAAGTATCTACATTTCCTGTTACTGACGCTGCTCCAACACAATATCACATCATCTCCACGCACATGCTGCTTGCATGGACTCAAGCAGGTGCCCTGAGCAGTTGGTGGACTGTCGGTGGCACTACTCTTCTTCTAAACCTCCCTCAGTGCAGTCCTGTGTACTCTACGTGTGCGTTGATAGACACTCCATGTCAGCGCCTGTGCCCTGGGTCAGCGTACGCCTTCTCTCTCTTACCCACCGCACAGCCGCGCGACTGTCTGCAGCCTCACAAAGCAATGGAGTAATGAGTCCCATGACAGTCCGGTGGAATAGGCTCTGAATAGGTAATGATGGAGTCTGAAGGTGCTGGAAACACTGGCAGTGTCTGATCGGGGGGTTATAATGTAGTCTCAGAGCATTCTTCCCTCTGCTTGTCAGTGAGAGTTGTGCTGGCACAATACCTCCTATCTAATATTTATCGTACAACGCTGCATGCCTATGTTGGAGTCGTGCTCCCCACACACTGCCCATCGAATCCTATTCTGATCCCTGTCCCTGGTTAATGGTCTATACATATAGTACTGCCCAAATATGTATGCTATACATGCTGCAAGGCTCCTAATGGGGAGGTGTACGGCAAGCCACTACGACTCTTTATATTCAGAGGCAGTGGAGCCCAGACAACGACTAACTGACTGGCTGGACTGAGGAACCTTGGGACTTCAGCTGACAGTTCCTGTGTTACATTCAAATGACTTGTGTTAATGTGCTATTCTTTGCAGCTCCGGTGATTGCATTGTATCGTGTTTATGTGTGTGCGTGAGGCACATGACTTTGTGTGCCTTTCTGTCCACCTGTCTGTATATTTTTCTATCTGTACTCATGTATTTATGTATTTATGCTCAGAGAGAGGCTGCCTAGTAGCGCCTAAGGCATAATTAAAGCCCAAGAGTCGAAGCTGAGGAAAAGTTCTGGGAGGTGAATCAGAAAGAGCAGCGCCTGGCAGACGCTGATAGACAGGAGTGGATGGTCATCTCTGTACCTCCCAGCTCCGGGGTGGGGGGGGGATAGACCCATAATGCTCTATTCCACCATCTCATCTGCAGCACTAGACAGAAAGATAGGCCACATATTCCAATTTATGGCTTATCTCATCATCATCATTCTTCTGTCTCGTTTTACTGCCCTTGAGATTTCACCCTTGTCATCCAACTGGTAATCAGAGTTGGGAGAGTTACATTTATTACTGTACAATCACGCATCTGTGATTAGCTGCTCTGTGAAACTGCTGTGAACTCCTGGCTCCTGCTCTTTCTCGCACTTTAGGTAATCTACTCTGTTACCTTTGGATTACTTTGCTTCCCTCCACATCCATACGCAATTACCCATACCTATTGATTAAGTGAAAGTAACAGTGTACTTCATTATTACATGAAATCCTAGTCAAAATGTCACCCTGGTGATACATTCAGAGAGGTGGACTGGAAAGTAAACACAATTATTGGATACGCAACTATGCTCAAGTCATAAATTCTCACTTAAAGAAGTATTTCACTGCTGGGAAGATGATGGGAAGAAGTCTATAATGTAGGAAGCAAATACTTTTGAAATTGGTGCTACATGACCAGAGAAAACAAAAGAAAGGGCATTTGCTTTTGCACAAGAGGTAGAAAACCTAGAACTACTAGAATGCACTGTGCTGCACCAGACCATTACACGCTCCCGCTGGTGGATGACTTAACGTCCGCTTGGCAGTTTTGACACAGGAAACAATATGGCAGCTGGCTGGTAGCAACTGATACAAGCAATAAACCATAAACTAAAATATGGTTCTGAAAATATTTCAGGCAAAAAAGAGGCAACACAGTAACAGAATCTTGGTTCATACTTTATTAGCACTGCCTAGTTTTATCATTTGACCTCATCATACTCTGGTAGACAGTATGACGCCTACTTCTTGTTCACAAATTCTCATATTACAGCCAAACAGTGCACTGAAGCATGTTTCTAAAGACATTTGAGGCGACAACACGGTGATACAGTAACAAAATCTTGGTTCTTGATGTCAGTTAACCAGTCTAAGTAAACACTTTCACTCCTACTTCTTCCTCAAAATTTCTCATATCACAGCCAAACAGTGTACTAAAATATACTTCTAAAGACATTTTAGGCGACAAACAGGCAATACAGTAACAGAATCTTGGTTCATATTTGATCAGCACTGCCTAGTTTTACCGTTTGATCAGAGTTTGGTCTGAGTTTGAGAGACAGAGACAGAGGGACAGCTGTCTCTCTCTATCAGCCTCTACACTTGGTGGCGGGTAGCCGAATATGAGGAGCTACAGTCTGTAGCTATGTGGAGCCAGCGAAATTCTGCCGGATGATGCAAAACGCAGATGATGAGCAGGGAAATCTGGGCGCTGGTTAGCTGGAGGGAAGTTTACCACAGTTTATTTATACATACTACCCACACTGTCAGCGACACAAAGCTGGTTGACAAGTAGTTAAGTATCTCTTTAAGCCACCATTTTAGATCAGGGGCCACATTCAGCCCAATTTGATGACAGGTGGGCTGGACCTGTGAAACCATTAACCATTGCATAATATAAAAATTGCAGACATGAATATCATGACACTATCATATCTTTTGAACAGTTATCCAAAGGGCTGGATAAAATCCTCTGTCAGGGCCGGCGCTGGCCCACGGGCCGTATGTTTGACACCCCTGTTTTAATTCATGTAGCAGCACTCTTAAAAGAAAGAGTGTAAAAAGAACATTTGGACAACTTCTGTCTTACCAAAAATAAAACCCAGGTGAAGCTGCAAATTATCCCGCATTTTTTTCAGCATGTCTGCACCGACAACTGTAAAGGTATGAATCAACTGACATTTATGTATTATGTATGTAATTACGGCGATAGGCTTTTTTATTAAATCACGTTTCTAACCCACAGTAACATGCTGCTCTTTAATGCTCACCAGGCGTATGAACATCTGCGCAGAGGTACTGAGCAGCAAAACAGTTGCTCGTCATCAGGAAATCTCTCCGACCACGTGCCTTGTATTTCCCCAAATATTAAATACATTATTAAAACATTTCCTAGATGCACCGAGCCTCTTTTTGCATTAGTTTCCGTGGAGGCTGCGAGCTTCTCATGAGGGGAGTTTAATCAGGACACCATCGTAGACCGGCGAGAAAACCTGAACACCATAATAAGGTTTTTCAGCTGATGTCAGCATGATCAACAAAAGGTATGGCGCGTGAGGGAAAGGAGAAGAGGAGAAAGATGAGGAGGGAATGCATAAAAAATACTAAGAGTCTGTCAACCATAAATCTCGTGACTCCTTACCAAGTGAGTGGCTGCAGAATGGTTGCAGGGGGCTTTACCTCTTCATCCCCATCTGTTAAAAGCCTGTCTGGTATGGTGGGATAGGTGTGGGTGGCAACGTGGAATGTATACGCGCGTGCAGGTCAATACACACGTGCATGTGTAATGTTTCTATCTGTCTTAGGTGGGGTTGCGGGGCCAGCTGGTTAGGGGATGAAGATTGGCCCCTGAACACGCTGTGCAGGGACCCATCCAGTCACCTCGTGCTATTGATCAAGGATAACAGAAGCAGCGAGCTCACTAACTGGACAAATTCACTGCGCAAGGTCTTTACACCACAGTAAGCAGCAGCACACAGCAGCGACTGGCTTATAGGCTCGTGCATACACTCTGATGCTCTTTATCCACTGCCCCCACTCTCTCTGTAACTGTCTCCAGCTTACTCTCTCTCTCATACACACACACACACACACACACACACACACACACTCTTTCACACTCAGTCTGAACTTGAGAATACGGACATTTTTCATTGTCAGGAACCTGCTTGAGGAAAAACACCAGTGGTAAGGTCTGCTGATTTCAGCAGGATAGGGATTTAAACGTCATACCTGCATGGCATTGTTAGTGTGAGAGCCTCTTTACTCTGCTCGATAAAGTCATCCATAAAAATGTAATTATTCTTTTTCTGGGTTCTGGCAGCTGATGTTAGGCTCTAGTGGTGAAGACATCAAAAGGGCAGTGGAGCTCAAATCCCCACAGTGCTTTAACTGACTGGGGATAAACCACATTGACCCTGCTACATTTGTAGATAAGATGGGTCAAACACAAGCAGCAACCACCACGGCTGAGTGGAGAAGTCAATGTGAACATGCGTTAAGATACACCTCCTCCGTGGGCGCTTAATGCCAGCCAGAAAGAAAAGGGAGTGGGTTCTTTTGTTGAGACATGAAAAAGGCTTCAGTGTCTTTTTGGTTTGATTGTTGATTTCTCTCATGTAACGTACAAGCGTGATGAACAAATTGCATTCAACATCAGTCTATTGAATCAATATTTGTTGTTCTAATTTGCATTATATATATTTTATTTCAAACATACTGCCTCATGCTTACACTACATAAAGCTGCAGCATAGAGCATTTGCGTCCCCATGCACACACAAGATAAACATAACGGGGACCCACTGATAATAACACAGCTCCATTATGGCACTAAAAAATAAGATCTCTTCAGAATAATGTCAGTTTTGCTTAATTTTGCTTTGGATAGCCCGACACGCATTAAACAGTAACTGGTAAATTTTTAAGAAAAATCACAAAATGATGGCAAACACATCAACATTTCCTTTTAGTCTTTAGCACCACATTTAAAAGTACAAAGCTGTTTGGTTGGGGTGGCATAAGTAGCGGTAACTGCCGAATAGCTAGCATCCACCAAATCTGGGTTGTACGCAGTGCAGAAGACTGAAGAGCAGCAAAATTAACTACTTGGCGGTTAAGCGATTTACAGTTAACCGTTGAGTTAGCAATTCTTACAATCACGTCTATCAAGAATATATAAATATATGGAAATATTCTAACTGTGAATGTTTAACGACACAACATGTCTCCTACTTCATTGAAACGTCCACTCTCAGTGTACTGTTACAATGGCTTTACTGGTAGTTTAATGAATGTCTTGTGGGTGTGGTTTCGGCAGGTGGTAGGAAGCAGCAGTGATGTCACACTTGACTCATTAGCCGCTATTAGCTGCACCTGGGTGGAGAGCTAGAGAGGCCATTGAGCTAAGTGGGCACGCCACGAGGGACATGCCGGAGGCAAGACACTCTGAAGACAGAAGAGACTGAGAAAGCATTTGGCACACCACCACAAATTATCCTTGTAAATACACGTTCACTCTAAACAACGTTGAAGAAGGTGGTCGCGAGGAGCAAGAGCGGTGGCCTGGCGGTGAGTCAACCACACACCGCCCCCCCAGATAGAGGAGGTCACACTCACCCAGGGAAGTCCTGGCACATTTCTCACGTCCAATGCGACACGTAGGGAGAGGCACTAAGTTACGGGCTTGCTAGCCTCAGTTGACAAGGATTCATGAGCCGGGTGTAGCATAGCAGCGTAACAGTGCGATCACTGGAGGCCTCTAGTTTCCACATCGCACTTTAGTAGGCTGCATATAAAGAGGCAAAGTCCTCTTCCAGTAGATCACCATGGGACCTTTCTTTGAGAAAAAAAATATGAACTGCAGTTAACGGCAAGAGGCAAATACATATGTATGATTGTAAATTTAAAACAGAATTTTACAAGTCAAGAAAGTCACAGCTGGGGGAGTAGGGGACTAAAATATATATACATATATGGCTAATGCTCTTTTTACCGTAACCCTAATGATGGAATTCTCTACATTGTGTTTTCAGAGGCAAATGCTAACTGACCTTCACATTATCTCTGCTTTCTGGTGCTGGTATTTATTTTTTTTTTTACATGTGTTAAGAGTCATCCATCTAGTAGCATTTTGGAAAGCAAACTCAATGGCTTATTAGTTTTCCACCTCTGCTCCCTCAGCAGCGACGCCTCAGCTCAACTCTTGTTAGCTGAACCTTTATGCATGAGTGCTGACCTTCCTATGAGGATATGTGGGAAAGAAGGGCCAGAGAATTATCCCGGTGTCTCCTCTGGATCTTCACTGTCATAATGTGTCTTAATCAACCTGTTTGTCTCAAGGTAGAAGCACTCGCACAGTTGTCGTTCCTCTGTGAGTTACGCTCCTCTGCAAAGTTTGAATACTTGATTTGAACCTCTTCATTGCGAGGAGTAAAAAAAAAAAAAGAAGAAAATCCTGCACAATTACTTACACGTGCCCTTTCCTGGGCCCATTGTCTGAGGAGAGTTCTGTTCCTTAACCTTTATCCAGTGATGTATGAGCTGAGAGGAGTGGCTGCAGGCCTGTGCATCCATAATGTCAAAGCAGAGTCGAGTATGGCACAGGAGGAGTGAGAAAGCTATAAACAGGACTGTTATCTTTTTAATTGGCTTTAAATAATTAAAAACAATTTCTAAATGTGCGGTATCCAACACTTCTCCTTCTAACTCATCTGATTCAGGCTTCTCTAATGTGAGAATCTGCTGCTTTTTTCCCCCGATTATATCAGTTCACAGTGAATATCTTTGGATTTTAGACTGTTGGTCAGACACAACGGGAATTTTAGTAATGTCATCTTGGGCTCTGGGAAATTATTTCCACTATATTCTGATGTGTTATAGACCTCAGCGATTAATAGAAAATTGTAATCGATAGATTAATTGGTCATGAAAATGTGATCGGCACCCTCGTGACATGAAGCATGATTAGCTCTCTGTATTGTTTTATTTGAACTGAATATACATTAGGAGTGGAAGAGAAAATTGATTCTTAGATGCATCGCAATGCGGACATGGACAATTTCGCATTGATCCACATCAATTCATAAATGTCAATAATCGATTATCCAAATATTTATTAATAACGTGAGGTCGATGGATCTAAAAAAGCAGAACTCAACTGCGAGATCAGTGTAGCTCTCGGACAGTCTACAGCGCAGCGCACACTGGAGTTAACGTGTACTAATTTATCTTCACAAAAGGCAACAGTTGCAAGCTTGTTTTAATTTAGTGTCTAAATAATTACATTTGTGAGGCGAATGTGGAAAATATCGTGAATACTTTCTATGATATCACCCAGAAATTAACGATAACGAGTGGAGCAGCGATCAGCAAAAAGGAAGAGGTGGAGAAAGTATTTTGATCCTTGACTGCAGTAAAAGGACTAATAATTCCACACTGTGAAAATACTCCACTCAAGTTAAAAGTCCTGCACTTAAAATATACTTGAGTAAAAGTAACTATGTGAGCATTATCAAAAATGTGAGCTGCTTGAAGTACAATGTAAACACTCTCACTGTGCTGTGCAGCAAAATGTTCCCTGTCAGTGTTTTCCTATTCTATCTGATGTTTTTGATTTAACATTACTGCTGCATTAATGTGTATGCTGCATTTTGCTGCTGTAGATGTTTCAGGTTGTGCTCATTTAAACTCCTTTACATACTGTTGGGAATCTACAGCATCATACTCTATAAGATCATCATATGCTTGTAACATGGCTCTCCTGTGAGAACCACACATCTCTAAAAAGTCAGAGAAAGTGCGGTTTTCAGCTTTGTGACGATGTACTTTACAGCTGATCCAAGAAAGTGTTTAAAAAGGTTACTGAGCTTCAGAAGAAGGAGAATTTTCTCAACACATAAAGGAAAACACCATTCTTCACACTCAGCATCAACACATCTATACATCAATACATGCTTGTCACTGTACAGAAGAAACTGGAATCTGAAGAATAACTACAGCTGCTAGATAAATATAGCCTATCCCAGCTGACAATGGGCGAGGGTGGGATACACCCTGGACAGGTCACTAGGCTATTGCCCGTCTGACACATAGAGACAGACAACCATTCACACCTATGGCCAATTTAGAGTCACCAATTAACCTGCATGTCTTTGGACTGTGGGGGGAAGCCGGAGTACCCGCAGAAAGCCGACACTGAGGAGGGGAGAACATGCAAACTCCACAAAGAGGGGCTCCCCCACCACAGGGTTGGAACACCCCCCACCCTGGGTTCAAACCAGGAACCCTGTTGCTGTGAGGCGACAATGCTAACCACTGAACCACCATGCCGCCAAGTTTATAAGACCAGTACTTGAGTTACATGCTTATAACAGTACTCTAATTAATTTTATTGCAACGATACTTTAACTTTATTCTCATGGCACTTTATTTAACTTTATTGTAACAGAACTTATTGTAACAGTAGTTTACCTTGTAATTTTGTGTTTTAGAAGTCTAGTAGTTTAAATGAGATCTCAAAATAGTCTATCCCAATATAGCCTCAAAGTATTGCAATATTATTTAAAGGCCATGTCGTAGCTGAATGTTTCCAGTTTATTAGGTTCACCTGGCTAAACCAAATCTGGTACAACAGACAATAAAACCTATCTTCACAAGGGGTTTTGTTGGAAATCCATTTATATCAACAAGCATAGGCTGTATAATATCGCAATACAGTTCAAGAGCAGCACAAACTACACGATCATAAAGTGAAATCAACACCTCTATATAACAGTTTCAACCAAAACTGAACATGAAGGGAGGAGTTACTGCTGGACTGCTGTATTAGACTGCATTAGTTTTAGCTCAGTGTACCTAATAAACTGTAAACTGGGTGTAGTTTCCATGATACGGAGGATGGCAGGATGGTTTTGTACCCTCATACATTACGAGTCCTTCTGCAATAAGCTCCTCACACTATTTACCACATTTTCTGACTTGCACAGCGTTCCATATCTATAATGTTTGTTTTGTCATAATCATAAAGATGCATGCGCAGATACCGTCTCCGAAATTTGTGCTTTTTTCTTCCTAACTACTCACCTACCAGGCAAGTATACAGCCACAGCTATAATAGAGGCTTATCATTTGGAGGCAATTTCACACCATTCCGCCCCTAATTGAACAGTCTGTTTGTTACACTTCCATTTTCCCCTCTCCGCCCTCTCGGCGAGCCTGTGGGACAGGCCTGAGAAATGACACTCTCTGCGTCTCATTGAGCATCCTCAAGCTCAAACAAAGCTCACAGAGCTGCACACAGGAGCCACGCATGGCTGCCTTGACTCATTGCTTCTACTTTGTCTGCTTGTGAAGGAACACGGCAGACAAAAGGGAGGGAACCGAAGAGGGAGGGTTTTGTTCTGGGACTGGCTTGGGGGAGAATCTTTTTTACATTGGTTGTCAGGGACGTTTTGCTACACGGTAAAATTGTGGTGATAAAAAACAAAAAAAAAACTAAACACCAAATAATATAATTGACGACATGTGTACCATCCGCCCACTCTCTGTCCCTCTGTGTCTTGGTAAATGTCAATACCTTAATTTCAGGAGATGCTCCCCAACGCATCAATGCAAAGACTGCGTGAGATGATGAGCCTGCAGTCAGTGACCCCTTATTCGTTAATCCTAATTAATATCCCTCTAATTGGGAGATGGCTGAATGTTCATCAGCTTGAGAGGAGAGAGGCATGAAGTCACAGAAATACTTAATTGGGCTACTGATTGGCCAGTGCTAATTGAAGGCGAGCACCCAGAGAGCGAAGAAGTGGGAAAAAGCAGAGCGAAGGGAAACAGGGGGCTGTTGATGATGGGAACGGTACGACACTTCTGTATAGTGTGAGATGTTGTTCCAATTAAAGCCACTGAGGATCTGTCTTTCTGTTTGCCTCTCGCTCTCCCTATGTCTCTCTGCTTGTTAATTACTGGTGGGAGTTTTGAACAATCTGTTTCTGAAAACAAAGTGTCTGCTATTTTCTTTTTTTAAATAATTCAACAGATTTACTGGAGATATGCTTTTAGTGGCTTTAGAGGGATGGGAGGGAGATTAAAACTTTCCCACATGCTGTAAGAGTGGAGCAGCAAGTGAAAGGTGATGATGCTGATTATGATGAGGCCGATGAGCGGTAGGAGGCTGCTGGTGCTGAGAAGGATAATTTTGTCAGATGGCCCTGAGTTTTTGTTCACGACTTTAAGAAGTTGTTTCTATACAGATTACTCTGCCTCACAACAGAAAGTCATATTCATTTCTGTCAGAGTTTCTCACAGTGCAGGACTCAACAATAAAGACATCCTGATTGCTGGGGCAAGTAAAATGCTACGTCGGGCAAGTAAACCTAGTAACAAGAAAGTGGTAAAAAAATAATTTAAGTTTTTTTTTTCTCCGGAGCTGATGATGGAAATAGATAGAAGTGAGCCATAGCGCTTCCCTCTCATCTCTATTGGGAGCAAGCAGCAACCTCCAGGTCTGAAAAATAAAGCCAAGACGAAGTGCAAAAAACAACTGTAGTTCCTTGAATGACCACTTGAGGCTGGCTCCAGAGGACAGTCAATCCCCACAGACCCCCATGTTAAAATGCCAAAGTTTACAGCAGGAACAAACATGGTTACAGCCTGATTTTGATCTCTACAGCTAATTTCCCCGTTCACGATAACTGAGCAAGGTTGATTTTTTTTTATAATTCACCTGTTTACATTTTATTAAAGCTTAAATTCACGCATTAGGGGCAGGCTGCTTTGAGTGACAGGCTGTGTGCCGATTGTGTCCTCTACTTCTCAGTTAGATCCACCTCTCTACAGCGCCAGCGCACCTGGCTTCTCCTCTGATACCCTCTGATACCCCTCGGTTTGCAAGTTGTTGGAATTGGTTGTCTCAGGTTTGTGACATCTGAAACCCGAGCTGTCTGACTGTGACTGGTACACTGCAGTTTCAGGCAGAAGTGCTCAGTCATGGTGTTGCCTGCTCATGACGCTCATGATAAGTCTTGTAACATATAAAAAACACCATAAGGACTTGTTAACAAGGTTAAAACATGATTTTCGATGGAGGGGCTCTTTCAGGATAACAGTGAGAATTACAAACCAAGTGGCAGGGATGAAGTACACACACATCTCACTGCTTGTACCTTTCCAACCAAACTGTGTTTTTTTTTTCATCATAAAATCTTCATCTCATGACATTAGCCGTAGTGACTTCTGCATAATTGGCACCATCTTCCAACTGTCAAGGATGGTGGTAAAGATTAATCATGTTGCACTGCTAACAGGCATAAAAATAGACTGATAGCTCTGCCAGCAGAGACGTTTTTTTTTTTTTTTTCCCCAACTGCTAGAGACACGTGTGGTCATTTGTACCAACTGTATTTATCACCTACACTGTCATCTAATCAATGCTTGACATTGGCAGCATGATTTTGTGCCAGCCAACCAGGTTCTGATTCAAAAGTCTAAATTTTTAGTACTGTAGTATTGTCACATGGCACCGCTGGCCTGTAAAAGCAATGTCAACTTTTCTCAAACTAAAAAGAGCAGCATTGTTTTAAGCCTCGTGGCAATTAAGTTCTGAGATCCAGATGGTTTTTGAGGGTTTTATGAGAAGTAGGAGAATTCTGTCATCCCATAAAGCAGCTGTAATCACTATTTTTATATGAACAAAGGATTGCATGACTACTTTTCCTGTGAAAGGGGTCACTTGTAGTGATGTAACCTCGGAGAATTATCACTCAACTCTGCAGCTCCCCTCAGAAATACAGATCTTCTCAGTAGCTATCAGCATTTTTATCGTTGTCATATGTCAGTGTTCTGTTCACAGCTTGCTGCTGCTGCCCCCAAGTGGCCAAAAAATCAGTTAATGCTGGTTTAAAGAAACATTAAATGCATCTGGGCAGGGACTTATCTTTATTAATATAAATTCTAACGTAAACCATTGTCTGCAACTGAAAATGTTGATTTTGGTCCATAGCATGAAAGTTAAATGCTTTTTAGTTATTTAGTTGTTTCCTGTCCAGCTGCGTCAGAATATAACGGCGCTAAGCCTAACCTACGCAACTCTACGTTAAGTATGTAACATAACAATGCCCAACCACGTTCCTTTTCACATACCTAACTTATGGATCTTTACTCGCCTAAACCTAACCTACAGAACTTTGCATAAAGTATGTTACTTACGTCAAAAATGTAACATAACACCACGCGTAGTTATGATATGAACCGCTGTATGAGGACACATTGTTGAAGGCATGAAGGGATTGTTTTCCATGAAAAAAAAAGCTTCTAAATATGTAATTTTGATTAACAGAGATGAGTTTTTGGGGTTTAATCACTGCCAAGAGAGGACCTTAAACTGGTCCTTTTCCAGTGGTAGGTATTATCCAGCTGTTCTGGATCTCATGAGAGACCATTTTTAATGCCATGACACCTACAAAGGACCTTTCCAACAGCCTTCCATTCCTTATAATAGTCCTGTCAACTTCTTTACCCCAACTCGTCCCATTGCTCCAATTCTCCTTCCTGCCAACCTCCCTATCATTTCCCTCCATCTCTTGGTCTCTCCATTTCCTTCTCCCTTCTCTTCTTTCCTCCCTAGTCCATTGCATCCCCCTCCTCTTGTTTCAGAGGCTGTCTGGTATATGATGAAGTGCACATATTGAGAGACTCTGGTTCCCATCTTCATTTCCCTTTATCTCCCCGGTTTGGAGTGTCAGTGTTATTAATACAGGCCCAGGGTCCACAAAAGGAAGAGAGAAGAGGAGAGAGAGAAGAAGAAGAAGAAGAAGGACTGGAAGTAGACAGAGAGGTGGCACATGGACTTCCAGCAGCAGTAAATACACAGGTAGGAGTAGGAGAGAAGGAAGAGGTGTGTCACGGTGTGATTTATTACACAAGTTTCATTAGGCAGCAAACAAAAGGTCATGGAACCTTAAGGTGGGCCTTGGCGAATGATGGAAAATGCAAACAGTCGTAAGTATTCTTAGATACAATTAACCTTTTCCCACTCTCTGTGCTCCTCTCTCATTTCCTTTCTCTCACTCGCAGACTGGGTGCAGCAGGTTTCACTGACTGGAGCTGTCAGCAGCTGCTGTTCCCCGACACTTATTAGGCTTTAATCTTACAGCTTTAGATTTCTCCTCTCTTCTTCCTTTTATTTTTTGTCTGAACGACTGGACTTGGCACTGTGAAGTGACCTGTGCTTTGGTGTGGAATATTTGTCTCATGCTAATTTGTAGACAAATCAGAAGCTACCTGTTCTTTCAACACAACAAGACAAATTTCAAAACTCCTGTATAGTGTGGTTTGTGCATTCACCACAGTCAGGAGCTATTATTAACTTTCAAACTATTCTACCTGAGTTCACAGGCAATCTACCAAGACCTTGAAGTTTTGGGATGCAAGATGGAGTCCTCCTCGCTATCCCATCCTCCCCAGAGGCCGAGAAACAAGTTAAAGGCCTTATAATACATCAAATGGAGGAGGCACATGCCTGCACAAACAGTTACAGGATGAAACAACCACAGGGCAGTAAACAGGCTGGAGGACATGTACTGGTGCCATTCAGAGGTAATAATTCAGCCAGTCTCTGGGTCTCATATGAAATTCCTGGTGTTAAATACTTGGACACTTTATTTAAGTATAGGCGAACGGGTTTTTATGACGAACACGTAGGGCAAACAATCAAGATTTCAAGGTTATTATCACATTTCATTTCAGGGCCGTTTAGTGCACTTGGCATTTTATGTTGACAACACAGTTGGTGAGGACAGGATGGTTTATGGACGGTTATGATGGAGAGATACAGTTGAGTGGTTTTGGCAAAGCAGTGCAAGTGGTGGTGATGGCACCAGACAATTTGTCCAAGAGGCAGCGGAGAGAATTTAACGTCGACCAAATGTTGTATTTCGTAGTTAGAATGATAAATGGCAGGGACTGTTTGAGTGATGCTATTGTTGTTCCCATTGGACATAAGACGATTTGTCATTGAAAGTACTTTAGGGTTTTTGCAGAATGGTCTGACATACAAGTTTTTGTCTGGTTATGGGGTTGAAGTTGGTGTTCTTCTTCTATATATGTCCTTGTTTACTCAGAGCACATATTTACACAAAAATGGGAAATGGGTCTGTAGAAATACTGTTCACTACATGCACTTAAAGGTACTTGTTGGTTACTGTTTGTAAACACGGTTGACAGTGAAAGTAAAAGTAAAAGCCAACCCCGGATTCCCTTTCATTTGGCATTTTGCCTCACTATATCCAGGGCGATTGCAGTCAAGGATTTAAGGTAATTAAGGGTGGCTAAGCAGCGCTATATGCAATATTACCGCCATTTATTGTTGTGTTTGCAAATTACGTTAAGTGTCCTGATTTTGGTGCTTGTGTTGATAGGCATTATTGTTAGGCTATTATTTGGTATATAAATGCTTTTTAAATGACAAAGATGGCAGTGTTTTAAACTAAATTAAATACTTGTTCATTGTTAACACAGAGGGGCAATAAGGCTGATAAGGGGCACAACAGATTTCTGCTGAGACGCTTTGTTTGCATCTGGTTACTATGATACAGAATAACCACAGAAACCAAAACTGTTGACACCATTTAGAGTACCTGCTCTGCATGAAGGGAAGACTGAAGCATGTGGGGAAAGAGGATAGACCCTCTGGTCTGTGTGGGTTTAGTATTCAGTAATATTGATGTTCAGTGATGTAACAGTTGGTCTTTGTGGTATTTGTCCAGACCCTCCTCCTCTGTGATGGCTAGGTAAAAGGTGACAAGCACCTGCAGTGTCTTACCCAAAGAAGAATATTCTTTAATATTCTCTTGCCAACCAGGAAAACAAAGTAAACGTGCAGTGCTCAGCGGAGAATAGACACTCAGCGCCTCGTCATACTGCTGGTATTTGTAGCATAGCATAGCGCTCCCATAAAAACTAAAAAAAACAAAACGTGAAACCAGCGGTTGTGGCAGTTGCTTGCCTTTTTCTGTGATTGGCTCGTCAATGGCGCAGTATCGCAATATTGTTGTTGTTATTGCAACAGCCCTAGCTATATATGCGTTTTTTCGGCACTTGGTCTTTTGGATGCATGCTGCTTACAGTCTGTAGTTGCTATGTTTTTGTAAAGCCCTGACGTCACCTGTGCACTGTGGGGGCACATGCCCATACTGTAAGAGTCCAAAACACAGAAACTGTCACCACGCACGTCTGATGGGATATCAACAGTGACTGAGAGGGATTACTTCTGTGCAAGTAGGAAAATCCTGCACAGTGTATCTTTAAACTAGCTAATAACTATAACTGACAGCTGATATTGTTTCCTGCATGTGAAACAAACAACCTTCAACATCCCTTTTCACCCAACAGTTACACTGTTCAGAGTCAATTCCAACTGTACCATGAATTTCCATAAGGCATGGCTTGTGTAGCAGTGACTCTTTTTTTGTTTTGTTTCCATGGTAACTCTTGTGTTAATCAGGGACCTAATCAGTAATGTGTTACCTACGCTCAGTTTTTTTGTAGAAAAAAATATGAAGTTGTAAGTGTTGTATAAAAGCTATTATACCCTTGGCAGGATTTTATTGTGGATAATTAATGATGCTGATGGAAAGGGTCTGCACACTTCAAACCTATTGATCTCTTGTCTACAGGGCTTTATGATGCAAGTTACCAGAGAGGCTTGATATGAACCACAGCAAAACAAATACAGATATCTGTGATGAAAATTTGTTCAGAAACACAGATGATTAATGGGAAATTATGCAATTTTTTTATGCATATATATTTATTTGTGAGCAAACATCATTACTTCCTCTGCTACACACATTGTTGTGAGGCATTTAGGAAGTTACACTCACTAAAACTGCAATACATATGTATAACATGAAGTTAAACCTCAAATGAATGGTGACATCATATTTTTTTAAAATCTAAAGCTGTGAAAAAAGAGCACATTTTATAAGCAACCCAACTATTCAAATTCCTGTTACTGGAAGTGTACTGGTTTTCCCACTGATCTAGCACCCACTACCCCTGAAATACAGTGTTTTGAACTCTGTATTGCAGGAAGCCTGCAGGTTTACTGGGTTATTGATGGTCTTAAATGCCCTGCTGTGAGGCTCTCCTCTACAAGCAGATGCTGAGGTAACCACTAACTGGCCGCTTAGATGAACATTTGTGCGAGGCAGCCTCTAAAGCACCTCGCTGAAATCATAACACCACCTGTTCTCTCCAGATCCTAAAGAAGCACAGTGAGTCAGCCTGTCATACCCTCTCTCACCTCCCTGACTCACTCGCATTCCTTCACTCCTGTTGGCTGCCGAGCGTGTTTACAAACAGTAACCGACAATCCCGCATAGTATACCTTTAGGTTTCTAATGTTCTTCTGTCTATCTTCATCTGTATGACTCTTTTACGGCTAAAATAAGCAAACAGATCACGGAGGAGTTCATATTCCACCATTTATTGTACTTTCTACTTACTGATTACTGATTAGGAGTTTTGTTACTAAGATGTTTATGTACAAAAGAGCTTATAAAATATGATGTCTGTTACATATTAAACTACCTAACAGTTTATACTAGTACAGCTGAAAGGATTATCTGTATAACTGATAAGTCGATTGACAGTAAATTTATTACTAAGTATTTTGATCACTGTTAAAGTTGTTTTCAAATTTTATGATTCCAGCTTAACAAATGTGGAGATTTGCTGCTCTCAATTTAAGTCATTTTATTTTATTAAAGAACCTATTTATTTTAAAAATTAAGCAGTTAATCAAGAAAACATCCAGCAAATTATTCCATGATGAAAATAATCTAGTCCAATACAAGTTAATGAACGCTAAAATCCAGCTTTTATATGAAAGCAGCTACAACAAGTTTTTGACCGGTTATGAAACAGACTCAGTTTAATATTGATGCCTTGGTATGAAATACACAAAGCAAACAAGACCATAAGAGAAAAGACTGTTTTTTCTGTATAGTTATTCTTAATGCCAGTCCTCAGCTCCTATTCCCAGCAAAATCAGACAAAACAATTTACGTGGCACACAGACTGAAAGAGTGTATCCATCTATTTTCATCCACTTATCTGGGGCCGGGTCGTGGGGGCAGCAGGCCAAGCAAAGCACCCCAGACGTCCCTCTCCCCAGCAACATTTTCCAGCTCCTCTGGTGTTCCCAGGCCAGATGAGATATGTAATCCCTCCAGCATGTTCTGGGTCTGCCCCGGGGCCTCCTGCCAGTGAGACGTGCCCTGAACACCTCTAACAGTAGGCGCCAAAGGGGCATCCTGATCAGATGTATGCGTATGTTTAGATTTTTTCAGGCAACGTTTCAAAGTAAGTAGTACATTAGCCGGTTAAAAGGAAGCAAGAGAAGATATTTCTTTAGAGAACTGTATTTTTGGCATAATATTTTGTGGTTACGGCTGATACTGGAGCAGGATCAGCGAAGTGAAAAAGAAAAGCACCAACCAAAGGATTAACCAAAGAAAAAAAAGCTGACAGAGCACAGGTGAAAACACAAGTCAACCTCAATCGGTCATTCAATAGAGTCAATAGAAATGAAGGATTTGAAAAACAAAGGTAGCAAGCACTTTGGCTAATGTTAGCCAATGTTAGCTGCGTCTGTCCAGCAAAGCAAGAACCGCAAAGCTTTCTGTGATTATGAGCACGACGACCAACATAATAAGTTCTGTGTTTCTTTTAGTTTAAAAACACATGCATGCGCTAACCAGATCAAGCTGGAAGCTTTAGAGAGCGCTTTGGAGGCACAGCGTTATTTTCAGCTGAGACGCTTTTGTTGTGTCTGGGTGCTGCAATATGGAATATCCGCAGAAGTAAAGGGCGGACCCACTGGTGTGTGTGGGTTCAGTAATTATTTCTCCTCCTTTGTTGTTGTTCTTAAGTGGTGTAACAGATGTGACAGACACTTTGTGGTATTTGTCCCAACCCTGCTCCTCTGTAATGGCTTGGTAAAGGATGAGATGCTCTGGATGAGGGGAAGACTGAAGCACATAGATAGATAGATAGATAGATAGATAGATAGATAGATAGATAGATAGATAGATAGTGTGTGGGTTCAGGTGAGTATTTGGGTCCGACTAACCAAGACATCTGGTCCGTTGTATGCCACCTGTACATAGGGTCTGGAGATCAGGCAGAATGCCCTCCTCTCCAAGTTCAATCTAGATCCAGAGTCAGGGAACCATGGTTAATTACGCCATGGGCTGTTTCTAGCAGACAGCCACCCCAAGAGGAAAGATATATTAATATAACAAGTTCTCAAGTTCTCCACTGTTGAGATGTGGCAGTTCGTCTTCGCGGTATTTGTCCCTTCTCCTCTGTAACTGAATGGCAGTGACAGTTAAGTGACAGTGACAAGCGCAGCGTCTCTACACGAAATGGAACATTTTTCAACACTTGGCTCGGCAATGCTCAGCGCAGAATAGACGTTCTGTGCTTCGTTGCGTTGCTGGTGTTTGTAGCACTGCATAAATATGCGGCGCTCCCACGCAAAATACACTGGCCTCAGAAAACCGAACACTTTGGTGGACACAGCCCCTCAGAGTAAATGAAAGTGTATACATTATGGAGCCATAGTGTTGCTGTGTATAAGAGCAGGGGCCACTGCCAGAATGGGATTGATTAAATGCATGGTGTATATAGCTACACACACACACACACACACACACACACACACACACACACACACACACACACACACACACATTAGAGGGACAAAAAAAGGGTCCTCATAATATTGCACATTATGGTCACAACACATATTGCACATACTGTTTAAACTTAACAGGAACAAACAACACATGTAAACACACGTCTTTGATTTAATTTACACCTCTCAGATATCACAACAATTTAAAGCAGATGCTTACAGAAAACACGCTTACCTGTAATATGCTGTAAAGACAACATACCAGCCAACAATCAGTGGCGCTTTGCCATAAGTGCAAATTATCAAGAAAAAAAAACTGCTGATGATGCGTTTCACAGTGTACAGACTTACTGTAGCGACAAAAGTATAAATTGTTGTGACATATAAAATCAATTAGGAAACAGCACCTAGATTGTTACTGGCAGCTGTGATCCCGCAGTGGCTGCAAATCATTCTCATACAGTGGTGATGCTACATTGAATGTATTTTCAGTACTTCTTTACTGTGTGCTCAAAAGCTTTGTTGCTGTGCAAAAACAACTGTCAGGTCCTGAACAACATTAAGCTATGTTCACATTACAGGGCTCAATGCTCGATATAGACTATCTTCTACATTCATGTTTGAAGTGACCCATACCTAACATCAGCGTGAACAAATCTCTGCCCTGAAATGCCTCACATGCAAACAATAACATCACACACATGCACACTGGAACAACAAAACTAGAATTACCACCTCATAGTTGCATGCCTCCATGTACCACTCAAGTTACACTTAGAGTTTACATCTTCCATCACATCACAGGGTGACCTCTAGCTCACCTGGTTGAGTGTGCGTCCCATGTAGACTGAGTCCTTGCTGCAGGTTCAATTCCAACCTGCGGCCCTTTGCTGTGTATCATCTCCCGTCTTTCTGCCACCTTTTCCCATCATTCTCAAGTTGTCCTATAAAAGAAAAAAGCCCCAAAATTGTCTTGAAAAAACATCACGATGATAGATGTGTAAAATTTTGTCATAAATACACAAAGATTCTTGAGTTATGGCCAAAAACATGTTTTGGGGGGTCAACCTTGACCATTGATCTTCAACCACCAAATTATCCTAATCAGTTTGTTCTTAAATCCGAGTAGACATTCATGCCAATTTTGATGAAATTCCTTCAAGGCCTTCTTGAGATATTGCCTTCACAAGAATGACACGGACGCAATGTCATGACGACCTTTGCCGCCCAAATTCTAATCGGTTCATTGATAAGTCCAAGTGGATGTTTGTGTTAAATCTGAAGAAATTCCTTGAAGGAGTTCTTGAGGTGTTATGTTAACAAAAACGAGACAGATGGAAGGTCACATTGATCTTGACCTTTGACCACCAAAATCTAATCACTTCACTGTTGAGTCCAAGTGAACATTTGTGCCAAATTTAAAAAACATCAGTCAAGGTTTTCCTGAGGTATTACATTTATAGGAATGGGACAGACAGACAGGCAACCCAAATACATGATGCCTTGTCCACGGCCATCGGCGACGAGGAGGAATAAAACTTGACATGTGTAAAACAGGAATTTGTTGGAAAAATAAATGACAGTCTTTTCCTCCTGAATGATCGCCATAGTATGAAGGTCCGATTATGTCATTCGGCATAATAATTAGCCATTTGCTTCTGTTTAGAAAAGCGTGTAGCGTATTTTGGACATTTTCAGGCTGTGACACAAATGGGCTATCAGTCTACAAGCTCTATAAGCAGCCGTTCCTGGTAGTTCTATAGAGAGAGAGGTGTGGGTGGTTGGGGGAGGAGTCAGGAGTGATGGGGTTGCAATGTGGAGGGAATCATAGAGCAACCGTTCTTCAAAACCATAGGATGTCCAGGGCTTCATTCCAATATCTATAATAGTCATCGCCTCATGACAAAACCGTCACGACATGTAGGCAAGCTGTCCCCGTCAGAAAGCGTCTGGCAGTTGTGCTCTATTGGCAGGCGACTGGGGCAGACTACTGCAGCAGCATTACGGCTATGACAGCCTTCTGTAGCTTCAACAGAGTAGCTTTGATGCTGGACGGTAAGTGATCTGCACCTGCAGAGTAAAGTGCGTTGTGAAAAAACCATGGACAAATGGGAAAAACATTAAATTCGAAAGGCCATTCTCACAGCGGTCACATGGCCACTGATCGGATACATATCGCATTTAGGTCCACATGTGAAAGTGGCCCAGATCTGATTGGAAAAAATCGAATTTGTGCGTCCACACTACTCAAGAAAAATTAGATCTGTGTCACATGAGAGCAAGTGATAAGTTTAGCTACTAGTTGACTGTCTAAACAATAGCCTCAGACATTTTGCTTTATAAAGGAAAACATGTTACTTTAATGTTACCATCCTCCTGCTTCTTGTCAAGCCTCAGTCTTTCTGTTTCTGCTAACGTCCTCATTCTGTTATGCCATTTACTTCTGAGAGCTAGTTAGTGTTTTGTGATGTTTGTCAGATCCACAGTGCCTGCGTCTAGTCATTACTGACAGTAGGAAGAAAAAAAACATTGCTACAAAAAAAAACTCCACAGAACACAAAATGTGTGCACTGAGTCAAAACAGAAACCTAAAATTCAAACTTCAATGTTTAAAACAGAGAGAGATGCTGACGTACAGCATAAAATTGTGGAGCTGTGGCTTTGTCTGCTATCCAATCCAAATGCCAAACAGCTTTTTTCTTTTGTTTAATCCAGGGTGAAAGGAATACTGAAGGTCACGGTGAAAAATCTGTAACAATGTGTATTCATACAAAAATCCGTCAGTAGAAATCCACAGAATATTTTTGAAGGTGCGAAAACAGCACCTTTCACAACAAGGTTTGATTTATAGTAAATAGTGGTGATATAGAGAGGTGGGTAAGGGATGGTAGTTAAACTATAGGTGCATTATCACACTCTAGGTCCAGTGAAAGAGTTGTCCCATCCAAAATGGTACAAAATATGAAAATGTCTGTTTTTTAATTTTAGTTTAAAAGTGACTAGTGGAACATTATCTTCCTCTGACGCATACAGTAGCTGTATGCATATCTGTGCTTATTTGTGTCTGTGCGACAGCAGCAGCAGTAACTTGTCAGTGATAGGGCGACAGATGGGAGTGTGTCCATCTGCATTTTTGTAAATGCACAAATAGAGTGTGAGTGTGTGTGTGTGTGTGTGTGTGTGTGTGTGTGTGTGTGTGTGTGTGTGTGTGTGTGTGTGTGTTTTGTGTTTGGAGCGGTGCAGTGAAGTGCTGGGTGACCTTTCGGGTGGTGTAGAGGTGGCATCACTGTGACAGTGTGACAGAGCGGGCCTCAGCCTTCCTGTAATGGATGAGCACTCTCAAGGTGAACACCTCTCCTTCCTCTCTTTTCTCTTCCCCCTTCATCCCACGTGTGCTCTTTTCCACTGAGACTTGCCGCGTGTGGCCCGTCTCCTTTGGTTTGTTTTTGACCCAGTGTGTGTGTGTGTGTGTGTGTGAGTGATGATTTCTTGTGTCTTGGTTTTTTGCTTCTGCTGTTTTTGTGGAGCTGCTGTTTGTGCCATAAAAAGACAAGAGTCTGTTTTATCACATGAATATTAATATTATCAGGTGACTTTTAAAATTAACCGATGGATCTACACTGAAAAATTAATTTATTAGAAACAGAAAAAAGAAAACTCGCACTTGTATCATGTGATTACGTCATTATCAGTTACACTATCTTTGCTGTTATATCTCCTAGAGCTGATACTGCCCATTGAATTTCTGTAGTGCTCCAACAGTCTAGCTGACACTGCCCTTTCAAAGAGGGGATATATGATAATGATGTTGAAAAGGCACACACTAATCCCTCAGAGAGTGGAGGTGGGGGGTGAGGGTTTGGGGGGAGGGGGTGTACAATCTGTTCGTGTTATTGATCTAAGCTGAGGGGACACGCATGGCAGGTCACAGCAACATACTTGCATGATATTGATGGGTAGGCAAGCAGCCGGCCACCCACATCTCTGAGAAATGGACCCTGCTGTTCGTCCTTAGACCGAACAGACTGTGGGAGACTGTACTCCTTCTAGCCTGGACACACGGACGCTGGCAGCAGGCAGCTAATGTATGATGGCCAACAGCGTTCCTGTACATCACCTCACATATGCAAAGAAACTCTGACTGAAAGAGTCTGACATTTGAGCGTCATCACCTCGAATAGATCCAGGATTATCCGAGTTCTAAT
The DNA here is from genome assembly GCA_019142605.1 of Cephalopholis sonnerati. NCBI lineage: Eukaryota > Metazoa > Chordata > Actinopteri > Perciformes > Serranidae > Cephalopholis > Cephalopholis sonnerati. The sequence continues at coordinate 9,053,958 of JAGQAX010000002.1, read as the reverse complement.
GTAATTAAATAGAAAGTGGATCTTTTTTAATGCGAAGATGTTTCATTATTAAAGTGTAAATGAACATGCAGTCAAAGTTTAACTCCAGGTCCAAAGTATTGTCGGTTAAACTGTAGTCATGATTAAATCAAGTCCACCTTAAGGCCAAAACCAAAGTTGCATACTGTATGTATTTTGACATACATACAGGGACAAAATATCAATGCGGGAATATGTCATATTTAGGGCTGCCTTTTGTAAACCGGATATTCTAATTGCTGCATCTTTTTTTCTAGTCAGTGTGCTGTGCAGTGTACTTCTGGCGACGTTTTGGTACCTAGATTTTGCTGCAGAGTGAGCACTCTTGACGGTCACGCTAATCTTTGGTACAGACAGCTGGGGACACGATGCAGTGGCACAGTGGAGAAGAAACTTTCCACCATAAGGCTCCGAGATGACATTATCTTCTCTCTTCTACAATCAGATCAGCTTTAAGACAACTGTCATTAATTCAATATCCAACCAAATATCTCCCCTTCTCTTTCTTAAGGCAAATTCAGACCAAACATTTGCGCAGAGATGAGTTAAAAACAGGCAACTACTTGCATTGACTGTTCTAAAAACCTGCCAGTTCACACCAATGCAACTAGATGAGACAGTGTATCACCACTATGCAACAACTCTCTGTACCTCTGCTTTGTTTTCAGACTTTTCTGGCTTATTTTGTGGCTGAATATAATTTGTAGCTTCTTAGAATATGATTATGGATAGTGATAGTGAGATACTGGCTACAGCTGCATTTGTAGTAGTGAAAAACAAAATGAAAATCAGATGGACTGTATTCATAATAAATGCGTCACAATAATATATGTAAGCAGCGCCAAGTATGTGGTCAATGAGAATGTGTGTGGGCGGGGCATAAGCACATACAGTGAGCAACAGCAGCGACCCACCATCTGACGTCGACACATGTGAGGATGGAAACAGAGGGCTTGGCGGAGATGGAGCGCCTGCTGCAGCAAGCGAACACGCCATCTGCGGATATCTTGGCTTGGCCGGTGGACTTCACTACAAGCTGATTTGCTGTAGAAACAGGTGACGTACTTTACGTTCTAAAACCAGCCTCTAGTGATCTGACCAGCAGAGTTGCAGGTGACACCATCAGCCGGCTTGAGTCGAGCTCAGACGGGCCAGTTCACGCCGCTGCAACTTTTCTCTGCAAAGCTCTAAAACGGTTTCATCCCGTCCTGAATCATTGGTCTGAACTGGGCTTAGATAATGCCGTTGAGTAATGGCCAAAAAAAAAAAAACAGAACATTGCAGAATATTATGACGTCATAGTGAAGTTGATCTTTGACCTTATGGATATAAAATTCATGACTTCATCAATTTATCCTGTTAGACATTTGTGTGAAATTTTTGTCATAATCAGCATATGATTTCTTGAGTTATGGCTAAAAACATAGTTTGTGAGGTCAAAGGTCACTGTGACCTTTGACCTTTGATCACCAATTCTAATTAGTTGAGTCAAAATGAATGTTTGTGCAAAGTCTGAAGAAATGCCCTGAAGGCAATCTTGAGAGACTGAGTTCACAAGAATGGGACAGAGGGACCGACTAGGAAACACAGCGCGTCCGGCCACAGCTATCGTCGTCATGGAGGCATAAAAATAATGCTGTCCAAAATCAAGACAACAAATGTCTGAGCCCATTAGGCCGGTTAATAAGCCTTAATACAGATAAAGATCCCTTTTATTAGTAATACATGTTAAATATTTGATCTCTTTCTCTACAAAGTGAGATACACTATCAGCTGTCTTGTGAGAAAAAAATCTGTATTGTTCTTTTTTGTCTCAGTTTCACCATCAAAGACTTCCTGACTGAACTGACCTGGATACTGACTGAACACAGTGAGCTTGCTCAGCTGTGTGGTTCAGCACAAAGTGACCATCACACTGTACAAGCTTTATGTCACTTCAGCTCCGCAGCTACAACACATCACTCAGGGCTAATTGAATATACCGTGGCTTTGCCTTAATTGTGCGATGTGTTACTGTAAACAAGTCTAACGAGATTAACATTTACACACACTGATACGAGATATTTGTCATACGTATGTGCTCTGTAGTCGTTGAGTTAATTGTCAGATCATTAAACGTTAATGACATGATTAGGGCGACGCTCTAGCTGGTTCAGCACAGCAACACGAGGCCCTGCCCTGAACTGGGAAACAGCAGAGCGATTCAAAGAAGATTGCATTTGTGACAAACACCATTCCCGACTCATCCATCATGCTTGCCAAACTTAGACATTCATTATAAAGTTTGCCGATGGATGCAGCCCGTTCTGCTCGGCCATTCATTTTTTAGACCCTCTCTCTCTCTTTCTCTCTCTACGTCCCTGCTTTCCATCTCCATCTTTTTACCTCTCACTCTCTCTTTTGCGTTCTCTGTGTGTGTACAGCGCGGTGTGAATGAGTTTCTCCTGTTTCCTTCTCTCCTACTGTGGACTGAAAGATGCTGAGCAGCAGTGTAACAAAGGAGGCAGTGCATTAATTAAATACAGCAATTTGCTTTCCTCTCCTTTTTGTTGTGGGGACAGCGCCACTAAGATTGATGAGGCACTGTCCAATACACAAGAAGCCCACTACATCTATATCTGAGGCTGATTGTGATGGAACACCCATTGAATGGCCAGTATGTATTAAGATGTCAACTTTTATATTATAAACTGTGTTGGTGTGTTTATTCATATTTTATTTCATGTATTAATCTTTTTTTCCTCTCTTTTGCATGTAAGCAGATTTGTTTGCCAAGCAGCAGCTGCACTAATAGAGGCTTTGCAAGCAGTGCTGTAGCGCGAGTGTTTCCAGAGCAAAATCAAAAGGAAGGTAAAAATGTTTCTGTGAAAATACAATGCCAATTTTAAATCTTTCAGCCTTACAGTTTGGTAAATGTGCTCCTGCTGTCTTTCACAAACCTTCCAATCACCATATGTAGAGTGTGCTGACAAATATTTAACATTATGTCTCTGCATGACGTCCATGCATCTCTGGAGAGTCACAAGATGATGTGCGGTACGTTTTAACTCTAAGCATGGAGGAAAATGAGTGTGATATTAGCAGGGCTAAAGGAGAAGAAGAGGAGGAGAAATGGTGCTAAAAACTGCCGTGAAAGAGCAAAAGGAGCCCCTGAGGGCCGTCTCATTATCATACAGGACCAGGTCTGTATGGATTTCACATTGCAGGGCCGTAATGACCATTTAATGAAGGTTTTCATCAGCCAAATTCACAACAATTACGGCTTATTATTAAATGTTTCCGTTTTGATATATGAATCCTTCTGGGACTTGCCTGAAGCCACAGAGGCAAGGTCCCAAGTAAGGAGGGTCCACTTTGGTGTAAAGCAGAGCCAAACTAGGACTGGATTATCAAGGCCAATGCTGATATCGATATTTGAGAGTTAGCGGAATAAGTTAAGAATAACTTAACACCAGGATGTAAGGCTGTGCTTCACTGCCCTCACTGCTTGATAGTTTTTTACCCAACATTGTGTGCAGACGTTTCCAGGCGCCTCTCTGTCCAGTAGAGAGTGACTGCCACCGTGGCAGGGTGTTCGTAGATCCTTGTCAGTAACTTCACTAACCGACTGCTACACTGTCTGGTTCATGAAATCAGTGGCTATGCATTTGGAGCCAGCTGCCTCTGATTGGCCCTGCCCCTTCCAGGTGTTCCAGAGGTCTGCACATTAGCACTACAAAATACACAGGCAAGGGAGGAGAGGAACTCAGCCCTAGCGACTCACATTTTTGTTCCCGAAGTTCAAAGGTAGACTATCCGGTCTGAACAATGGTAAGTTATTCACAATTTCTATATGCTATTTCAGAATTAGATCAGAATTATGTCTGAGATTTTCTTAGGTGAGAAATCAACTGTGTTATTTCATATATTGGCAGTTTTACAAACTTTTTTCAGAATTGAGAAGCTTCGTAAACTGGCGCAACGGCTAGCTAGAACCTGGGTTGGGCTCACTAGGTGGGCAATCCTGCCTATCATACTAGTTGGTGTTCCTGTCCTACGTAAACCAATGATCTACATGGGCACTCCTGTCACACAAGACACGAACAACCCATCGCAGCTCGATCAGACCTGTCTCTCTCTGGCATTTCTGTTACATTTATGCTAAATCTATGCACATGTATGCTCCTAAGTCTATTTTACATGTGTTAGTGGTGTTTTTTTTGTGGTTGGTGTTGGATGGTGCTGGCGTGTGGCTGCGAGTCACTCATCAGGAGGAGGAAAACAGCTAAACAGTTCATAAACTCTCCTCCTGCTGACTCAGCTAGTTGGCCAGGTCGAGGTTTTCAAATGTAAATATAAGTTAACATCGAGGAAAAAATGGAAAAGATGGGGACCAGATAAAATCTTGATTTAAGCAGCCCCGATAGCGTTGATTATCTCTGCTTAGCCATCGTACAGGCAGTGGATAATAAACTGGAGGACATCCATGCCCAGGTCAGTTTCAAATTAGATATCAGGAACAGGCAGGACACTCTGGTGAGAGAAGGAGAGGAGGCTTGTGGTTTATGAGGATCAGGGACTGGAGTGACAGTGGGTTTCCTATTGCTATCCAGGAGGAACTACATATGTTGCAGCCATCTTGATGCAAACCAGTCAGAGTGTGGAGCATGTTCCAGGACACCACCGTCGACATCACAGTTGACATCAAATAATTCACTGATTCTGCGGTGGAGTTATTATTTGTAGAAAAAGAAACTGTACCCGAAACTACAGTTAAATCATTCCACAACCAGAAACCATGAACTGCCAGAACTATACAGGATGCCGACAACATGTGCACTGCAACCAGTCTGAAAACATGGACAAATACAAAGCAGCAGCCTAAAGTGTAAGATGAGACAAAAAAAGGACTTAATTGCAGTGCACGAGTTGAAGGAGCTGACAGGATCACATTTCACTGGAGGTGTACCTTATATGATTTTGTGTGACAAATAAATGTTTATTTTGTTGACTGACTTGTGAAGGAGTGCTCTTTTACACGCAACAGTGATGTCACAGTGTACCGACACAGACTGGAGTACATCTACATCTATCTCACCGCAAAGGAAAAAGGTGACTTAACACTCAAGTTTCTCGACCGCTTCCTTGTAGATGGCTGCAGTGATGTGTGTGATGTGTTGATCTGGGAAGTGAATGTGATAAAGTTGCAGCTTTTCAGGAGAGTTAATGTGTGTTACACCCCCACTGAAGTGAAGTTTGCCTCCCAAATTAATAAGAACAAGCTTCACACAGATTTTAAATTTGGGACAGATGTTTGTGAAGATCATCTTGTTCTTATTGAAGCACTGCAGGTCAGGATGAACATAAGCAGAAGTAAGTTATATTAATCTACATTTTGCCAATAAGACAGCATTAGGTTCAGTGGTAGGTTTAAAGAATTGTAATATTAAAAATATTAAGTCTGACCCAGAAGACTCATGTTGACAACAAGAAATTAAGAGATGGATCAATGAAATGTTCAGAAATTTAGAAATTCTAAAAATCTTCAGAATCTAGAATATTTATTGACTTACAAGGCCTAAGATTCATAAAATTGAATTTAAGACTTTTCAAGGACCTGCAGACACCCTGTCAGTGTCACTCCAGCTAAGTCGAACACAGCATTTCAGTGGACAGCAACCAAAAACAGTTTGTGGCCTAGCAGTCGTCCTGCTTCAATTAAAAAGAGTTTGCAGCTCTGAGTGCAACAATGAGAGAAACTAGATCACTGGAGTTCAGAACAAATGACCAGGGGATGTCAAGCTACACTTTAAAAAGTCAGATAACAACATATCAGCCAACATTTGTTTTTTGACATAAATACTAGGGCTGGGACTTTAACGCGTTAATTTCGATTAATTAATTACAGGAAAAATAACGCATTAAAAAAAATAATGCATTTAATCGCACCTTTCTCAGTTCCCTAATTTCTGGCACACTGGTAACACTGATGCACACACGGTGTAGCCAGCCCACAACAGAGCGCCGCTCGGGCCGCATTTTTCTGACCGATTCCAACCCGAGTCCGAGACAGTTATAACCGAGCCCGGCCCGAGCCCGACGCAGTTTGTGAACCTGACTTAAATATTGTTACCATGGTTACAGCTTGTCTGTTTACCATGATCACGCATGGACAGTGTGTCAATGACCATCGAAAGGCTGCTGTTACTCACAGCCAAACACGCCGCATGCACAGCAGCACAGCACACACACTCAATTGGAGCGGAGCCTATGTTGCGTTCAGGTGGTGTCACGTAAACAACAAATTCCGGCACAACACAGCAGCATGTCAAATGGGCCGAACCCGAGCAACATTTCTGATTTGTTATCCAAACCGTCGGGTCCCATCGGGCTCGCGTTGGGTATCCACACTCTGGCCCACAATAGACCAGATGACGGGTTCAGAGCCAAAATAAGTAAGTCTACATCTGACAAATAAACAAACTCTCTGATGAAATGAAAAATAAACATTTTTGTTGTTTAAGTTCATGTTTATGTCTATTTATTGATTCAGTCATCAACCAAAATTGATCTGAATTGAAAAACGTTGCTTTTTGTGTCAAATATTGCTATTTGATAAAAATGCGATTAATCCAGATTAATTAATTACAAAGCCTCTTATTAATTAGATTAATTTTTTTAATCACGTCCTACTACTAATAAATACATAACATAAAAACACATCTGATTAGAAACCCTTAAATTTCCTTTCTAAAAAATGTGACAAAGATATGTACTGAGCGACACATGTTTAAGTTTAAAAAAAAAAAGGGATTTGATGTAGAACCATACAAGGGAGGTATGACTGTGTAATGTACAAGATTGTTATAATTTAAATCCTGCACTGTTTGCAAATCTCCCCCAGTAAAAGACATAAAACAAACCCCAAAGTTTCACCTCTGTGTCTCAATGTAAAACGTCAGCAGGAAGTTATACACACTGTGTCCGGCCTCTGTCCAAAGATTCAAGCATACTGGGAAGGCATGAGATATGGGAACGATTCTTGGTGTTGCTTTGTGTATGAATCTTGTCTCTTTATTCCTGGATCACCCATGTCAAGACGCTATTGTTGGTTGCTCTGGCAGACTGTATGATATTCTTGCATATGCTGAGGAATAATATCCTTTTGTCATGGATAAGTGACAAACCACCTTCCAAGGTAAACTGGCACAAGATAATCATGGAGTGTTTCCCTCTGGAATACCCGACCTTCTCGCTTCACTCCACAAAGGAAACGATTCACGGAAATATGGACTCCATACCTCCGTTTCCATTTGCTTGATTGACTTATAGACACTGAACCTATGGATTGTAATGCTGTTTTGAATTCATATCTAAATGCTTCATAGTTTTCATCTTGATGGTTGTGCAGACCAGTGTTGTGCTGAGCTGTTCGATGTTGTTGTGAAGTCTAAACTTTCCCTCACTGCTTTATCTTGCTTCTCAGCAGACATATACGGTGGCATTATATATCTAATGAATGTGGTTTGTCTAGTGCACAGACTGCTCCTATTCACTTGTGAATATGTAACCTAATTAGTGACAGTGTAATTAGTCACAGCAAAAGCAATGCAACAGCGACAGAGGTGATTTTATCTATTGAAAACAACTTTAACAAGTGAATGTAGATGCACGCTTTAATGTTTATTTGTGCAGCCATATTTTCTATCACCCTCCAACACACTGAAGTAAGACTTTAATTCCAATGTAGTTATCTCAGAGCTTCACTGAACACCCACCTCTTTCCCGGCAGCGCTGTGCCTTTGCCGTTTCATTTCTGCGTTGTATTTCTCTCTGTCCCTCTCTCACCTCTGGCCTCCCCTTGGTGCTGCAGCCTCTCGCCTCTTCACTCTAATTGATAGGAGCAGACTTAGTTAAGATGTCACCCGAACACATCCACAAACCCTCAGACACGGCGACAGCCCACCATCGACAGCGCACCCCGTGCCACACATGGACTAACCGATGGTTAAATTGGTGTTGTAGGAGGGTCACGAGCGCCTGTGGCCCTCGGGGAACATTTGACCCTTCCTGTCACACTCTCGCAAACTTGTACACACGCCCAACACTTCAGCTGGTTGAGCCGAAGCCCCGAAATCCATTTACTTCCACAGCGGCTCAATTAGCACACACAGCCAGTTGTGCAGGTGCTACAGGCTTTCAAGTATGCACATAATTACACATATGCACATGCACACATTGCTCACTAGCACTGTGTATTGTGATTGGTAATTGCTTCCCTTGTTCTGACCCAGCTGTCATGATCAATGGGTGTGACCAGGTGATTAGACAAGACAAGCACCCAAAGCCATTGATTAGAGACATCCATTCCATAGGATATAGATTTATGAGCCCCTGCACTGCACAATGAGTCAACCCAATGGGATTTCTTGTGTAAAGGTTACAAAAGGGTAGAGAATCTCCTCCTAAAGGATTTTCATTTCTAACAGGATAGAAGTGACCTTTTCAAGAAACTTTGTCAGAATAGTGAGGGATGCAGTAATTGCACCGCATGCATCTTTAAAATTCAGAGTATGGACTCCCTTGTTTGGCAGAAGGGTTAGGGTTAGGGTTCTTGATTGAAAATCAAGTAATTATTTCTTCTCCTCTCATGAAAAATGGTCATAAAGTTGGCAGAGGGCACCATCGTGTTTGTCGATTGATTCAGGAAAACTAACTGTTACCATCTGTGTGCTTTCACCGGAATAAAAAGACATCACAAGTCCAACTATTGTGCTGATTTCTGCTCTTTAAACATGTTACAAATCAACTGAAAGTCACTGTAGGATGAAAAAAAGGACATATTTCTCTTGTACATGCACATATAGCAAACCTATTTGGAAAAGATGGCTTTTAAGCATTTTCATACTTCAAGTAATGCATTTCAAATAATGTATAGCTGAATTAGGTGAGATCAATACTCTACAGTTGTTATTGCTGCATGGGGCAAATCAATAGACTGTAATAGAATTGTTTTTGTTGTGTGTTTAGATGATACTGTGGCTGGGGGTTCATTAAAATCTGTGAGTGTGTGTGTGTTTGTGTGTGTGCATACAGTATGTAGCCTACAGTAGACGGGACAGGCTCAATAGGACCAAATGGATGCAGTTTCATTAGTTTTTGCAGCAGCCAGAGGACAATTTCACGAAAGAAAAATGCAAGGTTGTGTTTTTTAAAGTGAGTCCAGTGTTCCAATTGCATGATATCCAGAAGTTATTTAAAACATAAAACATGTGTACATGCATATGAGACAACTTTCAGAGTATTTTCTTTTTTCAGTCTCTAACTATGCTCTGTATGTAACTGCATATATTAACAAAGGAGTCCGAAAATATCAAGCTACAAGCAGCAGATCTCATCTTCATCCTAGTTTTTCTGTTCTGAAAATGTTTTAATTGTTTCCTAACAATACCTCAGCTGTTCTGTTCACTGCTCTTGCATGAGTTGATGTGTCAGGTCGGGATAAATGATCCTTAAGAGTTAAAGACGATGCTAAGCTGAACACCTTCAACCAGCGCAGCGCCTCGTGCACCCCGGAGGGTCCCACTTGTAAAATAACTTAGATGAGACATGAAGCATTAACATTATTGCCAAGGGGGATAGGTAAAATTAAGAAAATGGAGAGCGAAAAAGGCATTATAATCCATTCAATAGTTCTGGTGGAAAGGGAGGAGGGGGCTCTCATCTATCTTTTCTGGAGATACACAACCAACAAATATTTCTGTGGATGAAAACTGGCCACAAGCCTGCCCTGTTGTGCCTGTGCAAACAAAAAAGCAAGACTTAGCATCTCCCCCCCCCGCTGTTCACAGGGTGATCAGCAAAAGTGTATCTCTAGAAACTCGCTGTCAGGCAGAATGGATTGTACTTAATTTCCAATAAGGTGCTTAAGAACGATCCCTAATCATGCCTTTAATTAGAATCCCTTGGTCATTAAGGGGAGATAATTCAGTGAAAAATAACTCTGCTCTCTGTGGGAGCAGCAAAGCGGCAGACGGACGAACGGTCTGCTCTGTACACAGGCCAATTCCTCTCCTCTGTGCAGAATATGTCACAGAAGGCCAAACTATGCAGGTTAAAAGTTAGACTTCATGCATCAGACCCTTTATTGAAGTCGCTGGTAAAGACTGTAAACCGTTTACCCAACAAGAAGGACAATAAACCACACAAACATATCCTGTGACCTTGTGAAGCAGCCCAGTCGCCACAAGAAAAAGTTGGCATTATACGTTTCTGCAAACTGCGAATACTTTACATTTGCAAATTTTATACATATCATATCAACGTTTCTAAAGTGACGTAATATGTGGGCTGACTTTGTGATCAGGAGGTGGAGGGGATCCATCAGTGATGCAGGATGTGGTCAGAGAACACTTAAAACCTGTTGGGGCAGTGAAACACTGCTTTCCAGCCTGGTATTACTTTACTCTTTGAAGCTTCATTTTGGAAAAAGACCCTCTTAGTCAATTTATCCAAACCTTTCTTTTTGGATTGACCGGTCAACATGCTTATTTTAACAAAGACAGATTGTTGGATCTGTGTTTCATTTGGTGGAAATATCTTTCTACAGCTCTCCTAAACAACAAGCCTTACCTTGTCTTTAACAGGCAACATTTTGGCCTTCATCGTGGCACAAATGGAAAAGTTTGGTCTTATTTTGTACTGGAGCATTAATTCCATACCAGATACGCTATGATCCACTAAAGTTAGGCACGTTACAAGTTTAATCAGTCCCCACACTTATCTTCACCGTCTTGACTGAAAGGGAGCCAGAAGGGACAATCCCAGCAGGCGCAGCCCTCCGCTGTCTGTCTGCAACTGGGTTTCTTTCTGTCCACTGCAAGACGTCTTACTACACTGGGAGCGTTTCAGAAGCAGAATGATTTCCATGCCTGATTTTGTAGGCTTACAGATTTCATTGATCAATTGTTGGACATTTTTCCTTGATATCTGTGCTTCTACTGTAAGTATGTACGTAGACTATGTAGTTAAATAGGTTCTTTTTAATGGCCTGTTTTAACTGTTTATTGTTATTTCCTACTTTGTTGTGCTGTAGCCTAAAGTTAAAACTAATAAGTCCAGTTATGAACGACATGGATGAAAGACTTGTGGCATTTCTGTATGTTTCAGATACAGTACCGGTTAGCAGGAAGACGATCTGTTCTGTGCAACACACTGTGATTCTGTCAAACAAAGACAAGTGCCTTTTTTATTAGCTTCTGGGACACTTCTGAAACACGCTGTGGTGCATCTACTGAAATTTAAAGAACTGAATTATCATAACAATACAAAATAAAAGGCATGCAAGATGTACATCTCTTCATTTACACCCTCTTTTCCAACTTATTCCCTAACTAACACAGAACACCACACTTATGAATAAATAAATAAATATATATATGCATGTAGTCAAAGAGTCAAACAGACTGATAAACAAAAACAAAACAAAACAAAAAAAAAAATTAAAACAAACAAATGAGTAAAGGTTCACAGCATCACGGTTCTCAGGGGTAATCAGGTATGTTGATTGAGATAGTGGATACTGATATATTGAGCATGGAGATGTGTTTCAAGACCTCAGTCCATGCTAGTCCATATACTCGACCACTTAGAGCCTGGGCCCCGTCATTTCCAATAAAGTCAAGACAAGGGTCCCAATGTGAAATAACTTGAACACGAGAAGCTTACAGTTTCTAAAGGTATAGGTTTCATAGTGCTCCAGATTCAATATGAAACTGCAGGGACAGTATCTGAAATCCACTGAAGAAGAACACACCTCCTTGCACTAAAAAGAAGCACCTTGAGCAGCTTCAGTGAAGAGAGGGCTGAGGTTCAAGGCTACTGACTGTGTCCCAAGAATGTGAAACACAGGTTCAAGGGTTATTTTGTTCTTTAAAATAACATCATCTGCACTTTACTGAGGGCACGCTTCTGTTTTTAGATCCACAGCTCCCAATTATACGACTTCAGAATATAAGTCACACAAACCTAATAATTCTTTATTTAGTGCAATACATCCTAGCAGCCTGTTGTACTGTGCCACCAGCTCAGGGACTTTTTCAGCCTGGAAGTCAACAAATCTCGACTGCAGTGGGAGGTCATGAAGCACTCAAACAATTTCCTGCACACTATAAAAAAAACATTTTGTAGTGTAGTGTACTTGCTACTTCCAGTGTATCAGACTAGAAGAATGTTCGAAACAATCCAGTGTGTGCTCTGTGTTATTTTTGTGTCACGTATGATCCCCATCAATCCTGTGTCAGTTATTTTCTCTATTATATTGTTCTTGTTTGTCTTGTTTGTGTGTGCCCGAGATTCAATCTGTGCGTGTGTGTGCGTATGTGTACAGTATGTGGATATATAGTGGCGTTTGATTAATAATCTCCTGACCATTTCATTACAGTAATCAGGTCTGGGATCGGCAGCGGTGGCAGGATGACTTAGAACTCGGGGCTTCGCCTCATTAACTCTCTGTGACCAACGAACGACACCCTCGCGACAAATTGGAATTGCCTCAGCACCCTGACTCAGACTCTTCAGGCTGTTCCGCAGTGGGTCCGGTGAAAGTAAAGATAACATCCCCTATAATCTACCGTCTGGCGATCATACCTGAGATCATGTCCGAAACGACCTCACTCTTTTTGTAGTCCTTCCCAACTACAATACTTTTTAACATTTAGTGGCACTGTAACATGACTCCATCCTTTAATCTCTGTTAACCTAAGTTCGCTTTTCCTCTGTCTCTGCTCCTCTGTTTATTGTTTTCAATTCATCTTCTCATGTGTCAGGTACTAAATATATTCTCTTCTTTACAGTGAATGGTCTCCTGCCTCCAATAACCCTGTGACAGTTAGTTATTTTGAACAGAGAGGAGGATCTGAATCAAACATCCCTTGTTAATACACTGCATACTGTAGCTTCTATGGGTTTGCAACTGCCTGAAAATGTGGTTTTAAACTCATTAAGCATCACTAACTCCCACTTGTACATCTGAAGTGAGATGCTTTTCTGAAGCTTGACCCATGTTTACTGCAAATTCAGAGAGCTGTGGAAGAGAAGGATGCAGAGAGAGCATCAGTTACTGTGTAGTTGTTTTTGTGTACGTGAAATATTTGTGTAAATGTGCTACTGTATGTGGAAGTGTGATATTTATCTGTGTGTGTGTCTGTGTGTACCCAAGTGATTTAAAATTCACACATTTGAAGACATCTACATTGAGCGCCCAAGGCTTAAATAATGACCTGCTGTCATCTCCGTGCCCTCTGAATCCCCCTCTTAATCAGCCCCCTCGATGTGCAGTCATACAATTTAATTAACTGCCCATCAATGTTATTATTAAACAAATCGCAAATATTCCGACCAGACTCTGATTGTGTCCTGGGGCCAGATGCATCAAGGATGTGTATGCACAAAAAACATGCATATGCATTTTTGCATACATAAAGTGGTCCTTATAAATGAAGAATGTGCAGTGTGAAGATGCACATGAACACCTCACGCATTCTTCAGGTGAACACAGGCTAAACTGCACTCTGCAAAAATGTCTATCAAAGGTGCATTTATAAAGTTAATGTTAAATTATTTATGGGTGATAAATTTAATTATTTTTACATTCATCACCATTGGGGACTGTTTAGCATTTTCTTAAGTCAGTTTCAACATGAGCGCTACATGAATCGTTGGTCATCCTTCTGACGTTTAAAAATGATAATGATTGAGATTTAACTGGGATGATGGTTGTCAGAAATATGATAAATAAGCTGTATGGACACTAACAATTGCTATAGCTTTCTTAACTGTTTTTCTGATTAACAGGTCTAATAAGTGTTGGAGGGGCACAAGTATCAATATGCAAACCTAAAGGGTGTGGACTGTTGGTGTGGAAATGAGGCTCCTGCACATGCACCTGGTGCCACAGTGATCAAGATTTATAAAACAGCATGATAAATATGATGGAAAGAATACTTGTGCATATCTCTGCCTTTGTGTGTACACACTGTTTTAGTTGTCAGTCTACACAGAGTTTTATACATGTGACCCCAGACGTTTGTTTTATTTTGCTTTGGTGAAACTGGAAGTCTTCTGCTGTAATGTACAGAGAGGCAACATCTCTTCCCTTCTGGTGGACCACCATGAGACCATAGTTCTGAAAAAATGTATACGGTAGGTAATGGCAAGATACAATAATCTTTTGATCCCATTTGAAAAGTGCCTTGAATTACACAAAGGATATTTGTCCATTGAAAGGATAATTTTGCAAGACAAAAGTTTGGAAGTATAAGACTGAAAATACTTCATTAGAACGACAATACAAGTCGTGTATGTGACATCATAACTTTCTCTCTCGGTAAAGCTACAATCCATGTATGTTTAGTACCGAAACAAAAGGAGCATGAGCAAAAGGTCTTCCTTGTTCTTCTATCATGAGTCGCTATGTGTGCAACGTATTCTCATAGAACAGTTCGTATGATATCTTATGAAAATGCACAAACAACAGTTTGTATTAGTGCCCCAAGAATGACGTTACTTACTTTACGTAAAGTTATTTAGGTTAGCTTTAGCAAAAGAAACTTGGTTGTGCATCTTTAGGTTTAGGCAAATACAGTTAGATAGGTTAGGTTTTTAGGAAAAGAAACATGGTGACGACATACCTTAACATAATTTCAGCACACCGATTTCCTGGTGGAAAGTCCAACCTGCCTCCTCATATGGATTTTTGGTCTTAATAATACTTCTTTCTTTACTCCCATCAGCACATTGGTCGCATGATCACCAGCTACCCGACCCAATTACTGGGTCATGGTTAAGTGGATTACGTATGAGTTGTGGTGCATTATTTTTTGTGGCATGAACAGTGCATGAGAACACCCTGCTGTACGTGGAACACTGCTAGGTTACCTAGCTAGCTAGTTGGTGTTGGCACGGAAAATACTGTGCATGACAAAAGATGTAGTTCACTGAGCATTCTGACACCAAACTAAATGGTACTACGATAGACTGCGACTTTCTTGACCTGCAAAATTAGCTTTTAAATTGACAAAAATTCGGTTTAATTCATGGCACAATTTAAATGAGATCAAAACATTTTCTGTCACCGTTGGCTATTGTACATATTTTTTCCGAAATAAAGTCCCACGTGGAACACCAGAAACAGAGGGACTTGGCCTCCCTATTCTAAAGCCAGGTCACTCAGTGTTTGTGTGACGATATCGTGGGGAAAAACTCAGAGGTTATGTAAACTGACCCCTTTGGAAAAGCTAATGTAATAACAAGTGAACAGAAAAAGAAATATTTTAATGTAACTTTAGAGTCAAGTCATCATCACAGCGACACTCCTGGAAGCATCCGGAGTCAACAGAGCAGGGGGCCTCTTAACCACGACAGTTCAATGTTAAGATCCTGTCTGTGCGTCCCTCTGTTGGAGCTAAATGACCTCCATATTTCCCTGTGTGGCTGACACTAATGGGAACCACGCTGTGTCGCACAACTCACCGCCTTGCCTGCCTGCGCTCACTGATGCTCAACCTACCGGATTGGTGACTGAGGTCATCTTTTTCCGCGCTGACCACAAGTTGTGGAACAAAACTTCAATAACCCGCTGGGCTAACGCAATTAGTAGCCAACAACCATATCACTTACACAAGCAATGGGCGCTGCCCAGAGGGAACGAACGCTGTGCGGGTCTGTGCGTGATAAACAATGAGGCCCTCACAAAAGGGGAACAGGGAAGGAGAGAGGGAAAAAGAAATGCTGTGATGCAGCCTTGGTGTTATCAAGTCATCAGTGTGAGGTTAGGGTGAGAAAGAAAGAATGGTGAACAGTGTGCTATCATGGGATAGGATGTTATCTCAGAAGAATTTTGTCAGTTTTGCCCCCACTATCGCTCTGTATCTGATAAACACTCCACAGTTGTGAAGTGTTCACACTGCCAGAGATATGGCACCAGTAAAAGTGTTTTTTCATGCCAGGCAAGCATAAAAGGTAGATAAAGAGCTGAGAAATCTTAAGGTTTCCTGTTTTAGGAAGAATTATGACAGGTTGTTGTTGCTGTTGTTGCATAGATCATTCACCAGTGGCTGGATGAAACTGAGTACAGAGCAAGGAAAATATGTCAAGATTTTTGGGGCATAAACAACCTACTAGACATTTGTTTTGCTTGGACCACTGAATGGTATGCTATCTATACTGCAGGTGGTTTATACAATGATTCATTGCTATACTGGTGTTTGTCAGCACCCAAAAGTAAATTCTGGAATATGATGGTAAAGGTTATGTCTAACTAAACCATTACATAAGAATACTGTGTTGTTTATTTTTGGTGAGTGATACAGGCTGAGTATCCTGAAGCACTTAACAGTGGTGACTGTGGCTGGTACGTGACACTCTTCAGCTATTACATGAAAAAAATATCTATGATATTTAGGAAACTGTGTCCAAAAAGACTTCAGCAACCGCTGCTATAACAGCAACATCCAGGGTGTGTATCGTCTCGCCTCTTGTTGCAATTTGACCTTCAACCTGATCACAATCAGCACCTGATGTAATTAATGAGGTGATTAATTGCTGGATTGATCCATTGATCAATCAAAAGGCTCTCGGGTGGAAATTGAAATCCCGAGCCCGGTGTAATTACTGGGAATATTAGGAGTTTAATTGGATCCTACAGTCAATTTTGGCATAAAAAAAATGTTTCTAATTCATATGTGTGTGTGGAGTTTTAAAATACGGGTTACTGAAATAAAAGAAATAGTGCTAATTACAGAAATAACTGCAGAGTGTGCACAGTGGTGCAGTGGTTAGCATTGTCACCTCACAGCAAGAGGGTTCCTGGTTTGAACCCTGGGGTGGGGGAGCCCTTCTGCATGTTCTCCCTGTGTCAGCGTGGGTTTTCTCCAGGTACTCAGGCTGGTAATGGAAATGAATGAAGGACTGCAAAGTGTGTGAATGAAGTCTAATAAACTTAACAAATTCTATATAAAACAATGTTACATGTTCCCCCCTTTCTCTCTTAAATAAAATAAAAAAAAAAAAAAAAACATCAGATTATTTTTGTGTCCAAGCTAAAAAAGTTTACTTTCTTCCCCCTTTGTTTTGAGTACAACTCAACTAAAGTCAATCATATGAACCCCCAAGTAGCTCAAGTATGTGAGAGGTATTGGCAGCACGGGAGTCAAAACAAATTCCAACTGCAGTTTGTTAGTGAAGCATTACAGAGAGTCTGTACTCACTGACATAATCTGCTTTTTGTTGAGTTTCCACCAGCTATAAAAGCTTTGTCAAATTAATCTTGGAGAATTGTGAAATTCTTAAAATGGCTGATTCAGTGCTGTAACGTTGCAATAGATATTTTACTGTTTATACCAGAAGAACACAAGGATGCTTCTAAAGCAAGAGCCCAGGTTTATTTTGCTTTGCTGAACTTTTACAAGGATGTGTCAAGCTGTGTTATCTAGCCAGTGAATGTAGCACTGTTTCTGCAGCCACACTACAAGTCTTACTTACATGGACACCTGTCAGAGAGAACAGTCAAAGTGGAAGGAGTATGAGGGATAAAGTGTATGACAGTGAAAACATGATGAAAACACAGGTAGTAAAAACACAAAGGAAAACACAGACAGAGAGAGAGGGAGGAAGAGGGAGAGGTGAAATGAGGTAGTGGTAGTAGAGGCTTGTAGCTTGGGAAGGTGACCCTGAGATACAGGCAGGGCTGTTCATTTAGGCAGGCAGGGAGCAGAGCAGTGACAGCCAGCACCAGAGTAGTCGTGGACCCCTGGAGAGAGGCACTGTAGCAGATGGAATAAGAGAATTTAGATTAAACAATCCCACACCGCACAATGTCACCATGTCGATGCTGTTCTCGTCTTGGAGGTGATGTTGGACTCTAGTGCCTGAAGGATTTGGGGGGAAAGGATTAAATTAGTCTGATATACAGCCTTTTTAAGAGAAGAGGCTGAAAAAATCTAAAAACTAAAGTACTTATTAATCTCCAAATTATTTTATTGATTAATCAATTTATTATTTAGTCTAAGCATTTTCTTTAAATAGTAAAAAGTACCCACTGCAATTTTTCTTGGCCTGATGTCATCTTAAATTTGCTTCTTCTTTCCAAACAACAAGATATTCAGTTTACAATAATGTATAAAACAGAGGAAATGAGCAAATCTTTTCTGTCTGTTTACAGATGGAAACAAACTGTGGGCTCAGTGGATTCATTGTGTCACACTGTTTTAAAAGGACAGTAAACGACACAGTATTGAACTCATGTTGTCTTCTGCATTATGTGTGATGTGTGCATGCGCTGGCTTTAGATATTAGCCTCACATCCAGAATGTGCATTGTTTATTGTGACCAAAAGGGCAGGAATGCTACTCAAATGCTACTCTATTACTATTAAATGACAAATAAATAATATTGCTATCTGCTGTGTCCTTGCTGTAACATCTCAGCTCTGTAGCCCTTCTCCACCAAAACTACATAATACGAATCATGGCTTATTTTGATTAGCATAAGGGAACTCTTAGCAATTTTGAAAAATAAAATGGCTACTCAGTATGACTGCTGTAAAATTCATAAATATATAATTTTTTGTCAACACAGTAAGACACCAACTCCGTCAGATCTTACCTCTGACATCTATTACCTATTCCTACTGTACCTCTTCAAGTAAAAATGTAATCACTGGGAGGTTGGCCCATTACAAGGTCTAACAGTCAAGACTTTAATCGTTTAAAATATGTTTTCCCAGCCTAACTGAAGAATAAAAACCCCCAAGAATAAGGTTCTGTCTTTGTTTTTTGATAGAGAGGCAATAACAGAATATAATAGGGGGGCTGTGGCTCAGAGATAGAGCAGGTCATCCACCAATCGGATGATCGGCGGCCCAATCCCCGGCTCCTCCAGCCCACATGTGGAAGTATCCTTGGGCAAGATACTGAATCCAAAATTGCTCCTGATGGCTTGACAAGCTAATGGCTACTGAATAGCAGGTGGCACCGTGTATGGTAGCCTCAGCCACCAGTGTGTGAATGTGTGAATGTGACATGTAGTGTAAAAGCACTGTGAGTGGTCGGAAGACTAGAAAAGCAGTCCATTTACCATTCAAATATAATGACAGCCTGTTGCTAATGCCTGAACAAAGTAGCATTAAAAATTGGGTTTGACCTTAACTTTCAGGTAAAAATCCGCAAGACTTCAGCTATTTCAGATGTTCGGCAGGGAAGTCATACAAGCCTCACAGTAGACAATGACTCCATGTGGGATCCAATCTGACCATGAAAAAGTGAAAAAATGAGTGGGATCAGACTGAGTGTGGACAGGGTTGGCCAAACTCATCATTACTGGGTACTGGACTTCTAATTTTTCTACCTCGATCTCATTCTCCATTTCAAGGACACTGCTGAGAGTCTGGCTGTACCAGCGATGTTCCCTCCATTGTGGCGGTACGGCCAGCTGCCTGATGTATTATATCTTCTGATTACCACCCACCACACACACTGATAAGATCCCAGCTGGAACAGGACAGAGGCCAGAGTGCCAGCACTTGGTCTGTATGTCTTTCGTAAGCCAGTATCAGCATGCCTGTGCATATGAGCATGTTTGTCTGGCTACTCAAACATCAGCACGCCTGAATGTATTAGCAAAGACATCCTGATGTCAGCACTACACATCTGGGTGGTGTGAAAAAAGGGGCGGGGGGGGGGGACAATGACCCATATACACACACATGCTCACACACAGACAATACACATACTTGTCCTTTCAACACATGCATGAAGAAACAAACATAAAACAAAGATAGATGTATATTTGGTTTAGCTTCTTGTTGACACTGTCCACAGTCTTGACTATAACATGTTTAAGTGAATATTTATAAGAAATAATATACAAGTGGAGGCTCGTGGTGAAAATTTCATTCTCTTTGTCATGTTTTTAATCACACTTACTACCACTTTGTCTCTCCCTCGTCTCAATGCTATATTGTTTGTCTTTCCTTGCTGTTTAAGAACCGCCTTCTGAGTGGCGACTTGCAGGATTTGTTTTTATTATTATTTTTTAGAGCTTTTGTTACAGAGCAGCTGGGGAGTGGCACGAAAGGGGGGAGGACATGCAGCAAAGGGCCACAGGACAATATCAAGCCCAGGCTGCCAACCAGGACTCAGCCAACATGAGGCGCACACTCTAATAGGTGAGATAAATTGACCTTTGTGACATCGGCAAGCAGCTCATTTCACCCAGGTTTGATTTATATATTTACATATATATACTTATATACTGAGCCAGTTAGCCTGAAACGTGTCTTCAGACTCCTGCTTCGCCTTATTAACGTTAGCCTTAAGTGTTTGGGGATCCTAAAGCCCAGTTCAGACCAAAGACTCGCGACGAGATGAAACCGTTTTAGAACGTTGCAAAGAAAAGTTGCAGCGGTGTGAACTAGTCTGAGCTCAACTCAAGCTGGCTGATTGTGTCACCTGTAACTCAGCTGGTCAAATCACCGGCAATCTGCTAGTCTGCTAGTCAAATAAAAGTGACCACAGACGGCGTGTTCGCTTGTTGCTGCAGTAGCTCTGTCCCTCCTGAGTCCTCTGTTTCTGTCTTCACGGTGTGCCAGTGTTGGATGGTGGTTCACTGCTGCTGTTTGCTGTATGTGCTTACTCCCCCTCACACAAACATTCTCACTGACTAACTAATAGGCCCTGGTTACTTATATAATTATTATTGTGGCGTATTTATTATGAATACAGTCCATCTGATGCTCCTTTTGCATATGTTTTTCTCCGTTTCATCACTACTACAAATGCAGCTGTATCCAGTATCTCACTATCACTATCCTCATTCATATATTGGCAAGCATTAAACTCTTCCTTGCCTTCCCCTGAGCAGAGCTCAAACGCACACTCTTGCCCACAAGCATTACTCTGTCGTGTGTGAGGCTGTTTATGTAGAGGTGTTTTAAAAAAATAAGGGTTTAGCTAAAATGCATGTGTTTGGTAGGTACAGAGCATACGACTGGGTAAACGTCACTGGGATTATACTGCTCAGGCTGTGTGAGAGTTTATTAAAGGATGTTTTGATGTAGTTTTGCTGTTATTAAATGCTGCCCTCTTTTACTTGACTTCATTAGGCACTTTTTGGATTCTTCATTCACCGTGGAGGCATGCAAGAAAGAATTTTTTTAAATCACAAATTCAACATAACACAGGGTGAGAAACTGATACACAACTGATCATTTTGTGGGCAAAGTATTCCTTTAATGATCAACAAAAAGGGAAGACTGGCGGCTTCACAATCAAGTCACTGAAAGTAACCAGATGGTCTCATCGTATCCATACTGTTTGCTGTTGTTGCGTTCCTTGCGACTACCCAGACTGCTGAGATCATTTTGCTTTATTATCGCCATTGTTGTGCCTTCTCTTCCTGACAGAGCCATTTCTCAACGAGACACTCTCCTCTAACTAATTCATTTTCCTGAAACAGAATTTATCTCCCATTTACTCCGCACATACAGAAACACAATCATATTTTCCCTTCAATGAGAAAGGAGGAGGGGGGAAGGGAATTGTTGCCAGAGAATGTCTCATCTTCTTTTTTTCTGATGCGGAGTTCCTGATGATCACCTCTGTATGTAAAATGTCTGAATTTGTAATGTGGCACTGACAGATGCATTAATTTCCTTGGCCACTTGTCTGATTCAATATTATGTGTTTATCGGAGAACGCTGCCTCTTCCTCTCACCAGTGATACAAAACTCTTGTGGGGGAAAAAAATTACCTTGCAAAACTCACCTCAAACACTGCCTGAAAATAGATGTACAGATGTTTATCTCTCTGTTCTGTCTGATGTTGATATGACACATGTCTGTCACTTAAAGGTATTTTGCCTCTTTTCCCCAAGAGACCGTGTGTATATGATAGCTGCTCTGCCAATGATGATGCACACAAAGCTCACTTGAAGAGTGGGAACACAAACGCACATACACACCAGCACATATACATTCATGCACATTAAAGTTGAAAAAAACATCCACACGCAACGCAAATGCCACGCAGGTATAGATGGATTTTTTACATCAACAGCCCGCAGCCATTTTTTCCTCATCTCTCCCCTCCTCTCACCTCTTTCCCCTCATCTCACTCCATCTTTCCCTCATCCTTCTTTCTGTCTTTCCCCTCATCTCCTGAACCTCCAGAGGGTTCCTCCTGATTCATTATTTCCTGTCAACATGTGCGTCTCCTGAGGCCTCCCATGCACTGGAGCCCCTTCTCTAACTTCTCTTGAGCTGTTAAATAGGTACACATCACCTCCTGCTGAACAGCTGAACCCAAACGTGTCCACGCTTTAACTTTTAAACAGGTAACTGGTGCTTTTTATTCAGTAATGTTGAAAGGTTTGTGCTCTTGCTCCGGGCTTATCATCAAGTGGTGCCAGGTGCACATAGCCTTAACACCCAAGATGTACTGACAACCTTCCTGTGATTTCAATGGGCATTTGTCAGTAACAGTAGGTAAGTTTTGAAAGGATAATATTCAGTTTAGAGTACCAGGCCTTTTCCCCTTGCTGTTAAATACATCCATTTGCCCTCCTAAAGGCCCTCGTAACAGCAGCTACTTGGAAGTGTATCACCAGGTTGCTGCATAAATGGTGGCTTGTGGAATTTGAGCTCATTTGAAATTGCGTCATAGCCCATAAAAAGGTTTTGTTGGAGTAGAAAAAAAGATTACAAGCATATCGTTGAAGCCAGAGATATGTAAATAAACGGCAAGCCGAGGATACAGCCAGCAGTGCTTACTAGGCCTACATGACAGTGCTGGTGCTGCCTCAAGAGTCGTGTCAGTGTTGGTTAAAGACTGGACTGAGTAGGTTATGTAAAAATATATGTAAATTTGAAAAAAGTACCTGGAGTACTGTATTATGTAAAATGGGACGTAGCAACAAAAAGGCTGTGGATGTAAAACTGCTCCCTTCTTTTAAAGCTACCTTTATATTTTCTGAAACTGTCACTATATTCTGACAGAAGCACATGAGACATGAGAGATAGTCTGTGAAAAAAATCATGTCCCTTCTCCTCATCCTTCTGCTGCTAATGGCATTTGCTAAAAGTTGACCGAGTGCATGGAAAACAACCAATCAGAGCCAAGGAGTCTCTCACACAGCTACACAGTTGTCAATCATGTCAATCACTGCTCGTGAACTGCAGTCAAAGTGCCAAACTAGGCAGCGCTGATCAAGTATAAATCAAGACTCTATTACTGCATTGCCTTTTTCCATTGTCACTCTTGGCCGCAACAAGTAAAACTATTTGTAATTTGTGTTTCCATTATCAGTTTAGACGCACCATGCCACGCCAAGCCCCGCAGCCAACCCCTGACCACCCCTCTTCTCCCCCGCAAACAAGCGTGTGTTGCAAGACTCAACTTACATCTGTCTGCAGGAGACCAAGAGAAAGGCTTTTTAAAAGTCTCTGTGTGTTCAGCTCTGAGTACATTTGTAGCTTCTTACTGAATCTCTGTGGTTAAGAGTTTATTTTTTGTCCTGCGTCCTGTTTTTACTTCAGATATCTGCTTTATTTTACTGTTTAATGTTTGCTATCAGCTGTAGTAGAAGAAGTTGCTGCTCGAAAACTTAACATTTCCTTATTTTGCTGCTTCACAATAAAAGTTTATAACGTGGGACTTTTATTGTGAAGAATCTAAAGAAAATTAAACGTGTTTAGTACTGAATAAAGGGGTATCTGTGTACCTTTTAGCTGTAAAATGTTAAAGTTTAGGACCCTGGCTGCCATGTTGAAAACAGTTGAGCGAAAACTTTACACCACCCACTGGCCAAGTCACAAACTTTCTCATTTTACAGCTTAACAGTAAAATATGTTTCTGAAACCATGTGAGGTGAGAAAGAGGCAATGCAGTAACAGAATCTTGATTCATATTCCATCAACGTTTACAAGTTTGACAGTTGACCAAAGTTTATGAAGCAACTGACATGACTGACAGCTGAGTCAGACACTTCTCGGCTCTGATTGGTTGTTTTCTTTCATGTTTGGTAAGGCCATTAGACGGCTACAAGGCAACAGAGTAGGCAGAGGACTTTTTTTTCCCACAGATTTTTTTTTTATTTAGTGCTGCGTAAATATAAATAAAGACAATGTCAGCAAATATGACAAGTTGTATTTCTACAGAAGTTACCTACTACAGCTTTAAAGGGCAACACGACCCAAAATAAGAATCCCAACATGTTATTTCCATGGCCTAGGAAAGGTCAGCCAATATTTCTGAATAAGAGCTACTCTTTCTCAAAGCCAGAAACCAGAGAAGTCTCAAATTTGTCACAGCATTTAAGTACTAAGTTTGGAGCTGCTCCACAGTCAATGAATAGGAGCCTGATTTTGTGGACCCACAGAATGTTTGTTTTCCTTTTTATATTCAAAGGAGCTTTATTGTCTTGAAGTGTTTCAGTCCTGAAACAGAAAATGTACCCAGATATTCAGAACATTACCCTGAGTGCTCTCAGTGTCATTTATATTATCTTTCCCATTGTTTGTCTTTGGAGCAGCTCCAGACTTTATACCCTATGGCAGCACAATAAGTTTTAGCACTCCTGTTTTTATATTTAGGAGACAGTTGTTCATGCTTACTAATATATTTGGACTGTCTTAGATCATAGGAATAACATGTATGAGTTTTGGAAATGAGCATAGTACCTCTTTAATATTTACAAAACTGTTTAATAAAAGATTATTTTTCATGCCAAATTTTATGAATTCCTTAAATATTTGTGTGTCATTTGGATGGAAACAGAGATGGGTCACACATCAAAGGAAAAGCGTGAGGAAATGCTCAGAGAAATATAAGAAGATGCTTCCACACAGGCCTTGAGGGGTCACTGGATGGTTCGATGAGTATAAAAATGATGTGAATCATAAGCTGTGGCCTTTGCACTCACCAGATCTCGACCTAATTGAACAACTGTGGGAGATTTCGGACCAGCATGATAGACAGTGCTCTGCACCGCCATCATCTAACACCAAATGGGGAAATATCTTTTGGAAGAATGGCATTCTTTCCACCAGTCATACAATCTAGTGTGTGCCAGAGAGCACTGAACCTGTCCTGGAGGCTTGTGGTGGACCAAACCTTTACTAATGATTTGTCACCTTGATGATTTGTGATCCCTCTGTGATTTTATATACAGCACATACAGTACATGTGTGCACAGGCACATCCAGAAACAAGAATAAATACCTTACTCTGCATCTTGTTTTTTCGCCCCGGCTGCTGGCAGGATCAATTGATTCTGTCCCCACAGCATCACTCCATTGTGTCTCTGCCTTTAGCTGGTATCTGCATGTCTTCTCTGGAGAGCGGTATTTGGAAAGGTGAGGGGAAGAGAGACAGAGAATAGATCACATGTGATTTATCTGGTGTTGGACAGCCAGCCAGTAAACTATACATGCTGAAGCGGATCAAGAGGTCACAGGGGGGAAGGTCACAACTGTATAAATACTGACACGGCAGTCCTAGACATGATTGGTGTGTGAAGAATGGAAGATGTGACTGTGTGTGCAGTACTTATCTTTCAGAAACTGTGTGTTACAAGCTGACCCGCACTCACCTCCTTTAACAGCTTTTTTGTATACAGTATATTCCCAAATCTCTCATCCTCATGATTTAAGAATACAATGTTAACGTGTCTGCTTATCCGAGTGGACTTCATCATATTATGACCACAGAGGCTTTCTTTACAGACTGTCACTTGGCACTTTGCACTAAAGCCTTGTTGGTGTAGTTTCAGTGAGTTATGGGCAGTTGCAGAGCAATCTGGCAGCAGGTTGTTGGGGTCAGACACCTTAATGATCTGACCTGAGACCTTGGACTGTCATGTTGGCAATGGAGGGGAAAAAAACAGTGGCAGTGCCAGTTTAAAGTAGGTCAGCACAGCCTGACAGATCATCATCACGGTATATAGAACAGATAGATGTAATGTACTGAATGCTTATCTTGGACGTGATACGGTTCTATGACTGCATATAGGGGATTAATGCAATTACTTTGGATGTGACATTTCTGCCAGTCATTTCTATAATTACACTATCAGATTTAATCTGAGTGTATTCATTCATTTATTCATTGAATCAGTTTTTATTGTATGATAATTTTCCTCAGGACTGACTGAAATGCAAAAAGTCTGGACAGAGGGCACAGCAATAATATATTGGGGCTCTGATTGGGGTTTTGGTTATCAGACACTTCCACTGGAAAAATAACCTTACTACTTAAAATGACATAGGTAACAGTGTGGCATATTTGCCCAGGAAATATACCAAATTTAGCAGAGTATAAGCAGCCAGCTCGCCATTTTTCTCAAAGAACTGACAGCATTTCTTACCCAACTGCAAACTTGTCAATATAACTCCTGTTTCTCAGTTTATGGAAGATTAACCATTTTAAATTTGTTCCTGGTGTGGATGATTGCTGTGGTTCCAACTTGCCCTCACTAGTACTATTCAACATTTAACATCTTTATATCCTTTGACATCTGGCATCCTAAACTCTTTTTCTCCCTCCCTGCCTCCCACTGTGTCCTAGCGGTCCTGCGGCTGTGAAGGTCAGCCTGTCTCTCCTAACATATGACCCTGACTGACTGTGCTGCCTTTGGGGCAATAACCCAAAAAGAACTGCAGATGTGTGTGAGTGTGTATGCATATTAGAGTGTGAATACGCGACCTGTGCCTGACAGCAACCGTCGGGACCCAAAAGGTCAGGCCAGATTCAGGCAAATATTTACAAATGATATTCGGGTTCGGGTCAGGTCCAGCCTTCTTGACATGGTGCTTCAAGTTCTTTTTAGTGAATATAGTGTGAAATTAAATAAAAATAATGGACTGAAAATCTGTGTTGGGCTGCTTCTTGTTCAGTGCGGGAGTGTGTTATTTGTGTGACAATGTATGACTGCAACACATAGGCTATTTCAGGCAATAATAATTCATGTAGCCTAGCTAAAGATGAGTTAGGTCAAACAAAACTGGTCATAGGGAAGTTTAAAACTATCGAAAACCATGGAGGGAAGCTGATGGAGGATACTATCCTCTTCCTCCACAACAACTCCAAATGAACCAAAATCTAGATTATGTAGACAGTTCAGTTAACAATGGTTACAGTTGAGTTTATTTGTGGCGGCAAGGTTCCCGGCCACACTCTCGGAGCAGAACAGCGTACTCTAGGAACTCTAAAGAGACGGAACAGAGGAGCACTAAGGACCATATCTACCATTTATAAACATAAATAAATTCATATAAAAATACACTGTATTTCCATGAACAACAATGCTCCATTTTTAGTGCAGGGCATAATTTGGGGTTTACGGACGTACATGTACTGAAACACATTAACAATACAGTGATTCTTGTCTATTGTTTGTCTAACCTACTTTAGATGAAATTGGCTGCGCTCACGTGAGACCTGAGGAATAAAATAGTGTGAGTAAGTCCCCCCATGCATCTACCAATTTATTGTTTAGGCTTAAATGAAAATTATAGACCAGGAATGAACAGTACCACTGGTATTCTATTTAACCTGATATCAAATAATACCAGTAACAAAATGCTGATATTAATAAAAACAAAACAGAAATAGGAAATGTTCTTGTTCAGTTTTTTTAAAGCATAAATGGAAACTTTACTCTTTACATTTGGTAATAAGCCAGTAAAAAACAAATCATTTCATCCACTAATGTCCAATAAATATTATACATTAGTGGTATCACGGGGCAAAGCATGTGACTGCATGTAAAGTTACTACGTGAGATCCAGAGAGTGTGTAAATAGTCCAGTTATATCAGCCCACAGAGCCTCCCTTTAGAGGAAATTATTGTCCTTGCACAGGAGGTGCAGTATTGCCACGAGCGAATAAATGGCATCTTAAATTAAATTAGCCTGGGAGAAGATGACACATTTGGTTGCCATGCTGCTCTGGTCCCAGGAGACCCAACGCCCAATGAAACAAATAGTTCAGTGATACCAAGTGAAGAGACAAACAGAGCCAACAGCAGTCTGCAGGGACAGTCTGAGTATAGGAAGGGGACCAACCAGCCCCATCTACATCTAAAGAGCTTGTGCATATTCCAACAGCTCCATGTTGTATGTTACATAACAATCTTTCAATCATCAGCTACACGTTTGTATAATTAGAAGTAAAAGTGGGAAAACAGTGTGGACAAGCATTTGGATGAGTTCTCATGGGCATTACTTTATAAAGCTATAAATACAGCACCTGCTATAATACCTGCTACCTGAGGAAGCAGGGTGTATGAGCACAGATCAGAGTGATAAAAATTGCATTGCACTGCTGGACCATGACTGACACACACCCTTCTGTGCCTTTCCTTCCACTTTGCCGCACTCACATTTATGGGAAGAAGCCAAATATCACAAGTAAAGCAGAAAAAAAAGTGTACAGCTCTATGTGTAATGTGAGACAGAAGGCCTGGTCCACAGAGCACCTGGTGTTAATAAATTCCTCCACCTTGTTAGCAGCTTTTAGAGTAACTAATGTATTTTGACAGAAAGTTTTATTCCATACAGAAATGAAGAACCCATCAGATACAACAATTTGGCTTCACTCTCCTGTAGCAAACACATCAAGGTTCTATAGACATTCAGAGCATTAGTATAGTAGTTGGCACAGTTGGTGCAAAAAACTGCTACCCGTCACCATTTTGGCTGTCACCCCCATGTCTGCTTGTGAAGTCAGAGGTGAGAACCATATGGAGGCAATCCAGGCCCAGAATATGTCATATGAATGTCATATATACCACCTTTTCAGTATGCTGGCAAAAAATGATGTCAGAATAAAATGAGCAGGGAAAAGCATGTCCTCAATTAACAGTGATCACAGTAGCATTTGAGACACCTTTTTTTTTTTTTAAATAGTCTGACATGAAGGCGTACACAGAGGTTATTTCACTGTGCACTGTGCACTGCACTGGTCTGGTGGGAGCTAGGTAGCCGCACTGTTCATTTGACATTCTGCTAACACCGTCCCAACCTAACAGTTCTGCTTCTGAAATATTATGCCCACCCTCCGGTCTGCCCCCAGGCCGCCCCTGTTGAATAAGCAGCTCCATTATGAGCTCCAAACTTCCTTTAGCATTGTTAACTCTGTTAGCTCTGTTAGCACTGTTAGCAGTCTCAGCACGGCTAGTGGTGCTAACAGCATTAATAATGCTAAAGGGGTTTTGCAGCTCAAAGTTAAGTGGCACGCTCACTGAGGTGACCTGGGGGGAGGGCAGAGGGTGGCCACCATGTTTCTTCAGCAACACTGTCTCAATGGCAGGACGGCGTTACCAGCAGTAATCACGAATTAGGAGCACGGTTTAAGCAGGATTTATACTCCTGCATCGAACACTGTACCTCCATATGAGTAGAGGAAAAGTCCACTAGCTGCTAGGCTAATTTATACAATGTAAAATGCCATAGGCTTGTGCTAAAAACATTAGCATGTTGTATTTGTGGGGAAAACGTGTCCAGATAAAGACAAGTGCTTTGTCTGTGAATGCTGCGAGTTGTAATGAAGCCAATTTGTGTACTTGTGTTTAAAGTTGTCGCTATTAAGCCATGTTTAATGTGTGTTTTGAATCAACTTAACTTTACAGCGCTTCACAGAAACCCCACAGCCGACTCGTGTTTTGGAGGTGTAACTTTAGAGTGACACAGACACACTACCACACAAGTATAAATGCTCATAACAGCGTAGCCTATGTGCTTACGCTTCAGCATAGGGTTTACATAGAGCTGACGCACAAGTATAAATCCTGCTTAACTAGTTCCCATCCAACCCCGGTGGTTCGCAGTGTAGTTAGCAGCCAAGGCTAGCTAACTAGTGCACACCAGGGGATTTCTTAAAAATGATCCAGTTATTTACTGGTTGATGGGTGTTGGACTAACAAGAAAAATTAACCAAAATGGACATCCTGGTTCTTTCTACAATCTGTATTATGCTTTCATAGATTTCTGAAGTTGTAAAATGTAGGTTATTGAGTGAAAAGGTCTCCCTGTGTAATAAAGAGCCCACAGTACTGATGATTCATTATTACCACTTGCGTGTACATTGAAAAAGTCATTACAATAAGTAGTATTTAAGGGTGATGCCAGGGGAAGGATGTTGTCACCTAAATAAAAAAAGGGTTTATCCTCTGTACACTTTTGGACGTCTCAGGTTCACACCTGAATAGACTTGTTTCAACTTTTGAAGCTGCACTTTGTGTAACACTGACATTTAGTGTGTTATCATGCTAATATGAGCATGTTGTCTTGGACTCTGACAAGACGTTGGTTCTTAGTTTTAGAGAAATCCTGTGTTAGAGAAGTTGATACGTTACAAGTCAGGAGATCATTAAAGTCACCAGGAGTTATCCTCCAGGGACCATGAATGTCTGTACCAAGTATTGTTGCATGGCAAACCATTCAACCCTTATCAAATAATTCAATGATCACCTCCTCAGTGTGAGACTAACAGACCGACAGGCTGGCAGGATTTCCATCCCTTACGCTTCACCACTAGTGAGGCCAAAAAGCTGAGCTACAAAAATCTAATTAAATATATAATAGCCACTGGTGTCTAATATTCAACCAGGGGAAACACTCTAACCCTTGTTAATATGTGCTCCCACAGTCCCAATATTCACTTGTATAATCTGAACTACAAGTTAACTGCTTCCCTCAGGTTTGATTTGACAGTCCATCTCTCAGAATCTGTCTGTAGAGGCCCGTTATATTCTCCAGAGGGCATTTGTTGATCACTGGCACCATTCTGTCATTCAACAATACAAGTGATTTACCTGAAGACAAAGACTTGAAACAATACAGTCAATGCTTATCAATCTTTCCCTCTGTCACTATTCTGGTTCTTTAAAGAAATCCACTGCCACCGGTTAAAATATTACACATATCTAAAGTTTAAAAAAGCACAACAGATTGGGTTCAATAATGCGAATATTTAAATAGAATAGAGGCTTTGTAAAAAAGGAAGAAAGTGGTCTAGTGGTCTTTTCACACCAAGCACAAAACTGCTTATAAACAAAAAACAGGACTAATGGTCAATGTCTCACCAATACCTACGCTAACTGCAATTACAAAAAAAACATATGGGGTATTTTGCAACTGGGCCCATAATGTTTACTGATACTTCAGCTGTCCTAACTTTTCACTGGTTTGAATGACTCTGTATTTTGCAGAAAGGCATCACGGTAGTTTTCCTGAACTTTTCTCAAGAGGGGCGAAAACTGCTTACGCTCTATTGATTTTTTTTTATTCCCCTTCCCCATTCTGCAGACTCTTCACTTTTTTTCTGCCCATCTGTAAGTCCTGCATTTCCTGCCAATAGATAACAGTTATCTGCACAATTATTTGTAGTGAATGGATGATCAATAGAGCTAATATAAAATGGTTAAAGAACAAGCAGCCTGATACCCCAAAACACATTAGCATAAGTGGGTTTGAACGCAGAAGCCACCAGGATGACTATTAAACGAGATGGGTGGTGGGAGACATGGAAATGCATTCTGAGTGTGTGGCTGGTGGCATTACCACCTCCACCGCCACCTGTCAACACACACTGTACGCGCACACACACACACATAAACATACACACAATCACATGACACAAAGAAAGAGAGAAATTGAGAGAGAGAAAAAAATGCATGTAGCCAAAACACACACACACACACACACCCTCACACACACACACACACCAGTCAAGCCACTCTGCCTCACTACCAGTTACTTTACACACAGGGCCAGCAGTGTGTGTCTGGCCCATCTGCTGAGAGAGGACAGAAAAATGAGACGATGCAAAAGAGAGAAGAGAGGAGAGGAGAGGAGAGGAGGATGAGATGAAAGAGTGACAGTAATGTGTTAAGCCGGTGACTGTCACTGTTGAGAGAGGATAAAGCAGTCTAATTGAATGTAGCAGGAAACTGATAAACATGCGACTAAACAGCCTTTTGTGTTTACGTCTCACAGGTACACACTTATGCTCGCAGGACATTATAGTGTAGAAAACCATGCAAGTGAAATATATAAGCACATTCTACATGTGTACACCATTTGGACAGACATCTCCAGAGAGGCATGTGCAACAAACACATCCTCACACAGACAGAAAAACTGATGTGTGCATGTAAAACAACAACAGCACTGGGCAACCTGTCTGCACAACAGAGGCATCAGTTGTCCATGAAACTTAAATTTACGACTGAGAACAGAACTACAAGATGGAGGTATTGCTTACAAGTAAAAAAAACAAGACTTCTGAGTAGACTGGTCAATTTCCAGTTTTGCCGATCCATACTGGTGTACAAACTTAAACCAGTTTGATTACCAGCTGGGCCAGCATTTAGCAACATAACAGCACTAAATCCAACATGTATTGCATTAATATCAAGCAACATGATCAACATGATGTTATGTTTATGAATGGATTAACAGACCCACTTGGTAAATGGACCTGCACTTGTATAGCGCCTTTCTAGTCATCTAGACCACTCAGTAGGAGTCACATTCACCCATTCACACACACTTTCACACAAGGTGCCACTCAGTTTTTAACACACTCGCACACCAATGGATCAGTCCATCCATCCATCCATTTTCGTAACCGCTTATCCACTTGAGGGTCGCGGGAAGGTTGGAGCCTATCGCAGCTGACATTGGGCGAGAGGCGGGGTACACCCTGGACAGGTCACCAGACTATCACAGGGCTGACACATAGAGACAGACAACCATTCACACTCACATTCACACCTACGGACAATTTAGAGTCACCAGAGGAATTATCTACCTCAAACCTTCTTGTTTCACAAAAAAAAACCTAAATAAAATGTCAGCTGGCTGAAGGGAGATCAACAAGGAGCTGAAACTTTCTGGTGTGCTAGATGACGCTCGCTAATAAGCTAGGCTGCTTGATGGTGGCTTTATTGTCATGTCCATTAAATATCACAGTATAAAATCACAATGTGTTTTCTGTTTTAAAAAGTTACATTACAAAGTAGGACAATAGCAAGGAGGCCTCTCACTCTTCTTGTAAGTGGTTATGTCTCCAGTCTGACTTGAAGCAAACAACTGATATTTACATGGCTTGCTGATATGAAGAAGGCCTAATGGAAGTGCTTATTTAATGGATTCAGTGTGGACAGAGAGTGTTACATGATGCCACGCAATAGTCTGACACTTGTTTGCTGTTGAAAAACAGTGTCATTATGTTCCACCCAAGAGCAGCTGCTGAGTCAAGAATGACACCTGGTAAAATTTAGTATGCCGGTGCAGTTCAGTATTTGGCTTGATACAACAGGCTTGAAATTTTTTACACCGGCCCAACCCTTCTTTAGAGCTGAAAAAAATAATTATTATTTTGCTTTGTTGGGGTTTTTCAAGAGACAGTAGTACAAGAAACAGCAAAAAATCTCTAATTGAAGCTTATTTAGTGTAAAGACTTTCTTTTTCTGGGTTTCATTTCAGTGTCAAATGAATATATATGGGATTTGGACTTTCAGCTGGAGAATGCAAGACATATGAGGATATCACCTAAGACTCAGGCAAACTGGTGCAGATATTATTTCCCTGTGGGTTTTTTTTTTTTTTTTACATTTCATAGGGATAAAGCAATGATTAATTGAAAAGAATATATTTGTAGATAAATTGATAATGAAAACAATCATTAGTTGGAGCTGTTGTTTTTACTTAATTCCATAAAATACAGTGAAAGTGCTTTAAAAGTAATGCTCCCTAGAAAATTAAATTATAAGAGAATAAAGGACTGGGAAGGATAGGGCATTTTGCTGTATGGACTGAGCTCTAATTTTTGTCTTTCCAGTGTTTGAGCTTGTTTCCACTTCGGAGCATGTGTGTCGTCCCTCAAAAAAGAAAAGTCAAAATGGAGTACCAGGTACATGGGAAATGTTCGTACTGAGAGTGTGAGAGGGAGTGAGGGTGCGCTGACAGGGTGAAGGGGGAGAAAAGACAGAAATAGAGTTGTTTGTGAGTTTATTTTGAGCTCCATTACCCCTATTACAGATGAGTATCTGCTCTCCACCCTCTTCTAAATGCTGAGGATGCAGGTGGCCCACTGAGGAAAGCACCTATTAATCTCTCCCTGGCCATCTACCTATCTGTCTGCCCATTTATTCATCAGCTCATCTGATGACAATCCACCCTGTCCATTCCACTATTCTTCTGCCTCTCCTCCATCTTTCAGATAATCAGTCCATCAACACATCCATCTGTGCACCCATCCAGCAATTCATCTACCCATCCATTTATCTCCCCATCATTCATCCATTTGTCTATCATCTATCCATCCATCCATCCCAACACACACGCTTGCTTCCATCAGTTTCCAGCGGCTCCATCAAGAGTGCAGCTCAGTTGTTTAAAGTGCCTCATATGAATACAACCGGCCGTATGTTAGACTTCCTCACAGACGAACGGAAAACAGAGGAGCACTTTCGATCAATAGACGCTGCGAGCTGTAATCACCCCTGCGGCTCGATAGTTCTGGGAAAATGCAAAATAAAGTAAACAGGGGAAAACAATTAAAAACACTGATAGAAAACAATGTACAGACAGTGTTCAAAGGGGTTGATTACCAGGGGAGTCTCGTCTTTGAAATCAATTACCAGTTCACAGATATATCCTGTAATTGAAATGGATTAGTGTTCAAGGATTATTCTCCTGTGCCGTGTACAGTAAGGCAGTGTTGTGTAAAACTAGACACAGAATCTTTACAAATGAAGGGAGCAATTTGACATTTTGGGAAAAATGCTTCCATACCCATGGTTAGATGAGAAAATGATGCCACTCTGACGCAATAAGCGACACAGCAACAGGTTAAAAGTAATTTTCAATGGAAGCCAATGACACAAAGCTACAAACTGTCATCCAACACTTATCGCTGTAGACAAGCACGATGCACTACAAACTTTTCTCAGCGCTCCAATAATGCAGTGAAGCATAAAAAAATCATATGTTTTTGTTTCTAGCTGTGGCACTCTGTTATTTAGCTTAGTTAGCTGACTATGCTAGCTTTATGTGAATTAAAGTGCACATAAAGATACAATGGGGTGGTGAAATGTGATGCTAAAATGGGGACTCAGATACTGATCAAAGGCAAAGGTATTTTTTTGACCAAATACAACTTTAAATGACGTTGAGTCACTGATCAGAAAACAGCTAAACAAGGGTTAACAAACTACTAATTGCTGGGGGTGAGGTGAAAAAATCGATACAGCAAAGTATCGCCATGTTTTTGTGTGGCAATATCGTATCATATTGTTTTTTTATTATATATATTACTAATATGACAAATACAATTTAAACTTCAGGTAGCCTACAAGAATAATATAATCACTTGCTTTCTCAGTCCACTAGATACATTTTGCAGCAGAAAAAAAGGCTGAAACGACATGAACAGACTTAAAACTCTATCTTATAAGAAAACAGGTGTTGACAAAGTTTCTTTGGGGACATAATTTACAGTTGAGAAAAAGGTAAGAAATTGCAATCACAATAATATTGCATCGTGACTTAAGTATCATGATAACATCGAATTGTGGATCCTCTGGTGATTCCCACCCCTACTAATTGCCATTCCAGCAAATATGACACTTGTTTACAGCAGTTTTTAGTGATTAAGTTTCCCGTGAGCAAAACTATGCGGTGGATTGTGTTGAACAAGCCTGGTCAACTTTTTCTCAATAGATCAAAAACACTATCTCAAGGTCTTTGAGCACAGTTTATTTGGATCAGACAGTGAAAGATTTTTTCGTCTTTAAAAGGTCCACAAAGGAGGAGCATTCTGTTTTAGTGAATGAACTCTAAATGTAAGAGCTGGGTATTTTTTTTAGATGATGTGTGGGTCTGTTGCACTGCCAGCTGCTGTTAGGCTCAACTGGATCAATGTAATTAGTCTGATGCTTTTTATGTGTACTTCCTGTTATTTAAGTGGTGTATCAAACCGGGTGCCCAACACCATGAAGTAGATCTTGTAGTAACATAGCTCCAGTATCATCTTTCAGAATTTTCCAAAATACATGTTGGATTTAGTGCTGTGATGCCATCACCAAAAGATTTTCTAAAAGTTCAGATTTAATGTGGAAGATTTTGGTGGGTAATATGACGGATTTCAAAGAATGAAAGAGGAATTCAGGCTTGGTTGATCTCACCATCAGACACATTCTCTCTTTTATGGAGGCCACATAACTGAAGCTGTTGACTGCTTGAAGTAAAAGTGCCACTGAACATACCAATACTGACTGGCATACTGTTACTGATTCCAGCCTCTTGTCATAATGTAGGTATAATGATGTTCCTTTCTTTACCCGTTAGTAACAAAGTTGGGACCTTCTTTTGTTTGTTACTTTCTTGTTCTCTTTTTATGCTTTATGTTCAATAAAAAGTTGAAAAAAAAAAAACAGTTTTGGTTTTAAAGAAAACAAAATAAGGGTCCCCAGAAGAAAGGGGTAATGAAAATTGATGCTGAAGATACTTGTTCCGTAAACCAACGCAGTAAGCAGAGGCTTGGTATGACATTACCCTAAGGGGAGTAAGAGCTGAATATCTGTTATTTGCAAGGTTTGCTATTTCAGACAATCAACGAATTATTAAACCGTTATTGATTCGTCCTGTGTTCTCTCAATGGAACATCTGCAATTGTCTGCGAAGGTGAACCTCACTGGTAATATTAGGAAGAGGAGAAACAAATGCGGAGGGAAGAGCTTAGCTGCACATGTCATTCTCTGACACCCCTCCGGGCCAACCATTAGCAAGCAAGAGGCAATCACCATTTCATCAACGTTCACTGCACGGCCTCTCCCCCTCTCTCTTTTATTCATGTCTTCTTCCTTTTTAGTTTTGTTTTTCCTCCTCCATTTCTCATTTTCATTCTAATTTCATCACTTCTCACCCTCTCTGCTCGTCTCTCTTTCCCTTGGTTCACTGTGGTGGTGGTGGACACATCCATTCATTCGCCTCTGTATGCGCTGTCGAATGTTGATTTGAGCGGAGAATGCAACCTCATTGTGTAAGATTTTGTGTCTATGTGTGGCTAACACAGGTGTGTGTGTTTGCTAGTGTGTTGATGTTTGTGTGCAGCCTCCTCAGGGTGACCTGATGCACCCTGATGGCAACGGAGGAGAGCATGGCATCCAGCAGAGCTGCTGTTATGGGATAATGGAGGATGTGCCACTCGTTTCTCTCATTACAGGTCTCTATCGCTGTCTTTCTCTCTCACACACCTCTTACCGGCCTCTTTCCTCTCACACAAACACACACACACTCACACACACACCTGTATCCTTTCCCTTCCCTGCCTCTCTGAGAGGCTTCACTCACCACCTTATCGGCTTAAACCAGCTCTGACAGTGCTGGCCCCGCTCACACACACCTTGTCTCGGGGGCACACCACATTATGAAACAATTACTCCCTTAATTGACAGTTAATTAATCTAAAGTCAATTTGACCTTGCCAGCCTAACCTTGAGATTCGGTAGTCGTGACACTGAGGCGAAGAACTCGGTTGATTGTGGGATGGAGGAAGCAGAAGAAGAAGCAGTGAGGGAAGGAGGGAAATGACGGACTAATGTCGACTTATCTCTACACCGGTGGAGAAATCACTTGCAGTATCTCCTTGTCTGAGTAAAGATAGCGTGGGATATGTATCTGTGTGTGCGTGTGTGTGCAACATTACACCTTATCAGACAATTGCCAGCTTATTCTGCTGAGTTGATCATTTAGGTGTTAATTACGCCTCTCATTTGAAAACTCTGCAAAGCCTCGGTGTTCATTCTCGCAGGCAACCATCTTGGCTACAGTCTGCGTTTTTGTGTGTGTGTGCGTGTGTGTGTGTCTGTGTTTCCAGATGTCTTTGCTGTTGAAGTTGCAATTACCAGAAAACTGTCTTACTTCAGATGCATTTTTTTTTCTCAGTTTGTCTTAACAAGATGGTCTCCTCTGTATCAGATCCTACCCACATCAAACACAGAGGCAGATGATCTTCAGTGACGAATGTTCCCAACTGATCAAGACGACAGTGATACATAATAAGACAATCGCTGCACTACGAACCCAATATGTGTACTATTGTTGAACAAATTTTTGTGTATGTAAACAACAGAATGTACCTTTTCCGATGCTATAACTACCATACCACTTCCTGGGAGCCTTCTAGCCAGGTGGAGACTGTGCCCGCCTCAGGTCTTAAGGTATTTGCAAGCATGATGAACCTCTGGAGCTGTTGGTTTTTCATCACGTCTCAACAAGTATTGCTGATAAAGCTGTTCAAAAACGCGAACAGCAGGGGAACTCCTTGTGTAATATTTTGTCACAGGCATCTTCATCACCACATCTTGTTTAAATTAGCTAAATGCTAACATCAGCATGCTAATTTCATGAAACACCATCCAAATCATTTTTGACATATTTCAGTCTGGATCAAAGCGGTAGATTGACTGACCAACCTCTCTGGAGCCACACCACTAGCATGGCTACCAAAACGCCCAAACCATGTTGTACTGATAACAAAGCTTGATAGTGTCATCCATCCATAATTATAACCCTCCCACAATATTTATATTCTCATGACCAGAGTTGTTCACTTCTATTGTTATTCATTACTTATTGACTAGCAGAGCTGCTTTAGTAGCTGTTCATTATGACCCGTGTCATTACTACTGTATTGCATTGTGGGATATTTATACCGACACAGTGTCCAGTGTTTACATATTGTAATATTTCAGCAGAAATGTTTAATACTAAGGTTTTGGACATACAAAAAAATGTCACAGACTACTATTTTTAGCGTACTAGCATGTTAGTATGGAATTTTGTACACAGCCAATACCTGCTCTGTACACCTGTAATGAATGCAATCAAGGAGCCATGTTTGTGAAGCTAATAATATTCCTTTTGGGGTCCAAACTGTGTCTGTTTGTTCAACTCTATGATTATTTCTAATGCTGTATTTGTTGCTGGTGGTGGTTCATTGGAGTGCATAGTATTGGAAGGTTTCGAAATTTAGAAAGTTCTCTCTACCCTGTTTACATACATGTGAGTCATGAATCAGTGTAACTAGTTTCAGCAATTACTCAGAGACTGGATTTTTTTAGAACTGCAAGACTTTACAAGTGTACAAAATAAACTTGTAACTCTGTGGATATCACTTGCATTTCAATGCATTCTCACTCCCAACTCGTCAAATACTGATGCTTGGTCAGTGGTTCTAAAGGTCAAACTATGACGCTCTAGGTGCCCCTCCAGTGTTGATTTTAGACGGTCATGGATGGCTTGTCAATTTAATGTCCTTTCAAAATAAACTTCTGCTTTCACAGGAAATTTACATGTTTCTGCTTGTTAAATACATGCAGTCTCTTTCCAAATAAACTTAAAATATTTGTAAAAAACTTTTTAGGTTTTTAGGTTTACTCACATAGGTTCTGACAACGAAAGTACATGGGTAGGTTTAGAACAAAAAACATCATGTTTCAGCTTAAATTAACTATGTTTGCAACTAATTTAATGTAACGTCATGTGACATTGGTCAAATACATCAAGTTACATACGTCACTAACGCAGCATGCTACACATACTAGCACACTACATTGTCACTGGAATAACTGCCTTTGGTTTCACAAAGTAAAGAAACAGTGGTCTCCTGGGTGAAAGCCCAAAGTTTGTTAGGCCCATCCACCTCTGCTCCCACCCTACCTATGTGGACTTTCTTGCTCTTTATACTACGGCATTTGATGGATTGTCAAAACATGCCCCAGCCCCATGTGTTTCATACTGCTGCTAAAGGATGCCCCTGTGAGTCTGTATCTGACACAGAGGGCCACTGACGAAGCATTGGTATTTGACAAGTTGAGAGTGAGACCAGGTTGTCAGTTTACTCAGTGTATTTTAACATTGTTCAATGCAAATGGAGGTTTTGTAAAGAAGCATGTCCATATTCCTGATTGCAAGCACTCAAGATGAAATTACATATACCATGAATTAATCCATATCACCCGACCCTGTCATACTGGTTATGGGTGGGAATAAGGGAGCAAATGCTGATGAATCAAATGTAACTACATGTGTAGTTGCGCCAGCCTGTGTGTGTCCTCACCAAACATATTAGCATAATACTGCACTGTATTAAAAATGCACTCAGCATATAATGTCAAGCAATTCCAGAATCACAATGACAAGGGCGATTGTTTACCCCGCTTCAACTTTATATCGTCATAGCTGTCAAATTAAAAGTTCAACTTCTTGCCATGCAACCCAACAGCAGTGGACAGACTCGACACTCATCAAAACGGTATCAGGGCCGACTTTAACGCAAAGACCCCCATTTACGTTTCGACCCTTCTCCTTACAGATGTCTACACATTTTCTGTATCAAAATCTATGGCATGCTGGATAAATTTGTCTCCACTTTGTGTTTCTTTGACAAGACAGAGCTCCAGCTTCATGGCCGACTGAATTTGTGTGATTAAAGACGACAAGCAAAACCATCTGCTTGTCACATCCATCTGTCATCGCCCAGCGTTCGCCATCAGCCGCACATCACTCAAAAACAACAACAGCAAGTCGTGAAGAGAGAGAGAGAGAAAAAGAGGGAAGGGGGGGCATATGCTGAAATGACTCAGAGAAAGAGAGAGAAGGGAGGAAGGTGAGGAGAGAAGGGGGGACTGAAGAGACCGCGAGGTGCAAGGATGAGAGTCCGAGGGTGTGAGCAAAAGTAAATGAGGGAGTGGGGGTGAAGAGACAGAGTGAGGGGTGATGGAGAGAGGGATAAACACAGCAAGAAAAAGAAGGAGACAGATGGAGATTTTCTGCGGCCCATCTCTGAGCCAACCTGTTGATGTTGCCCTGTTGAGCCCACAGATTGTTTTATAGTTGCAGTGTCCCGCCAGCTCCCACCAGCCAACGATCGAATCTCACCAGCACTTTATACCCTCCACTTCCCCGACTTGTCATCTTCTCTTCTTCACAACTGTGTTTTTGTACAAAAAATACCAAAAGCAAGTCGACTGTGCTCACTCCTTCTACAACAATAACAAAAAACACTGACCTGTTTGTAGACCCAAATCAGGTTAAAGAGGGAAAAGTTTGCAAATAATATACAGATACATAAAATTAGAGTCTTTTCTCCCTTTGCATTAAATATTTTAAATAGTTGCTTGCACATTACAATCATTTAGCAGATTATTTTATCCAAAGAAAGTTATATTTTTTCCCACACATACACATTCATCCTGATAAGTTTTGAGGTTCAGTGTCTCGCTGAACAGCTCTGTGTTTAATGACTACCCTGCTGTTTCAGCTGAGCTATCGCCAAATGTTTTATCTAATGCTGCTGTTATTACTAAACTTTTCCATCCAAATTATATATTTATTGTGTTTATAAATTCCTTGTACATTAATCCATTTATCCATTTCCTCGAAGGATGGACCATACTTTTAGTTTGCCATCTTTAAGTTAAGTTATTGAGACGTGTGAACATTTTTCAAACATTCTCTGTGGGTTTTATGGTATGTCGATTGTCGTCAAAATGTGAATGAATATTAACGTGCAGTGTTTAACTTATTTACAACTGCAATATTTAAGGCTTGTTAATGTTTTTTTATTAGTGATTTTATCTTTTAACTCCTATTTGATTACCTAACTTAATTGGTTTCCACCAAGTGGTGCATGCATATTTAAGGCTGAACCACTCAGGTGTTTTTAGTTATTGTGG
Organism: Cephalopholis sonnerati; assembly: GCA_019142605.1. NCBI lineage: Eukaryota > Metazoa > Chordata > Actinopteri > Perciformes > Serranidae > Cephalopholis > Cephalopholis sonnerati. Next base: position 9,012,159 of record JAGQAX010000002.1, on the reverse strand, counting down.
GTGATCAGACCTCTGCTCAGGTTGATGTTGGGCAGACTTGTATGATGTCACAATCTCCACATAATAATAAATGATACAGACGTAACTTGTCCGATCCTGAGTTTAACAGCAGGAAAGTGAAAGAGGTGTCAATCAAGCTCTGTGTGTCAATGCCACGCCCCCAGGACGTGTGTTGAACTTCATTTATCAACATACTGCATACTATTTGTGTACTTAGAAGGATAGTTCGATTTTGTTGAAGTAGGGCTGTAAGGGGCTCTTATTCATAGTCAGTGTATGACATAGAGTAGATGTCAGTCGGCATGCCCCCAGTTTGGAGAAGCAGTGCTGGAGTCCTACATGGGAGCTAAGCAGTTTAAAGCCCAGTTCAGACCAATGATTCATGATGAGACGAAACCCTTTTAGAACATCGCAGAGAAAAGTTGCAGCGGTGTGAACTGACCGTCTGAGCTCAACTCAAGCCGACTGATGGTGTCAACTGCAACTAAGCTGGTCAAATCGGCTGCTGGTTTTAGAACATAACACATGTTGCTTGTTGCTTGTAGTTAAGTCCATTGGTGAAGTCAAAATGACCACGGACAGCATGTTCGCTTGCTGCAACAGGTGCTCCGTCCCTGTCGAGCCCTCTGTTTCCGTCCCCAGGTGTGCCAGTGTCAAACGGTGGGTCGCTGCTTCTCGCTGTATGTGTTTATATTCAGCCACAAAATAAGCCTGAAAACCTGCAAACAGAGCAGAGTTACAGAGAGCTGTTGCCCTGAGATAAAACACCGTCTCATCTAGTTGCATTGGTACACCATAGGTATTGGCAGGTTTTTAGAACGTTGCAGAACGGCACATTGCAAGTGGCTGCATATTTCAGCTCATCTCATTACGAATCTTTGGATTGAACTGGGCTAAAGCGTGCACTATATTGCAAGTATTTTCACAGAGTCGCCATACTGTGGAATTACAGCTTCCAGAGCCGTCACATGATGCCATGCGGCCCAAAATGACCTTTTTTCCCTAAAAACTTTTATTGTGAAGGAGCTGTCTGTAAATCAGGGTATTTTCAGGTACATCATCTTTCCAGTACAAACACTTAAATGGCCTTTATTTAATTTATTACCTTCTAAAATTTGTAAAATTCACTAATAGCTATGTGATCGAGCCTGAGACCGAGCAGTTGGGAGGGGGGATTAAAAGAAACGCTAGTACGCTAATTCTATAAGACCATGGCTGCGGAAGACCACGGTCACTTTATACCCAGAGATTCACCTTTTTGGCTTCGTGCATCACTGAGTTACTTTCATAGGAATGAACAGGGGCACGCCTCCAGTGCTGTGTGTAGGGTCTTTGAAGGATACAATAGCTAGTGATCAATGCCACATACATGACTGAAATTAGTTTTCAGTAGGAAATAGTGGGCTTGGAACAGAGAATCACAGAGAATAAAGAGACAGACTAATACATTCTTGGTTTTAATGGTTTCATGGCTTCTGGGTTGTTTAAAAAAGAAAAACAGACTTATAATAAACTGAAAATCAGTGACACGGTAAAAGAAAAATGTAACCTACAATGATGTCATTCTCTCTACTAAATCTCAAAAAACTAAACCCACAGGACCAGCTGTAACATGACTCTGCATTTTTTAACAAGCTGAGTCAAGGTGGTATGAAATAAGGTTAAACCAAAACTCCAAAGGGGGTGTTTTTTGTGTGCAGGGGTCATCTTGTTGTTTCAGTGTGTCTCTACTTGCTCTCAATGTGTTTCGCCATGATTCCCCTGTTTCATTCATTCTCCTCTTCCTTCTCCTCTTTCTTTTCTCCCCTCTCACCTCAACAATGTCCTCTCATCCTCAGATAAAAACACAGTCAGCAAAGGGGCCTTTGGGAGTTTGTGGGAAAACCAGCCCTCATCTTTCATCTTCCCATCCTGGCCCCGTTCTTCCCTTCTCTCGTCTCTCTCCCCCTCCTCCTCAGGACTTTCTGTCTCCTTTTCTCCTCCTCCTCCTTCTTCTCCACCCCTTCTCTTTCTCTCCCCCAGCCACTTTCTCTCCATCTTTCTCTCCCTCCCTCCCACCAACTATCTCCAGGATTATCGATTTAGCGTAGGCTGTGATTGAGTCTCACTGGGTGTAATGCAGGCCCTAAGGTGTCTTCTGAATGGAGAGCATCATGAGTTATGGACTAACTATAGTCACTCTTCCACAACACCTGAATCACAGGCAGACACGGTGCGCACACACACACACACACACACACACACACGCGCACACACACACACACACACACACACACACACACACGCACACGCACACGCACACACAGAAACTGCTTTCCCCAATGCAAACCAACCCTTGTGTGCAAAAACAAGGACACACACATTGATCATACTTACAATCCCTGACACACACACACACACACACACACACACACACACACACACTGATCTGACATACAATATCAAAATAACTTCATTTTAACTGACTTAAAGTTGCCATTTTATAACCTCCTTTGCTTTTGCTCATTTGCATTCAGATCAAACTGCATCCAGCAGTGACCTCTGACATTTTCTTTCTATTGGACCAAAGGTATATCACACGTCTAACATTACATCCAGGATTCAACACAATGAATGGCCACAGATGTGAGAGGTGTACAACTTTAATATACAAGGGAAATGACTCATAATAACATCAGTGGAAGGAAAAAAAAGCTTTACTCACCATCAAAACAGAAGGAAACAGCAAGTGTTGGTGTTGAGTCATCTTGGGATAATATGCTTTCACTCAGTAGTGCACTTTGTTTCAGGTCCCTCGAAGCTCAGCAGCAGTAACCACACCATTCATGTTTGAGGCACTGGTTCATCCTTATTCAGAAAAAATGATCTACGATGTGAGAAAACAGAGGTCCTAAAAAACTTAATGTGCTGCAGATCCATTTACTCAAGAGCTGAGGTACAATTTAACAGCACTTTTCTTTACATTTGAAACTACTTTATATCCAACTACATATTGTATCGTACTTTTGACTGCACTACAGTGCATACAGTACAATTTTAGAAAATGTTCATCCAAAACATACACGCTCATAAGCTCAAACTGCCCACCTTTACATAAAGTAGCACCATCTAGACCAACATCATTAAACAGCTGTACAGACTTTTTTATTTTGGCTAAGGGGAGGGGCATTCAAATTTAAATGGTTCATTTTCATTTCCGTAATCGCTCCTGTTATTGGTCGCGTGGGGGCTGGAGCCTATTTCAGCTGACACTGGGTGAGACACAGGGCTGACACACAGAGACAGACAACCATTCACGCTCATATTTACACATATTTAGAGTCACTAATTAACCTGACCTCCGTACCTGAAGAAAACCCACGCTGACACAGGGAGAACATGCAAACTCCACACAGAATGGTTTCATTTTGTTTATTTTACCACAGATTTGTAAAGAAACCACGCCCTCTAAACCTGCGGTTGTGTTTCATTTAAAAATCGCCAAAATTACACCATTTATTATAGCCACAAACTGTAAAAACAAACATTATCGCTGAATTTTCAAATTCCCAATGGTCCTTGAACACATCATGTGCAACGAATGCTTCTGTCAGAAAAAAACAACAACAACCAAATTTGAGCTTCAAATGGTGATATTTCATCAAAATCACTTAATTCTATGTCTCATTAAAATTTTGGCCAAAAACAAACCGTTTGCACTGACTAACCAGCATGATTTTGACTTCAATTTTAAACTTTCATACATCAAAGGGTGAGGTTTAAAATTCTAATAACTCATTTATGGTGGAGATAGGGTCATGTCTTTTCCGCCAGTCACTCGGGGAGGCTCAAGAAAAAATATCTGTAGCTTCAGGGAAAATACCAAAAAAAGTCACACCCCAGCAATTGTCCTCCTCTGATAAGTAAAGAACAGTCCCTCACTGATCATGAAAGTAATTGATAATGAAAATAACTGTTAGTTGCAGATCTAATCCTGAACCTACTCCCCACAGACATTTTGTGATAAATATTTCACTGTTTTGAACATACAGACTGATGGAACCGGCGATTGCATTTCTCTGAAATCATATTTTCTGATTTCATGTGACAAATTGTCAGGTTGACTGATAATATTTTGCTGACTATCCTCGGCTACTGACTTTGTTATTACTGAATAACATTTCAACAGACACAGGGCTATCATTTGTATTGTTGTGTTGGTCTATCTACATAACTAAGGATAAAGTAAAGTAAAGTAAAGTAGGATAAGATGGGGAAAGATGCCCCCATTTCCTTAATTTCTTTCCTAATCAATGTATGGTACTAAATCTACTCTCATCACATGTATTGAATGGCTATGCTATAGTGAATTCAAACATTTCATCTGAATTTCTGCATTGTTGAGATCTTTTTTACATCAGGACCATTTTAGGGTAAACTTATCTAATTTTTATTTTTTTGTCACTGAAAAATAGTGATTCATGTTTTTATATTATGTTGTAAGTAAAAACTTTGACATATATGATGATGGGGTGTTTGTGGGGAGTGTCATTGAGTTTATTTTGAAACAAAAAGAAAAAAAGATTTTTCTCCTTTTAAATAAAAATGTAAAGTTAGACTCCTTGGTGCATGACATCACGTTAGAAAGGGGGCGAAAGACCCCAGGAGCATCCTGCCTCAGAATATTATTTAATTTAATTCTAATTTTTAATTTAATTTAATATACTTTATTAATCCTGCCAGGGGAAATTCAATGTTTTCACTCTGTTGTTATTTTACATATACACACAGGTCTGAAATACACACACATGCAAAAACGGGACCAATACATGCATCAAATGGAGAGATGTCAGTGTGAGCAGTCTCCAGCTACCAGTCCACACTCCATATTCTGGGGACTTGAACCGGCAACCCTCCGGTCCCAAGGCAAGTCCCTATGGACTGAGCTACTGCCGCCCAATTTTAGATTTAGATAGATCATCTAGTGTATGTAGTCCTATGCAACTTTATATTGTTCAGATTTACATGTAGCGTGGCATGGTGGCATGGTGGTTAGCACTCACCTGGTTCAATCCCAGGTGCAGGAGCCCTTCTGTGTGGAGTTTGCATGTTCTCCCCACGTCAGCGTGGGTTTTCTCAGGGTACTCCAGCTTCCTCCCACAGTCCAAAGACATGCAGGTTAACTGGTGACTCTAAATTGTCCGTAGGTGTGAATGTGAGTGTGAATGGTTGTCTGTCTCTATGTGTCAGCCCTGTGATAGTCTGGTGACCTGTCCAGGGTGAACCCTGCCTCTCACCCAGTGTCAGCTGGGACAGGCTCCAGTGACCCTCAAGAAAATGGATGGATATTTACGTGTAAAGTACTGTTGTTTCAACAATAGTACTTTGCCAGATATTAGCATTGCTGGCTATTTAGCGTTAGCCAACATTTTTAAGAAGCTTGCTGGAGGAAGACAACTTGTGATAAAAACAATAAGCCTGAAGGAAAGGCTAAAAGGCGTCTAGATAATTTGTTAATGTATGAGGGTTGGGATTTTAGTTTGTTTTATTTAGTTAAATAGCTTATTTTGTAGCTGGTGGGCTTCATGCCCCACTACAAGATTTTTATGATGGGGTCAAACGCTAAATACTTCCACCATATTATTAAAGTCTGCAGTGATGGCTTCCTGACGTTTTGAACAAGCAAGACAGTGGCAGGAAAAACTACTTTCAGCATCTTGTCACATGTGTTAACCGTTACCTTGTATACAGAGGACATTGTTCATGGCTTGTCTTGACAGTCCCAACATCACCGGGTCAATAACAGAGGAGGTCTGTTTGGAGAGACGTTAGCGTGACGTTAGCCGTTGGTGGCTACTGTTAGCTTAGCAGTGACTGGTAGCTGTTAATGAACTCGGCTAATTTTCCTTATTTGTTCCACTCGCCTCGACCCAAACTGTCTCCTAGATGCTGTATTATCTGGCCTCCTTCCTACTGGTGTGGCAGTTGAGTCAAGAGAAAGAAAAAATAACGTCAAATTTTGATGTTAGCTTGGCCTCTAATTAACGCCATATTAACAGACACTTCCGGTCACCTGTGTGAGTGACGTCAATCACCGACGCCCCTGTGTGACCCATCCTCCCTAGTACGGGGGATTGTTTGTTTGTTTGTTTGTTTTGTTTTGAGAGATTGTGCTATGTTGTATCTTTTTTTTGTGTGATGCCTAGTTGCACTTAATTCACTCGACACTGCAGCTTTCATGTTTGTTTGTTTGTTTGGATGATGTAAATTGTTTCCTGTTTTTTTTGCCAGGCTAATTCTATTGTAGCTAAGCATAAATGTAGGCTATCTACATTAAATATTGACCATACACATATGAAACCACAAGCACTTCTGGGAACACTCAGCCTATGAAATTATCAGGAGTGGGAGCACTTAAGTACAAGTTAAAAAAAAAAAAAGTTCATTGTGAGTTCCTCCCTAAAGCACAGATGTTCTTTGCAAATTGGCGAACATGTTTTCTTTGTATAAATGTTCTCTCACATATTGCATTATAACTGAAGTTTTAACAGAAAATTTAATTGCGTTCCCTCCTGAATATGTGCAGCACTTTGTCAGAGACTGGTAGAATGTGTTCATGTTTATCTGTACAGCCTAATATCCTGTGTAATGTCTCAGTGCATGGACCCAAACTCTCTGAGATGACAGTGACTGGAGGAACTTACCTGTGGGGACGACATGACAATAACAGGGTGAATGAAAGGTAGAAGTTCATAGAAATGATATATACAGCAGTGGCAGTAATAGACATAAGCAACAATGAACAAATCAGTTTGCATAGAGAAGACGTGTGCTACAGATGTTTTGATACAGTGCACAAAAAAATGGGCTGAATTGCCATGGATGGTAATGATAGCATGAAGTACTTGGTCTTGTTATGAATTAAATAGGATGCACCGGAATAAACAGAATTGATTTCAGGGGGTCAGTTTGACCTGCCTTCTTCACACAACACACCGAACTACCAGGGACCCCACATATATTATTGATGTTAGTTTGGGAGCCTGTAATAGGTGTGCATAATTGATTAAAAGGCATTTATTTTAGCATATCGTATTTGCTGCTGATGCCTCCAAATGCTTGCTTGCTTTTATCCATGCATTAACCCTCCCCTCCTCCTCAAGCATCCTCCTGCCCCCAAAACAAGACGCTCATTGTAATTCGCAAATCCTATTAGGATTGGCCCCAGAGTCGGCCTCTGCTTAGCAAATAAATAATGGTAATGATGATGATCCCTCATCTTGTCACTGGGGCTCTCCCCCGGGGGCCTCACAGTGCAGGTGGAGGGATCCTCTCCTGGCCTAATTGGTTCCAACCCTGCAGTCTTCTCTCCAGCCTTTTCTCCCTCCCTCCCACACTCTCCCTTTCTCTCCCTCTCTGGGCCTCGGGACTCACTCGGTAAACTTGTCTTTCTCTTTATGTGTGTGTGTCATCATCATCTTAAATTTATTCTTGCACAAGCATGAAATAACAGGTATACGCCAGCGCTTTCCACTCTTCTCTTTCTCCATCCTGGTCTCCCTCTGCACACAGATGGATGGACAAACTGAAAACACACACATCTATGTACTGTACTGTGGTAAGAGGCGGGCAATATCTTACCACCGTCTTCCCCTGCGGTGTCATCTTGGCAGCTGGTGCATATAAACACCTTAAATGATGCCAGACGGGAAACTGTTTCCATCTCTCTATCTGTCTGTCTAGTCCATAACTCTGACCCCTGCCCTGCTCCGAGCCTATCTCCAACCATCACCATATCTCATTACAACTCTACTTAAAAAAAAAAGACACACAAGATTGCAAAGTCATTTTGAATGTATGAGTAATGAAGATTAATAATCATACAAATCAGATTAGATAATTGAATTTGGGCGCCTCAATGAAAAATGGATGGAAATAAAAGGGGTGTTATTCTGCAACAGTTATTAAAAGAATCATGTCAAGGCTTTAATCTAACGCTTGAGAGGTTCTGTCAGGAAATATGGGATTTGATACACATTCACACTATTCCACACACACTCACACACGTCTATGTCACAGACAGAGAGCAAGAGAATAAAAAAAAACTTTCTAAAAATAAATCTGGTCCGTATAATCTTTGTGAGAGGCCTAAAATGTTTTGTTGCTTTGAGGACTGAGAGAAGCCCGTGGAAGAGACTTTCTGAAACATTTCTCTAAAAATCGATACCTTCTCTGCTAGGCAAAGAGGATCTCTAATATAGTTTTATGTTATTATTTTTCCTCACACATTGCTACATTTCTCAGCGGCTGGCAGAGGGGAAGATGGATTTTCTCTTCGACTGGATGCTAAATGTGATTCTGAATGTGGTGGGTCAATGAGATGATGCAGAGCCTGCACTCTTAAAAAAGGGATGTGTCACTTTCTGCACATCCATGAGTGCAGTTTGACACCTTCGCAATGTTGTATTACTTTTCCACACCGTGCAAACATGTGCTGTAAATTACATGTCATACATCCGGGATGGTTTTCAGTATGCGTGGAAAGTAACAAGCCGTGTGCCTCAAACCACACTTATTGGTGTGATACTTAACAACTCACAGATTAAAGAGAAGGGGACCATGGATCTTTTAACTGTAATATGATCACTGAATCTACTACAAACCATTGACAGCCTATTAAATGTCTACATTTAATTATATGGACTGATAATCACTTAAACACTGTGGAAATATGGGATCTATTATGAGCTCTAGAGACCAAATGAATCATTCCAGCAGCTCTGCACACCTGTGATCTGTCGGCCTGGACAGGCTGCACATCAGCCTCACAACTGTTATCCACCATAAACACACTCTGGGCCCCTGTGGTGTGTGAAGTCGGTTCAGTGGGGATTTCAGTGTGTTTTGCCTTATGTCCAGTGCAACAGGGACCTCTGTTGGCTGAAATCATTATTACATGTTAATTGTTTCAGCATGCATGGATTACTGAAGGGGCCTACCAGGCACAGGCTCAGGGGCCCAGAGTGTCAGGGGTCTCCTTGACCTTCACCTGCAAAATGTCACTCACATTAACACATACTAACCAGGAAGACATAAAAAAGACCACACAGAGAAGCAAAGGAACTGCAAGGAGACAAACAATAACTACAAAAAGTGGCAAAACAAACACAAAAAAAGACATAAATTGACCAAATACAAAATTAAAACATTGAGATACAATGACAAAAAGATGCAGAACAACTACAAGGAGATGCAGGAACAACAACAAAAAAGAGGAAAATCACCACAAAGCTTGTGTTTCTTGTTCCTGTGTAGGAGAGATGGTGAGGCCTTCAGCATATCTTTGCCCAGAGGCCAACTGTCTAATAATCCACGTGTCTCAGTACAACACATTGCAATTCAGTGTGTAACTGTATTTGTTATTTAATGCGTTAGTTTTACACATTAAAGGTTCAGTGTGTAGGATTTAGGGGGGTATACTGGCAGAAATAGAGTTTGATATAATTAGTTATAATAAGTTGTAACATGTGGGAGTGGTTCCTTATCTATGGTTGCATCATCATGTTTCTGCAGCAGCCCAGAACAGGCAAACCAAACATTAACTCTAGATAGGGCCATTACTCTATTAGGCTCTGGTTTTTATTTGCTCCTTGAAAACACTTCTCTCCTGTATATTTGTGTATTTTGCCAGATATTTACTACTCTATTGTTCTTAAACTGGACCCAGTGAGTGGTCCTGACCCGGGGAATCCACTGATACAGGTTGAGAATCATTAAAATTGTGGTTCATGTACTTAGTGTTACTGTAATCAAATTTAAAACAGATCAACACTGATTTGTAACGCAAAACTGCTTTGATCAGACTTTAAGGCACTGGGCTTGTTTGCTTTGGAGAGAAAGAGACCTCTGTGGATAATTCGTCTCCTGGTAAAAACCTCCTGAACAATGAACACCGGGAGAAGTTTCAGCTGGTTGCACTCTGCAGTCCTCACCACTAGACCCCCTTAAATCTTTCACACTGCTCCTCCAAAATTGTGGAGTTTTTTGTCTTTACTTTACATTTAGCATGGTTTTATTTTACTTTCTCTATTGCTACTTTTTATTTCACCTTGCTGGGTTTAAAAATACCAGAGCTACACCTGTTGCACTTGTTGTTTTGTGAAACATTGCTGAAAATATGATCACATTTTCTGATGTCCTGAAATGTTACTGATTGTCGCTGAAAGCCTTTTTCAAGCACTTGGTATCTAAAGTTAAAATGTTAAAACTGCCCAAACATCTTTCCAGCAGAGGTCAAATGACATCTCCCTTGTTTTTCTTTGTTACATAATTTACATGCATCTTTGGCGTTGTGAAAACTGAACTTGACAGGTCATATGTGACCCTGGAAATAGCAGTACATAAAACAGTCTCGACTTCAAGCTCAAGCTGTGGCCGTTGCCTTGGAAATGTGCATTCTTAAACTCTCAAACTGTCTCCAAGGTCAAAAATGAAACTGACAGGCTCAACTTTTAAGCCAAAATGGAGCTCAGACGCATGTGATCCCTCAAAAATCTGCAGTGTGTTTCCATGGCGATGGAGCAAATTTGCCTTTGAGGACTAACTGTAATTATTGTTCTATATTATTTAAATAAAGGTTGTAAACGAGACCTTTTTACCTTTTCAGTGTTATCATCATTTGTTTGATGTTAACTTGAGCATATGTATAAAACTCAAAGTTTACCTGCAGTTTGACTCTAAGTTTGGCTCATGTGTTGTCGCCAGTAAAAATGAAATCCTCTTGAATTGAAGAGATTCATTGCCACAGCATCATGCCCTCCATGCCCTCGCCCTCTCACCAGTGCACTCTCATATATATATATATATATATTTATATACAGACACACACACACATATGAAATCATCCGCCCACTCAAATCCACAAACATTTTGGCACCCCTCCTCCATCCTGCCTGTCTGGAGTGGCAGGGTCAGGGGGTCGGGGATGACAACATGGCAGCTGTGATATCTTCCAACGCGGCACCTCGGTCCACAGCGGCATGAAGCAGAGGCTGTTTCCCAGGAGGAAGTGACCCGTGTCTGAAGGGGTGCTCTGTTGTCCAATCAGAGGACTGTTGAAGCCTGGCAGCGCTACCTGCTTGGGCCGCGCTGCTCCCTTTTCTTCTGACAGAAAACAGAGGAGGAAGGAGGCATGACCAGGCAACTCATCATCTGCATCCAAACATGCTCGCTGAGAGTGAGGGGGAAACCAGGGAGAGGAAGACTCAGAGATCTAACCTGGAATAGTGAAAGAGCAAACGTATAGGAATCAAAGGATTTATTGTACTGACAACAATCAGAAGGCAAGATGAAAAAAGATATGTATGGAAAAAAGATGTCTGTCTGTCTGTCTAGGTGTCATGTTATTCACCAGTGGAATGTCTCTTCGGACCTACAGATGCCATTCCCTGCATACCTGATCTCTGAGCTGTCCCTTTACATAGCAAACCATCCCCACAGTGTTTCCTATGGATAATTACACTGCACTCAGGGTAGCTACAGAAAATAGCTCCGCATCCTTTTGAAGTTCTGGAAATGCCTCTGTCTCATTTGAATCTATCATTTTGTTCCCTGACATGTGAGGAAATGAAAGCATTCTTCTTTTCACTTCAAATGACTCCTATAACTAACTGCTAACAAATTCAGCACAGATTCACCTCATTTTTTTCAGTTTCTTTGACACTTCCTTAACACACACACACACACACATGCACACACACATTACATATCTACACAATGAAACACCCAAATAATGTTCATCTGACAAAGTTTTGCTTCCCCCTGCTCTCATTAGGATAACTGATGAAGAGGCACGCATGTCAGCTGACAGTGTATGGAGGCGATGTGTAATTCAGACTGCTACATTTGTGACTTATGGTCTGGTCCTGCTTTAAACTGGTCCACTTCATATTTATCCAACAGAATCTTTATTAATCCCTTTTACACTGCCTGTTTTAAGCAGGAACATTGTACCAGTATGCTGCCTGGATACAAGGTACGATCACAGAAAAGGGGGAAGCGTGGTCTCACCTTAAATCCGCCACAGGAGGTAGTAACAGCACTGAACTAGTGTCTGTATAAACAGGACAGCCTGCAAGACAAAATGATGGGCAGCACAGGTGTGACGTTTTTACATGTTATGCATGCAAAAGTAGCTGTTAGCAGTTAGCGGCTTACTCAAGGAATAAGAGCAGTGAGCATAAATGTCCGCAAATCAAGAAATCAATGAGGTCTGGGAGCTTCTAACCCTCCATGCAGAGGACAGGTTTTAGTATCGCAGATGTTCTGGTATCCATTTGTAGTCTGAGTAGTAATGACCAATCATGTTTGAGCAGCAGGTAAACAGTCTGTGTGGAGAGGTGGAACGCACTGGCTGAAATGCGAACACAGAGCACATCGGCTATTGTCTGACAATGAGTTAGCTTTATATTATCTTCTTTTAAAATGTATTTGCACTCATACGCAGATCTCTATTAAGAGGTTAGCTAAAATGATGGGCACACAGAAGAGGGAGTCTTGGCTTGGATATCTACGGCTACACCAGATCAGCCCGAAATATGAGCCCTCGCTCCAAGAGGCTGTATCCTCGTCAGACAGATAACCAGTGGGTTCTAAGATATAGAAATAAAATTAGTGAGAGTGACCTGTGTACTTTACAGTGTTGTTGACACTGGCTAAACACTTGCATTAAGTTTTTGTAAACAAAACCTTTACATTTTTGGTTTGTTATTCATTGACCTATTTAACACATGGCTCTGCACACTGAGTAAAATCACAAATTCTAATAATAATAATGGACGTAGCTAACGTGATGTCCCCCTTTGGTTTGTGTACTCCCGTTCTGCAGCCTCAAGTCTGGCATTTTGGCCATCGCCATCTTGGATTTTGGAGGCAGAAGGGGCCATATTTGGGCAGATTTGAATGTGTGAGATATCTTAAAATTCCCCCCATTTATATTAGTCATGGATGGTGAAATTAACAACAGAGACCAAAGCTGTTTTTGTACCAGACTGTAAACATGTTTATTTCTGCTGTAAAGTTGGGCAATTCAACATGAGTGCCTGTGAGGATTGACTCGCCTTTGGAGCCAGCCTCTTGTGGCCATTAGAGGAACTGCAGTTTTTGGCACTTTTGCAATGACTTCATTTTTCAGCCCAAAGGTTCGTGCTTGGTAAATTCACCCCAATTTATTCAGCCCATAGGCTTTGTAAGGTCATGTGTGAATTTTACAGATGAACAAAAAAACGTGTGTTGAAATCAAAATTCAAGTCGAAAATGTTTTTGTTGCTTTGGACCAATAACAAACGTGTCAGCCACACAGCAGGTGGTCGCAGGTTTGACGCAGTGTCAGCCTGGTCCGCCTCAGATCTCCTGCAGCAGGTTGGCAGGAAAGAAGCCAAGCTTCCGTCCTGTGCTGACCTTCAGGTAGCCGTTTACCTCCTCACCCTTCTTTACTACAATCTGAGGACACAGAAAACAAGCACACTTAGACTGGGACATTTCTTAAATGTCTTTTGCAGGTGTAAACTTGCTTTTTTTCCCTCGATGCTGTTTTGTTTTTATGTAATATGGTGGTTTATCAAATACAAATCTATTGAGAGCACACAACCATGAGCAGACAGTAATCTGCAATTCAACATGTGAGCGTGCACAGTGACAGAACAAGTCTCAACATAAACATGTCTGGAGCCTGTGAGAAGCATTGTGTCACTATTTGTGTGCAACAAGTGGAGCCATTTCTACAATCTCACACAGACAGGTCGTACGAGGATTTGACCCTGACAGCTTGATTTACATGTGTCAAGATGAAGTTTGTGCTTAAACTTTCTTTTCACATTCTCAGTCACTCAGAATCTGCCAAAAATAAATAAATAAATAAACAAACACAGGTGAGATCAGGATTTAAAGAGTATGCACAAAATCTGCATTTAGCACTTTAACATCTTGAACAAATCTTGATTTGCAGATTTGTTCGAGAGGCAGTGGAAAATCTGAACTTTGGCACCATGTGGTGGTAACATAATGACAACACTGCGGCACATAGCAGCTGAATAGTTGTCATATCTTCTTGAGAAGAACAAGAATGTAAAGCTAATGTCCAGGTTAATTTACAGCGAGGGTTAAATTTAAACACCTGTGAGGTTCAACGACAAGGTTACATGTTAGTGACAGAACATAAATCAGTGACACTGCAACATCTGTCTCTTCATGTCAACATGACGCATGCTTGTGTGTGTATATGTGTGAGTGTGTGTGTGTCTATTCATCTCTTTTACAGCCGTCATGTCAACACACATGATGGCTGTATTTACATGAATAACTGGGCCATGTTTTGTTCACTGAGGTGGAAAGCAGCATGTGTTTTCTTTTAATTCACACCAGGTGTAAAAACCTGCATAATTACTATGTTTGTTGTTTTCGCCCTCCTCCTCTGGAGCAGTGTTTAATTATTAAGGTGTATAAAACTTAAACAGTCTCCAGTGTGTGTAGGACAGCGGATTAAAGTTTGGCTTTAATTAAGAAAACAATCTAAAGAGAACTGATCTGAGAATTGATCATGCACTGCTTCAGGCTGCATGTTGGTGTGGATGTTACTTCTTTGTGTTTGTGTGTAAAGTATACAGTGTGTGTGTGTGTGTGTGTGTGTGTGTGTGTGTGTGTGTGTGTGTGTGTGTGTGTGTCTGTGTGTGTGTGTGAGTGTGTGTCATCAAAGTCATGGTATACCATAGGCAACTGGACTTGCTTGAGTTTCTTGAAGACGTTTCACCTCTCATCCAAGAGGCTTCTTCAGTTCTAATGGACTGGTGCAAAGTTGCAGGCTTTAAACTCTGTGTGGGTGTGACGCCTTACAGAGTCATTAAGGTCACATGTGAGTCATTGACCCACCCAGCCATCTTGTGTGTCGTTAGGGTTAGATGAGTCTAAGTGAGAATGGGTGTTAAGTCATCTGAGACTGCACTGTAGGGTGGAATTTATACTCCTGCGTTGAATCAGTGCGATAGCTATGGCGTTGGCTCTGCATCGATATGGAGCTTATGCCGTAAACTATGCTGTAGCCTGACATGCACCTCCCCAGAATTGTAACTACATCTTGTGGCGACGCAGACCTCCTGTCTATTTCTTTCCCTCAGTGTAAACGAAGCTTTTATTTATTTATTTTTTCAGGGATAAGAAACTATAAATTGTGAAGACAATAAAGCCTCCACAAAAATAGCATTTTAAGTCTTGTGTGTGATTTATCCTGGCTTCATATGAGCAGAGGAAATCTTTGCTCGTTGCTAGGCTAATTTATACAATGTAAAATGCCATAGGCTTGTGCTAATAACGTTAGCATGTTATATTTGTTTGTATAAGACAGTTGTTTTGTCAGTGAACCTTGTGAGTTGTAATGGAATCAAATTATGTAACGTTACCTTTGTTAAATGCTGCCGTTGTCCCTGGATTTATATAAGAAGACGAAAAGTCCACTAGCCTCTAGGCTAATTTATACAATGTAAAATACCATAGGCTTGTGCTAAAAACATTAGCATGTTGTATTTGTGGGGAAAATGTGTCCAGATAAAGACAAGTGTTTGTCTGTGAATGCTGCGAATTATAGTGAAGCTGATTTGTGTACTTGTGTTTGAAACTGTCTCTATTAAGCCATGTTTAATGTGTGTTTAATGTGTGTTTTGAATCAACTAACTTTACAGCACTTCACAAAAACCTCGCCACCATCGAGTGGTTTGGAGGTGTAACTGTAGAGTGACACAGACACACCACCCCACAAGTAAAAATTCTGACAACAGCATAGGCTACAGCGTAGGGTCTGCCGCACAACTATAAACCCTGCTTTACTCAGCTTATGTCTGGGTGTTTTGTCCTTATGGTATGACCTTAACGACTCTGTAAGGGGTCACACCCACACCAAGTTTAAAGCCTGCCACTCTGCACCGCTCTGTTAGGACTGAAGAAGCCCCTTGGATGAGAGGCAAAACATCCTCAGGACACTCAAACAAGTCCTGTTGCCTACGATATAGCACTTATAAGTGTGTGTGTGTGTTTCTGTACCTGTGAGGATCAACTGTCCTCAGAGCCGTTTCAAGTTCTCAGCTCTTTTAGTGTGTTCAGTATGGAGATAAGGGGATAAGGTTTATTTTGCATCTGCATTGGTGTGTGTGTGTGTGTGTGTGTGTGTGTGTGTGTGTGTGTTAACCTGGTCTTTCTTCAGAGTGATTTGGCCCATCTCTCTGTTGCCAACGAAGGAGCGTGTCACCTTGTAGACCCTCTCTCCTGCCCGCACTCGGATAATGTAGTTGGCAGGTATGAAGCCCGTCCTCTCTCCGATCTTCCCCTGGTGGAGGGAAAGCTTTAACAGTGAGGTGCCGCAGCTCCTGTTTCTAATATAGACTCGTTAGATGACTCCATTCAAGCATGACCATGATCGCCCAGTGTGGCTTTGAAACCTGAGTGACTGGAAAGCACACACTAGTGTCAGCACAGCAAGTACAACGTCAATCCAGTCAGGGTTTGAGTTATCTGAGAACTGCCACTCATCTACTGTATTGTTCAGTCTTCTTTAAATGATGCTCATTCCAAAAGGCAGCGTGTACATAAAGACGGCCAATTCACCTTTGAGCATAAAACTGGGCTGAACTGCACATGAACACACCATAATTCTTCTGGATCCAAAAACACAATCCTACATTATGACCAAAATCTATTTAATTGATCCTCAAGCCGTCCAGATTTCTGTCTGCAAAAAATTCATAACTTTTGGAGAGCAGACAGAACTGAAAACATCATCCTACATCTCTGTGAGTAAAATGAGAAAACAAATCTAGGACTCACCCTCCACCACTCCTCATTGGAGTCATCTATCACTGTGATGCGGTCGCCAGCACTGGGGAACAAACAGGATATTAAATATTTAAATATCAAATCACAACACAAAAAAGTTTTTGGTGTGAGTGAGACAGTCAGGAGGAAAGAGAGCAGGAGAAACTTAAAGAGAGATTTAGAGACACACTGAGGGAGATTAGGTGAGGTGGTGACGGGCTTACTGAACGTCCAGATCATCCTTCTCTATGGCTTTGAAGCGGTACAGAGCCAGGTAGTAGTGAGACTGACTGAACACGCCGATCTTCCCCGGCTGAGGCTTTTTACTCTGATGAACACAAACAAAGAAATGCACAACGCAGATGTAACATTCATTAACAATTTATCTTCATCATAATTTCAATGACATCATCATCACGTCCTCTGACCTTGTCATCAGCCGGAGCCTTGTCTCCTTTTTTGTCTCCTTCTGTGTTCACTGGTAGAAAACAACATTAAGCAGGTTAACAATCCAACTCTTTCCAAAGCTGACAGCTGTTCAGAGACACACTCACCTCCTTCACTTCCTTCTTCCTCCTGTTTAGGCTGGGACTCATCTTCCTCCATCATCATCATCATCTGAACAATTTAAGATAAACAATACATAAAAAATATTCAGGATTCACTGTAATATAGTCTATAACAGAGCTGCACTTTAAGAAATTAAGCAGTAGCTCAGTCCAAAGGGATTTGGCTTGGGAACCGGAGGGTCGCTAGTTCAAGGCCCTGCCCGGACCAAAATATGGTGCGTGGACGTGTAGCTGGAGAGGTGCCAGTTCGACTCCTGGGCACTGTTGAGATGCCCTTAGGTAAGATACCAAACTCCCCAACCCCACCTGTCCACTCTGACATCTCTGAACATCTCAAAACATTAATTAAGTATATAAAATTTTAAATTAATTAAACAAACAAAAAAATAAATTTGAAGAAGACAAAAAAGTTAGTAAAATTAATGCACTGTATCACTAAATAAAGTAAGATTCTGCTGACCAACCTGGCGACCTTAAAGGATAAGTCCGGTATTTTGCACTTTGAGCCCCATTCCTGGGTTGTTTATGATGAAGCTTGCTACGATTTTTATGTGGGAACATCAAGGAACACCACTGACCACTGGGTGAGTTTCATGGCTTTGAAAACCAACGTTTAAGGTGGTTTTAGGACAGATTTACACATGGCCATAGACAGCATTGTTAAGCCAGGCAGGGGAAAGACAAATTCTCTCAAATTCTCAGAGAAGGAGCAATCGTCAAGATTTTGGTCTTAACCACTCTATTTCATCATAAACAACCAGGAATGGGGCTCAAAGTGCAAAATACTGGACTTCTCCTTTAAGTCAGGGCTATAGTGTTAGAACAGAATAGAGTTTATCTTTATGTCCACCATGGGTGGAAATTTGACTTCAGCTCAACAAAACACAAAAGACAACATTGTAAAAAGCAGACATATCGTCAGTAAAATAAACATACAAAGTCATTACAAAGCACTTCAACACATTAAATCAGCTCATTGTCTGTCTGCGGTTTAAAACTCATCAGTCATGTTGCTGAGTTAAGAATACCGATGGCACTCGGGATGAAGGACTTCCTTAATACATCTCAGGTCACCAGAGGGACTCTATAGCGCCTCCCAGAGCTCAGACTGGCTGAAGAGAGGGTGGGAGGTATCTGCCAAGACACTCCTTGCTTTCTTCCTTGTCCTTTCTGTAAAGGACAAGGGCTTTGTGGCTTGCCAACTATTTTACTTGCCATTATCACAATTCGAGAGAGTTTATTCTTAGATGTACCGTTAAGGTGACCATACCAGACAGGGATGTGAAACATTAAAACACTGTCAACCATAGTTTGGTTCTCTAATTTTAAAATCTGCTAACTCACACCAAGGCCACTGAGTTTCTGAAGAAGATGAAGCCACTGTGAGCATTTCTTGAAAATATACTCACTATTTCCAGAGAAGCTCCAGCACCACACAAAGGCATTTAAAACGCATTTATCCGTAGTTGAAGTAGTTGACAGTGCTTCAACAAACATTAAATTACTGCACCATGAGGACAGACAGATGTGTGTTGTATGAAGTGTTATTAGTGCCTTCACACTCACATTCTTCTTGTCCTCTGACCCTTTCTTGCGCTCCTTGTTGGCCATGATCACACCAATCCGCAGAGTCTCAAACACGGGGTCGGTGCGGTTTGACTGTGCTGCCAATCAAATGTCATCAGTCAATAAACACACAGAGAAAACATGAACGTAGGTGAGTGGGCACTTTGATTAACTTTACTATAACTATTCCTACAGTCTTGGATGGTTACGTTTGATTTTGTGAACCACAACCATTTTATTCTTTTGTGATGGTGTCTGGTTATAATTCAGATATCTGATGTAATGGTCATGAAAAGGACACTTGGACTTCTGTGAGCACCTTTCTGGTTTACTGTGCATCTGTCACTGTAACTGCACAATAAAGTCTCTTTTAGTTAAGAGCTTTTACTGCATTTGAACAAGGAAACAAAAACTGCGAACTGAAAGCCAACCTCTGGCTGGGGAAGAATTACACATATTGATGCATTTACCAAATGAAATTCCCCAAATGCCTGAATGAAAGTCAAGGGTTAAGTTGAAATATCTCTGTAGAAATGTCAATGTGTTCTCACTCCCAACCCATCAAAAATGGCCGCTTGGTTAACAGCCCTTCACTAACATCAAGTGTGGATGTGTCAGTTTCCTCTTGTTACATGCACACAGTGTCTTTTCAAAACAAACTTTCGGGGCACCCACTGGTGTAGTGGGTAAAGGGATGCCTATCCCTTATACGAAGGTATTATCCCTGCTTCAGCAGGCTGGACTCCAGCCTTCACTGCATGTAATCCCCCCTCACACTTATTTTAGTTTAACACGGGACACAAACAGTGTTCTCCTGGCTGAAAGTCCTGTGTTTGATTCATCAGTCCACCCAGATCTCCTCTATATGTGAACTTCCTTGCTTTTCATACTACGTCAGTTGCTCTGGGAATCTAGTTTTGTCAAGGATGGGTTTACAATGGAGTGATGGGGACCTGGACAAAGAAATGTATATGAGTGGGACTCACAAAAGGGCAGCAGCTGTGAGACTGTGGCGTTCTGCTGGCTGCTGTAAAGAGGAGAACTGTAGGCTCTCCTGAATCCTGGAGGCTGAGGAGAGGAGAGGAGAGGAGAGGAGAGAGGTACAATAAATATCTGAGACAAACTTCTCTGCGGTATATGTTTGAACTAAAGGCAGTAATCTGTAACATGAAACTCACAATCTTGCCAAAACACTTTTGGAACTCTACGTAGGACTGACACTGGTGGTGGATGCTGGTTTTGCAGTTCTTACATCGCAGTGCAAACTTGTTGTTTACTGAAGAGGAAACCAAAATACAGGTGCAGCTCAAAAAAACTGAAACTTGTTTTGTTTTCATTTTGATGATTAGCTCATGAAAATCAAAAATCCAGCATCTCAAAATATTAGAATATTACATAAGACCAATATCATCATTTATGCACTCCGACATGGAGGCCATCAGCCTGTAGCTCTGCTGAGGTGTTATGGTAGCCCGGGTTGCTTTGATAGCCTTCAGCTCATGTGTATTGTTGGGGCTGGTGTTTCTAATTTTCCTCTTGACAATACCCCAAAGATTCTCTGTGGGGTTCAGGTCAGGCAAATCGGCTGGTCAATCAAGCACAGTAACGCCATGGTCAGCAAACCAGTTATGAGTAGTTGTGGCACTGTGGGCAGATGCCAAGTCCTGCTGGAGAAGGAAGCCAGTGCTCTAAAATCTCCTGTTAGACGGCCACGTTGACTTTGGACTTGATAAAACACAGTGGACCAACACCAGCAGGTGACATGGCACTTCAAATCATCACTGGACTTCAAGCAGCTTGGATTCTGTACGTCTCCACTCTTCCTCCAGACTCTGAGACTTTGATTTCCAACTGAAATGCACAATGTACTGTCATCTGAAAAAAGGACTTTGAACCACGGAGACCACCGCGAACAGCCAGCGCTTTCAGCAACGACCTTCTGTGGGTCAAAGATTAAAGGCTCAGGAAACCTTTGCAGGTGTTTTGAGTTAATTAGCTGGTTAGAGCTCATCTTTTCTTTCTAATTCTAATTTTTTGAGATGCTGTAAAACAAAATCACACACAGAAAACTCATTTTTTAAAAGCTCATGATGCACTAGACTTATTTTGTCATGGAGGAAAAAAAAAAGACGTACACACTATCATGCGAGCGCAGACGTCACAAAACTTTGGTTTCTTGCAGTAGTGGTCCTTGAACTTGTGGGGTCTGTCGTTGACTGGTTTGATCGGCTCTGGAGGAGGTGGCTCCTCTTTGTCTTCCTCCTCTACCTCCTCATCATAGATGAAATACACCTGGAGACAGGTGAAGATGGAGGTTTGAAATCACAACAGAGCAGAGTAAAATGCTGCTTGAAGACAAAACATGAAACACAGCTCAAGCTCTAACAGCAGATAACGGCCAACAATTCTGTATATCATTAAACCGTTTGACAATTTTATCTGCCAATATCTTTTCATTTTAGCAAAACAAACTGAATAAATCCTCCTTAATGACTCATTGGGATTTCATTGAATTGTTCTCCTCTGTTTGTTTGCCTCCTTATTTAACCCAAACAGTCCCAGGATTCTGCTCCACCCACCCACAGCCTGACAGATTTATATGAGAATGCTGCTATTAATACTGAACCACATGCGGTCTGAGTCATATGGAGTCCGTCTGCTGTGTCTGTTCACACAAACTGTATCATATCAGCCAGAGACAGATCCATGAATAATGACTTCTAACACACACATGTGTCAGGACTACTGTACGTCTTTTTTCAGTTCATATTTCACTCAAGTTCGTAAAGTGAGTTTAGAAACTAAGTCTGCATGATAGTGGGAGGTTTTTGCACTCTGTTGTAGGCACACACACACACACACACACACACACACACAATCCACAGGTGGGATCGACTGAAAGGGCTTAGATCTCAAAATAGCGCTCAACGGAGACCGACAGAATTCCCAACTGAATGCAACAAAGCTTGACATTGCTCCTCCTAAATATACTACAGTCTAGTCAAACAGAGGATGCACACAAAGATTTGCACACACACACACACACACACACACTCAGAGGGACGCCTGACAGACTGAACTGGCTCCGACTCTCCATCACTGGCAGGATTAGAGGCGTCCTGCGGCTGCCAGGCTGTGGATTTACACTACAATAACTGATAATACCAGGGACAGTTCACACATTACAGCACCATCACTCTGCAACTCTATTTAGCTGTCAGGATTCCTAAACAAACCCGCCACAACGTCTCGGTACATTCGGCAGCTTAGAGTCAACTTGTTCAAACTCACTCTGGCAATCTGTCATAAATCAGGCGAGCAGAAAAACAGAAGTGCTAACTTAACTTCCTGTTAGCTCAGAGTGTTAACAAGATGTTAAAGGGTCAGTTCACCCATAATCCTCCAGTGGCATCTTACTGTTCAGATGGTGGTGGGTCTGGTGTCCCTCACACATCTATTAACTGGTTAAGAAGTGAGATTTTGGGCTGAAATATAACATTTAAAGGGACAGTTCACCCCAAAATGACAAAAACACATATTTTTCCTCTTACCTGTAGTGCTGTTTATCAGTCTAGATAGTTTTGGTGTGAGTTACCTAGTGTCGCAGATATCGGCGGTAGAGATGTCTGCCTTCTCTTGTATATTATGGAACAAGATGGCACTTGAAAAAATAAACATCAATGTCTCTTTCCAGAAATCATGACCTGGTTACTCAAGATAATCCACAGACCTTGTTGTGAGCAGTTTCAGGTAGGAACTATTTTCTCTCTACTACACCCACCAACCGTGTCACTGCACAGGAGGAAGCGTGCAACTACAGCTAGCTCACCTAGCACCACTGAGCTAGCTAACGTCACAGCTCAACCAAGAAGGACACCTTTAATGTTTATACTTCACACTGTCACGAGCCTCTTGTCCATGAGTAGATGCACACTTTTTTCTACGCAATATGATCGGTAGGTGTAGTTTGATAGAAAAAAAACTTTCTACATGAAACTGCTCACAACAAGGTCTGTGGATTATCTTGAGTAACCGAGTGATGGTTTTTTGATTTCTTTGGCGCTTTGAGCATCACAAGCTGAGTGCCATCTAGTTCCATTATATTGGAGAGAAGGCAGACATCTCTACGGCTGATATCTCCAACATTCGGCAACTCACACCAAAACAATCTAGACTGATAAACAGCACTACAGGTAAGAGGAAAAATATGTGCTTTTGATTCAGGGGTGAACTGTCCCTTTAAGAGGGCTCCACAGGTATCTTAAGTGTTATGACTGATGATAAGTTAACTCTGTTTTGTGTTTTTCTTGCTGCTGTTTACATTCCTCCTGATGCAAATTCAAGTTTTGTTTTTCTTGTGCATTACAGCACTACACCTGCTTCCTGTTGTGCAACAACGTACAGTGACCATTAATTAATCTTCAGGGCCATATGTTAAGTTCAGAGGAGGATAGTTTTGGGGCTGCCGCCTGAATTTGATTCAAACATTTGTTGGGACATTACTCCATCTTTTCTTAATCAGGGGTGCAAACAAGAAAAAAGCTAGTACTGGTTGTGTTTGCAATCCCTTTCTATGCATCCCCACCTGCTCTTGTCAATGTGTTAAAGTCTATTTGTTATATGAGTTCTCCAATGTGTTGTGTCTGCAAGCAGCAGAATTTTAATTTTAAACATATCCCATTTTTTGCTACCAAATGTTATGGATTTCAAAATATATAACAACATGTATTTTTTGCAGAAAAACAGAATTAATTAAACTGTGAGGATTTAAAAGAAACAAAGAAATAAAGAATAAACACTGGGGCATTAAAAACTCGATATATATCTAATTGATTATAAATTTAAGAGACAAATATCTCAAAACCTGAGCAAATAAAACAAGTTTTCATTGTATTTCACCCGTAAATCCTATAAAACATAAGCTCCAGTGTTGATCACAGTCATTCCTAATGTAATACACTTTGTTCAGAGTTTTTTGGCGTTGATAAATAATAATACGGCATGTTATGTATGTTGGACGTCTCACCGTGTTGTCCTCCTCTTTCACCACGTTATCAGGGAGAGGGGGGTTGTCATGAATATCCACAGAGTCCTTGTCATCCATCCTGTCATCGTCGGGTAGCAAATGTCGCACAGAAAGCAAATGTTGAAATACAGAACACAAATATGTGGCTAAGATTTCTTATGGTGGGCGTACTGGAACATCACATTCTAGGTTTTTAAGTATTAAATAAGTGACTGTCTGGTATGTGACATTAAAGGACGAGATTTCTTACAGGCAGCAATTTGATCATTTACAACTTTGCCTTTTCCTCCCTTTGTTTTTTAAGATCTTTAAGATCACACACAGGTAACCTGGCCTTTAAAGTGCTAATAACTTTATGATGATTTGTATTTCATGATTCAGCTACCCACATTATGCAGCTTGGTCCTCTTCTGGTCCCGTCTGCAGACTGAGTTTACAGGTCATAATGAGCCATGGTGTCGTTGGGTCAGTCGAGGTCCAGTTCCTCCAGATATTCAGAGTGTGATCCAGCAGATGGCTCTGTAGACAGGAAACACTTCAGCATCACTTCTGTGGCTGTGACAGGATTCACCAAAAGTGCCCTCTGAAAATCTCTGAAGGTGTCTCATAATGAAGCAGCTCTTCTCTGCTTCTCTTACAGTCAATGATCAGTCAGAAACAACAGATTAAAAGATAAGATTTCTCATGCTGTATAAATATGAATTCACAGGTCTTCTCACCACGTTTGGCATTACTTTAACTATCAGTGAACAAAGTGCAGCTGTTGTCGAGATGCAGTGAACGCTGAGGTCCGTCCTCGAGAGGCAACTTGATCTTTGCAAAGTTAAAACAGGACGCACTTGTGACCGGGTACATGATATATGGAAAACACATCCACACACAGTTATGATGGTCTCCCCTTCTCAGATCGGTCTACATGTCAGAATACATGAACAGAAAACATTCAGAGATCTAACAAGTGTCTTGGGAGTTTGACTGAGAAGTTAAAATGATTAAGGGAGAGAAGATCACTCATGCAACGTACCGTGAAACTTGAATCCACTTCTTCTCAGAGTGAGGTGGTTCTCACGCCCTCAGTGCCGTCAGGCAAACTTGTTGGGACTCTTTCTGTCTTTTTCTACCAGTCCTGGTGTTCAGAGCTTTACATGCTGAACTTTCCAAATGAGGCTCCAACAGGTGGGAGATTTTGGATGAGTAATGCCAGCAGGCCCAACCCGGCCCAGCCCTGAGTCTGCATGTGTGTGTGTGTATCTGTGTGTGTGTGCGTCCATGTGACTGTTTGGGACAGCTGAGCACTTTAAAAGTTCAGAGGCTCCCTCAGTTGAGTGGTAAAAAAAATGCTCTGCCTCCTCACTCAGCAACGTGAAGCGTCATGTCGAATATTCTCACACAAACAGTTTGACTTGTTTTAAGATTTTACTGAATTAATCACGACAAATCATCAGGATGCAGCAGTGGAATTAAAATCTCACTTGTCACAAGAAGATGAAACTTATATCAAAATGTTCATTTTCACTCAGAACATCTCACACCAGGGGCGTTACAGAGGGGGGACACGTGGGGCTGATTGCCCTCTAAAAGCATGGAATGAAAAGTTTGGCTTAGCCTGCAAATTTTTATTTCTAATTAATAAGTCCCATAACTAAATTAAAACTGCGAGGTACCCTGGGTGTGTTGGTTGTTGACGTTCTGGGACACCGTGTCAAGTTCTGTTACATGCATTGTCTTCTTTCAAAATACACTTCTGTTTTCACAGGAAGTTTAATATTTACATACAGTCTCTTTCAAAATAAAAGCACTATGTCAGTACAACACCGTGAATTAACTTTTTTTTTCCTCCACTGACTAACGCACACAGTTAGGTCTAGGCAACAAAAACACGTGGTCAGGCTTTGGAAAAAAGAACAGGGTTTGGCTTTATAGTCTTACAGGACACAAACGCCGCTCTCCCAGTTGAAAGTTGGAGTTAGTTGGACCCATCCACCACCACTCCTGCCAGCCCCACACGGACTTTTGCCGCCTTAACTTTCATTCTTGTCCCGCCGCCTTTCCCCCTGATGCCACCGAGTGCAGCCAAACTATAACAGCAACCAGCTGTGTATCATACTGACATTAAAGGACGGCTTTTTTCGCCAGTGTCTGATGCCACAAGTCACCGCCTGAGCACCAGAACTTGACAACCTCAGAGTGAGACCAGGTTGGAGCATCAACTATCCCCATTGGCTCCAAAAAGAAAAGAAAGTAAGGAGCGGGAGGGAAGGCAAAGTTACTTTGTAATTTTAAAAAAGGCAAGAGAGACATGGATCAAAACAGGAAGGGCGAGGGTCCGTAGAGACTGCATCTTCACAGGGCCCAGAATTTGGTGCCACGGCACTGTCTCACACGCACTGTCATACACAGGAGCTCCATCCCTTAAATATAAGTTCAGTTCAGTCCACTCACTGATTTAAACATACCTGGAGCATGATGGGAACACAGGCTAAAGGACATACATTAAACAGAGCCTATCTTTTGTCAGAATGTGGCGTCTAATTAGGGAATCAAAAATACTATATTTACATATTTAAGTCTGCAGGTGAGATGGTGATTATGGACTCCCTCTGCCCTTTTAATGTGTGTACAGTGTATACAGCACAAGTGTTTATATTTAGATGTGCAGTATGTACGACAGCAGAGTGTTCGATCGTCACTGAGTGAGCAGCAGTTAGGAGGTGTTACAAAACTTGACCTCATAGTCATGATCAAAAATCACGACAGCATTGTATCACCATATTTTGCATGGCAGTATTTGTGTTGATTAAATATAAGATAAGTGTTGATTTTTAATATTGCAAATACAAATACACTTTTGGTACTCACACAATACTCAACATATCGAAAAGCAAGTAATGCACCAAAATCCGTACATATCCAACGTGATCATGAGCCACTAATTTGTGCTTAACCCAGATATTTGGACCAGTGCTCTTTGCTCGATTATCTAAAACTGTTCTGCCTGACAGGACTCAGAGAACCAGTTAACGTTGTTCCAAGAACATTCATGACATCATATAAACTGTGAAAAGTATTACAAAGTAGAAAAGAAGCAATAAAACAAGCAGGGAACACAGTATGAATACAGACGTCATACGTAAACACCTGTACTTCACCTGACATGTCATGAGCAGGTGGAGGTGCAGACGAGCAGGAAATTGATGTGAGAAACTGTATAAATATCTAACATAGCTAACCTGCTAGACGTCTGTGACATGTAGGTAAAAATACACGTTTCAGAAAAACTGTCAGCTGCTGCAGTTTGTAGGAAGTGTTGATAGCAGAGGTGCTACAGGCCCAAGGGCCCCTCAGCCACCAGGGGGCCCTCCAAACCACCAAATCAACAGGTGTGAAGCTGTCCCTTCATTCTGGCCCCAGTGGTACCAGTTAAGGCTGAGGTTGGGGAGCACATATTTAAAATACAAAATATGAGTGACTGTATTTCTGAACACACTTACTGCCTCTAAAACAGATTACATGAAGGGATTACTTTGATTTTGTTTGCTTTAAAGTTCATATGTAAACTGACCAGTTGGGATGAGAACATATTAGGTACATGCATAAAAGGCACACAACCAAGAGGTAGAAGCAGCCTATAATCACTCGCTGACTACATTATGTATGTAGTAGTTATTTATATAGCATCAGTTCCCTGATAATAAACTAAACTCTGGCAAAACCTGTGCTCGTATATTGTGAACTTCAAGATTAGGATTATACCACTGATGTGAGGGACAAACTGGCTAACAAGCACTGCTGTTCTGTCACAAGCCATGAACGAGTTGCACCCCCACATGGTACCTTGACCAGTAGAAGCCCCAACTCTTTCCAGGCATGTGTGTTCTGGGTCTGCCCTGGGGCCTCCCACCAGTGGGACGTGCTTGAAACACCTCCAGCAGGAGGCGCCCAGGAGGATCCTGATCAGATGCTGGAACCACCTCAACTGACCGCTTTCAACACAAAGGAACAGCGGCTCTACTCCGAGCTTCCTCAAGATGACCAGCCACCACACAGAGGAAACTCATTTCTGCCGCTTGTATCTACAATCTCATTCTTTCAGTCACTACCCAGAGCTCATGACCATAGGTGAGGGTTGGGACGTAGATGGACCAGTGTATCAAAGCTTCGCCTTACCCTCAGAGCCTCTCAGGGAAAACTTTGTCTCACTGAGGACAAACTCCAGCAGAGTCTTAAAAGCCTCTAACTGTATTCTCTTCATCTACCATCTTACCTTCCTCTTACACTATTTCCTTATATAAACTACAAATAAATAAAGTGTTTAATAGGCGTAGTCAGCAGCCCCTCTGAAACCAGACCATGGGGAAGAACACTGATTTTGTTATTGTGAATCTGTTTTTACTGGTTTAACTTAACAACCAGATGATGTAAGAACAAAAGATATTTACCGACAATATGACAAAAAACTACAAACCATTTCTGCTGAATAGGTCAATGACTAAAACTACAGTCTTACCAAATATAACAAGCTTGTTTCGATCTCACACTTCTTGACTTTAGCCGTCTGGTTGCTTTCCTCACATCCGTTTCTTTTCTCATGCACTGAGCTGAACTGCCAATCAGACGGCTCTGCCATCTCAGACACCAATGCAACGTGCTGAATCAGCCAAAAAAAGCCAACAGTGTGTGACGCTCACCAACACTGACCATCAGCTTTTGTGTGTCAGGCCCCTTCACTCTGTCCGCACTGCTGCCATTGTTAGCACTGCACTGATTTGTGATGTGACAGGTGAGAGCCTTACGGGAGAGATTTTGGACTACAACACCAAGCAGCATCCTCCACCATCATCATCAAAACAAAATGGAGGACAATCTTTCAAAGGTTAAAGGTCCAGCGTGCTTGATGTAGAGGGTTATATTGACAGAAATCAAAAGTTTTCTTTAGTGTATAATCACCTGAAAATAGGAAAATCTGTTTTCATTACCTCTGAATGAGGCATGTATATCTACACATAGAGCAGGTCCTTGATCACGGATATCACCATGTGGCACGGCCCTGTTTCTACAGTAGCCCAGAACGGACAAACGAAACACTGTTTCTAGAAAGGGCCATTTGTGTTTTCACAAATGACTTTGTAATGAAACAACATGCGCTTTCTTCTACAGAGCGGTGATGTATAAACAAACAAAATGGCAACCGCATGAACGTTTGTCTAGACAGATGACGAGGTGGAGTTGCTACGGTAAATCTACACTTTGCTGGAGAAGCGTTGATAAATTCAACAGGGTGAGCAGCACGCACAGAGCTCGGGAGTCCGCCATCGTTGTTGTGATGGTCGACTTTCTCGTGCATGCCTGGTGACTGGAACCGTAATGCACATGTGTGATAAGCCTGTTTTCAGAGGAGCTGCACATTGCAAGTTACATGACAACGGAGATGGTGCTGTTTACAAAAAATTGCACTCTGGAACCTGTTTTCAAAATGTTGCGTTTTTCGGGCACCCAAAACGCCGCTGTCGTGTAAACAATCAGCCAAAATGCAACCAAAATTTACAGTTTTCAGTTAAAATCGTTGCCATATAGACAGGACCTCATTCACTGGGTCCATTTGTTTTGAAGAGTAGGAGACTTCTGTGGATAAGTCGGCTCCCAGTAAAAACTTCCTGAGCAATGAACACTGAAGGAATTCTTACTGGGAGAAGTTTCAGCTGGTTGCAATCTGCAGTCTCGCCACTAGATGCCACTAAATCTGACACACAGCTCCTTTAAATTAGACACTTGTTGAACATTTGAAAAGGAGCACTGAAGCCGATGTGGCAGGTCGTAGCGGCCCCAACAGCCACTAAGACACTGTTTTCTGCCATCTGTATATGCACATATGTTGTATACACACACACACACACCAAACACAGAAGGTGAGTTACAGCTCAGTGTCGCTCTGACGTCACAATCAGCTTCAGTAAAGTCAAACAATGAACAACATGACACAGATGATGTTTTGATAGATTTTTTCTCGACTTTTATATTTTTAAAAACAAACAAAAAATAACAGATTAAATAAAATTTACAGTAGACATATGCAATCATTGTGCACTTTAACTACTTCTTCTGATACGTTCTGCACAGCTGTCAACGAAAAACGCAAACACAATGGGGCGTCGGGGTGGAGCGTGGGGGATGTGGGACAGTTGTGGGAGAGAGGAGAGGACCGAAGAAGTGAGGTAGAGGGCAGTAAGGAGGAAACAAATGTAGGAAAGAGGAGAGGAGGGGATGAAGAGGGGGAAGGAGTAAAGGATAAAGGAAGACCTAAACTTTGTCACTCAGGAGGGGGGAAGAAAGAAAAATCACTGAATATATAGATTTCTTTTATTCCTTACATCACTTATATAAATATATTGAATCCCAAAAAACAAAAAAAGAAAAAAACTTCTGAGAAAAAAAAAAAACAGCGCAATACAGAAACCCACAACAGCAGTAAGGCAAACAGAAAGCAAGAGAGGAGAGAGCAGAGAGAGAGTACATGAGAGAGAGAGAGAGAGAGAGAGAAAGACAGAGAGAGAGAGAGAAAGACAGAGAGAGAGAGAGAGGAGGCAGTATGAGACATGGCAAGAAAAGAGAGAGCGGGGGAGCCGTGGGGGGGGAAAGCAGAGAGAGTGCGCAACTGTGCGTATGAAAATTTATAAATATGTGAGATTTAAGAGACGACTGGGTGACGGAGAGTTGAGGAAGGAGAGAAAGCGTTGGCAGGAAAAGGAGGAAAAGGAGGAAGGGTCGGAGAGCAGAGGGAGGAGGAAGAGGTTTGACTGAGGCCGACTGTCCAGTGTGTTTTTGTTATGTGCTACGTGACCCTGTTGCCTGCGTTTTGTGTGTCCGTTTGTGTGTGTATGTGTGTGTGTGTGTGTGTGTGTGTGTGGCGTCTTGTGTGTTTTTGTATAATGGCAGCACACATTCCACGGCAACAGTGAAACACATGCTCGCGTGTCTTGTGTGCTCTTCTGCTATATAAATACAAAACAAAAACAATGAATAAAAACAAACAACAAAAATCATATTTGCAACCAAACACCAGCCACCTCATGAGTCACACCTTCTTCCCTTTTATACATTTGACACATCATTTAACTCAAGTATTTTTTTTTTGTTTTGTTTTTAAATTGTACACTAAGAGCAGTCCCCCTCAGTCCTCCGTCCTTTTCCACCACTCCACCAAGAGTCTCTCTTTCTTTCTGTCTCTTTCACTTTCTGTCTTTCCTCGCCCTCTCTTCTTCTTTCACTGAGAACTGGCTCTCTCCAGCACGCGCAGGTCATAGTTCTTTTTGGCGGCCCTCAGTTTGAAGAGGCTGGCCCCGCTGTTGTTAAGTTTGAAGGAAGCACTCTGGGCAGCCATGGTGCTGGGGAACACTGCCACTACTGTGTAGAGGTGAGCCGGGTCGTTGCTGTCGCCCTTCGCTCCCCCAGCTCCCACGCTGGCCCCGAGCCCGGCGGTGGCTCCCGGCCCAGAAGGCCCCGCACCAGGACAGGGGCCGCAGCCTCCTCCTCGGCCTCCCTGGGGCTCCTTCAGCCACTGGATCTTGGCACCGCACATCGACAGCTGGTTGAAGAGCTTCTCGGCCTCTGGACGTGAAATCCCCTCTGGCAGGTCCGTTACCTCGAGTACTCGACTCACCACTGGGCAGAGAAGACACGAGGACACACACAGATGTTAGCAGGCTTGATTGCTCACACTGTACCTTAACAGACTCGAAGCACCTGTCAGAGACATGTTACGTGTGTTTGCTCGACTGTTTCAGCTAAAGACTTTTTGTAATGTGCAGCGCTTTGGGGAATGACGGTGTGCACAGCTCTGAGGCCGGCAGGAAACTCCAAATGAAATTCAATTTGGCGTATTTTCAACAGCTGTACAACTGCACTTGAATGCAGCGCTGCGGGTAGAGTTGCACGGTATACCGATACCAGGACGGTACCGCGGTACCCTCACGTTGAAAACGATACCATATTACATTTCTTTTAGTATCGATACTTCATTAAAATAGCACGAAATCAGAGCGCCCTCACTGCAGCTCTCTGTCATGATGCCTGCACGCATAGAGTGCGTGGGCGGGGCTGCCAGTTCTCACACACACAGCGGGCAGCGAGTGATCGCAGGGGAGACATGGCCTCAGGTACAGCAGGAGCTCTTGCCCACCGTCCTCGGCTTGTTGAAAAAAAAAAAAGTTGCCCGAAGTGAAATCTGGAATTATTTCGGATACATCGCAGATAGTGAAGGAAACCACCGACACGCAGAGACCCGTCTGCAAAAGATGTTACAAAGCGACACAGACAAAGGGAGGCAACACGTCTAATCTGGCAAAGCACCTCTCCGACAGACACCCCGAACTTTTCAAAGAGTTTAAAGAACAACAGGTGAGCGAATGTGTTTGGAAACATCAGGCTACATGAACACTCTCAAGCCCACCCATATCAGTGCACGCTCGAGCGCGACTCGGGCCGCATTTCCTGACCGAAGACAAGTCCGAGACAATTATAAGCGAGCCCGGCCCGAACCCGACGCAGTTTGTTACCTGACATAGTTATTGTTATGGACGGTGTGTAAATGACCATCAGAAGACAGCTGTTAGGAACAGTCAAACACGCACTTGCACTGCAGCACAGCAAACACACACAGTTGGAGCGGAGCCTGTGTTGCGTTCAAGCGTTGTCACGTAAATAACAAATTCCATCACTTGAATAGGCCATAGCACAACACAGCAGCATGTCAAGTGGGCCATCTCATCTGGTTAGATACAGACAACAGGTCTACATAGCCATGTGTAATCAATGCAATGATCCCACCATGTGGTTTCATTAGTATATCTTGCTGTAGGCTAATACTAATATTAATGCCGTTTGTTAAGTGTTCAAAAAGCTGGACAGGAACAAGTTGGTAAAAGGGAACCATGCACATTTTTTTCTTACTATATTTATTTTAAAAGACACTAGTATTGTATCGTAGTTTTGGTATCGTATCGTTAGTATCGAGTATCGTGATACTTTTGGCAGGTATCGTATCGAAGTCATAATTTTGGTATCGTGACAACTCTAGCTGCGGGCACATGTCAGTTTACATTTACCAACTATTGTGCTCTTTTCCAGGCTCATACTTGTAGTTTGGGTTTCTATTTGAACATGTGTACATGCTTTAAAGGTCCAGTGTGTAGGATTTAGGGGAATATATTGACAGAAATTGAATATTCATCTATTCATAACAATGTTTTCATTAGTGTATGATCACCTGAAACTAAGAATCATTAGCTCCTGTTACACTGCCCGTTCAAGGTGGGAACTTCAGGCTGTTATGTCGCCTCACTGTTCTCTATAAAAGGTACAATAAAGGAATACAAGGACAGAGTTGTCTCGCTTCTCGGCAGGATGTGGACAGGACAAGTGTGATGTTTTGATGACCTGTTACATGTGTCACCCACCACCAGGAAATTTTTAAAAAGCTGGTAGAGGTTAGCAGCTAGCTCAAAGCAGAAGAAATGCAGCAGAAAATGCCAGCAAATGGGGAAAACAATGAGGTCCAGGAGCTCCTTACCCTTGTCAAGATCAGCCGCCACATAACAGGGACGGTAACTGATTGTTATTTCTATGCTATTCTATTGTTATTTTTTAAAAGCCCTGTCAACACATGTATGTTTCACTAGAGGCCGTCACTGTTGTTTACTTGTTACGCCCATCACGCCTTTTATTGCGTCCAGGCCTATTCTCTTTGACTGCCATTGCTCTGCTGCAGATTTCACATTTTACTGTGCTGATGTTTGAAGTGTCTTTTACCCCTTTTTAGATCTAATTGTCTTTTACATGTTCTGTAAGGTGACCTTGAGTGCCTTGAAAGGCGCCTTTCAATAAAATCTATCATTATTATTATTGTTATTATTTAAGGAAAACAATAAAAGGGAACCAGCAACAAGCTGACACATGCTCTGCTGCCCTCTAGTATCTGCTTCTCACACATACACCTGAACGAAACTCAGCCAACATGCTGCTCAGACTGTAACAGAGAGCACCTCTTAAACACAAGATCACATGACAGTGACTCTAACACTACCTGCTGAAACATGTAATAACACTGGTAGATGACATTCTGCTGTGTGATGATGCATCTCTAACTTACCAACATCAGTGGTGCCGAGATCTGTTGATGCAGATTTGAGTGTTTGTTTCTTCCCTCGTGCCCCGTGCTTCATTACTCCTTGGCCCTGAACACACAACACACATATTATAAGGATTATTATTAAGATGTAGTTACACGACACGACACTAGATGGTGCTAGAAACAATCACAAACAGTTGAAACACACACTTTCATTGTTCCACTTCATGACCAACCTGCTGGTTAACGGCTTCACTTCCCCGTCGGAAATTGCTGTCTGTCATTAATGTAAAGCAGTGAAAATATCCTAAATTTAGTGTAAACTTATGCTGATTTTTAATTTTTTTTTGATGGATAAAATACATTTTGTTGCCGCCCCCGTCCACAGCAGTGCATTACATAGCTTCTGTGGTGGTACTGCCGCCTGCTTTTCCAAACTGGGAGCATGCCGACTTACATCTACTGTAGGTGACACACGCATTATAGATAAGTATCTACCCTGTTTAAAAAAATGCAACTATCCCTTTAGAACAGTTGCATTAGTACAAAGGCCTGCTAGTACTGACCTGATGGGAGCTGTAGGAGGACTGGCCATGCATGAGGGGAGGAGGACACAGGCTGTACTGGAGAGGCTGCCCCAACAGAGAGTAGCGCCCATCACCTGGAAACAACAAAAATCACAAGTTTAATCAAGATGATCAATCCTGAAAAAACTGCAAGTCAAAGTTTTATTGAACCAGTAGAAGGACCACGTGACCCTTATCACCTCTTGGCTAAGAGGGCGGCATAAGAACAGTGTTAAAATAATTAATACACGTAAGACCCTTTCCAACTGCACAAAAACACCTGCTACCATCTGACCTTTGTTTGTAAGTGGAAAGCTTATTATTGGCATTCACACTACATTCAAATCTGCAGTAGTAACAGGTATTTATCAGTTCCAGAAACGATTGGCTGTGATGGAAATCACCCCGTGAACACGCTAATTTTAGCCCCATGCGATGACGCGCCACCACAAAAATACCCTCGGTAAAGCAGCACTCAAACATCATTCCAATTTCTTCTGCACCAAGTCTGAAATAGAGACTGAGTAAGTAGGAGATTTATAAAAAGAAGTAACCACTGTGACAATTTCACTGGCCTACATGCTGCCTTCTACCGTTTACTTGCCTGTTTTCTGGCCTGTCTGTGACATCAAACATGACACAACAGTAAAAAAAGTAACAGAAAGACAGGTTTTCGTCTGCTGCAGAGCCGTGTACAACGCTCTAGTCTACTAACAATGGGAGAGGAGTCTCTAGTCTATTTTTAGCAGGTTTTTCCTTTATAAAAACCCACGTACACAGGCAAATGTGGGTGGAAAAGAGGTGTTACATACAGCCGTCAGAAAGGGAGATGGATGATGGATTTAATGAGGGTTTATAAATTTAGGAAAGTTTTTTTATTCAAGATTTCCTTTTAACACATCTTGGAGAGTTAAAAGAAAAAGCTGCAAAGCATCCAAAGCCTTTAAAAAGCTACTGGAGCTCACTACTACAGGTTTTTTTATTTGATGTTTTGGAGACAATCGAATTAAGACCTGCGTCATGGTGATATCACGTGGACCACAGACTGATGCAAGAGCGTATCTGTACGTGTAATCGTGCATTCCAAACAGCGGGTCCGTTTATCAGTAAAGGTATTGTGTGTAAATATCGGTCAGAGGACAGGGACGAGGTGAAGCCATGTGTGGGGACAGGAGGTTTGACCAGGTGCCACCGTGCCGGTCGTGTGAACCTGCTGAGGCTATTGGCTCCGGGCCAGGAGCCACCTGACAGGGTTTAGAAGGTCACTGTGGCACAAGTCTAAGCAGGAGCTCGAGCACACAGCTGTTACAGTTGTTCAGGTTTATCTGCCCGTGAACTAAAGGAGAAATCATTTTAAACAAACTGCTTCTTATTCTTAAAGTTTTAATGGTCATGATTACTGAGTCTGATTGTTTATTGCAGGGTTTATTGATCAAACACTGCTGTATCTACATGTACGATATCTGTGTGGGCAATCAGGCCTTACAATAAGATCACCATATTTCAGGGCATTTTTGCAATAACAATATTCTTGATGATATCACAAAATACTTCAAAATATTTTATGACTGATTTCAAGAACATATAATTGCAACAAAACAAGTGTTATAGTTTAATATGTCAACATGTGTCTCCAAATATTTACATTTAAAGTACAGGGTGAGGTTCAGATTCTGTATAAACACCAGTTTGCACAGACTACATTAAAACAGATGTGTATTTCAGTGGCAGTTCCATAGAGAATGATTTAAAGGGTTGTCTAAATATTTTTCAGTTTAAGAAAATGTATAAAGAAAAAAAAAATTGGACTATATGGAGTTGACATATAGGAGCTGTTCCGTTGTTGAAGGGGACATTGTGTACGGCTTCCAATTCTTATTTAATCACTTATGTGTCCTTCTGAAATTACTGCGAGTATTGGTTATAAACTGTAACAGACAGACCATCTATTTCTAATGTGTTTGTGTTTTGAGAGAGCGGCAGGTAAAATAAGATTGTTTTCTTCTCCCTGCTCCTTTTTGGTAAGGGCATGTAAATTAAAATGTTTTGATTGTGACTTAATTTGCTGCATATGGACATGAGCGTAACAAATAAATGAATAAAATATAAATACTAAATGGTAGATCTAAACGGCTGCCAAATACAAAAAATGTACCCTTGTATATAGTGTATATAAAGGCCTATATAAAATGAATCAAGGCAAGGCAATTATAAAAAAAAATAAATAAATAATTTTTTCCACGTAGTCCTGTTCACTCTGACATTTCTCCTCTAGCCTCTGTAATGTGCGTCACTCAGTGCTTACAATCACAGACCTTCATTTATATCAACAGGATGTTAAGAAGACTATCAATCATTCACATATATCTACTTTTTCTGAGTGTCACATAAGTTTATGTTACTACAGGCTCATGACAAAATGACCTAGTGACGCAGGTTCCTGCCTGCACACAGCAAGAGAGGAGATGCTGTGCTGCTGCTAGTGGAGCCGCTGGCTTACTCTGAGCAGAAAGTTTCTACAAGGGTTTGAAACGTCCGGGTGTATTTTATAAAACATAACGACGCACTGATTCCACATTACTGAAGTCGCTCTACTTTTTGGAACTGAACTCCTCAACCACTGAGCTGGTCGAAATATTGCCTTTATCACAATATACATTTTTCTTATCATATTAAAAATGATACCGGTATTATCATGAACGATGTGATATGGCACACCCCTACTTCACAGTCCTTGTTCATGTGTACCTTGAGCTGGTCCTCCTGGCCGGGGAAACTGGGAAATGAGGGGTAATGGTCCCAGACCTGGACAGACACTGCTGACGCTGCCGGAGGGAGACGGGGTGGGAGACTGTGTGGGGGAGGCCAGGGGACTCGTCAGCTGGGTACTGGCCTGGACACAAAGAGAGAGGATAGGAGAAATATGAAATACTGAGACACATGAGTCATTGACATTCCTCCTGTTGACCACTAGGGGGCTGCTAATGAATGAATACATTAACATGAATGACCGGATTTGTGAGTTGCCGTCTGGATTCACATTTAGTTACAAACAGCGTCACCCACTGGTGGAGAAAGAAGAGCTCCATGTGTGTTGGTGTGTACCTGTGGAGTGTTGTCTGGTTTGTAGAGCTCTCCTGGCTTGCTGGGCCTCTGCTCTATGCTGTAGTACTTGCATGGATTCCACTGGACCAGAGGAGGGTTCTGGGAAGGCTGTGGTCCATTGGGGACGCTGAGCTGCATGACCATCACCCCAGGCCCAGGAGGCGGTACTCCTGAGAGAACATACAGAGAGAGAGACAACATGTAGATAGACACATGATTTATGGCATTTATAAGTGACTTAAAACAACACTGAGAGGATGAAAGTATCTGGTTGACTAAGTCCTAACCTGTGTGACCTTTATTTTGTTGTACAACACAAAATATTTATTTCTGATTACAGAGAAGTGTAAAGGTAAAGCTTACATATCTAATTTAACCGAAAGGGTGGTGCTTTATCTGTGTAATTTTTCTGAAGATTTTATCGCTAGTGATAGATATTTAATCAAAATATTGCTTGTAGCAAGCAAGAAAGCTTTCACTAGGGTAAAGAAACACCACCAACGAAGGACCAATGGTTAACAGTTGTGGGAGAAATCTTTTTAATGGAGAAACTGACACACATACTGAGACTAAAAGAAGCACAACCAGAAAAAAATAGGAAAAATTAACTCTATACAGGACTCAAAATGATTCGCCAATCTTTAGAGTTGTAAATTTGTGTACTGTGTATTTACCCAAGCAGTTTCTGTTTAGTTGTTCCCTCATTATTTTACAGTTATTTTATTATTTCATTATGCTGTTATCACAAAAATCGTTCTGATAAAGATTTACGTGAAGAGATCTAACTGAAAAGGTAAAGCGTAAGGAAAATAGTGAGTTACTTTTAGTAATAATTGATATCATCATTATGATGATTGATATCTCTTTATTTTTTTTTTTTTTACACTTTTTTAAATAGATTTTCAAGAAACACACTTAACACTTAAATTAACTATATTAATATAAAAACATACACAAGACAAAATAAAATACATTACAAATTAAATAAATATTAATAATAAATAATTAAAATGATTTAAAAAGTATAACCATACACCATACATACAGTCAACATATCACTAGAGATAGTTTTTGCAGAGGACTTTTTATAGTCCCAAGATTTGCTTGGACTTCTCTCTGTGGCTCAAATGTGAAATGAAAATGCAAAAATGGCTGGTTTTATCTGAAACTACAAGGTAAAGTAACAGAGTAAGTATATTCAGATCAAGGACAGTTGTAAAAACTGAGTTTGGCATTGAATAAGTGATCAACATTTCAGTTTTGCATGTGAAGCAACTGACTACTTAAAGAGAAAAAGAGAGTATCTTAAAAATTCAAAACATTTTAATGACTTGACGGCCTGGTATTTGAGAAATGTACCCTTTTTAATGGCCTGCCAATGGCCTGTAATAAACGCTGCCATGATGCCTTGTTTCCTGGTACAAGATTACATCTGGTTCCCCTGCCAGTTCAACAGCTACAGATATCAAATACCACAGAATGAACTACACTCATTCTTCCAAGTGTAAAATAAGCTGCTAACAACATCTTGTAAAATCCAACAAGCTGCTAAACTTAGACCTATTGTCCAGTGTTGCATTAGGGCCGTTGGACAGTTTGAAAACAGCCTGAACGTAACTTTTAGAGCAAATAACTAACACAACTGGTCTGAGAAAATGGGCCAATCAAATTCTCTTCTCAGCAAATAAACATACAGCTGAGTGAATGTCACAAACAAGAGCAGAGGTTGAAAGGATAAAGCTGCTCTCATTACGATCAACATTTACTTAATGAGGCCATACGGGAGCACACGGCCTCTCTGACGAATAGGTGTACGGTTTCTTCAAACAGTTCCATTTTAAGGACATCGATTTACAAGTTCAACCTGTGAACCCCGTGTACCTCGGTCTGAACATTACCCTGAATACCTTTCACCTGATTTTGCAAAGGACTGCTGCAAGGTGGGTATCACCAGATTGCAAAATACTCAAATTACACCCACAATTAAGATAAATGAATTCAACTTTACAACCTCTTGGCACGAAGTCTTACCTGAATATTGCTGCTGCAACTGTTGAGGGTTGCAAGGGGACGGCGACTGTGTGATTTGATACTGCTCAGAGCTGGGGGGCTGCAGGTAACCTACTGACGGGCTGAGGGATGAAACATATACACATGCATCAGGAAAGTTAAGTCACACACATACAAGAGGACAGATACCTACACAACCTTCAGAGCATTAAAGGGCGGGTCCACCTGCGCTCTTCTTTGGGGTTTTCAAATGGAAATGCCCACTCAGTCGTTATCATAAAGCAGTGACGTAGGTTAGAACGGCAATATTTATAATATTAACTGTCAGGATTAGTTCAGATTTTTGTAGTGCTATGTATGAGGTACTTATCCACAGTCAATGTAGTATTTTTACTGCATTACTTGCTGTCCGACACACCTTTCTTACAGTGGACTGAGGCCGTTATATCACTCGCTTCAGAGCCACCAGACTCCACCGACAAAAACTGTAATTTTACCTTGCAGAACACGGGAGTTTCTCGTCTACTGCTGCCTCGATCATTTAGTTTATTTGTGTTATTGTTTGACTTTCGAATCCAAACAAATGTGGCGTCCCCAGTAGCACTGCTTAGCTACTGTGCCGGTAAGGGGATTAGAGGACTATCACTGTTAGAGGAAGATCAGTAACACACAATTGTCCAAGAGGGCTTGGCTCTGTCACGAAGACGCACACTGGGCAGGGTAGGGTTTTTTTAATGTCGCAATGTTGTCATGCAGAAACCTACATCACGCGGAGAAAACATTTTTAAAAGTGCTTGGAAAAACAGCATTTTGAAACTAAAACCTGCCTACTTCCTCCAAAATTTAAATATTTGGATTTGAATAACTAAGGAACACTACTAGAAAGCTACAAAATGATAATAAAACATTGAATAAATGAATAAATTTAATAGTGAACCCGCCCTTTAAATGATTTACAACTCGCTCATGCCACTGAGAACTGCTACAGAGCTCACAGTTCAGTGAAACTGACCTCATTGATGTGAGTAAACTCTCTCATAAAACTTCACTACACACTTTAAGTTTGTGTTTACTGTACAGCACATTTCCTCACAGTCACATTCATCATCTGAAATGCTTGGATACTACTGCCATCTCATTTGTATGGATATGACGTGCTCATACAAACCTTGTGCTATTCTGCTGTGTGGGTGTGATAACACTGTAGTACACAGGCATGGGCCCCTGGACAGACTGGCTGACTGGCACCATCACCTGCTGCTGGTACTGCTGCTGCACCACCTGCTGATTTTCATTTCCCACGGGTACCTAGAAGAGTGTAAAAGGTCAAGAGAAAAAACACCATTTAGGAAAAATGATGTGGTGGCTCCTTTGACTGCTGTCAAAGCTAAAATAAAGTTGAGTTGGAGAAAAGAAGACCAATAGAGGGGGATTAAGTCTAGACCTGTCATGATGTCATCATTTTTCTGTTCAAAAGCTTGTTGATGTTTCAGTAAACACTGTATCTGTCTTCTTTAGAATTACATCCCTTAAAACTATAAAGTGTAATGAATTTTCAAAACCATTTCATAACTTTTCCATAATATTTCAACCCAGTTCCATGACTTTATTTAAGTAGTTTTAAATAGGTAGGTCTAGTAA
Source organism: Cephalopholis sonnerati (assembly GCA_019142605.1). Lineage (NCBI taxonomy): Eukaryota > Metazoa > Chordata > Actinopteri > Perciformes > Serranidae > Cephalopholis > Cephalopholis sonnerati. Next base: position 8,970,717 of record JAGQAX010000002.1, on the reverse strand, counting down.
GGCTCTCACTCCAGTGTGCTATGCCCTATGAGCATTGCAGCAAAAATACAGCATGGAATATGAAATGAAGAGCCTTTGAGTCTGCACATACAGTCCATACAAAGTGGTAACATTATCTGGCCTGGCTACAGCAGGCCTGAAATATGTGCAGAATCCTGTTGAGCGGCCTTTTGGTTGTCCTGATGCTTTTTTATGACTGTGAGAAGCCTTTTAGCAGGCGGAGAACTGTGTTTGTTTTGTTTTAATACAGAGGTTCAGGCAGATGTGAACGTTGGCACTTGAATATTTAGCGTACTGTCGTTTCACTTAGAAACTCCCTCCCTCTGGTAGCTAACACATAGTTGTTAATTCACTTGCCCTGTCTTACAACAGTGTTCAAAGATTAAACCAGTGTTTTGCAGGACGTTTACTATTTAGTACACTTGAATTATAAAGTAACACGTTCTCAGTGATCAAACTGCAGTGTCTTGCTGCCATGTGGTGGGTTCATGTGCTGTGCGAATATCTTGACTGTAATCACTTCACAGTTGTTGCTGAGTATCAGCTACTTTAATGGACGATAAAATTCACATCTACCTTCACCGTTTGTCCCCTTATCAATATAATGATGATAATATGGAGTCCTCTTTGGCAGCTAACGTACAGAGTTCAGATGTAAAGTGTAGCCTGTAAACACGCCACAACATCCCTTAACTCCACACTGTCTCTGAACACTAGAGCTGCTTGATTCACTGACAAACAGAGAAGTAATTTCCAACAAATCTGATTATTGAGAATCGCTTTAGTAATTTTTAAAGCGACAAAGCCAAACATTTGCTGGCTTCATGCTTCTTAAATGCGAGAGTGTGATGATTTTCTTTGTCATACATTATAATAAACTTTTTGGCCTGTTGGTCCTGTAAGAGGGACCATTTGAAGCAGAACTCTGGGCTCTGGGAGATTCTCCATAGCATGTTTCGCTATTTTAATTTTAGCGACAAAACTACTACACGAGGAAACAAATGGCAGATTAATCAATGATGTAAAGTAATCGTTAAGCCCCACTGAACGCCACCACAAAGTAACAGGGTCTGTGCTCTTAAACCGACCCACATTAGAGTTTAACATAGTCACTGAACCTGACTTTAACTATCTGCTGCTCAAAACTACTGTGTTTTATGTTGCGCTTTTCGTTTACATTCATGTAGATCAAGATTAATACGGTCAAACAGTTTCAGGGGTCATGTAACTTTTCAACATAGGCTGTTCTTTAAAGTGTGCACCAGATGGAGCTGTTTGACCTGGTAAGATAGGCCACACGTATCATGGACGCTGGTGAGACTCTTATCAGCAACAATAAAATTATTTTTGCATCCCATATCAATTCTGCCCAACAGCTGACATATAACTGCCCGTACCTGATATGATGGCATCTGTGGGTACTGGACCATTATGCTTTGCATTTGTCCTCCCATGCCTGCCCTCTGGGAATTGAGCAGACCAGGGTTTTGGGGCTGCTGCACACCCATCATGCCCTGGTAGCTTGGCTGCTGGCTGGGCATCATGGTCTGGAGACCTGAGGACGACAGACGACAATCGGAGGAGAGAAATTAGAGTAGGGTGATGAAGACAGAGTGTAGTACGAGAGGGGGGGGAGACACGTAGAAGCAGTTTGCAGAATAAAGAGCTGTGAGTCATTTTTGCTCAAGGACCAAAATTGAGGCAACTTGGATGATGCAAATAGGAACACAATACATTTCTCTAGACTACCTTTATACTTGTTTAGGGTTTATATTCTGTATATTTTGTGTTCATAAAAAAGAAGATTTTAATGGCATTTTATTTGGACAGTGTCAACGGTTTCACAACCCAGAGGTACATGTAGAAGTACTGAGAAGCAAACAGGCCTCATACCAGTTCAGATTCAACATTCATGAATGTAGTAAATTCAGACGGGTATCAGTTCACATTTCTTCTTATATTTATTTGAGTATAAATCTTGCCCATCACAAGACTCATATTTCAAACCACACAGCAGCCGTGGATTGATGTTAAGTCACACTGACCACAATGTTCATGATCTATGATGGACCTGGCAGATCTCCGATATGAGTCAGAGTCCGTTCATGTTGTCAACAATGCCTATGTGTCACATACTGTACAAACACACAGCCAACCTTGACAGACCCCAAATGAAAGACATGGGGGATAAAGCTGTCCGGATTTTCCATGAAAAAACAGGAAAGAGCTCTATTTTGGTGGGAGCATATTTGACTTGGCAGAACAAAGCAAGGACAAGATTGCATAAAATCAACCTTTCACCTGGTACACTAAAAACTGAGTATGATTTTGCAAGTTTATGCTCTAGGTGCAATACACTTGTGAGATGAAGTGGATTGTACCTGTGTATTTACTTGCTCCAGTTAGGTGAAAAAATATATTCTATTTTGATGCTAAACTCTCATTTCAGTGATAACATAATATGAGGACACCTAAATATAAATATTGAGCTAGAAGACGTGGTGTATGTGTCTGTGTGTAAATAATCTTATACAAACAATACACAGAAAACACTATTTTTGTGGCTATATATATCCAACCACTTATCTATACAGAAGTTCAGCATAACAGAGTGTACTGACCTGACTGCTGTGTGGGCTGAGGCATGGGTTGTGTGCGCTGGGCAGGATAAGACACCTGGTGGGATATGGGCTGGGGCACACGGTACTGCTGGCCTGAGCTGGGATACTGACCAGGGGGGTAGTATGACACCTGTATCTGAAGAGAAGCAACAAAAACATAGAATTTAGAGACGATTACATACACAACATGAGAGAATAATGACTGTTTATGAATCAAAGTGACTCAGATTAGCCGTCGTCAACCTTGTTCACGCATGGTACAGAGACAATAGCAGGAAACCACCTCCTTTATTTTCATGGCATTGAAAACACAGCATGACTTAATGTATTACCATTATTTTGCATATTATGTTGTGCATTATTTTGCCACCAGTTTTCCCAGACACAAGATGAAGACATGGGACCAAAATGATCAGTAAGGCAATAAACCACAAGACACACTGTATGAAGAAAAACCTGACGTGTTTGGAATGAGTCCATTTTGTTTCTGCTATAGGTCAGGTTCATGAACCTTTTTTGGTCTTTTTACATTTATGTTTTAAACATATACACTGTCAAAGCATGAATATTTGAGCTTTTAAATGCAATTAAGGACAAAAAAGACACCGTTATTATCACAGCTCAGCTTGAAGTAGAAATACAAAAGCTTCGTGCTTTAACATTTCATTATGAAGTTGTTTGCACAATGTAATGGGGGCAAAATAATGACACCATCAGCATTTAGACTGGCTCCCTACAAGCCTCGCTTTCACTATTCTGTCTGCCACCAGGTATGATTTCCTGGGAAAATGAAGGCTCCATTCACAGCAGAAAGGAAGTGCATCAACCACTGTGCATTGTGTGAGGATAGCGCTTTTGTTTAAATATCTATGGAAGTTCTTCTTCTTCTGCAGTTGTCCGTTTTTCCACTATGAGCCTATTAAACCCGCTACAGCTCGGATTTTGGCCACTTGGGGGCAGCAGAAACAAGCTCTGGGCACATCACTGATATGTTATCACCTTTTGAGTTGATATGACAAACTTGTTAGCAAATAGTTTCCTATTTACACAACCAGCTGATACACAGCAACATGAGCATTCATTTGGAATCATATGTCTGGACACCTGATGATTTTCAGTCCAGTATTCAGTCTTCCTTTAACTGTGCACCTCTGTAGATCAGGTGGTGTGCAGTCAGAGTGAACAGCTGCCTGCTGTGGCCAAAAACAACGTCACAGTAGACATACACACATGAGACTAATGACAGTAAGTCTTGACAGCAAAGCACTGGACAAGGAGACCAAAACAGTGACTCAAAAGTTGCTGTGCAGCTTCGTGGTGACACAATTATCTGTGACTTCATTACTACGAGCAACCGCTTGCACATTTGTAGCTGTGGTCCACTGTTAATAAAAAACATTGATTACAGCAGATTTAAAAACGCCAATTCTGTGCTTCCTTGTGAGTGTTCAATAGTGATGTGCACAAACAAGAACGTTCAATAAAAAGTATCTAACAGAAACAGTTGCAGAGGTCTAGGAGTCCAACGCTGAAGACTGAACAACTTGCGGCTTACACAACTGGACTAAATGTAGCAGAGCAGAATTTCCAACCGAGACATCAAATGGACAAACAAGAGAGGAAGTTGGATGTTAGGAGGATCGATAGTTCCTGCCTCCACCTTCATCTGCATACATGACAACATTCAGCCCATCTAGAGGCTGCAGCGGTGTCAATATTTGCACTCCTGTTACGCTGTCGACCACCCACACATTGAACAACACAGAGCATCTTCCTTTCCCAGCCAGGGCTGTTTATACAAGTATGGAAATCTAACAGTGAGGATGATATAGGCAGGTGTGTAGGGTGATAAAAGGCTTGAAAGGACGCCGTCTATATAGGTCACAGCTTGGAACTACAAAATAAAAGTACAGGAAATGAAAGCTAGAGGAAAAAGAGAGACAAGATGGATTATAAATCTAAAAAAAAAGGACGTTTTATAGTGCAGTAACATGTCAGAACTATTTGTAAGATTGCAAACAATGGGTACACATGAAGATTTATCCAATAATACAAAGTCCCATGAGTTTGCACACGTGGAACAACACAAATAAGGACAAAAACTACTGGTTTGCACCAGGGCTGAATGATTAATTGCATTCACATTGATATCTTGATGTTAGAAGACCTCAAAAACACACAAAAAGTATCACTGGGCAAGACTCTGAACCCCAATTTGCTCCTGACTGCTGAGCCATCGGTGTGTGAGTGCATGTGAACGTTTATGTGATGAGTAGATGGCACCTTGTACGGTAGCCTCGGCTACAGGTTTATGAATGAGTGTGTGTGAATGGGGAAATGGTGCTTGTGTTGTGAAGAGCTATATAAACGCAGTTCATCTATTTTCCGTTTACAATTCAGTGGCTAAATAAAGATATGTTATTCATATCAGTTCATGCATCATAACACTGTCCTACACAAAAGAGTTCGCTGACTGTACCCAATGTTGTGCCGGTCATACTATAGAAAGATTCATTACTTGTGTACAGTATATAATACAGATGATAAGAAACTTGTAAAAAATATTGCATAATGAATCGCAATCAATATTTGTCTATTAAAAAAAAAAAAAGGGCAATTATTTTCACATTTTGTTCAGCCTTAGTTTGCACTGCTGTCTGAGCACTCAGTCATCTCCTCTTCATCACATCAGCTGTGAAAAGTCAATCTGGCCCTGAGACAGTGTACTTCATTAGTGTTTGCATGCTCTAACCGTCAGGGTGCTTTAAGGAGATAATACTGACCCCAGATTACCTCCATATGAACACAACACTATTGCCAATTAAAAAAAGAAATTTAGTCACTTCGGCTATTAAAAACCCTTCTAAACAGACTATCTTCCTTTACAACTTAGCCCCAGAGCAACATTACAGGGCCTAATGTCTCCCACAGGGTGCTTAATGGCCAGGTCAATTTAGTTCTCTCTGCTCAAATGAATTATAATAACTACTTTATGGATTCAAGCAGAAGCCTGAGGGAGGGGAGGAAGAGTGTGAGTGACAGAGAGTGAGAGAACTCATTATTGTCACCGCCTCTGCAATCGGAAGAATGTGACAGGCGAGCTGACTGACTGAGACCGAGCTTGTGGAGGTGACACACGGCGCTTTTGAGTGCGAGGACCAAACTCCCCCACTGGGTGAATACTGCTACTTCACAGGAATCACATCCCTCATATGTCACACCTAGCTCTTTGAGTTTATAAAAGAAAGATTTTTTTTCAAGTTGTAATATTACAGCAACGTGTTATTTTACAGGTTTGTAATTTTCTAAGAGGTTTTCCTGAAAAGACTATGAAATTTAGGAAGAGTTATAAGTACAAAGCATTGGTTGCATTGGTTCACTTTCAATTAATAGCAAAGCTAGTGTAACCTAGACTGCCTTTACACCTTACATTAAAATACTTTGACTACCTCTCCCTCAGATGGTAAGGGACGCATTGTGCCCACATTGTGCACATGTAATCGCATGCGACTCTTCCAAACCAGCTAGGCAGCAGCCACTAGTCAGTTAGCGAGCTGAACTGCTAGCAGGAAAGCAGCTAGAAAGCTTATGGATACAGGCCTGACACCCGGTCATTATCTGTTAAAGTTGCCAGATCGTCCTCTAGATGGTTGCACTGACCACAGCTGAAATAAAAGCAGCTGCATTCTACAACAAGCACGCCAGTTGTTGAAGACAACTTCTTCCCATGCCTCCAAACGCAAGCAAAATTTCATACAGTAGCTCAGCTTCATGGATGGCTGCCATCTTTTTACGTCTCCGAGCCAGCAACAGCCATGGCTGGAGGCCTTATGGTTTTTGGTTGTCCGTCCACCTGTACGTAAATCTGCATGTACGTTAAGATTTATATATATGTATGTATGTTCCATTCTAGTGAAAGCAACATCTTACAAATGCCTTGAGGGAATAACTTTGAATTTGGCACAAATATCCACTTGGACCAAATGGATATTTGTGATGAACAAAGGTCAAGGTCAATGTGACCTCCCGTCTGTCTCATTTTTGTGAACACATTATCTCAAGAGGGCCTAAAGGACATTTCCTCGAAATCTGGCACAAAAGTCCACTTGGACAAGGATTAACTTATTGAAAATTGGTGGTCAAAGGTCACTGTAACCTGTGGCCATAACTCAAGAATTCATATGCTAGTTACGAAAAAAATTTAACATAAATGTCTGAAAGGATAAAACAAAGAAGTGATGACTTTTTTATATTCACTGTGACATCAAAATGTTCTGTATAAACACTTTTCTGGCCATTAATGTCATATTGGTGGGGGAATTGGTGAACTAGTGACATTTCTAAGTCGGTGCCCACCTTGAAACTATGGATACTGTAAAGATCTTCTGTGCTGCCAGGTTGAAAATGTGTGTGAAGCATTTATGTTTAATAATATGCAGCTTTTTTGCAGCAGCATCCATATTTGAAGCATTGTCTAGTGTCATTGTTACATATGAGTCTGGACACACATGGATGTAAACTGTAACTGTAACTTGAGTGGTTCTCAGAGGCTTACAACTGTGGGGCAGTAATTCTAGTATTTGTTTTGTTTTTTTGGACCCACGAGAGATTTTAAGTTGACTGTGCTGGACAGAGAGATCAGCTTTTAATGTGGACACTGGAGACACACCGAATACCAGGTGTATATGTAATCAGGTTAAATCATATCTATATACAATCTGGATACGAGATACATTTTAATGCAAGGTATTAAGGGGTCTTAGTCTTTCAGTCAGTGCACAGCAAAACAGCTAAACATGCAATAGCATAAAATCTGTCTGCAGGCACACAGCAATTCAACACAGCACTTTCCAAATATATAAAAGATAAAGGAATATTTTCTTGGGTTTAAATGTCTTTTTCACGGAAATTAGAATTTTCTCTGTAATTTGTACCAAATAACAGTTCATCCCTGGAGGGAACGTATCAAAGAACTAGTATTATATTTAAAAAAAGACAAGATGTTTAAAATAAAGCATTACCATTTTTACAAGGCAGAGAATGGCAAGATACAAATGTGACACCTATGCCTTTTCAATCGACCAGCATTTCAGTCAAGATGCGTGAGCTTCTATTTTTGTCATTCATTGACACTTGGAAAAACAACATTGTTGGTTGTGATTACACATCGTCTGACAGTGCTGTAGCCAGAGGCAAGTGGCGTACCTGTGCCACAGCTGGAAACTTATTAAATATACACAATGTATTCACTGTGGGTAGAGCTGGCTTGCCAATTAAACACGTTATTGTGTCCTTGTAGCAGGAAACTAATACTCAGTGTGGCGTTGTTTGTACTGTAATTGCTGTTATGCAATTTATTTTATAGCGTTAGCAAACGTAGTTCAGTGACTGTGATGTGTATCCATGATGTCTTGTACCAACAACTATCAGTAGTTACTTTCTGTACACCTTTACTGTGAAGGGAGGTAACTGAATTGGGCTGTTGTGAAACCCTTGTTTAACCAACTTCGGAGTTTCCTGGTTACGCACTGCTGAGAGATGACTTTTGTTCTTGCTGTAAAGTTCCATATCACTCACGCTACATTAAAAAAGAAAGCAGTCAAGTTTCACGTCTCTGAATATATATGTTAACAAGGTGCAGCGCTGAGCACACTGTGTACCCGTCTCTGTCATTAACAAATCTTTACATTAACACTCATTAATATGAGGTGTAAGGAACATGATCCTCCACGGTGGCAAAATTCTCAAGAACTCTCAAGCATCACACGTACATCACACTCATGTGGGGCTGCACCTGCACCTAGGCCCCATGACTATTACAATGATAAACCAAATGTACATTTATCATATGTTAAAGCCAATGAGATGCTACATGAGGGGTGTTTGCCGAAAAAGAGAATACCAGAGTGCCAGGCAGGTGAAGTCCCAAAATCATGATGCAACATTTCTCTTGTATAGTACTACTCTATCACTTTCTGAGGAACACTGCTTCTTTCTGGTACTCTGAGGACATTCAAACAAAACCTGACAAAGCTAAATTAAACTTAACATATGGCTGGACTGTGAATGTTCACTGTGCTAAACTGTGGCAGAAATGTTCTCTAAGGTGAGTCCCTGGGTGTCAAATGTTCATTTACAATCTGTAGTGGTCCAAGTAACATTTGTTCTATTACTGTACTACAGCAGTGACAGTAGCTCAGTCCATAGGGACTTGGGTTGGGAACTGGAAAGTCGTCGGCTCAAGTCCCCGTCCGGACCAAATATGAAGTGTGGACTGGTAGCTGGAAAGGTGACAGCTCACCTCCTGGGCACTACCGAGGTGCCCTTGAGTAAGGCACCAAACCCCCCCAACCCCCCAGCGCCTGTCCATGTGTAGCCCCGTCTCTGACATCCATCCATTTAATGCATGTAAAGGTCCTGTTTGTGCATGTGAGTGTATTTCGGGCCTGTGTGTATATGTAAAAACAACAACAAAGCGACCTGGTTACGCTTTGTTTTGAGGCACAGACACTAATCTTTTATAACAATTTGATTCTGCTGGCAGATTATTTACACAAATGCAGAACTTCTCCTGTTTTTGAAGCATATAAAAGTAACTTTAAAATTATTATATTTAAAGTAATCCCCTCTTACACTCTTTAAAAAGACACTTTCTGTAAGACAGTAGGGGTCTCTCTGAGTAAGAACTGACATGGTCATTTCTAAATGATCAAGTCCTTCAACAATTTGTCTTCTTAAACTCCAGCTGCAAAAATAAAATCATATTAAAACACCGGATGGTAGGGAAAAGGACTTTGTTTTCTTGAGTGATTTGCTACGGTGTCAAACACGTTACAAACGGAAACACTGTCGCACCTACTAATTTTGAAAGTGCAACAGCCAAACACTCAGTCAGTGACAGACTTTCATGTTTATAGGGTTGGCCCCTGCTTTCAAATCAAATCATATCAATTTAAAAACAACCACAGTGGACCAAGGCGCTGTACAAATTTAAGTGAATGACACACAAGTTGTAGTTAAAATTCTGAAAAGGCCTCAAAACACGTCTGACATGTTTTATGGCCTCAAGTTAGCCAAAAAAGATGTGAGATCTGGATGTCTGATGCCTTTATGACACAACCTGTAGAGAATGGCGTACCTGTTGAGGTGGAGGGGGCTGCATGTAGCCTTGTGGGGGTGGCGGGGCCTGCATGACGGGCTGGGATGGAGGAGGTGGCGGAGGTGGAGGATGGGGGTGTCCAGTGGCAGGCTGGTAGCCAGACGGAGGCGGCATGGGCTGACCCGTGGTGGCCATGATGTAGCCGGTCTGAGGAGGGGGGTGCTGGGAGAGCACCGTGGGAGGGGCTTGATACATGGGTGGAGGCTCAGGGTTCTCACTGGAGCCCTGCCGACTCAGCGTCATCTGGCTGAACTGGGGCGCCAGCTCTTCTCCCTGGGAGGAAAAGGAATGATGTCACTGGTGGGTTTTGATTGGCACTAGACTTAATACAAGTACAGCATTATTAGTATGAATATAGATTACTGTTTTTAACAACATATATGATGAAGTTAACAGCTGCAGATTACACTGTAAGACATAGCAGGCATTGTTAGCTATGAGGCGTATTACAGCAAGTCACTGTATGCACCACCTCCGGATATATAAAGCTATAAGTCATGATCTAAACCTTCATATATGTCGCCTTATATATCTGTAGATTAAGTTACAGGCCATGACCTCAAATGGGCGGCAGACCTGTCTGCTGCTGATATCTTTATGTCAGTGCCTCCAGTGAATTTTGAAGTTGTGATGTCAGGTCTAACAGAGGTCTGAGAGTGATTGAGGGTGATCACAAAAGCCATTATGCTATATTAACAACAGTGTGAGAGCACAAAAGGAACACTGTGACATTTTGAAAAACACCTGTCTACCATCTTACCAAAAGTCAGATGAGAGGATTGATACCAATTTCATCTCTTTGCATCCAGTACAATAAGGAGAGCCACATCATAAGCTTCAGGTTACACTATGCCGGAATGTCCGTGACTTAAACCAGCCGTGTATAAGAAAAATAATAACGTTACATTACATAATTTATGCAACTTAAACATACCTAAGCTAATGGGTCACTAGCAAAAAAAAAAAAAAAAGTTGTGTCCATCAATCCTGACAGTTATCACTGAGCTGAGTTTGCCTTCAGGGGTTTAAGCCAGATAAAAGTTTTATGGAAAAGATGATGGTTTGGGTTAAAATGAAAACATTTCTTGCAGTGAGGGCTCTCTGGCAGAGAGCCCTGAAGGATAACTTATCCCATGTGCTGTTTTATGTGTTAGTGGAGTCACTTTAAAGTAAACTTTACTGCACTTTAAGCAGTTAAAGTTATTTACATTATTTATGTGTTTTTATCTTTTATGGCCAAATGCAAAAAAGAAAGTTGTGGCAGCTTCTTCTGTAACAGACTGCATTAAATGGGCAGATAATATCATCTCATATCGATCTCAGGCCTCTAAATTGTATCGAATTGATATTGGATCATGGCAGACTTTGTAGTATCGGCAAATATCGTATTGTTGTGTGTCGATATGATATCATATAGTGGTGAAACTGGTGATTTACACCCCTTGTCACTACCTTTTTATAAAGCCCCGACCTCACCTGAGTGCTGTTGGGGGTACATGCTCACAAACGTCCCAAACACAGAAGATAAAAAGAAAATAAGAAATTACAGGCAGAGGGCAGAGTCTGTGCAGAAAAATAGACCGCCACACATTTCTAGTGGGTCATATGTGATGATTGAGAGGGATTACTTCTGTATGAGTCTATACATTTTTTTTTAAGGGAAAATCCAGCATAGTATATCTTTAAGGTAAGGGCACAGCTCTGCAGGTGCGGCTTCTTCACATCTGACTTTGGATTTGACAGAAGACAAGGATATTTTCCGAAATATTTGAGGACAGTTCCTTTAAGGTTTACGTCTATATGAATACTCATCCAGTCACTGCTCATGTGGCAGAACATGTTCGCTGATTAGGATGAGAGCACTGCAGTTAAAACAACTGAATGGATGTATTTGAAAAATGAATACTACACAATTTAGTCAGGTAAGATCACACAAAAAATCAATTTCAATCTTTCTAAAAATAATCCTTTAACCCAGCTGCATTTTTCCTGGGTTCAGTTTTTTTTTGTTATATCTTTACACAAATCTGTGTATGGTCAAATAATGTAAATTACTGACAACAATAACTTCCATAATTTACTTCCCAAAAAGGTCCTTCCATATTAAGTGCTTGGCAGAGGACCGAAAATAATTTTCACAGCAAAAAAGGAGCAACAAAACAAAAGTACAACATAGCACAACTGCCTTGTCTCACAGCAACTCACATGTGCTTGACGTACATGCAGACACGCACATGGAATAGCAAACAGATTATCTTGCCCTGAGTTGAAGTACTACCTGAATCATCCAGAGCAGCAGCGACATAATTCTTTCATGACTGTGGTTAAATATCTAACTACTGTGAATGAGAACAGGAGAGTGCAAGAGTTTCTAGCAGAATGCAGCAGTAGCTAAATGCAAAGTGTGAGGGTGTGAGTAATGCAGTCTGTAACTAAATTAATATATAGAGATGAAGCTACGAGAGGTGTCAGTACCATTGTGTACTGCTGGGGAGGAGAAACTGGCAGGAGAACCTGGGGGCAGGAAGGGCTGGAGTAGGAGACAGGCTGAGAGGGCTGCAGAGATGCCACCGGCTATACACACCACCAGAAAGACGGAGGAAATAAAGAAGGCAGAGCACAGAGAGAGAAAGAGTGGAGCAAGCCAGCGAGAGGGAGGGAGTCAGAAGCAGGCGGATAGAAGGAAATAAAGAGAAATGAAGACATAGGAAAGATGTGGGTTAGAACACAGAGGAAAAGTTGTTAATGAACAGATGGATAGAAATGGAAATCACATTTAGTTTCTAAATATTATACAAAAGCAATAAAACTGTGTTTACAATGTGAAATGCAATTACTACTATTCAGAGAGAGACGAGAGGAAATAGCTGTCATTAGATATGCTGTCTATAACTTTCATACTAGGCGTTTTCGGACTAAACAATTCTGGGGACTCTCCAAGAGGAGCTGCCCACTGAGGAGCTCTTCGAGAACTACATACCTTTAAGGGCTTTTTTGCATTTGCACTGCTGGTACAGGTAGGAACACTGAAGTAACCTCAGCTGGCTGGTGGTTGGTATAGCAACCTCAATTTTGCTTTGATGAATCAAAATCGTGTTTCCCCTGTTGCATACATGCTCAGTAAAACTTGAGACTTCACTGTGGGTCCATTAGTCCGTGTTTTCTTTGTTACAAGCTGTTGTTTGTGTTTTGTGTCGCCAGCTGTTTCCATGGCTAACAGGTTTTTTTGTAATTGCTCCTGATAGTGCTGCACTGGCTCACGTTTGACCAGTACATACAATTAACATCTGGACAAATCACAATACCATTCATGGCTCTTCTTGTGCTGAAAGACCAGGTGGAGTATCTACTCTGAAACAAGAACTAAGATCGTTCCTAGTTCTTGTGGTGCAGACACATTAGGCTCATTCGAGGTGATCCTGGCCTGTGCAGAATTGATTGTCTGTGATTGCCACACAACGCATGACCGTTAGATTTGTGTCTGACTTGATCCTGACTTGCTCAGACGTCATGAATACGTGGACAGAACCGCTGCTGTTCATTTGGGTGCCCTAAGCGCAACTGCTTTTATAGGCCTAGGCCTTTAAAGACCTAGTTGTGTCTTTTGTTGTTGTGCTTCATCTTTTATTTAAAAAGTTTATCATTATGATTATGGCTGATGATCATTAGTTGTTTTAGATCTCCAGCACTTGACGCCCTACGCAGAGTGCACGGTGTGCAGGTATATAGCCGTGACACTGCACGTGAGCAACGACAAAGATCAAGGTGGCCACAGTTTTTAGAGCCAGGTGCTGCAGTTGCTCTTCACTGACTGCAAGACCCAGGGTATGACGGGAAACGCCTGGCTGTCGCTTGATCAAGGAACTGATTGGCTTTCAGTTTCAACCACAAAAATTGCGTTTGCAGAAAGTCCAAATCTTCTGTGTACCTGTAATATTTAACGCTAGACTGTAGGCCATTAGTCTCATGTTGTGCAATTAGGGTTTGATCTCTTAAACATGATATGCAGCTGATAATAAGAATATATGGTCTGTAAACTACAGGTAGTCTACAGATAGATCTCACAGGATGTAAATATTTCTGTGACTTCCTGTTTTTTCTTTTTTTTGAAGGCTGCTGAAAACTGTCCGACCTGACTGCGGCTCTTTGTCATTGCTATCTGCTGCCGCTGCCTGATCTTGGCTACTTTCCAGGCGAGGCACAGCTCATCTTGAATGAGTTCTTAAAACAATGTTTCAGACCTTGAGAAAGTTCCTCTAGTGCGAAAATGCCTATTGTTGCTCTAAGAACCTTCTCCTTACATATGACCAGATTCAGCCTCAGGCACATCGTTCATTTAATTACCAGCCCATTTAGAGGAGGAAGGTGGACATATGATCACTAAAGTTGTTCAATCGACCGCCTAATTCAATTAGATCCTCTGTAACCTGAAAGTATGTCTTCATTTTTACTCATATAACGGACATAAATGGTTAGTGGAGGTACATACCTGAGCAATCATGTGGTTTCCCATGGGGTGTTGCTGCGGAGTGGGCAGCAGGGCAGTCTGAGGCGCAACCTGGGGCTGTGGCTGTGGCTGTTGTGATGGGCAGGGGAGTAGGCTACGGCTAGGCTGGGAGGCTGCAGGTGGGGGACACACATCAGGACTGACTAGAGGCAGGCCTAGTGAAGCAGAAGAAGACATGAAAACCACACAAAATACTTATGAAAATAATTTGCTCATACAAAGAGAAAATACCACAGGGTTCTTGTATTATCCCCTATTTACATTATAATGTGAGTTTCCCGGACCACTAGAGGGCAAACTCAAGTTAACATTCCAACAAGAGGTGAAGCCTCTCTCTAGTTTAAATATTTTGGGCCAGGGGTTAATTATAATTACAAATGATTCCAGTTTGTCTTAACCGGCAGGGAATGTTAAATATTCAGTGCAGCCTGAATATAAGATGGGATTTTTTTCTGGGTATTACATCTGAAAAAGTGGAGGCTGCATTATATTCAAAGACAAGACATTTACATACTCAAAACATCATATTTTCTTTTTCTTACTGAGTGAGTTCTGCCCTGTTGTCGACTAATTTAATTTTTTTTTTTTTTAAATTACGTCCTATGTTTTCTTCTCAAAACTCTTCTTTGACCTTAATGGCAAATGAGGTCAAGGAAAGATATGAAGGAGAATTCATAGGGGGTTAGGGAAAGACAATCTTGACGCAATGCGAAGAGAATCTGTCTGCACTTACACTAGACTACATAGTTATGTGACGATGGATGCTATTGTTGTGGGTCTGCTGTGGTAAAACTACAATGTTACGAAGATGGTCTACTAAAAGCACATCTTAGATACTTCGCAATTTACGTTCTTCCTGTCTTGTTTTATACAGGCTATGTAAACGTGGACAACCTGATGAAAAACATTACTTCATTACCATGGTTTGCACTGAAATTAAAAAATAGGCTACCTGTCACAAAAGTGAAAGGACATGGTTGTCATATTAAGATTGGCTGCTTTCGCTCACCCTCCCATCCACTCATATTTATCATCATAAATCCCAGTTATATTGTGCCCACTTAGAATCAGGCAGACAGTAGATGGCAGATGAACATCGGAAAAAAAATCATCTTCCTGATTGCACGTGAAAACAGCATTTCATTGTATGAAAGTAACAGTTACATTTATGCATGATGAAAATGTAGGTTGTTTTTATCAATCGTTGAATTATGCGCCGCTTTAAATGTTAAATGGGATGACATTATCTCCTTTCCTTTCATTAAGTGTGTATCCTATGCTTAAGAGGATGAGTTTCCTGAACATTCAGACAGGTGCCACCAGCTCTTCCCATGGCTGCCACATAAGCCCTGTTTCCACTGAGCAGTGTGATACGTTACAGTTCAGTTTGGTACACATTTTTTCTGTTTCCACTGTGAAAAGTTGTGGATGGTACTAATGGAACCGTTCGAAACCTTTCCCCTATTGGTCACTCCTCTGTTGGGGTACCTAGCACACAGATCTGGTACTAAAAGGTGGAGCTGTGAACACTGCAGTCCGTTGATTGGTCAATAGAGGACGGTCACTCTGCTCGGGGCTGAGTTGTGGCTGGTTTTGCAACCACTGCTCATAATGTGGCAAGTTTTACATTAGTAAACTGTAACTATATAATGAAAGGATGTTTTGCTGCCTCTCACAGCAGCTGGAGTCTGAGAAAAAAAAAAAAAAAAAACTCAATTTACCAGGCCGACTCCTGGCAAGTTTACTTGTAATGATACTCAATGCAAGAACTGACAACGTGAATCCATCAACACACCTTAAATTTCAATATGACAACTTTGATCATTCCTTTACTTTTTATTGTCTCTCTTCATTGACAGAGACTTTTAGTAATGAGTGGATCTTCAAGGTTTAAAAAAAAAACAACATTAATTTTGACTGGATTATGTAAACTGCATATACTGTTTTTTTTTTGCTCTGAAAATGTTGGCGTGCAACCTCGTTCTGCGGACAATAAACAAGGTGCAGACGTTCCATCTATGAGGAGTGCTGGATGGAGCAGTGAGTGACAACAACCCCGCCCACATTTACGGGTATTGTTTGCAGTGGAAACAGTAACAAACCTAGGGTCTAGGTACCATGTCTGAAGGGTCACTTTTGGTTCCAAAGGTACCATACTGAAAGCGTTTGGTGGAAATGGGGCTACAGGTACCTCTGAATCATTTCACTCAGTTAGGAACCTTCCTAAGCAAACAAAGAATCTTCCACCGCAGTCCTAGTTAACCACCAGCTGCGACAGAGAGTGTTGCATTATGGGTTGTTTGTAGCTTTAACGCTGCCATGCGAGCCATTCTCCGCAAGTGTTGAGTTAGTCCGGTTAAACCTACAGGAGTTTCCAACGGATTGTGTAACAGAGGGAAAAAAATCCATGAGTCAGTGAGTCAAAAGCGTCTCCTGACGTCTTTACTGCAGAAACAGCAAAGACTGAATCATCTGTCAAACGGCCAAGAGTAACAGTGTCATGGAATTTCATAAGAGAGCTCAAAAAGAAAAAATGCCAACAGCTAAAGAAAATCATTCCGACTGGAGAGAGTTTGGGCTCTTAAGTTTATACTTTATAATGGATTGTAAAGACCAGTGTTTCAGTGATAAGTTAGCCAACGCTAGCATTTATGACGTACACAGGAAAGATGTAAATGTCTCTCCTGTTTCCTTAACTGTGCTCCACAGTCCTTACCAGAGCGAGAGCCTTTGCAGCTTCCCTGTGAGCCTTTGTTGCTGCCAAGGCTATCCCCTCTGGTAAGGATGGAGATGCCAGAGAAGCTGCTAGCCTTAGTGACGGGCGGCCGGAGGGTGCGGTTGGAGCTGTCTGAGTCGGTGCTGCTCCAGGGCCGTGGCTCCAGGCACTTCATGTCACTGTCTGTGCTGCTTTGACGACTGCTAGACGCCCGGCTGGAGCTCTCACGGTTCCCTCTGAGAGAAGACAGAAGAGGGAGGAAGAGGAGAGAGACAGAGAGATGAAATGAAAGGGATAAAATGGAGATGGGTGCAGGAGAGAGGGGAAAAGAGGTGAAGTAACAGGAGAGGTAAAGTGAGGAGAGTTTAGAGATATGTAGAGAGCAGAGTTGAAGTCAAAGGAGGAGAGAGACAAAAATGTACATGGGCAGGGTGAGGAATATATAGAAAAGGGAAGGTGTGCACACAGGAGGATTTGAAGCAGAGGAGAATGTAGGTGGAGACAGAAACAGAAGGACAGTCAAAGACAAAACAGGATAGAGGGGAGAGCAAAAGCAGAAGAGCAGAATAAGGTCATCAGTGAGGACACACAGTGTGACAGGCTTTAGGATGGGGCATTCAACACAGATGCACATTGGCTGGTTTTAGTGAGTCCACGATACAAATAAATCAGGCAACAAACCACCAAACAATATTATTTCCAATTTTAAACATACGACCACACACACATCCACACGCACAAACACACATACAAACCCATCCACATACGACAACATACATGCAGGGAGAAAAGATGCTCCAGACATTCAACACTGGGGTGTAACAGGATATTACAGGTGAGACAAACATCCATGAATTCAACACACAAACCATTAAAGACTGGAGACAACATTCACATAACAGACTTTACAGAATGAGCACTTGCATACATACGTTTTATATTTGAATACAGATAAACAGTAACACATGCACTTAAAATACGTTGTATTGAAGACAAGAGATGACAGAAACAAGACACACATACACCTGTAAATTAAGACCAGATGTACATCAACACTCAGACTCACACACACTTATCTACAAAATAACCACTTGCTACCACTGGTTCACCACTATGGTTCTTTACACTATATTGCCGTATACACACTCATTGTGTTGTTGTGATGCTGTCACCCTGGATAAGGGCAGCTGCCAAGAAAACCAATGATCACACTGTAAGCGTAACCACCACCCTGGGGAAACCCCTCCATCACAAGTGAATGGTTGGGTCTGCCATTGACATGTCAGCATTAAGA
Source organism: Cephalopholis sonnerati (assembly GCA_019142605.1). Lineage (NCBI taxonomy): Eukaryota > Metazoa > Chordata > Actinopteri > Perciformes > Serranidae > Cephalopholis > Cephalopholis sonnerati. The sequence goes on along the minus strand of JAGQAX010000002.1, from coordinate 8,952,420 downwards.
ATATTATTGTTCCATTTGAACTCATCCTACTGTGTTTGTGCTTGAAAATAATACATTTAAAGGTTCTGTATGTGACATTCAGAGCACTGATATGGCAGCAAACCACTATTTGCTAAGCACAGATATTGGTGGAGTAACGGCGTCCTGAGTAGAGACTAAATTCACGCCCCCTCTGTGTTGTGCATGCATGGTAAACTGGCTACCTCATCGCTACCACTTTGCACTGTGCTCATTCAGCGGTTTCCACTGATATCAGGACAGTGTTGTCACGGAAGTGGACGCAACTAACACTGTTAGCTCTGTCACTGATGCTGTTCATGGAGTTAGCACCGTAAGCTGCTAGCCGCTATGGATGTATATGCGCCTTAGGTCGAAAAAGTTCGACTTCCTGGGTATAAAATAACCCAGATCTTACTCACTGTTGGGCCCACTACAGACTTCCGCAAGCCAGGAGCTTCCGGTTAAGCTCTTCTCTGACTTAAGTTGGGATCAAATGATTTCATCGTGCAGCTTTTCTAGACTTTCAACATTTTATTGGACCAAATGGATCAAATTTTGATGCAATAAAAAAATAAATTAAAAAAAAAAAAAATGCTATGCATACTGGTGGTGCAGCATTAAGCTGAATGTATATAGAAAGCCCTGCAGGTAGACAGAAACCTACGACTCTGAATTGAGGACAGCAGTAAAAAAAAGAAGAAAAAAAAAAGGCCAAGTCAGCTGCTGTAAACACTTGTTTTTTTCATCCTCTTTGAACTGGAGGAGGGATACGAACCGAGTACGTCCATGTAGAGAGAATTCAAAACATTCAAAACATGTAATTGATTGTGGGAATCTCCATGACGAGAACAGGGATGTGGTATGGGTTGTAAAACCATAGCGATAGTGAGTGGTGTTTGAAGGTGGCTGTGGCTGATAAATATTTCAGAGAGACTGTAATTAATGGAGGATCTATTTTGAGTCCTCTCTCTGCACAGCCTATTTTAAGGAAGGGTGGGTGCTCTGCCGTTTCTCTGTAAAGGGAGGCGCACACTTGTTCGCTTCGCTCTGCAGACAAAGATGAGAGCAGGATGAGCGGGAGGAGGAAGAGGAGGAGGGATTCTGCTGTTGATCACATGATATTTCATCTCCACTCTCTCCTCACGACAGCATTCCCCATCACACGCACAAACAGGGGAAGCTAGGCTCCTGCTGCTGCTGATGCTGTTGTTGTTCTGTGTTTCCATCACTCTCTGTGTTTATGAGACGGTTAAATTAACCCACAGAAGAGCTTCTTGTTTTGGTCCATTTAAGTGGAGTCTGTGGTTTTATGGCGTTCTTAGTTTAACAGCATGTACTCTGTAAAGGTTAATGTACTTATTATGAATGCTGGACTTTGGATATTAAGGTCCTTTTAGGTGAAATGTAAAAAGGCCATTATAACATTAATATTATAATATGACGTCAACCTCTAATGAAATTTCTACAAGCAGCACAATTAAGAGATAAAGAAAATGAACAAAAATTCACCAAACAGATTGGATGGTTCAAAACTTTAAGACAACAAAACTGAAGTCCAAGATCCACATAAGAAAATTATTTTGATAAAAAGCTTAAAAGGGAAAAAGGAGAGCTAAATCTAAAAGCTCCAAAAACACAGTGCACACAAAACACAATGTTTACAAACAGCAGAATGTATATTACATACTTTTATATGTAAAAGGTAAAAACTTAATTTACTGTTGCACTCCAGAGGTGAAAAAATTAGCTGATTAATCAATTGATATTAAGTATTTGACAATTTTCTAATAATTATATTTTGCATTATTTCCCGTTTTTGTTAGTCCTCTAAAGTAGTAAACTGGATATCTTAGGGACTTGATACTGGTTGGATAAAAAAATTAAAAAAGAAATTTAAGGCCTCGATCAGACAGAGCGCTTTTAGCAGCTTCCTGTGTCTTTTTTTTTTTAACTGTTACTAGGAAACCACAAAATCTCCTGTCCTTAGCTTGACCTTTATTTTACTGTGAAGTACTTCCACAAATCTGTACCTTAAAATCTCTATTAAAAATATACAGCAAGGGCACTGACTCTGATTGAGGGTGACAGGCTGTTTCCTAAATAGTACGTTGGACACAGGGACGTGTGTGGGTATATGAGACCCCGAGAAAGAGGAGAATTTAAAGGGAGTACCACCAGCTCATCAAGGAGATTCACTTGGGTGATGGTCGGTTCAAGGCTTATTTAGGATGAGTCAGGGACAGTTTGACAATCTGCTGTTAACTGTCGGGCTGAATTATGGTTAATAAAATATTACAAAGTAGCTGCGGCTGTGATTTGTTCAGATGTGCCTTGCAGCTTGCCTCAGGCGACTTTGAAAATGAGCTAACGTTAGCTTCACAAACTATGTATGCTACTACTTGTTGTCATCGCCACAACAGAAAGCCCAATTCTCAAGTCCTCTGATTGGACAATGGTAAAAAAAATGCTAGTGACATCTGCAAAAATGCAAGGCACATAGCGCGGAAAAACACAAGGCGCTAAAACAGGCTGCTAAAATGTGCTGCGTCTGATCGGGACCTAAATGTCAACTTGGGCTCTGGGAAATCATAATGAACATTTTCCACACGTGTCTGATGTTTTATGGACCAGAAGATTAATCTGTTAATCAATAAACAATCAGAGGATTAATCAACGATGAAAATAACTGTTAGCTGCAGCCCTTTTCCATTCAAATAAAAAGACAGGGTGTTATCATGTTGTGCTCACAGTCTCATGTTCAAGTCCAACATCACTATTGTATTGTATTGTATGTATTGTTTACATATTTTTACGTGCGACTATGCAACAGGTGACATGTTAACAAAAACTACAAGACTAAGTCAACCACAAAACAAACAGGTTACTGTGGAAGCGATGCAGTTACTTTATATAAAAAATGTAGTTGACGGTGGATGGGTGGAGGGGTAAGTAGGTCAATCAGTCCCCAGTGAAACCACAAAGCAGCCATGCATGGGCCATGGGAAGCCCCACGGTGCAGTGCTGGAATAGCCATCAATCAGCCGACTACGCCAAGCAAAGATATAAAAAACCACCACAAGTCACCACTATCATCACCAAACCACTTTCAAAGAATGGGCATGGCAACACACAAGTCAAAGTCAGCAGCACCCCAATACCTAAAGATCTGCCTCCTCTTTTGAGAGCTAGAGCAGTAGCCCTCAGTGGAAAGTCTGTTGGGGTTAACATTAGGAGAAAATGCTGGGGTTACAGGACTGGATTGGAGAACAGGAGGGGGGTTTAGGGGAGGGTGAGATAAGGAGGGGTGGGAGGTAGAGGTAGGCACAGTGTAGAACTTTTACCCCTGCGAAGAAGGGAAAAAAAAAAAAAACGCACACAAGGCAGAAACTTTGACTGTTGAAAAGCCCACGCTTCCTCTTTCTCTCTCTCAGCATATTACGTCCTAATCTTTCAACCTCAATGGCCAGGGTGCCTAGGGATGGAGGCTGACTGTAACTGCTGTGTGAGCTAACTTATTTCTAGAAAACATTTCTTCCACTACCTACAAATCTTTCTCAAAGACAGTGTGTCCCTCACAGTCTAACATAAAACAACCCTTGAAAATCTGGCACAGAGAGAGAGACACATCAGCAAATGCTTATTGATCATTTGTTTGGCATTGAAGAGAAACAAAAACCTTATATAGGGGCTACATTAATGTTAAGTGGTCAGATTTGTACAAAGAATCACTATATAATCTGTAAAAATTGTTATGTTTATGGGTTTACAGTCCTCTACCTTTCATAACTGAAACCTAGCAGGGAAACTGTAGCTTTAAAAGGGGAAAGGTGGTAAAGATTGAGTCTTGCAAATTGCACACATTAGTCTCTCCAGAAGGATGAATCATCTTACCTGTTGTCGTTGATGTATCCATTTTGAGAGGACTGTAAAAAAAAGGACACCTGCACATTATGAAATGCTTCATTCATTCAGGAGCACTTAAGACTACATTTGTATGCAGCTCAACCTTTCAGACGTTCTCAAGTTTGACATCATATGTGAAATGTCGCTTAAAGCAGTAGTTCCCACAAGATGATTACCATCATTTGAAATAAGAATGCTGTATAGTTACACTTCCTCAGGCCTCGAAAAACTATTAACATTAATATCAACATTAAATGGTCTGATCACATGTCCACATGAATACAAAGTAACTGGAGTTATGAAAAATCTTCACTTATAAAGGAGTTTTAAAAAATCTGCACTTCAGTGCCATAAAATTCAGTTTGTGTGTTGATGAGAGGCCAAAACATAGAGGAAAATATCAGTTTACAACAGTATCTCTATGTAATAGGGCTGGGTACTTAACTTGGTACATTTAATGACAGGTACACACTACATGATATCAGCCCGATTATAGCCTGACATGACATCGTACGACAACAATTATCGTGCGCAATGATCCATCGTTTCATCTCGTGTAAGAAGTCACAGTGGACGACAACCTACGTCACGTCTGGGATGCCTCACGACATCCTGACAGAAAGCCTTGCATGTTTTTCTTTTTCAAAGTTAATGCATCCAACCGTCATTTCAAACTCAACACTTCCTGTATCTGTATAAAATTAAAAGCCCCTTTTCACTTCGGTGGCTAGAATCCCTTTATTTTCTAAAAAGGCTTTTATTGTGAAACATTTGCAGGAACTTGCTGTGGAGGATTAAGTGATTTGCACAGTTTGCATGTGGTACTTTAAATGTAGCTCCTGACATTTGCTGGCGCTTCTTAAGTTACTACAATAACATCTTGGCTGGCACATGAACAGACACAGTGAATGACATAATACTAAACAGGACAAGAATAACCCGATGACATCACACACGTTGTGAAAGACGACCAGGAATGATTGGTGTGGACCATCATGTAATCTGTCATGTCTGTCATCCAAGTCACGGCACTATTTTATGACTCCACAATTGTCTAATCTGACACAGTGACCATCGGAACGGACAGAAATGTCGTGTAGTGTGAACCCGGCATAGGGGTACTGACCAAATTACGTTGGTACAACTGAGTACCAATTCACATTAAATCAATTGCTGCTAAATGCCGGTACCTGAGAGCGCATCTGGTTGAGAACACCAAGTTAAGACAAGAGGCAGAAGTGACGCAAAGCGCCCTGAAGCCTGAAAGCCGACCACGGAGCTCAGAAGCCAGCAATGGAGCTCAACAGAGCTGCTAGGCTCAACTTCAGACAGGAGGTGGAGGCATCGCAAAGCCAGGAAGCCGGCTGTGGAGATCTGTCTTTCCAGCAATTTAAAACTCTTGCTGTAGCACCGATCTGCCACTGTAGTTTTAGCTTCTGGTTTACAGACGCCAGAAGTAAAATAGAACGTTAGCTCTACTATGTCTATTATGCCTAGCTTGTTCAGGAATGTAGGTTTTGTAATTACAGGGAAAAAAAAAGTACCGAAAGAAGGTAACTTTGGGTAGTCTGGAACCAATATCGGTTCAAGTATGAACTGTACCCAACCCTACTGTGTAAACTGGGCCTGAGAACTTAAAAAATCCCTGTTCAAATGACCTGCTCACAACTCACAGACATGCTCACTGTGATGAGAGGTTGAGACCAGAAACTGCTTTGAATAAACGGGTCACAAGCAAACCACGTTGGGAACCACTAACTACGAATGAGTACGAATGTTAGCACGTTTCACTACACCAGTTATGAAACAAAGAGTTGTTATTCTTGACTAATGAAGAAACACTGATATCTTACTACTCAAAGGAGCTAGAGGTAACAGCTAATAATTTATAAATGGATTGTAATTTCATGTAGATGTTTCCTTCCCAGAATTTGTTACCCTGTCTAGGTTCAATACTTACTTCTCGGGCAAAGATCCGGTCTCGTACCCGCTGATACTCTTCCTCTCGCTCTTCAATGGACTTGCTACGCCGCCCGTCCTGCAGCGGGACACGGATCTAACATTTGAGAGAACAATCGAATCAGAAAAATGACAGTTACAATCTAGTGTGTATTATTCACAAATATCCGTTGAAGTTTGATGTAAATGCATACAGCCACATTAGGTGCGACCTGCTGTAAAGATAAGTGGCAACAAGTCACATGATACCAGCAGTAGCATGTGAGGGAGAGCAGCTGCTTGCCGTCAAAACAGAACAACAGAATGGAAACTGTGCAAAACGAGTGTTTTGAGGGGTGGAATAAGCGTGGGAAGCTTTAACACCACAAACGTGATAGAACAAAGGAAAACGATAAATATGCACAAGCATTAGGCGCCAAAGAAAAGTGTCAATGCTTCAAACAAACAATGTTGGAAAGAATGAAGTGTGAAAAACTTGGTTCAACAGCAACAAAGCAAGTATATTATTCTTTATTATAATGATGAAACTGTTGCTGTGGTTGAAAACGTGGGGTTTCGATGCTTCAATGAAAACCTCATCAACAACTGTTGCATGAAAGGTATTAACTTCCTTTGAAACGAAACAAAAAATATTGTGAGTTTTATAGCTGACATACAGAGTTTAAATGTGTATATTGCGTCATCAAACAAAACTGAAACACTGCGAATAAGATAAACAGTTTTGTGGCTCTCACGTGGACAATCAGCAGCAGTGGATGATATGTTATATGCTATTGTAATTTAAAAACTGTGTGTCATTTTGGGAGACAGTATCAGGAACGTGCAAGTTACTGCATATGAATGACCCATTAATAGTTAAGTGCACTCTTGGGCAAATTCACAAAGAATCATTGCAGCTGCTGATAGAACCATGAATTGAGCATCGCTTGCAACCACTATCTGCCCCATCTCCAGACCTGCTTCACAAAAGACACTGAGCTAATGATATTACAGTGCAAACACACCAACAGAGTTTTGTGTCTGATTGCAATCATCCATGTGGTTAAGTATAAATGTTGCCTTTTGGGGAGAACAGCGGTGGAGGGAAAAGGAAATCTGCAATTTTCAGACCGCACGCTACAGGTGAGGAAGCAACTTCAAGCAAGGAATTCAAATGTGACAGAGAGAAACTGTATTTGAAATTTAATATCCCGGTGTGCCAGTGCTGCTGGTGTTTTCAAACACACATCTTCAGACTGCAGAAGAAGACTGGCATGACAACCCATATATATGCCCTTCAGTTATCGCTAACTCTCTGAAGGCAGTAATATTTTTACTGTTACTGTGGGGCGTCCTGCTAGCTCATGGTGGAGAGCATGTACCATTAAGGCTGAGTCCACACTGAAGAGGACCAGGTTCAAGTCCAGCCCCGGACTTTTACTGCATATCATCTTTCTCTCTCTTGCCTTCCTTTTCTGTCTATCTCTCACATTCACATAAAGCAGATATGCCCCCCGACAAAATATCTAAAAATAAACAAACAAATGAAGAAAGAAAGCAATAATTTCAGTAAATAAATAATATTCAGGAGCACTGAGATTTGTTTGGCAGCACAGCTCGGGGTTCATTTTATCCTCTGGGTGCTTTGAGAACTACATGGTATCTGTTTGTCTTAATCATGCAGACATAGCGGTTGAAAACGCCACGCAATCCTTTTGTGATTTCACCCCTCTCAAGCCGTTTCCCCTAACACTACGGCACAGTTCAGTTATGCACCATTTTTTTTCCCGTTTTCACTATGAAAAGTTGTGGATGGTACCAATGGAACCGTTCCGTACCGTCCCCATTATTGGTCCCCCCTCTGTTGGGGTACCTAGCACACAAATCAGGTACTAAAAGGTGGAGCTGTGAACACTGCAGTCTGATTGGTCAGTAGAGGACGGTCACTCTGCTCATGGCTGAGTTGTGTCTGGTTTTGAGGCTCATGTAACCACTGTTCATACTATGGAGAGTTTTATTAGTAAACTGTAACTACAAATGAAAGGATGTTTTGCTGCCTCTCACAGCAGCTGGAGTCTGAGAAAAAAAAAAAGGTAATTCACCGGGCCGACTACCAGCGACTTTTCAAGTGGAACAGTAACTTGTTATGCTACTCAATGCATGAGTTGACGGTGTGAATCCATCAACACACCTTAAATTTCTGTGACAACTTTGACCACTACTTCAGTTTTTATATGACATACACTTTTAGTAATGAGTGGATCTCCAAGCCTGTACATTAATTTCAACTGGATTATGTGAACTACATGTATCCCAATCATCACTCGGAGGGAAAAAAAAAAAAAGCATTGTGGAGCGTTGTTCCTGTGGGCTCCAGCCACACTAAACCCCTGAGCTTGCCTGAGATGGACGAGATGCACAAACCCAATTTTTTTTAAATATCCCATGGAGAGAGACTCTCACTGCAGCCTGTTTTATTTTGTTCTGAAAAAGGTGGCGTGCAGCCTCGTTCTGTGGACGATAAACCACGTGCAGACTGATAAAGGAGGAAATACAGTGAGTGCTAGATGGAGCAGTGAGCAACAATAACCCCGCCCACATTTAAGGGCACTGTTTACGATGAAAACCCTAAGCGGACACTAGGGTCTAGGTACCATGTCTGAAGGGTTACTTTTGGTTCTAAAGGTACCATACCGAAAGTGTTTGGTGGAAACGGGGCTTTAGCGTTGGTGGCACTGGTGTAGAGGTATGATGCCATCTCCAATTCTTACCTAAATTTATAAACAATTTCACTAAAGCAAAATCATTTGCCATAAAGGAGATGAGATGTCAATTCAGCCTAGTATCTACAAAACATGGGTGAACAGAGATAGTAATGGTTTGGACTTGAACACAGCCTCACAGTGGGGACTGTGCTTCCTTCATTATAAGTTATTATTAGTACCACCCCAAATCTTACAGATTGTTAAATCTCCTTTCACATGCCAACTTTCATCTCTGTTGGAATGGGTGCCGTTTCACACCCACCTGCCAACTGTGTAACTACAACAATGTACAGTAATCACTTCTCAAACTCTGCGTGCTCTTACACATAGCTACCATTGATAAATCAATTAAGACTCCTCTGTTTTGTGTATTTATTTGAAATAATTAAAGAGTTCATTGTAATTATTAACACATGGCTAGGTCAAGATGATGCTGCAGCATTACTACTCCCACTTCCAGATGCCCAGATAGTCTGGGGGCTCACCACCGGAAATCTGTGAGTGTTTGATTCACAGCTTAGTTGGCATCAAAAGCAGACACTGCTTTTTTTTCATCAGATCAGAAAAGGCAATTAACAGTCTTATGTCATTACATCCTGACTTCTGTGGCCCTATCCATCTGTGTCCCTATCCTTCAAAAGTTAGATACAGTTGACAAATTTCATGGTATAAAATGCAGCCTACCTGATTATCATCCTTGTCCATGCTGGCATCATCTCTCTTCAGGATGAATTTCTTCTGGAAGTCCATATTACGTTCATCCTTGATGTGTTCAGAGAACCTTTGTTCTGGGCTGTAAAGAGCGGTAGAGGACAAGCAATATGCTTTTTAACATAATCAAACAAAACTAGACAAAACACAACATTGCTCTGCCTCAAAAAAAAGGACAATTCAATACCAATGCACCAATTCCCAGTTTCGCTGACTGTGATTTTCTTTCTATCTTACTATGTTAAAAGCATGTACATCTTTATGCACAAACATATTCAAACCTGTCTTTAAAGCCACTGGACACATGGCTTAAGGTTCAGGGTAAAAATGCATATATCATATCATATCATATCATATCATATCAAGGAAGAGTGTAGAGTATAAATAACAATCAGAGTGAAAATAAATGTTCATAACTATTGAAAAAAAAATAGATTGATGAAAATTTTATTACAATTAGAGAATGTTTACCCATGTACTTTATATGATTTTAAATTTTATGCAGAAGAGCTAAAGAAATTAAGTAAAGATGCATGGAAATCAGCAGCCTCCACTGTCAGTATAAATGCTAATTAGTTTGGATTTTTTTTTTTTTGAACAGATTTGGCAAAACTGTACATTTTTATCAAATGGGTTAGAAAACCTAAAATCATAGTTTTCTAACTAAACCGTTCTTATTTGTGTTGGTGGTTTTCCCTTCAGCCTCCAGACCAGGGACATTTAAAAAGGTCAGGTTATAAGAATTTCCTCCCAGCAAAGGTCTGAACGTCAAAATATCTAAATTACATCCTACAGCCTACCCCTACATTTGTCGAATAAAATCAACAACCTACATTTCCAAATTATTTCAACAATATTTACTGTCGATTTTCAAACTAGGATGCTTTTAAAATACAGACACATGAAAGTCTTATGGCACTCGTACGGAAAGCAAACAGCTATCGTAGCCATAAATAAAATTAGTCCTAGAAGAATACACCTTAAACCTACTTTTCAAGTAAAAGAAAACTGACAGAATCTTCTGAACTGAATATGTAGAGGTGATTCTTTTAGAAAAAGTGCAAACAGAACTTTTAGCAGCCCCTTTTTCTCTTTATTCTTTTTCATATTTTTTTCTAATTCATTTCCTTGAGAAAGAAATGGGCCTGTGACTGTCCTGCTAGTAGTTTGAATCTTGCCCTGGATGAGGTTGAATGATACCACCAGAGAGAGGAGACTCTCCTGAGTGCTTAGATGCTTTTTTTATGTTTGAGGTATCAAAAATGTGATCATGTGATAGAAAACTGGTGTCCCCAGCTATTTTTTTTTAAGAAATATCTCATCTTTATACAAGAGTTAATGAGAAAAAAAACACACTCTAGCTCTGTCCCACAGAAACCCATTGTAAAATTTTTACATAGTTTTTTGCAATTTTTGTAAAGAACGTTCTTTCAAGCCATTCTCATGCCCGTGTAGGTGCTCATTTGACAGTCCCTCCAGAAAATCACAATTTTGCAATCGCAATAATTAACGCAAATACAACAAAAGCCCACAATATTTGCGAGGGTCTGCAATTTTTCAAAAGTCCTGCGATTTTTCCGCATTTTCTGGCTGACCTGAAGTTGTTGCGCATGCGACGTCATTTAAAACGTCATCAGACGCGTCATCAAATGGCGCTTATGGCATTGCAGTATGGAGAAACGCTCCGTACCGACAAGAACTGTCACTTTGTTCAAACGCATACAACATGTGTTGAATTGATCCAAATGTTATGTTCACAGAAGATGTAGCTTACATGTTGTTTTACAGTCACATTGTCTGGTTTGAGAGCTACAATATTCACTCAGGATTTTTTAAAACGTTATTGGAGTCCATGTTTTGAAAATAATTCAGTAAAACTAAAGAAGAGAACTGAAACATTTGCAGCTGTTTTTGTAATATTCACTATGATTATTATAGTAAGTGATTATATGACTTATTATTTGGAGGCACTAGTTCACATAAAAATGCCGCAATTTTTGACAACACTGGCCGCAAATTCAAGGTTTTTTGCCGCAAGATCCTGGTGGGACTGACTGGTGATTCTGGAATGATACTTGGTTTTAATAATGTTCACTTGAAGAAAGCTGACTCACATAGCTTGGATTCAGTCTGAAAATGGTCAAGGTGTGTAGTGTCACTTTGGTTCGATCGAGGAAAATGGTCTTGGACACAGTCTGTAGCCAAACAGTGGCAGAGACAGGTACTTCACGCTGTCATCTTTCTCATATCTCCCTTACGGTCTTGATTGTTAACCGTGCATTGACAGTTTGCTGGAGAGAACAACAGTCTATAGCAAACTGTCTATGTACAGTAAACAATTCATTTGATAGGCTCAATTGAGAGAAGTTTTTGCTGTATTAACTGGATTAGCTACGCCCCATCAGAAAAAAAGAACACTTCTTGAAGAGTATTATTTATTCTCATTAATTTATCAGAAATGCCCGCACCAGAAATATCATCAGCGACTGCTTTCCTTACTATTTTGATTAAAACATTTAGCATCTTTATTTCCTGGGTCAAACTATGAGTAGTTTACAGAATACAATTCATATTTTTCAGAATGCCTTAGGCACTACCTTAGTTCGACTGTTTAGAGCTGAAAGAGTGATGATGATGATGATGACTATAACCATAAAATGCATCAAGTATTTTTTTTTAATCTATAAATTCCATTTACTATGTGCATTGTGAAGTAAGATACTTTTTCCCTCAGAACAACTAAAATACCAGTGATGCTACATTTGTTACCTACATATATTTTACTTAAGCTGTGGGGTATAACCTAACTTTCAACACCTTGCTGGCTGCTAAATTAACAATATCTCCTCTCTCAGTCTTGAGTGCACACAGAGTGTGAAAAGCACACCGTTTTTTTGCCATTCATTGGGCTGTTGTTAGAATTGATTAGCTGCATGCTTGGCTCAAGCTGCTTTCATTTCTCAGGTGTATTGATACTGCGTCAGCATTCAGCAGAAACTCACTTTCCGTTTGCTTACATGCTGCTGCTCTGTCGCACTTTTGGTTCAGGTTGTTCTTCACTTGGATCAAAATTAAAAGTTTATGGCAGTGGGATTCTTTTGTTAGTTAGGCCTGCTGTGGTTGTCACGACAACCTCAGCCACGTGAGTTTGTTATTGTGCGTTCCCTTGAGGCTTTTTACATTACTTTAGAACTTAATTAGCATATAACAGCCTCTGCCTAAACCCTAATTGACACCATTTAAATCCGGCCATCTGGAACAGTCTCAGTAAAGTATGGTGTTTCTTTAAGGGTTTTTTAATTGTTGAATAACTCAAGTACATACTAAGCATACCTATGTAAAACAATATTAAGGTTGCAGCTGCTGAAGTCTGGACCAAAGTTAGAAACTACACTCACATGCGTGTGTTGCCCGTCTTGTTGATGATGACAGCCTTGCCTGTCTGATCCACATTGTGGTCCATGCCGAAGTAGGCAGCCACGCGGTGCAGCAGCATACGGTGATAAGAAGTCATCTGAGGAAACTTCTTATACTGGTTACTGCAGAGGGCACAAACATAGCATGTTATTTCAACACTGCTCTGCAATTAATAGCTGAATGATTCCGTTTTTCTTTTTGTAGCATACTTAAGTATCTGTTTTCATAATGTGTACATTATATTTTGAGAATAAAACCCTCTCATGTTTGTTTTATGATCATATGACACATAGATTTGCATTCTGAGGGGTTGTGCCAAACTCCCAGCTGTCTACAGAAACATCTCTGTCCACACAAATTTGTATTCAAGATATTTTCTAAAGAACAGTGGTAAACACTCTGATTTCTGTAAATTTTGTAATTCCTGTGGTCCCTTCTGTTGTCTTGTTTTCCACAGTAATTATCCTCTCTAAAAAAGGTTTAAGCTGTTTTTTGTGTATTGAATTCTGAGGTGTTGACAAGCACAAGGTCCCACTATGAGGACACTTCACTTGGCTCCGTTGAGCGCAGGATGATTTACTGCTTTCGGACAGATTTAAAGTCGTACTACTGACTAACGTAACACTATTCTGGTTACAGGGGAACACAGAGTCCTTAGCCAGAAAACCTGTCGGCCCAAACTTGCCCCGTAAAATCGACAACTACAACTTGCCACATTTATCTCATCACTTCAGCAATCTATAAATAAAGAGGAATGAATGTAGAGGGGCTAAATTTAAATACAAGAGAGCGGCTATGAAGAACGTGGCTTACTTGTCGTCATTAATGAACTCCAGGATATCTTGTTCTAGTTTGAGCAGCATCATTCGATCCCTGTAGGGCCAAAGGGGGAAAGAGAGGGACAGATCAGAGGGGGGGCAGGTCAGTGAGTGCATACCAACCAAAGATCAAAGGTGTGATGTACAGCAGTAAATACTTTCAATAATGACTGTATCACTTCACATCTGTTACAATGGTGATCTCTCTAGAACCTCCTTCTTTTTCAAACTGCTTTTTTTTTTTATCAAACTTTTTTTAACAACTGGATGTAATCATGCTGCCATTTTTATGGGTCGAAATAAGATATTTTACATCAACTATTCATCTACAAACTCCTGTAGAGGATGGAGGACTTGGACGATATTATTACTTAGCAACAAATTAAGGAAACCTCCTGCTAATGGAATATTATCCCTGCAACATTTATTAAGTTACCATTTTTGTCATTTCCCTTTAATTTCCCTTTTATTACAAAGTGTTTCAAGAATTGGCAGTTATTGTGACAGTCAGTGCATGTTGCAGTTCATATTGCACATTGCTATCAATGCAACTACAACGTCACCAAGTTTCCCAGTATTATTTGCTTTGATACTGTATCCACTCTCACAAACTATCAGTTTTATTTGTTGACAATTTTCTTAATTTTTTTACCTAAAGAACCCTGTAAAGATTCTTTCTTATTTATTGTTTTACTGATGTATGCAAAGGTCATTTTATTAGCTGGGATTACACAACAAGTAGTGTTATGATGTTGGATGTTACAGTAACTGTGATAAATACAAATGTAGATCCATTTCACTTTTCTGATTGCATAAAAAAGTAAACTTTTTATTGCATACGGTGATGTGTTCTTCATGCTATGACAGTTTCCCTAAAGTTAGATAAAAAAAATATATTGCCTTGCTTGTAGTACTGCAATATACAGCAATATATTGAACTGCAACCCCTGTGTAGTAATTTGTATTGTATCGCCAGACCCTTGCCAATACACAGCCCTATGAGCTACTTAATAAGTCAACAGATTTAAGAAACTGGAGTAAAGATTAAAGATTTAAGACTCTGTCTTAAATATTTACTGTATATGGATCAAAAATATATTTTGTTTTTGCCATGTATATAAAAATATGTAAATAACCAAATAAATGAATATAAATGACCCATCTAGTTCTTTTTTTAAAATGTTCTGTTGTGCTCGTGTTGTTACAGCTGTGGCTATCAGTCAACCTTTGACGGCAGTCTCATACCTGGGATTGTTTTTCAGTGTGTTGACCAGAAATTCGTGAACATCGATGCCCGTGGAGTCAGTGTATTCCTGACTGGAGTCTAACAGAGAGAAAGGAAAAAGTAAATAGGCAGGCAAGAGGACGAGAAGGTTGAGAGACTTGTTATGTGCAACACAGAAAGCTGGTGACACAAGTCAGACCGCTGCTTAAATGGCACCCCACCACACCGGCAACGACATTACAGGTTGTTCAGGGAGGATAAACATAAGAAGCAGAACCAGTTCACTGTTCTCCTATGCTTTCACACATACACAAATACACGCACACACTCTTCAGGGGATCATTTTCCACTATTTTCCACTACACTAGACAGTTAGGCTAGCCATTTCATCTCTGCTGCTCTCCAAGTCTAATGACGCCTGAGGGCCTCTGCAGAGAGAGGTAGGTAATTAAAAAAAAAAGGAGAGGGAGGGATCCCATTATCTTCCAGAGAAATTAGCTTGACATCATATTAGTTTGGGTATTAATAATACAGTGGACATCACAGTTACATGCAAGAGACGCAACATTATAAATCCATTTTAAGAATGACTAATGTGGGACATTTTTACACACTGACAATGTTATTTGGCATTCACTGTATTTGAGTATGGAGCAAGCAGCAACTTGAAGGGCTGAGAAATAAGCCAATACAGAAGTGCCAAAAACTGTAGTTCCTTGAATGGCCACATGAGGCTGGCTCCAGAAGTGAGTCAGTCCCCACAGACCCACTATGCCCAACTGTACAGCAGAAATAAACATTAAAACCGTAATTTAAAAAAATGGTTTTGATCTCTATAGCTAATTTCCTTGCTGTGACATCTGTACCTGGGGCAAATTTTTATTTAACTCACCAGCTTACATCTGATTGTGGTTTAAAGTTATAATTAAGGGTGTGGTCCCTTTGAGTGACAGGCTGTCTGCAAGGCATCCTCACAGTCTATGAGTAAGATCCACCCTCTCATCCAAATTTGGTCCCTTCTGGCTCCAAAAAACCAAGATGGCAGCTGCCAATATGCTGAACTCAAGACTTTAAAAGAGGAGTCCACAAACCAACGGCTGACGTCACAATAGCTACATCCATTATTTTACACTGTCTACGATATGGAGAACGTAATTTAAGGACCTAATTAAACTTCTAATCTTGTCTGATGCAGGAATAAAAACATGATAACACAACAGAGTACAAAATGCATTCAACCTCTTAAGTTGTATCTTACCACGTGACAACATCTTTCGCGGAGTCTTGTCCTTCTTCTCCTTCTCTTCATTTTCATACTCGTCCTTCGAGGACTTCTCCTCTTCCTTGTCCGACGGACAGCTGATGTGAAGCTGGATGATATCCTGGAAAACCACATTCCACTGCTATGAGAAAAGATGGTAAAATTTTGAATGCTAATTTTGTTTAGTCTATTAAAGCACTGTTAATCCTGCACAAACTGTAGTTGCACACAAGAAATTGCAAGCTAGGCTGACTGCAGGGTATGAACAACGGTTAGGGTGAGGGGTTAAGGGTTAGAGACAGGAACAGTACCGATTCTGGAGGTCCATCATTGGAGAACGGACCAGAGGACTCCTCACACACTGCCAGACTCCGTACCAGCTTCAGTTTGGCATTAGACTGAAACAGAATCACACATATATTATCCGTAAGGCTAATTGAGTTAGGTTTTGGGGATTTTTATATGTAGCAGATCCGTTTAAAAGTTTCCTGCTATTAGATGGCATCTATAATAGTAGTTTAAAGTAAACAAGGTCCTCTTACAACAACCACAGCTCAAAAACAACTGCAAATGAAAATGCACATGAGCTGACGTTTAAGCACCAGAGTATTTTGACGTAAAAAATATTAAATGGTAAACTTATCCACTGCCTCACATAGAGCATTATTAGAATAAGCTTTTTTTCACTTAATATTTGTATTATTTGAAGTTTTTTTTTGTTTGTTTTACATATTCATTTTTAATTTTTTTAATTTTTTAATCACATTTTCTCCCTCTCATTTTTTAATTAGTAACTTCAGGCTATTTTTTGTTTGAAAATAAACAATAAAAATAATGAATCCTAACCATCTGTTTCATCACACTCAATGCTGAACGTTACAATATGAGAAAACAAAGTTCCCAACATAACATAGCTGATTTAGACTCTGTCCCTTTGCAGATTATGCTCCAAAACCAAGTGGGAATGGAAACAATGGTGATCCAACTCCATGAATGTTTTCACTATGAAAACACAAGTTTGTTCGAATCCCTTTTACTGGAGACATTATTAGGAGCAGGTTAAGCATGGGATGTCACATTAGAAAGCCATTTCCAACAACACAGTCGGGTTTAACCCTCGTGTCCAAGTATGACCAACCACTGCGTGACATCTTTAAAGATGAACACAAGCCTAAAAACAGTACACATATCTTCAAGTTATGAGCAAGTTAAGTTCTGTTTCGGAGACCTACATTTTATGAACGCAATTTTCACTGTTTGCTTCATTTAAGATCATCAGATTTAAGTGACAATAACTTAATACAATGATCAATGAGCTGTTGCTAATGATGTAATTATAAATGGTTCATAGATCTGCACACCTTCAAAATGAGTGTGAATAAAAATTATGGCAGTATAACAGGTCCCCTTTATCTATTCCTCTGATGCACACATTTTATACAAACGGTGCTTATTTCACAATCTCTTTGAAGTTCATATTGTTTTATTATAGAGTTTAATATGGTGTCATGAATACAGTGTCAAAGCAGAGACTTGGACACATAGCCAAACCAAATGGCATGAAGCGGGGTGAAGTGATGTATCACTGTGAATGTACAAAGACCAGTGCAGCTGGAGTTCAGTCAGCGCACATCGTACCAGCCGATGTCCGTACAGTTGGGCGGGAGGTCAAGACACAGTTTGGAACACTAGTCAAGAGGTCTAAGGCTGGAGATATGCTCGCTTTAACTACATGTTCGCGTAATGGTTGCCTTGCATATCCTGCATCTGTTCGGAACATTGGTGGTGCACATCCTCAGCAATTAATGCAATGTGTCCACAAGATGCCAAACACACATGAATGGTAGGGACAGCGTTTGCAGAATGAGGAAAATACACTAGCTGTTGTCACAACTTGCTGGATACACACCATCCTCAATGGTACTATTGGCGCTTTTTCTATTGTGATCCACTGTGATCTCAGAATTATAGATATAGTAACTCCCCTGAGTGTTGCTATGTTAATTGCTTACATCATGCTAATCTGAAAGTTCAATACGGGCTGAGTTTACTAGTGTACCCTCTAGTGGAATCGTCCAGTAATACATATACAGGGGTGATAGCAAAAAAAAAAAATCCTAAACCTGAAAATTTTTTTCGGGTTGAGGCATGAGGAATGGGTCTGCGATGAAGGAGCACATGCATACTTTCTGGTCAACAACATGATCTGTCATCGACGCCGCTATGTCAGCGGTGACTGCAGCTCCTGGTAAATGTGTTACGTTCTTTATTGCACATGCAGCGGCTTTATGACTGGTATCTAATTCATGCCGTGATAGGACTTTCTTGTCGCTGGTTGCATACATCAATTTACATGAGCACAATGTGCAGAAACACGCACCCGGTTCCCTTAATTTTTTGCACCAGTTCCCAAAAGGCTTTCCATCTATGCCTAGCTCTTCTACCCACGCCCAACGCCATTTATTTTTGAGTCCTTCATCGACTATCTGGACGTTTTCCCCGGGTTTCATTAAGTTACTTTCCATCTTGATGAGAGTGTCTACGGCATGGGCTCCACTAGATCTGAAGTTGGCTCTGAACCAATTTTGTTCCTCCCCCCAAGACACGCCCCCCGCTATACTTCTGATTGGCTAGTAGCCTAACTTTGGTCTGGTTGGGAGCAAAAGCCATAGGTTGACAGCGAGAGGTCTCCGTTTAAAGCGCTTCTACCAGAGCCCGTCTACTGTCTGCGACACAAGCATGTATCTCGCATCAACTTTTTTTAATTCCTCACCAATCGCCGCACGGTGCCGGATTCCCATCACCCCTGTGTATAATACATGGGCAACCATGTGAACAACACCGTTCATGATGCAGCCGGTTGTCTATGCAAACATGTGGTTAAAAAGAAAGCATAACTCGGGTCTAAGCAAGACGCAAATAAAGTTCACGCTGAGTCTGAGCTCAGCTTGCTCAGTGAAAGAGCTCAAAAGAGAAGACCAACAGTATAACCTCTACAAAAGCTGCTGTACTTCACACAACTCTCTCACCATGTTTACGAGCCAACTGACAATATTTCTGTACTCATTTGGCAAACTAACATCTAGTTATCATATCATAGTCTTTGTCAACTGTCTTAAGTGAGTGGGTGAGGTCAACAGACCTACTTTTAACCTCTCAGGGGATTTAAGACTTTAAGCCAATGACAAGAAGACGGTGGTCCACTGTAGTTGAGAGGATTAGAACGTTAATAATGGAAGGTCATCTTACACAACAAACCAGCAGGGGGGTTATTTGAGGGAGCAGGATTACAAAGTTATATGGGTGACTTTTAGAAAGGAAGATAAAAAATGCTGACCACACATGACTTACCTTGGCCCTTTTCCTGCCATGGCTGTGATTAGGAGCCCGTTTCTGTAAGAGAAAGTTATTGTTTTACTACTACTCATAATAATAAGGTGGACATTAAATACACATATGAATTCACTACCTACGGATTTAACTATGAATTGCAGACTCAATACACATACACACATTGGTGAAGAGACTGCAACCAGCACCCATAGAAAGAAATCTGAGTTTTCCAAGCTCGTGTTGTACCACTGAATATTAAAACATTTAATGTGTCAAATAATCAAAAATGAATTTGTATGCCATTAACAGAAGGCTATGGTTTAAATGTCAGTTGCACAGTCATGTACATTTACAAAATCTCATGTTTTCTGCAGAATACATTTATTTTAAGTAGCAGTTCAAGATTTAGAAGATTTGCATGCACCTGGTCTGCTCAGATCAGATCAGATCGAATGAATGCCAAGTCTCTGGATTACATCTACACACACAGGTGCATTTGACAGATTTAAGACTGCCAAAGTATCAATGTGACTGCAGTGTGGTGGGCTCACAGAGATGTCTTTATATTCAAATAATTACATCCAAATCTGGCTAACACTGACACAGAAATAAGTCTAAATAAGTCAGTTTCTATCTCAACAGTCGTGTATAAAATTCAGACAAATGCTAGGAAAAAAATAGGTGTGCACATGTAGCTATCCTCAGGCTTCAGGCCCTCTCACGTCCTCTCTTGAACTCCTAAAATATGGCTAAAAAACAAATATGGTAGAAAGAAGGAGAAACACACTGTTACAGAGCAGCTGAATACAAATTCTGGTTTTGCTGTAGCCAGGTTACTGCAGAGCATGTTAACACAATCTAATTTCTTGCAGTGAAGTTTGTGTTATTCAATTATTAAACAAATCCATCCTTGCAATACAAGATGTGAATGGTCCAAAAATGCTACTAGCACTTTCATATACTGCAAGTAAGATTTACTTCTATAGCACCTTTAAAAGAAAGCAAGTGTTTCACAGAATACAGATGCAGAACAGACATATGTACATATACAGCTCACTCATTCTTGAAAATTGGGATAAAATCTCTCTTTCATGGGTTTTTGACTTTTATTCTCAGGCTGGGAAAATATTTTTAGAGGATCAAAGTCTTGACTATTAAACCTTGTCATGGGCAAACCTCCCAATAATTTATTTTTTTTCTTGAACAGAAACTTAAAAGTTACATAATGGATGTCAGAGGTAAGATCTGACTGAGTTGGCATCTTATGGAGTAGACAAAGGATTATATATTAATTCATTTTACTGCAGTCATAGTGAGAAGCCATATTATTTTTCAAATTTGCTAAGCGTCCTCTGAATGCTAATCAAAATTATAATTACCATTTAGTTTTTATTCAGAAGGGCTACAGAGTTGACATGTTACAGTTACACCTGATAGCAAATTTCCAATGAATTTATCAAATACAGACATCTTACCGGTAGCTGAGCAGCATTTCCACCTTTTTGGAAACAAGGAAGTGAGACAGGTATCCTTGTGAAACAGCCAATCAATTTTATGTCTGATTAAATGATGTTTTTGTAGAATTTGACAGTTGACAAAAATCTGGCACACATTTTTGGAGGGCCAACATTTTCACAAAAATATATTTTAAAACAAAGATTGATGATTATAGCGGCACATTTTTACACTGATGTTATCCGTATGTATGGTTAGATTTCGATTTTGAAGGCTTTTAACTCATTTTTAATTGTTTGAAGTTGTGAATTCTTTAGAGTGTGATCTGGCACTGGGCAAGCTTAGAAATTAAAAAAGGAAAGCAGATCAAAATATTTTACAAATCATATTTATTTCATACATATAAATCATTTAAAAATATATTTTTAGAGTGTTTAGAGTGTTGTTGGAGTGTTGATAAATTAGAATTTTAAGGGTTTTTTTGTAGACCATGATTTATCCCAATTTTCAAGAAGAGGTGAGCTAGGGGTTTTTAGAAGTTTTCTGTAAGAGTTTACGGACTCATTTGATCTAACAGAGGGGGAAGACAGTTCCAGATGGACAGGGGCTATGAATAAGAGACATTGGTCAGAAGATCTGAGTGGCCATGAGGTGATGCTCAGGGACAAGTTCAAGAGAGGTGTTAAGAGGCAAGATCATGTAGGGTCTTGTATGTTTATGATAAGCAGTATCTTTAAGTCTATTCTGATGCGATGATTGGTTTGATGTGGGATCAAGTGTTGCAGTGTTTTGAACAAGTTGCAGGCAGGGCAGGGATGCTTGAATGAGACAGGAGAAAAGAGCATTGCAACAGTCTTGGCATAAACAGATGAGTGTATGGATTAGTAATTCTAGATCTCTCGTTGACAGCATCGGTTTGATTTGTGATGTTGTGGAGTTGGAAGAAGCTTCTATATGAGTGGGCCAAAGTTCAGAATCTGGTCAAAGATTCCACCCAGGTTTGTTGTGGAGGGTTTAACATTGGTTGCCGCAGGGGCAATGATCACGCTTTCTCACCTGTGCGTCCTGCGGGGAGCTCTCCTCAGGCTCCAGGCCTTCTCCTGTCCCTTCCTTCGTACCCTGCGGTTGAGGGGAGGTCTTGCCTCGACTGCAGGGCTCAATGAGTGGCCCACTCTCTCCCTCCTGCTGGATGTCTGTTGTCAGGCTCACTGACATCTTCTTAGGGGAGGGGGAGAGGGTGGGAGTTGGGGAGGGGGTTGGGTGGAGAACCCAGGAGTGGCTGAGAAAAGAAGAGGCACAAGAAAAGAGTTGCAGAGTCATACAATTTAAAACACAAAGGAGCTGTGCAAAAAATGAGAAAGAGACAGACAGTATCTGGGTGAAAGTGTACTGCTATACTATCTACCTGTAGGTGGTACCAGATCTGTGCTGGACTCTGTACAGTAAGTCTGGATGGGAACCACACACACAGGAAGAAGAGGGGAACCCACTAAGGTAGTATACTGGGCTGGGCTGCAGCAGGGGGCGAAGCGCAGTCCATAGCAAGCCTTAGCCTTTGGGGTGGGGCTGAAAGGAAAAACACACAAATGGAACACATTTTTTAAATGTGTTTAAAATAGGCTGCCTCATTTTAGAAAGAAAAAAAAAACAGGTTGATCCAAGGACATATAGAAACTAAAATGTTGGTTACAAGATCTTTAATATCTTAATTTGTAAACAGCGAGAAACTTTTTTTTAATTCAAATGTCAGAACAAACAATCACGACAAATCTCTGCCGACATGTCATTTATACAGCTTACACTGCCCCTAGTGACATCTTAACTCTGAAGGATGAAACAACCTGCAACAACAATGTGATTTTATCACTTTTATTTCCTTTTTTTAATGTGCCAAGGGATTTTAGCATAAGCCAGCACTTTTCTAATCCACTAGCTACAAAATAAGATCATTTTTGTCCTCTTAAAAAAAGTATTTAGAGGTTTCATTTTCTCACGGTATGACTGCACATTCACCTCAAAAGACCCATCTTTAGTGGAACAATATCACAAAATATCAACATGCACAACAAAAAAAAAAGGCAGCAATATTTACAGCGATCAGGTGAACTGAAGAGGCAGCAGCTAGCCAGCCAGATAGGGGGGAGGGGCACACCAACAGGCCAGCCACCACCTCAGCGGTCCTCTTGGGCCTCTCTCTTTCCTCTCCCTCCGGCTCAGTGCAGCAGCATGGTCTGTCCTCCAGTCAGGAGCCCTGGACACCAAGAACAGAAGAGGAAGACACGAATGACGTCATGTTTCACACACTGAGTGACTCATCGCTGCTGCTGCTGCTGATTCTAGCAGGGAGGGGGACAAAGCAGCTGAAAGCTCACAGCCTACTGGCACACAGGGCTGCAGATTTCTATAGTGTGGGCAACACTCTTTATGAATGGGGAATGTGTGTTGCCTGTGAAAGAACCAGTTTTTTTCCCCCCAAAATTCAAACTAGCAGCGAAACATCAGAGAGAGAGGGTTCATTTGTCAAAGCCGTCGACCTGGTGCAGTGAAAATTACTGCCTTTTCAACTGGAGTTGGGTTTTTGCCAGCTTAATCTGCTTATACAAAGCATCACTAAAGTAAGATAATAAAGTAAATTGTACGGTGAACTGCCAATATGACAACCAAGAATGCAATGCAGGACTGCAACAGGATGGTACTTATCATTTGTCTGAGCAGCTCTGGTTGAGCACACAACATTAAAACATCGACTTTTCCTGTTTAAACCCTCAATCATCTTCCAGCAGCAAGCTCATCATAATTAAACTTCCACCAATCATGAAACAAATTTAGATTTGGGCAACTATATCTTCAATGACAGAAAGATTGCTTTGAAACAACATCTGTAATAATCCTATTCTTATCACAACCAGTATTCTGTGTTGCCCTGGACTTACTTCCTCTAATTCACATCATTAAACTAATTTTCCCAGCATGGAAAAACATGACACAGAACTGTAAACAGCTTTGGGGTAAATTCAGGCTCTAAAGCAGTAACTAATGTCTTAGGCATACATCTATACACAAACACAGACACAGATGAATAACAATCCATCTGTCACTCAACCCTATATCCTCTGGTATCACAGGGTCAATAGCAGCATAACTTCTGTGTGCTTGTTGAGAGGAAGTTGAAAAGTATGCATGAAATCCCATATGCATACATGCATACAATAGTGAGATTAAGCGAGCACGAATTCAGGCATCAGAAGCACGACTGCCAGATTGCATGCATGCAGCATGAATGACTGCCATTCATGCATGTCCCTGTCTGTCCTGCTGTGTTATGCTGTTCTGTGCTGTGCTGTGCTGTGCTGTGCTGCAGGACAGATGAGATGAGTGAACAAACTAGGCAGGGATTCCCAGTGCGGGGAGACCCAGGCAATGCAACAGCAAAGGCGTCATCAGCTGCAGCATCAGCAGCATTACACCACATCACTGACCAGGACACCCACATGCCCCAACCCCGCTCTGCTTATACAAGCCTGCCATACAGCATCACGTAATACAGCCACGCTATCTACTGTAGGCAGATACAGACGCCTGACACGGTCTCTTCGAAATAATCTCCTCTATTTGCTTGCTCACACACCACACACACACACACACGCATGCACACACACACACAGTGTATTCTTGCAAGGAAAAGAATGAATGGTTTCACATTAGAAAGCAAAGATAATCATTCATCTCGAGTGTCAATCTCATGGCTGAGCGGACCAATAGCATAGCGATAGCAGGGAGGGGCTGCAGGACAAATTGTGAATCAACGCCAGAAATGGGGTACTTATGAATAAACCAGCTTCCTATTCTCTCTTCCTCCACCCATGCCTCTCTTATGTTTCCTCAGCTCTCTCCTCAACACTTACCCCCCCCTCCCCTCGCTTCCCTCAACACACACACACACACACACACACACACTAACCAGCCCACAGTGTTGCCAAGGAGATGGCAACGTCATTCTCAACTGCTGCCATTTGTGTTGAGCGAGTACCAGTGAGAAGAGCAGGGAGAAGAATGATATTAAAAATAAATATGTGGATTGCAGTGTGCACAGACTGAGAGGGACGGACAGACAGATGCAGAGAGAACAGAGCAGGATGGAAGGAAAAGTGAGAGACCAGGATGTGCTATTACTGCAGTTCCAATTTCTTCTAAGTTCAGGAAATCTAAGACTGTGATAGAAACAACAATGTGGGCTTTCAGTCATCCAGGTCATGGGATATCAAGTACTAGAATGTTATATTAGTGCTGTTGAACTGAGGAAGCCTCTGAGATTAGCAGTGAAGCCTCTTCAAAAATTATGCAATGCAAATATGCATGCCCTTTAACACATTACATTGACAGATTATCTCAACTCATCAGGGAGGGTACCCTGAACTGACCCCAGCACAGTTCACCTTACCACATTCGCATTTAGCAATTCATATATTCTCTATCACCTCAGAAACAGTCCCAGCAAACAAATTCACACGACTGCCTACACGAGAAAACCCAATAGCCCAAAAGATGGGGCCACATTTCAAACCTTATAATAAAAACCTGACAATGGTTGGCTCATAGTTAAATTGTGAAGCAGTGACAGGAAGTGTTAGGTTTACACTTACAAAAACTTAAATCACAGCTCCGAGCAGAGCAGATGAGGAAACTGAACTTGGCACAAGTAGTGTTGCCCTATTGTTGATGGAAAATAGCAATATGTCCATGTTACCATAGTATTGTAGCAACATTCCTGCTGTACCACTTTTACCACAACTGCAACTAGAACTCGTAAAGAACATCCTCATTCTTACGTAGTGGTAACGCAAAGTATTATTTAGAACTTAACTATAATGTGTCATAAAAGAGGCTGCACACTGCAGACTCAACATCTACAAAACCAGCAGCAGCAGCAGTAGCACTGCCTGGCGTGTCCCAGTTCAGTCAGTGTGTCGGTCGGCCTGATGTTGGCATCTCTCTGCCAACTGTCAGCATCAGTACATGAGGCTGCAGACATGCAGCAGGGCAGCTGATTCACAGAGGACCCTGGCCAGTTACATCATAGCAAAAGAGGTTGTCCACATCATGCTGTCCTCAAAAAAAAACACACTAACAGGCTGGTGTAATACAACAGGATAGGGATGCTTTTATCAGGCATATTATTAACCCATTTAATGTCTTAAGAATTGGCCAGTTAAAATCCGTCAAGGCACATCTGACCATTTTTACAAACAGTTCACTTTGAGGCCACAGCTTATGTAGTACCTGTGCATTTTTAAGATGGTCTCACTATAGCACTCAATATTAATCTAAGCAGAGGGTTAATTCATTTTTGTTCACTCTGTTGTTATACACTATATATTCACACACACCCAAATACACACATGAACATACAGGACCTATACACATGCATAATGTATGGAGAGCAGGGATGACGAAACAGTTATCGGTTTCACCATAAACCATGGTAAAATTCCCGACAGTATTACCGTTTCAAACTGTAAATATCATGAAAACCATGTTTGATTATTGTGTTGAAAAACACCAGCATACAGAGTGTGCTGCAGAGAGAGAGAAAGAGAGAAAGCCTGTGTGTGATGGTGATTCGTGACAGTGAGGCTGCAGCGACCAGAGCACAGAGTATGAAGTTAAATGTAGCAGTGCAATGTGTGCACAGGTTATTTATCAGTGAGTAAATGCTAAAACTCCAAGACTCAAGCCTAGCTCCATGTCTTGCTTGCCACCTGCTGATTAAAGTAAAGGGGGTTAGCCCCAAAGTTAGTCTCCTATTGGAACCTGACCAGGCTCCCCTTAAGGTGGAATGTTAAGGTAAACTAGCTATTCTCACTGTAGTGACAATATCAGCTGCTCCTGGGCAGATAATGGAGAAATGTCTCTGTTGAGTTGGGGAGAAAATGACTGATCCTAACTCAATATTATTTTTGCTGTTCAGTGTTAAATTAAATCGTTTTATCACCAGCATCAGGAAAAAGAGAATACCCAGCTCTAGTGATGATACTGGTCCCTTGTCCTCATCTACAGTGACACAAACACTTGAGCAAACCTTTTCAAGAAAAGGCTGCTGATGCACCGAAATCAATGCTATGATGTTATTTTTATGTCTATGCTAACCAAGAGAGCACAGCGCTGCTCATTTTAGTTGTGATCTTCTTAAAATAAAACGTGGTGAAATGATTTCAGTGTCTGTACCCCACTGTAAGCCTGCTTATCCTCTTGAGGGTCGCAGCGGTGCTGGAGCCTATTCCAGCTGACATTGGGTGAGATGCGGGGTTCACCCTGGACAGGTCGCCAGACAGTCATAGGGTACATGAGATGGACAACCATTCATGCTCACATTTACACCTACGGTCAATTTAGAGTCACCAATTAACCTAAGCTGCAAGTCTTTGGAATGTGGGTGGACGCCGGAGCACCCAGAGAAAACCCATGCTGACACGAGGAGAACATGCAAACTCCCGCACCCTGGGTTCAAACTAGGAACCCTCTTACTGTGACGCGACAATACTGGTAACCATGATAGTTTTGGTCACTATAATCGAGATGTGAAAATTTTATACATTTTGCCAGACTGAATGGCTGCCTCATAGGACCCCTGAGCGGCTCAGGATTCAGTGCCTTGCTAAAGTGCACCTCGCCAAAAGCCATGAGGCAAACTTGAGCTCATTTCAGAAGTCATCCTTTTTTGTTGTAGTGCCTCGTCAATAAACCATTCTGCTACTTCTTTCAAAAATGAGCAGGCATCCTGAAAACACACTTAAGTTTGTACAGCTCTTCCTCCTCTGCATGGCCCTCTGAATAATCACAGAACGAGCTGATCAAATAAACAAGACACTTTCTTTCAACTGTGAGACAGCGTCACAGTTGCAAGCCTCACCATTAAAATATCGGTCCTGAAAACTGTAACTCAGCCCCAAACATCACAGTAAATAACAATGTGAATATACAAAACTAAACCCGTTTTACTCAACAAATAAAACACGAAATACTCCACTTGCTCAGTTTTGGTTTAGAAGTATTGATCAACTGTTTATTGAGGACATTTATTGGTATGAAATTAACTTGTGTTAAATTTGTATTAACAGTGATAACACTACACATTTGTTTGAAAAGATCATGCACAATGGTACCATTTTACAAAACCCCGCGACACCCACACAGGTAAGCACACAGATGGGTCACACAGACAGCCATACAACACCCACAAAAAAAATCCCAATCATCTTCATCAGCTGTCATAATGAGTGCAGGGCACTCTGACCCACTTAACACACATTACCGAACCTTGCGGCCTTTTACATGGGCCCTCCTGAGGACAGGCAACCAGCTGTGACACACCAGTCATACACTTCCCTGCCCACTGTGTCAGGTTACCACACCAAAGGCTGCCAATGGAGTGAGATAGTGTGGGGCGGTGAGTGAAAGAGACAGAGCGAGCTATCTGTCTGGTCAACACTGTGAGGATATGTGTTTGTGTTAAGGCGCACAGAATGTATATCACAGCGTCAGACAGTAGGCTAGCCAGACTAAATATTCTGTGCAGGTATGAGCTCACTGTCAAATTTAGCTGCTCCGGGTCAAGCTGGGTCAGGGTCTGAGCAATAGTTAGCAGCAGGGCAAGCCAGAGAAATGAAAGGAATTCTACCGCATGGTAGCCAGTAAGAGCGGAGAGCTTGTTTATATATTTATATCTTTTAACTGATTAACTTATCAGATAATTAATGCCTGACAGCCAAAAACCACAGTTAAACACCAGCTGCTGCCAAAGAGAACCAATATCTTAATTTCTCAAGTTCTCTAAATCAGGGTCAGTTGGCTGAAAGTTAACTTGCGCTGTTGTGATGAAATGTAATTAGTCAATTAGTGGATCCAAAGAAAAGTAAATAACAATCTTAATAAGATTAATAGCTTTCATTTCTTAAACAAGAATGACAAACGCGTGTAGATCCCACATTATTCAGTGTGCAGCTTAACTTTATCTCTTCAATATTAAGTTTTACTTTTATTGAGACCCAATCAACAATTAAAAGATGGCACCTTGAACTCAGGGAACTTACACTGGGCTTTGGTTTCAATTCTAGCATATTCTAGATCAATCAATTACTTCATTAATCATTATCTATTCTAACTGGCACAATGTAAGGGAAACAATCTGATGGAGAAATAAATCCCTGTACAAAAGAATAAAAGAGGATTGGATTATTTTGCTGGTAGCACAATAGTGCAGTACAGATACAGTTACAGTACAGTACAGATGGACGGATGAATCTACAGTGGCTACGTCTTCTGCCCTTCTCTGTTTTTTTTCCCCATTAATGACAGCCAGAGTGCAAGTGAACAAAGAATGAGCACTGTATATTCCTATAATTTTATGTGGGTAATGATTGTGAGATGCTACAATTATCACTTATTTACTTCATTCATTGCGTTATTTCAAATTTCATAATGGAGAATCATGCGTAGCCGACATGCCTCTCCATTTTCTCTGCAGAGGCTGAATGAAAGATGAAGGTGAATGGAAGCGCAGAACGCTGCAAACAGGAGTGAGCGAGCACGTACAAACCCACAGACAGCAGTGGGAGACATACACAGGCAGTTCGACCCAATTCAGCTCCTCTGTATTCAGCCGTGCACCTCGCCCATTTGACGTCAGAGAGAACCCATTTCACAAAAGGCAGCAAGGTTATGTCTTCGCAGAGTGGAGGCTGATGTGTGTGTAGTAATGGCAGAGTTTGTGCAAGCTCAGTGCCTGCACATATTATATATCAGCAGCGCTCGCAGTGTGTGCGCACCAGTGTTTGTCTGTGTCAGAGAGGATTCCCCTTTGCGTCGGTTGCACAATCTCACAAAGGGAGGGGACGAGGGGGCTGGCAGAGCAGTCGGGACTATAGAGGAACGGTTCAGGCACATTCGCAATAAAACAGTCTGTGCTTCACACAGCGAAAATATGGATACATGCATCACTGGCCCACACACTCAGAGACACTCCAGAACACTGTAAATATTTTCTGCCTTGAGATATGTAAAAGTGATTAGGGTGACTTTGTGGCTCAGAAACACAGAGCCGGGGAAACTTTGCTGACGACAGCAGCACACATATGGAGAAGAAACATCCTGAGGGCAGATTAACAAGACACAAAGCACAGATGAGGGGGACATGAATGGTCAAACGAAGCGGAAGACAGGATTTCTCTTTTTCCATCTACGTCTCTCTCTGTCCTTCTCCCTGCCACCCCCTCTCTCGTTTCTCTGTCAGTGCTATGAGGATACCCCTTCCTGCCTTCCACCCCCTCCACGTCAACCCCTCCCATCAATATCTCTCTCTACATCCACCCACTTTTAAGTGTTAGCTCTCTGTCTCTCTCTCCCTCTCTCTCCTTTTTCTTCCTCTTTTAATGTGTCTTCTTAA
The DNA here is from genome assembly GCA_019142605.1 of Cephalopholis sonnerati. Classification (NCBI taxonomy): domain Eukaryota; kingdom Metazoa; phylum Chordata; class Actinopteri; order Perciformes; family Serranidae; genus Cephalopholis; species Cephalopholis sonnerati. Next base: position 8,922,152 of record JAGQAX010000002.1, on the reverse strand, counting down.
ATTGTCAGGCCTACTGCTGACGCCATCCTCCTCCACTCAGCCAACCCACTCAGTCCTGTGGGACGAGCTATGACTCATTCTCTCCCTCCTTCCCTCCCCTCCCTCCCTAGTTACCTACCTACCTTTCTGTAGCTCTCTCCAAGTCTCCCTCTTTCTGCTGCTCTCTCTAGTTATAACCTATATGTAGTTCGGGGAGCATACAGGGGATGCATGGAAAAAAATGAGACTGGAGGTTAAAAACACATAAGGAGAAATTGGGTGTGAAGAGGAAGAGGTGTTGGCCGAGTGAACGACAGTCTCCCCTCTGCATAATTAACGAATGGCAGTGGAGAGAGAGAGAGAGAGGGGGGATCCTGATCTTGCATGCATTAATGATGAAGGAAAAAGTGCTGCAATGTGGGTGAAGGAGAGAAATATGGAATTGCACATGGGCCAAAATCTTAAGAGTAAATAAGAATTATGAAATAATCACATTAATGTAGAAATGACATACTGAGAAAAAATGTGAAATAGGAAAAATAAGAAAACTCAACCATGAATTACTTCAATAGTTTTCGTCAGTTTATAAGATGTACTTTGATATTGTGCATTTCCTGTTACAACAGTGTTGGGCACGACATGCACAATTTCAGTTTAAAAAACAAGGAAACATTGTGAATGAGCCCATTGGAGATCCATTTGCGTGGATGAATAAATTAGCCCGATTTCCAGCAAAACACTTTATAAACACTATGTGCGGTGATTGGAATTAAACGAGAGTCCTAACTTAACATCCTGTCATCCAACGCTTGTGCATTGTTGGATAGTGGAACACAAGCAGCAGAACTAATGAAACTGATGTGATGTATGATGTGACGAAATAAAATGTATCAGTACTTTCACTATTTGGAGCAATGGCGAGCATCTCCCATGCTCATAACGGTCATTAAGGCTTAAACAACAACATATGTTTTAATACTCATCAGTGCTGCAGCCTGTGAGAGAATACTTAACACTCTTATTCTTGAGCATGGACGCAGCTCATTTTGTCAATGTCCTGTCAAGTCTGATTGAAGCTGAACATTAACGTTGAAGTCTTATCTGTCTCAATGACAAAATGCCATCACTTTAACAGATAGAGGAAGCCCGCAGTGTTACATATTCCAGGTCTAAAAAGGCCTTAAGTTGCATCAACAAATGAGAAGACTGCATCACACCATGTGACAAACTGTGCACAGACAAGTGGAGGCAGGAACGACTCGAACGTGTGAACAACCACAGCAAAAGAAAATGCTTCGGAGGAACAACTGAACACAAAAAATGAGTCACAACGAAGAAAACCCCGTTGGTGATGTCAAAGACAAATAAATACATTTGTCTGATGCCAGAGCTGAAATAAACATTGGGTTTGTACCAAATTAAAGGTTAGATTCTGTTGTGGGAAACTTTTTTTTTGTACTGAAGGATGATTATGATAATCAAGGAATATTTAGCTGCGGCTGCAGCATTGCTCTACACTGCAAACTTCATAAAACCAGTTGCAACATCACCACAAAATACATAATATGAGGTAATCAAGGCCAAAAACATTAACTCTTTGGCAACTTTTGATCTAAACATCTAAACAACCAGGGAATCCCTGTTCCTTAATGCAGCTCTATTTTGGTCGCACCAATGGTCAATGTAATGTCCGATACTCTGAGCACGCTGGGCCTCAAAGGCATCTTCTCATCAGTGCGTCTATCAAGAGGGAGTCCTTAGGGAGCGTTTTAATGACGCCACCAGAGCACATTCCAGTTTCACCTTGCAAAATAGATACTGCCACAGAAGTTTTAATAGCACATGGCCTGTAATAAAGACATCTTCTATTGAATTTTGCTAAACAAGAGGTTTATTATAGTACACCTTACATTATCAAAACAAGCACACAATACAATTCAATCATCACTCATACATCACACAATCGTCATACATTACTCTTTACTACTGTAGACATGTTCCAAGATTTCAGGGAATGTATGCAGCCTGCATATAAAGTTCTTATCTCTGACTGAGAATGAAAAAAAAAGATATTTATATCAATTGTGGTCAAATTTTACAAGTGTCTTGGGAGGTGGGGATGCAATAGTACTAGAGAATACTACATTCTTGTAAAACTTGTAAGGCTGGACTTCCGTTTCCGGTATGCCCGAAGCAGACGCTTGATTTCAGTCTCCCGTCCGACCCATGAACAAAAGTTCCCGAAACAAAGACAAACTTAACAGAAGAATGCGCGACTGAGTGTTAAACAGTACTCCAACATGAGCGCCAGCCAGAAACAAAACAAGAAGGACACTAGAAGTGGGAAACATGACGAAGTTAGGTCTAATCAGAAACAGCTAACGCTGGAGGCTAGCATGGCTAGCGGTGACAACAACGGGGAATCAGAACTTCTTGCAGAGTTAAAGAAACTTAGACAAGAGAACGGCGACGCTTTTCGAGAGACCAAACAGTCGCTTAATAGACTTGAAACATCAGTGGGTGAAATAAAACAGCAAATGGAGAAGTTAGACGAAAGAATAACCACGGTGGAGAACAGAGTGAGCACCGCCGAAGACAGGGGTATACGTCAGGAGAGGGCGCTCGGCTACTTGTTGAAGAGAGAGGCAAAGCTCACAGCCAAACAGGAAGATTTGGAGAACAGACTACGGCGCAATAACATCAGGGTCTATGGAATTCCCGAAGAGGCAGAAGGGAAAGAAATGGTGCCATTCTTAGTGGAGTTCCTCAAGACAACACTGGAGTTTCAGGAAGACATGGAAATTAAATTGGAACGAGCACACAGAGCTATTGCGCCAAAGCCGAAGACGGCAGCTCCACCAAGGTCCATAATAGTAAGATTTCTGGACTTCAGTGTGAAGCAAGCGGTGTTGCAGCAAGCCTGGAAGCAACGAGACATCACATTCCAGGGCCAGAAAATATATTTTGATCAGGACTATTCGCCGGAGGTGCAAAGAAAGAGGAAACAAGTACGGGAGGTGATTAAAAAGCTGAAAGAAAAAAACATCAAAGCTCAATCTCCGTACCCGGCCCAGCTCAGAGTTTTTCTGGACACAGGTGTGAAAGTATTTCCCTCCCTACTGGAAGCACAGCCGTTTCTGAAGGAGCTTGGGATCGCAGCTGATATGGAGGACAGAGATGTCCTGGAGAGAGAGCTGACCCAAGACACCTGGATGACGCAGGACAACCGGAGAAGGAAGAGACAGCTACTGTCCCCCACGGAAATCAGAGCCATTATTGACAGAGCAGACACACACATATAAGGGACGTGAGTGCTGAATACAACCAGCCCTGCTGAATACAAGTCAACCCATATGCATATCAGACAATCTTCTGTGAAGGGACAATGCAATTTAATGTACATGAGAGTTTCGGGTTAACACACTACAACACGATAATGAATACCACTGGGTCGTGGGGGGAGGGGGGAATAAAAAGAGAAATTCAGATATGCTGATAAGTGGGCATTCAAGGCAACATAACCCCCAAATTTGGGTGATTGTTGCAACTGCACTTTGTGTTTTCTACCCAGAGAGCTCTATCTCTCTGCTCATTTTAGATCGAGAGTGGACTGCCCATAAAATGTATACTTACAATAAGTTACATGGTGTTTCTTGGTTTATGGAAGCAGACCACTGGCTGGCTGGAAGTTCTAAAATGTTTACAATTTATGGTTTATTTGTTATATATGTTCTATTGTTACTGGCAAACACAGGTTTTGAAAGTAGTAAGTTCCTGGATTGTAATCTGAATTTTATTTTGGACAATTTCCGAGGTACAGTGATTACTGGGAGATTTCATAGCACAGGAAAAACTAAGGACAGAAAGAGAAAAATATGTTAAACATAATTACTTATAATGTAAATGGGGTTAACCACCCTATAAAAAGGAAAAAAGTATTTTCCCAACTAAAAAGACTGAATTGCTCTATAGCACTACTCCAAGAGACTCATTTGGATGATAGGGAACACCAAAAATTGAAAAGAGAATGGGTGGGCCAAATTTTCAGTGCATCATATGAAAACAAGAAAAAAAGAGGAGTGGCCATCTTGTGCCACAAATCGATTGGCCTTATACCAGATAAAATATATGCAGATAAAGAGGGACGTCATGTAATGGTGGTGGGCACAATTGGGGGTTTACACATAACTATTATGAATCTTTATGCACCGAATGAAGATAACCCGACCTTTTTTAGAGAAATCGCTTCACTCTTGGCTGAGCATTCGAAAGGAATGATTATAGTGGGAGGGGATTTTAATTGCGTAATGAATCAAAAAATTGATAAATGCCCATTTGAATCAAGGGCTCAAACATCAAAATCCAAGTCACTAAATAATATGACAGTAGAACTAGGGCTTGTAGATATATGGCGCTTGAAGCATCCAAAAGAGAGAGATTACACGCATTTTTCAGGAGTACATGAGAGCTACTCCAGAATAGACTTTTTCTGCTTATCAAAACAAGATGCTTATAAAGCGGTTGAATGCCATATTATACCTGCAACTATCTCAGACCACGGACCTGTCATCCTATCTTTGAGGTTAAGTCAGGAGAAACCTACCAAATATTGGAGGCTAAATGTGTCCCTGCTAAATAACCCGGAGATAGTGCAGAATATAAAAGAGGAACTGAAAAATTTTCTTGGAGACAACGACAATGGTGAGGTGTCCGTATCGACATTGTGGGATACTGCAAAAGCAGTGCTAAGAGGGAAAATAATTGCCCTCTCTTCTAAACTGAAAAAAGAACGTGAGAAAATACAATTTGAACTGGAGGAGAGCATAAAAAGCCTGGAACAACAGCACAAACGAACTAAAGATGAATCTGCTTTGAAAGCTCTTAACCAAAACAAACAGAAGCTTAATGAATTACTAACACATAAAGCAGAGGGTGCTCTGCGATTTTCCAATCAGAAGTACTACGAGCTGGGAAACCGAGCTAGTAGATTACTAGCCTTCCAACTACGCAAGGCACAGGCGAGTCGTGTGGTTCATAAGATTGTGTGTCCCTCCTCTAAAAAACAGCTATCTCACCCCAAAGACATAGCAGAGGCCTTTGCAGTGTACTATAAGAAACTGTATGACTCACCTGAAACAGAAAATAATGTAGAAATGATTAGAAACTTCCTAAGTCCACTCAAATTAACAAAATTAGATGAAAATGATGCCAAAGCGATGGCTGAGCCGATCACACAAAATGAAATTAAAGAAGTTATAAAGAACCTAAAAAATAATAAATCACCAGGGACGGATGGGTACCCGGGGGAGTTTTACAAATGTTTTCAAGTAGAACTCACACCACTATTACAAAGAGTTTTTAATTATGCTTTAAACAAAAAGGATCCTCCGAAGACTTGGTCAGAGGCAATTATCTCTGTAATATATAAAGAAGGAAAGGACCCAACAGAGTGTGCCTCATATAGACCAATTAGTCTACTCTGTAATGACGTGAAAATATTAAGTTCAATAATGGCCAAAAGAATTCAGAAACACATTAACAAAATAATCAAACCAGACCAAACAGGCTTTATACCAGGAAGGCAAGCATCGAATAATATTAGGCGTACCTTGAATATTATTTCAACAGCAAAGACTAGGAATCAATCTTCCATGCTTCTTAGCATTGATGCGGAGAAAGCATTTGATCGGGTCAACTGGAGATATTTGGAACATACTCTGACAAAAATGGGCTTTCATTTGGACTTTATTAGTTGGATTAAAGTACTATACATGAATCCAAACTCTAGAGTGAGGGTCAATGGACACACCTCAGAACAATTTGAACTCAAAAGAGGGACCAGACAAGGGTGTCCGTTATCACCTCTATTATTTGCAATTAATATAGAACCCCTAGCAGAAATGATAAGAGAAGATCCTTTGATCCATGGGATATCTAGTAGAGGAGGGACACACAAAATATCAATGTATGCGGACGACATAATATTATATATAAATGACCCTCTGATTTCCATCCCAACGTTGCTCAAGTGCCTGAGAGACTTTGGATCAGTATCAGGCTATAAGGTTAATGAGTCCAAGTCTGAGGCAATGATGATGGTAGGGGAATGGCCATCAGAACTGGAAAAAATAGTATCCTTTAGATGGTCAGCTGAGGGATTTAGATATTTGGGAGTTAAGATTACCCCAGATACTTCACAATTGTACAATGCAAACTATGGGAAATTAATTACTCAAATAAGAGCAGATTTAGAAAGATGGACAATACTACCGTTGTCCCTGTTTGGCAGGATTGAAACAATCAAGATGAATATCCTCCCCAGGCTGCTTTATCTCTTCCAGTCTCTTCCGGTGTGGATTTCATCCTCTGTATTCAAAATGTTAGACAGACTAATTTCCACATTTATTTGGCAAAAAAGAAAACCCAGAATTAGATTGAAACAACTGACTTGGTCCAAAAGGCTGGGGGGCCTTGATTTGCCGAACTTGAAACTGTACTTTTGGGCGGCACAACTTAAAGCAATGGTGGAGTGGTTATTGCAAAATGAAGAAACAAACTGGCTTGAGTTAGAAAAAGATTCATGTGCAACAGTGCCTCTGGAGGCACTTCCTTTTTTGGATAAGAAAAGTCAAAGAAAATTTAAAATTAGAAATGACTGGATTAGATGCACCCAAAGAGTTTGGAATGTGATAAGGAAAAAGTTTGGAATCCCCCAGGAGATTTCAAGGGTAATGAAAATTTCTGGGCTAGTGAATTTTAAACCAAACAACCTAGATGTTGGGTTTAAAGAATGGGGGAAAAAGGGGCTTATAATGATACACCAGATGTTTGACGGGGAAGTCTTACGGTCCTTTCAACAACTACAAGATAGATTTGGTTTGACAAATAAAGACTTTCACAGGTATTTGCAACTGAGAAGTTATTTGATGTCACACAAAGAATGGAGTTTACTGAAGAAACAACCCACACCTATAGAAGACTTGTTCATAAATATTATAAAAGAAAAGACAAGTATTAAGGTTGTTTCACAAATTTACAAATGTTTAAAGTTGTTGATGTCGGGGAGTACTCTTGATATAAAAGGGAAGTGGGAGTTGGAAATGAATGTCATTATTGATGACACATGCTGGGAAGATGTGTGTGAGGAGGGACATAAAATAACCAGTAGTCCAATGTGGAAAGAATATAATTGGAAACTAAAGATGAGATATTTTCGAACCCCCACAATAACTTCCAAATTCGATAGTAGTAAAACAAATTTGTGCTGGAGGGAATGCCACCAGATAGGAGACCACACACACATATTTTGGGACTGCCCAAAGTTGGGAAATTATTGGGAAGGGATACGGAAAGAATTATTCTCTATATTGAACATTGATTTACCTCTGACCCCACAGTTTTATATCATTGGAGTGCTCCCCAAGGGGAGTTGGGAGAAAAAGAAATTGTATTTATTACATGTTCTAATACTAATAGCCAGGAAGATGATAACTCTCTTATGGCTAAAACCACTTCCTCCTACTGTACTTCAATGGCAAGAAAGAGTGAAGAAGGTATATTTAATGGAGAAGATAACTGCACACCTTCATCTTAAGATGGACATTTTCAGAATAAGATGGGCTCCCATAAGTGAATATTTAAATCTGCCAATGTGAAACATTGTTAAACTGTGCTATCTCAGGTGAACTGTCCATGTGATTTATGTGGTTTATGCAGAGATTTATCAGAGACAATCCAGGGGATTTGAGTGGTTTGCCGAACTGTTAACGGTTTACTTATTATGTTATTAGTATATTTCTTGAACTGCTTTGTTTCTTCATGTGTATGTGGCAAAGGAAGATCTGATGTGATTTGAAATGTGTGTACAAATACATGTGAAGACTAATAAATACTTGGTTCAAAAAAAAAAACTTGTAAGGCTTAACTTAAATTGCTGAGATGGGAAAATGGTCAAATAAAATGGTGCTCTGTAACAAGTACATTTCATGTTTCTTGAGTACAACATTTTTGCCTCAGAGCTGAGACAGTTCACAGGCTTTGTGCTGAATGATCCGACAATAAACCACAAGAGCATCAATTAAAAAACCTACACTACTAAGGACTTACAGTAACATTTCAGCTTAAAATATAAAACATTGATACTAAAGCATCAGCTATAGGCTTGCCACGGTAGTTGGAGTAAGATGGCACAACCCCCACCATCTTGTTTTATATAAAAATAGAAACAAAACCCATTTACTTTACTTCTGCACAGCCCATTAGCGCCTACGTTCATCACATAAAGAAACTCTGATTCGCAAAATACTACGTGTTATCAATACTTCAGTTGACAGATGCTAAAATTTTAAAATGAAAGTGTCTGCTCCATACAGCAGCTGCAGTCACAGAGCAGAGCTCTACCATAAGCAAGCCAAGACCTGTGCAAGGCAACGTTCATGGACCTATGCTACGAGGGGGACGATGACCTGAATTTTGAGGAGACCAAGAGGATAATAGAGAAAGAAGGAGTCATTCGAGGTGGAAAGTGCACCCTGTGAGAGAGGAGGGAGAGGGCGCCACTGCCAATCCTGAGCTGCAGCCAAAAAAAAAAACCCAAAACTTTTGCAATATTATTATGAAGAAAAGCAAGCCCTGCCACAGCCGCAACTGTTCCCGATCTGTTGGTTCAAAGGGGAAGATCTTAAGATCAAAGTAAGCACTAGACAGAGCGTCATCGATGAATAACTTTTATCATAAAATGTCCAGTGTAATCTGTAAAACCACTGCTGTCATGAGTTTAATGACTGGTGGCAAAATTTCCTCCTTGTGGTATCCCTTATCAGCTACTAACATGAAAGTTTACCCGTCCAAAAGATGGTCATCTGGCGTCCTATACTGCCTGGCCAGTCACATTATTTAAGATAATTTCTTAGCTGCCGAAGAAATACATAAATAACTGAATGTTGGATTTTTTTGTCTCCTCAAGTACAGTGAGGAGATTTGTGAAAGATTCTGCCTGCTCAACTTGAGCTGCTGATGTAAAATGAATAACTGTGTCAAAATGAAATTGGGTGGCAGCTCCTGCACTCATTATAAACCTTATGTAATTTATCAGTTTCTTTTACTGTGAGGAGAAGGGGGGAGCGGTGGAGAAGAGAGAGAGGAAAAGAGAAGAGAGAAAGATGGAGGAGCAAGGGGTGGCTAGTGAGACAGGAAGAGAGGAAAAACTTCTCAATGATGAAACAATCTGTGCTGTTAAGCGATTGGACCAGACTTCCACCAATGGGAGGACCAGCTCCATGGCAACAGGCTCTGTCACCAAGAGAAAAGCAGCCATATCCCTCAACACCCCCATATTTTTCTCTCCCTTTCTCTCTCACGACCCCCCTCCTTTCCCCAATTACAAGGCCCAGTGTATTTATCACTGGGTAAACACAAATAAAACAGCACACAGACACACAAAACACATAGCAGCCTCGTGGGTTACTTATAGACTGAACACAGCTCCATCGCACAGACACAACAAACATACACACATGCAACCAAACAGGACTTGCAGATGTACACACAGGCACACAGACTTAATGGGGCTTACACAGTGATCAGAATGTGAGTCATTTGCACACACAGTTATTTAAAATGTGCAGATTGGCGATGACTCCCCTCACACACTGACTGCAGACAGTTCTGTTCCACTCCGTCCTGATGAGAGCAGTGACTAACTATCAGGTCTGGTGGAGCTGAACCTTGAACTAAACAGATTGAGCTCACAGACACAAGACCAGACCTCCAGAATAAGGAAGTAGTCCTCAGCACATAGACAGAAACTACCCTTCCATCGCAGACATATATATGTATATATGCAAGGTGAAGTCTGCACGCATCAGAGAGCATCATTCCTGAGCACTGACCCAGGATTATTCGACTCAGCTAGCTTTTCATGCTAAAGCTAGCTGATATGGGGCGGTAAACCACAGGACACCAGTCTTAACGTTTGAGGTTAACCCTAAAACTTTACAGGAAGCATCATAATAATGGACTGCTGCTTAACCACTGACGGTGCTACGCACGCTGAGAGGTGAGGTCTCTTGGAAGCAGTGATACTTGCTCAAGTACACCCCAGCCTTTATTTTGTTGGCCACAGCATGACAGACACATCATGTTGGGCAGATAGCCTGCACAGGCAGGTCTGTGTTAAATGTGATAAACATGAGTTTAACTTTTTCACACGTGATTATGAATACTTGAATGAACATTGTTAACATAATAGCAGAGATAATGTTGCAATAAATTTGGAATATTATTTTTTTCCATATTATATTTAACTTAAGTGCTGTTACCTAAACAAAACAATTCTACGTCAACTGATCGAAGCAACAGAATTTTGTTTCAGTGCATAAAATTAAGTGCCAATGCCCCATGAAATCTGATTTATAGTTGAACATAGACTCTACGTAGAGACTACAACATTGTGAATATTAATACTTGTGCATGTTTTTTTCTGTCACTCTGCAATCACACCTCCAAATTGCTAGTTGACGGTGGAGTTTCTATGATACCGAGGTGCTGTTAAGTTTGATTTATTCAACTAACACACCTAAAACACACATACAACATGGCTTAACGGCAAAAAAATGATCATAAGTACAAAATTCAGCTCCATTATGACTCACAAGGTTCACAAACAGAACAATTGTTTTTTGCTAAACACATTTCCCCATACCTGTATCTTTGCTCTATTTTTTACCTCACAGACTTGTATATTTTTTGTATATTTAGGACTTGTAGGTATTACTTAACTTAATTTTGAATTAAGTTTAGTTTTTCTACTGTCTACTTCCTCTTTCTCTTTCTTTGTCTAATTTCAAGTACTTAATGTCAACACTGGTGCACTGAGAGCAAAGCTTACAGAAGTCAAATTCCGTGTATATGCACACGTACTTGGCCAGTAAAGTTGATTCTGATAAACATGCTAACTTTAATAGCATAAGCCCATAACATTTTCAATTGCATAAGTTAGCCTAGCAGCTTGCTCATGTTTTCTCTACTCATATGAAACCAGGATAAATCACAGAAAATACTTAAAATGCCATTTTGTGAGGGCTTTATTGTCTACACAATTTAGTGGAAAGAAAGCAATAGACAAAATGCAGAAACTTTTAATGATTAGTATCTAATCCATGTACAGGCATTAGCAAATCTGTTGTGCCTGCTGTGTTTTTTTTTAAGTGTTTTCACCCGTGCATGTAACTTGTAGGTGCACTCTAAAACTTGACCAGCACAATATCAGTTACAACTGGTTGGGTGTGGTTTCCACACTATTCCTATTTGCCACACCAATTGCTTCATGCTGTTTATACAGACATCTCTGCCAGGCAAGTAAAATATCATGTACAGGAGCAGCATCATAACCAAGACAGATAACGACACAAACCACTTCAATGATTCGAAATAAAACAGGTTTTGTACTGTTGCCATAAATACTACTGTAGAAATAAAGCTGTAGAAAGATTAGAGTTTACCACGCATCACAACACCTGAAGTAGAACTGTAACAAACTTTTTAATATGACCAGTCATGGTGGATTATCAATAAGGAAAGCCCTGGCCCGGCAGAACCCTGAGGGAGGGACCACTGATGACTGCAGGAGCAAAAATAAGCTCGAACCACCACACTACTTTATTGGCACTTTCCCTATTCTGTGCTCTGGGTGTCTCAAGCTGCCTCCTTCTCCCTCTCTGTTTAGCTGATGGTCTTCAGCTGAGTGGCACCGCCTCTAGCTTATGATGCATATTTCATCACCCCGTTAGGCAGCTACCTTCAGGTCACACATTTGTAAGGCCAATGACTTGCCCTCAGGTTAGCTACAGCCAATACAACTCACTGTACAACTTTCTCAGACCTCTTAGTCTAGTCTCTAAGTGTCCATTTCTGTTGGACACTGTTACTATCTCTTTCTGGCTGTGTCTCTTTCCCATTATCTATTATTTTCTGTCCTTTCCAGTTTGAGAGCAGACTGGAGCAGCAGCAGTTTCTGCTCCCCCTCACAGCATTTTGTAATCACTCCACTCCCAGTCTCCTGTTTGCTCTCCGATCACACCCAGAGAAATCCCACTCCTTTCTTCTGGTAGTCTTGTCTTTATGTTGCACAGCACAACACAAAGCAAAATGTAAAGGCATTACATATGACTATACAGTCAGCTTAAACTGATTCAACCAAAAGAGAAAATTTGCCATTACCCTAATTTGCAAGATTTCATGAATGAACAGTGAAAGGATGAAAAAAGCCTGGGGGAAGATAAGAGAAGCAACTGGAGTTCCTGGCAAGTTTGAAATCAGTATGTCTGATCCGTTAAATACTGAACACAAGTTGTTCAAGCCAACTTCAATGCACACAGTGACTGAACACCGACCGCAAAACAGTGGTCAGTTTCCCACATATAAAGCTTATCAAAATTTCACTTGCTGCCTATCTAAATGCAGACGCTCGTGGGATGGATCAGTATGTTGGAGTAAGAAATCCAATGCTCCAAGCTGTTTCGCGTTCCAGGTTAAATCATGTCCCACACCCTGTTCCTATCTATAGTTGCTTGTGTCTTAATCCCTCTTCCACTGTCCTGCAGCCCTCATTTTGTCTGAGTGGTCAAAATGATCCTTGATCTGACAGTATGACACTAACAAATGTTTCCTTCAACCGTTTTTAAGCATTCAACTAATTGGTCTTGTTTAATTTTGGGTTTCGTTTACGTTAAATTGATGTGGTTAAAAATCATCAATTGTCACACAAAGTCACACAAGGCACACCTCCAGTGAAGTGTGACCCCGTCAGCTCCTTCAACCTGTGCCTTACAATTACGGTTCATGTTTTCCCCTCTTGTTACATTGTAGGCTGCTGCTTTGTTTCCAAAGTGGCTGTAATGTGTGTGTTTATGGCATCCTGGACACTTCTGGTAATTCATGGTCACAGATTGTGGAATGATTTAATTTGTAGTTCTGGGCACAGTTGCTTTTGTTGTTTTACAAATTAAATTCAGCATAGACTCAGTGAATTCACTGATGTCATCGGTGACGACAGTGATGGTGTCCTGGAATGCGCTCCAGACTCTGATTGGCACCACATCCCATGTCATTGGGGGGGATGCGTCATTGTTTGTTCACATATCTTGGCACCAGTTGTTACTAATTTAAGTTCTAGGTTTATTAAAGAAAACCACAGGTTCCTTACAAGATTGGGACAGATTTTTTCCAATAAAGAAATTTAATGATTTGGAACCTGTAGTCGAGTACACCAGCTGGGCTTAAAAAGTAGTTTTTGATTCTTACGCCGGTCTTAGCTGCACCCAACTTTATGATCTGAATCTACACCGAGTGCACCAAGCCTGACTGACCACTGTCATAGGTGCGCCCGGTCTTATGACACACATTCACGTAAATACACACAAAGCCAAGCAACACATTTCTATCCAAAGTACACTCTAACTTCTCCCTTTAAACAAGCTAAGTAAAAAATGGATAACACAAACCAAAACAAAGAATATATAAATAAGTTACTTGAAATAAATTTGAATTACACAACACTAACAAACAAAATCTATCAGCATGGAAATCGACCACCACTATAATCATTAACGATTGCAATGGAGAGCTGGAACATTTGAGGAGGTCAAGAAAAAATGTAAAGATTTTTTCTATAAGGCCACATTTGTATAAAATCTAAAACAATCAGCACCTGCAGGACAGGAACAGCGGCACATTCCTGTCCAATGCAGAGATCTTCAGTTAACTCAAACAGGGCTTGACTGCCAACAGGAAACCTCTTGATCAACTAACTGTCTAATTGGATGGACAGAAGGTTTGTACGATCACAGACAATTCTCTTGTATTAATGTCCTTTTGTTATTTATTGTGTAAACTAGACACACTTTGTCTTTCCTGGCTGGGTGATCATTGTTTTTTCCTTTATTATTGCCATGGATATTAGTCTGGTTTTCCAGCTTACGTCTGCTCTATTCTAGCCATGACAGTTACACCCAGGTGCAACACACACACAGGGCTTAAGTCTAAATGGCGCACTAGTCATAACCTTAAGTTGGCCGTAACGTTGAGTTCTAAGTCAGGCGTAACGTTACACCCAGGAGTACGCCCAGCTGGTGCACTCAGCTCCTTGAGCTTCCCATCATCTGAACTTTTAAGAATACTGGGGGGCTTCAATTCTAGATTCTGCCTTTCCTAACCACTTTATTTTCAAAAAACAAACGTGTTGGAGACAATTGATCGAACATGATGAAAGCTCGCAGCATCTGCAAAAAACGAAATTTCAAAGCTCTGTTAACAAAATGATTAGCCACACTAGGACACTGTTGTGAATTGCCCACTCTTCAATACTGTAGACTGTAGATCAATACAGGCTCAATCAATTCCCATGACTGATTCACATGCTGTGGCATAGTCAGGTTTGATGGATGACCTACTGGGGGCAACAAAAAAGAAAAAAAACAAAACTCTAGGAACAGATTGATGCAGTATCAGTACATCTTTAAAGGGCTGTATGAGTGGACTCAGATGCTATTATGCACAATCAAGGGTTCCTATGCATACACTATTAAACTTTTCACTACTCAGATCTCAACCATCATAACTCTTAAAATGCATGGAGCAAGGGGAGCAACATAACCTGTTATATTCTGGCAACAATTGAATCAAAGGCAACTGGACTTAGATTTGTCTAGAAGACGTTTCGCCCAAACAATGGTCCAGTGAAACTCCACTAACGAAGTATTATCCTTTGAGAGTGGTGGGCGTACACCTCCACAGAGGTTAAAAACCTGAGTCTTACTCCACTGTTTGTCAGACTAGTGGGGACTAGTCAGACCGGTTGCGTTACGAACTGATGAAGCCGCTTGGATAAGAGGCGAAACGTCTTCTAGACAAATCTAAGTCCAGTTGCCTTTGATTCAATTGTTGCCAGAATGGAATTGACCTGGATAAATGAGAATATCCACAGAAATAACCTGTTATAATACTGTTGTTACTTCTGACATGATCCAGTTTTGCCAAATATTATTTGCTGACTTGTGTTCTTACATTATCCCAAATGTTTCATACAAATGTTCTGTAATTTTATTCAAGCTAACGGTGCATTTAATTTGACTGCCTGTCAATGGCATCATACCCCCTTTACCCCCTCTTGTTGCTCTAACCTCAGGGGACACACAGGAAACACCAGATGATACTTAACTGTAAACCTTCAGATTTTTTTCTGTCACAGCATTTTTTTCATAAACTGCATGCCATTTTGCATCACAATAATCCAGCAGAGACCTAATTTATTGATATGACATTACAATATTGATCCAGCTTACTAAAATGTGCTGCTATGACAGGTGGGTAATGCCAGCCACTGAGCTAATGCATACATACAACATTATTTTGTTACTATGTGACATTGGTGAATGTGAACTAATCCTTTAAAACACCAAGTCACACAATAACACAAACAAACTAACAGATTGAGGACGTGGTAGACCAGCAACTCCTGTGCTTTGCAAGGTAAATTATTGCTTTGTCAAATGAGTCTGATGGCGTTGAGGAGAAGCCAGATAACTGCTTAATTTCCCTATCGCGAAGTGCTGTCTGACAGCAGATTTAACTGTTGAAAACTGGTAGCATGTTATGTACACAGCCCTCCATCTAGTTCAGTGCACCTGCTATTTTCTGCTCAATTTTAGTCTTTTATTCTAATGTCCTCAAAGAATTTCCTGTTTTTTTGGGGGGCGGAGAGGGGTTAATCGTACACTATGTAAACCGTCTTTGAGGTCTTGGAAAAGCGCTATTTAGTGTGACAAATTATTATTAGTAGTATTATTATTCTTTAAAGTGCTTTATAAGAACTCTGGCTAAAAAAAACCTAAGAGTTGAACGGTAAAAAGTTTCATCTGACTTTTGTCACAGAGCAATGCAACATCATCCTTTCCAATTTCCATGATGTTAGAGAATTAAATATACTCCAGATAGATTGTAGTATTATTAACTTCTGTACAGTGTTTTGGTCGCTGGTAAGCCTTCATAGCAATAGATGTTTTACTCAACTGGAATTCCTGGGTAGTATGTCACTTTTTCACTGGTGCCTGTTGCAGCACACCCACAACAACACAGCTCCTTGCGTTGTTTTCTAACGCTCTGCTATTTTTGGTCTGAACACCCCCTAGGAGACTGAGTGGAACTTCTATTTACATGATGAAAAAGATGCTCTTAGCTATAACCTGAGAAAATGTTAAATAATGCACCGGCCAACAGCTGGATGGTGCCAGATGGTGACCAATGTCCTCTATGATCTGCACAAACACCTCCATTTGCCACAGCCACACTTAATGACAGCTGGCTGGCTAGGCTGCCATGCCAAAACAGTGATGGAGAATCGAGTGCTGCCAGCCAGCCAGCATAACCCGGAAGTCAGGCATCCAGCCAGTCAAACAGCCAGGCTGTCTCTGTTGGGCCAGCAGAAAGTGTGGTCTCTTACAATGTGGCTTGTGCACTCCAGAATGGCCAGCAGGGAGGCAACATGCCAGCCATTTAGACATCCATCGAGCCAACCAACACTCAGCTCAGTCTACCACCCAGCATCCCCCTTCAACTGCTCTTCAGCGCTTCTCCTCCCTCCTTCGTTCCCCAGGCACCTAGCCAGCTAAATATAGTCTCCTCAAATCCCATAGGCCAAAGACCCGCAGGTCAGGGTCTATAAATCAAACACACACCCCAAACAAGATGTCTCTGTCACAAGCATCATAGAGGGCATTAAAAGCTGAAACAGCAGTGACCATAACAGTAAGTCAGCGCAGACAGATAAAACATGGCCTCTGTCCTTTTTGCATTACCATTACACCAGACAT
Source organism: Cephalopholis sonnerati (assembly GCA_019142605.1). Taxonomy (NCBI): domain Eukaryota; kingdom Metazoa; phylum Chordata; class Actinopteri; order Perciformes; family Serranidae; genus Cephalopholis; species Cephalopholis sonnerati. The sequence continues at coordinate 8,905,305 of JAGQAX010000002.1, read as the reverse complement.
CGAGCGGCTGCAGTGTTCCAACGATGACGACGCTGTGCTAAAATAGAAAAATAGGGGGATGATGACAAGCCTGCTGTTGGCTGTAAGAGCTGTGGACATAAAATAACATGCATACTGTAGACGGTTTGATAAACGTGTGAGCTCGACTAAGTAGGGCTATAACTATATTTGAATACAGCTGTGCTGATCCTTATCTAGCCTCCTACTTGTGTGGATCAAAATTTCAAGCGCCTACAATACACTTTTATGCGACGGAGGATTGACAGAGTCCACAAGTCCTCATATAATAAAACACTCTTTCATTTACTATGATTATTTAGCTTCAGCAAATGAACATTTTTCTCACAACATACACTATGCATGTCAAATTAAGAAACTCTTGACCCCTAAAGATTTGCTGCCATTGTTAAATTAATTTCCTCTCCTCACCCATTTCACGTGTAAGAGAGTTTGTATGGCACTGGCAACTCAGCACAGATTAGGAGGTGGTGTTAATTAGAGAAACTGCACACGGCAGCGAGTCGCTAGGTCACGTAGCCGACCTGACAGCGGTGGCAGGTTGGCGCCTTGCTGTGCTATGCCATCTGTTTACCTGTAAAAGCCAACCACTCCCAATAGCTCCACCTGCCTAAGGATAGCAATTTATCTGTCTCCACCTTCTTCCCGTTTTTCTTGCTCTTTCTCTCTGTCCGTCAGCCTCTCCATCTATCATCATAACCTTTTAATTACGTCAGAAACAACCACTCCTAAACTTGTTCTGGCGAGGCACGGCATGTTCTCCATCCTCCTCTTCATTCTTTTATCATTTACTTATTGATTACTGTTTGAAAAGGTCATCTGTTGGCTTTAGAAGCCTCTTGCTGGCATCCTTCTTTCCCTCAGTTGCTCCCTCGGTCCGTCTCTCTTGAGATTCAACAAGTGGGTATGTCTCTTTGCCAGCCTCATCTCAGCATAAGGCTGATACAAGATTGTGCTGGCCTGATTTGCATCACACAATCATTTGCCCTTTATCGTGTTGGCCTGAAAGATTCTCAGGTAGAGGTTTTCTCTATATTTTATTGTTTTAAAATCTGTGCTGGCTACAGTTAGCTTGCTATTTACATGTTTCAAGTTTCAAGTTCTTTTTTGTCACATGCACAACAGTTACAGAGAGGCCGTTGTTGGCAGGGTAAATCTCAGATCTCAGGCTTTCCTCAAACAATGCTCATCATGTAACATCTGCTTTGTGTCCACTACATGCTTTGGCATTGCTGTAGACTTCAAAATATGAGGAAAGAAAACTGATGCATTAACAAAATGAAGGCACTGGGATTTAGAGAAGCACTCAAAACACACAAAGACATGCATAACACCCAAAAACGTGATAGTGGAAGTTGAGGAAGCAAAAAGTCCAAACTAAGGGAAACACACGGAGGGAGGAAGCTATGAGAAGGGACAGCACTCTGAAAGTAAGTATGGAAGTTTTCATTCTGTCACCATCCTCTGTGTTTGTTAGCCTAAACAAAAAATGTGACAAATTAAAAAAAAATCTCAGGATGAGAAAGTGTGAACCTTCTGACTTAAAGGCAATTACAGCAGCAGTTACTCCAGGGGTTGCTATTGATTTTTTTCCCTCCCTTCCTCTCCCTCTCGTGCTTCCTCTCTTTCATACTCAGTCTTTTTCCCACGCATTGGCAATTAGTATGCAGGAGTGAGCCTGCAGGAGCACCAGCTACCTGGGGAGCAGAACTCCAAAGTCACAAACAAACAAACAACACAGGTAATGGTCATATGCACAGCCGAGGATGCGCACACACAATTTCTTACTGCAAGTTAATACGTACACGATTATGTCAGTCGGGGCTAAGCAGCTAGCTAGCTTTAGCCAGTTCAGCTGTTCATACATGTTCTTGCTCAGTAAAAAGGCTAACATGTAGCCTAACAGACATCAGGAAGAAAAGAGCATTAGCTCTGGCAACCTGACACCAGATGGGCAGCTTCTATCTAATTTGGGGGTTGCTGTGGTTGTTGTCTGCCTTTTGCATTTCTAATTGACAAGAGGGTAGAATCATGGGATCATTGTCATTTTATGAGCCAACATCAAGCTAGTTGAATTAGGGTGCATTGCTTCGGACACTGATGCATCTTGATTTATTATAATGCCGAAAGATGTGCACACACGTACACAAACAGGCAGTCATTACATAAACAGCCCATATCCAGCACAAGACAGATCTGGGCCGAGTGAACAAAAAAAGAATAAAAGGAAGAAGCCATGAGGAGGAATGAGTGTGATTTTGCAGGGCTATAACCATCAGAACAGAAAAAGAGAGGGAAAAGCCAGGTCTTCTAAACCTGAAACAGTGCTGAGGCCATGAGGACAGCTTGCTATTAATAGCGGCAGATTTTTTATTCAAGAGGGCTCTGCTGTTGTGCTTTCTCTCACGCTTGTGCTGCCTCTCTCTCTCTCTCACCTCCCCTCTATTCTTCCGCTATTCCTGCACATTGTGTTCCACAAATAAAGGGGAAAAACACTCACTGTGTAAGTATACATTGTCTTTAGAGATCAAAAGGAGATTTCTAATTTCTGATGCATTCATAAGCAGCCGTTATCATTACCCATTACTGCACGCTGAAGCCGAGAGGATCAGTGAGGACAAACTAAAGGGTCTCATAACACAAGACTTCCCACATGCAGCCTTATGTAAGCCCATAGGTTGTCCTTTTTAACTGCACCCCTCCCTCCCTCCCTCCTCAGTATGACAGTGTTGCAGAGTGACGCCTACTTCTCGGTGACTCTCCACCCCCACCAGGCCACCTCCACCCTCCCTCCTCCCACACAGGGACACAGTGGAAGGGAATTCCTTATTACCTCAGCATTTGCCTCACTAAACACGTTTGGTGTGCGTCCGTATAAAAATGTACAAACATAGGCTGACCATAAGCATCTTTTAGCCTCTACTGTGTAAAATCCATCTACATAAAACCAATCAGGGCTCTCCTAACAGCTTGAACACACTGATGAGTTGCACTTAGATGTATAAACGTTATGCATAGTATATGAAATTATCTCCCAGCAAGCCCCATTATATGACTTTTGCACTGTTACTAAGGCATAATTAAATAAAACTGCTGCAGAAACTTTACAAAGAGCAACAATGAAAAGTGCCAAGTTAAGAGGCAATTATAACGGCGGCAATGGGTGCACGTTAAACCAAATCTCAATGAATTGTGAAGTGACATGAACACGCTATATCTCACCTACATTCATTATTAACACCCACTGACAAAGACACACACACAAAGCACATGCTTACTGTATTTAGAGTTCAGCTCTGTGGATCTTCAGCCAAGTCGGATCAGGTGCCTCACAGATAAAAGCACATTATTGCAGGAGAAGCAGCAGCAGAAGCAGCAGCAGCAGCAGCTCTGGACCGAGACAACGCTGACATTAGTTTTATCTCGCTAAGTAGTTCAGATGAATGAATTCCATTCCTTGCAGCATGTAAATAGCTCAGTTTCAGGGGTGTTTGTGTCTGTCATTCTACTTTCCTCGTCTTCACGCAAGCTCTCTTCCTCCCTGTCAGTAGGTACCAACAGCTCTGTTTTGTTAATGGGTTTCATGAAAATGGACAGACAACTCTTTTTTCGACTGCCCCCTCTCTTTTTCTGAATGAAGCACACGCACTACAGGGAAACAGAAAACCTTGCTCGCTGGATGGCTCCCTCTCTCTCCCTACTGCTCTTATGCTATCATGCGCACAGTTTGCACCGCTCCCTTCTCCTCCAACCCTCCCTTTCGTGTGGATTCTCTCTCTCTCTCTCTCTCTTACATATCTTGTTTGCTCTGCCTCTGTGTAACAATATAATTGCAATGACAGCCAAACCAGGGCTCGCAAGAAGCCCAGCTGTTAAAAGGGCTGCTTGGATCAGCCAAAATGTCACTTGATACAACGGCAGGATGCTTATATGAGATGTTATAGTAAATACTTTTAGTCTTTCCAACTACAATTTAAGGTTTAGTACTTTTATTTTTTGCAAAAAAAAGGGCATAAGCCTGCATCCACAGGCATGTAACCAGAAGACAGAATCCAGGCACACTCTAGTCACCTTTCAATAAATCTCCATTTCATGGGAATATATGAAATCATTATCTGTAGCCTGTGTCTGGACAAACTGAATGAGCTCAAAGTACTGACAGCTGGTGGTGAAACAGAGCACTGCTGCAACGTTAAAAAATAAATAATAAAAACAAGGGGTTTTGAAGGAAAGATGGTGGGGGGAAAATAATGAAACCACCTCATTAGCTCGGAAAAACCTTAATCCCACAAGACGACATATTTGCATCTTCTCCCTGCAGCCCCCTCACTGCAAACGGCAGCTGAAAGACGCAGTGGAAAAGAGGCAGTCAAAAGTTCAGCATCAAAGGAAACGTCAGCAGGGAACTCTAGTAAGGTAGCATAAGTCCAGGGAAGTCTGTCTCATAGATGGTTAAGCTCTTGAGTTGACAGCCCGTAACCTGGCTTGGGGGCAAAATTTGAAAGTGTGGCCAAGTTAGACAGCGTTTCAGCTTTGAATAACATTCAAATAGCAGTGAACATGCTAGTCTTTAAGAGTTCAATCAGCAGCTGTGAATTTTTGGCTGTAACTGAAACCAGGATGACTGATAAACCATCTCAACACTGTACATCTTAAGTGTGCAAGGTAATCAGATGGGACGGTTATACTTAGGGTTAAACTAGTGTACAAATGTTTAGTCCAAACTACATGAAAAGAGCTGGGCCTGTTATTTTCTAGATCCTCCTCAGCACAGGTGGACATGCCCCAACAGAACACGTCACTGTCCCATCTGCCAGCGCTTACACCGGTCATTGCTTCAAAAATGCATAATTTGTACAACACCAAACACTACTGTGCATCAACTTTTTCTCTTTTCAGGTGAAAGCACATCTCCTGTTGTCTTGCAGCAGACTCAACAGACCTGTAGAAACCTACCAGTGCTGTAGAAAAGTATCCAGATACCCCATGTACAAGTTTTTAAAGATGACATCTTGGCAATTAAGAGCTGAAGTGACTGGCTTCTAAGGAATTACGTAAAATGGAACAGGAAGCACTCAAAATATCTTAGGTGCTTATGAATATGCTTCTAATTCAACCTGCCCCCTGATGTTGATGATTCAAACCATTACTCACCCCCAGTCAAATCATATGCTGCCAGTCAAAGAGTCAGACTTTTGCAGGCCGAAAGTTAGTTGTTGTAATCATGGCAAAGTCTGAAAGTGTAGCAACACTGTCAAACTATCAGCCTTACATGAAACAGCAGGCGAGGCTAATTTGTGTTTAGGTGCAGAATGAAGCTTTCTAACAGCCTGGCTTTTACTGTGAAGCAACAACAGCTTCCTGAAGCCTTAGTCAGTGTTAACAACTGCAAACTCCTCTGTGGGGTGAATAATCCTATATTTTTAAAAAGGTAACTTTTTTATTAGCAGATCAGGTTTAAATATGATAGAGGGGAGCAATAAAAGAATAAAGAGCTCCCATGAGCTCATTAGATGGAGAGGTACAGTCAACAGGTGCTTGCTGCAGTTCAAAACTCACAAGCCGAGTGTCACCTTTTACTGTTTTCGCTGTATGGAAAACCACTTGTGCAACAACTCTAGTCTGCCATGCCTGTTATGTGCCTAACCGCTAGACTGAGGTATATGGCACCCCAGTATGTGTAAACCTTACCTTCAACTTAGTAAATTGCTATTTTAAGTCACACATTTGTAAGAAATGTCCCTGTTCTTACATTATTGGAACTGTTTTTGACATTCAGAGCTAGTTGTGGCACATATTGGTAGCCCAATCACCACCCAAGGCTGTCATTACTGTGTTTTTCAGATTTTTCTCTCATTCATTCCTCACTTTTATCTAATTATATTCACTGTTTTAAATATGTGACAGCACATCTCTGGTATGACTGCTTGGTAGATGCACAAGCCTGCCCAATTAAGACGTGCACATTGTGCAAATATCAACTTTTGCAATGAAGTTCCACGAAAATCTTGTTGTCTCAATGCAGTTTTCAGGTACTGGGACCCAATACTGACACTGGATAGCGTAGCATGTCAATTTTCCAATCTTCATTTCCAAAAGCACTACACTGCTCTAAAGCACTACAGTTTGAGGTAGAAAAAAAGGCCTACATCCCTGTTGTAGCACACTGGGTGATGTGAGTTTGCACACGCTGTAAGTCTGCCACTTGCATATAGAAGCAACTCTTAGGTTTGACTTTTGACAATCAGAAAGGCAATGTTCCTTTTTCAGCTTTAGCATAGAGTTGTTCATGTTTATATATGTGTCCAGGCTGATATACATGGTGTATATTTATTCTGTTTTTGAATACAGAGTAGAGTTCACCTTTGCATCAAGCATAGGTGCAATATTGTGGCTCAGTGGTTAGCACAGCCGCCTCACAGAAAGAAAGTCATTGGTTCAACTCCACAGTCAAACTCTGTGGATCTTGCACAACATAAGCACTGTATAGGAGACGGACGGACAGACGTTTAGCACACAACTGACCTTCTATCCTTACTTAGCCAAGGTAAGACAAGAGACCAACCAATGACTTTGCAATCCTAGCATGGCCCTGGAAAGAAGGTCTGTTTCAGGTTAGCCACATGACTGGGATAAAGGGGATGGGATGCACTAATGCCACCTAATGCCTCAAACCAAGTCCAGCAGCTTCTTCTGCATTTGGGCAGCCAGATTGCCTCTTTCACAGGACAGTAAGAGAAGACAGTGAAGGGCTTAGAAAGCATGAAGGGGAGAGGGGAGGAGCTGAGCAAGGATCAGTTGCCAAAGATACCACAGATAAACCGTTCATGAACACAATCACAAGATGCTGCAGTCTCTACACACAGCGTGTAACCTAGGTAAAGATAAAAGGAAACACTAGGGAAATGGTTATTATTTACAGAGCAAACATACAAACAGGCAAAAGCCGGGCTTTTCTAAATACAACAGTGTTTGGACATAACCAGTTTGACTTATGATTTAGCACGAGTTGAATATGGGTTATTTGGGCCCACATCTTTGAAAAATTGAAGCTACTCTTGCATTAAGTCAACAGATACTCTTTTGCACACATTTACTACCAAAACAGACACTGTCTCATCCCCTGCTTGGATCCTACATTCCAAAGGTGAATTTAACATGTGATGTATTTTCTGTTTTCTTTCCCTCTGAACTATCATGCGAAACCCCTCCAGCTTTGCAGCAATTACACTGAAGTCAGTCAGGCAGCTATACCCAGTCTAAGGGCAGGCTTACGGCCATGCAACCAGTCGCCTCCCTTCTGCTCTGATCAATAATTTACATCAAAGCATGCAATGAAGGAAAGATATGGAAACAGAGGATTGAAAAGCAGTGACAGAGTCAGAGAAAGACATCAAGAGGAAGGGAGCTCAGCAAACAAAGAGAACAGGAAAAGAAGAGAGAGCAAATGAAGATGGAGAGAGACAGAGAAACAGAAGCAGGAGTGGTTAAGAGAAGAGAGAGATAGGAGCAGCAGCAACAGCACCACGCTTGGTGCTCTGGCAGAGATCTATAAATAGCTCTTCAAATCTCTCTAGAAAAAGCCACTCTTCTGCTTATGCTGCTGCAAACAGAGATTCAGAGACAGGAGAAGATATGGATACCTCGCTGACAAATACAAACAGAGAAGACAGATGATGTCTTAACGGATAATAGCTGCCTATTTCAATTGCATCACCCCGTAAAGTACAGTATTAAAATCACTTTTACATCGACCATACATCTTGGCTTGTATAAAGATTTGACTGTAGGAAGTAAACAAAGTAAAAGCAAGTAAGCGACATCCAACACATAAACTCACATCTACTGGTGCATGAATAGGGAACTGTATACAGTCATGTGCACCCCCCCACCCAAAAAAAGAATAAGCACACTCACAAAATTTCTTCCACAATTCTTACACATGTTCACCAAAAATGTGAGTTTCTATGATCTATTAACGCTTCTCAATTTCAAGATTTGCAAGTTGCAGGGTACAAGGGGGGGAAAACATGTTGACAGGGAGACAGGATACGCCATCTTTCTCATTGCTGGCCTTAGCAACAGCAGACTGTTGATTCAATGACTCACCTCCATCAGATCTTACTATGGAGAAGCCTTTTCTCAATGATACTACTCTTACACTAACTATTTGATTCAGTATTATTTAGGAAAGACAGTTGCCTAATGTACAAATATGTGGAAAAGTAATGGAGGCACATCTGTAACCATGAATCACTGTGTATACTGATGCTTTACACAAGAAATACGAAAATACTCAGGAGGGGTACCTCCTTAACACGTCCTTAATCTCATGTAGATCAGTCTACAAAGAAACGGGCAAATTATGACATTTTCAAGACAATCTCAACATAAAATGTGACTATATTGGCAGTCCTTGCCTGCAACTCGCCAATTATCAGCATCACATGACCGGCCAATGCCAATTATGAATATTTATGTTTTCTGACACACATGCTGTTTTCCCTGAGCAGATGTTTGAATCACAGCTCTGACAGTCTGTGCTGTGATCCCACCTAGTTTGACACAACAGTCTTGCCATCTATTTTCAGCTCGAGTATCAAAATGTTGAGCTAAAGCCAAGGCACAGAGACCAGTGGCCATTTGGGAAGTTTTCCTAAAAAAAAAAACTATTTCTTAATAATAACCCTCAACCATATGTTGGAGATTGGAGAACAAAATGAGTGAAAGGCTTCTGTTTGATCTCATTAAGTCAAATAAGGATTATGCCTTACTGAGTCAAGGCCTAGGATGACAGATATTACATTAGTTTAGAGGGCCTCTAAGAAAGTTTAGGAGGGCATTACACAAAACAAACTCCAATGCCATGTGCAATAAGCACAGCCCAGTAGTGTAGTCTGTTTTCAGTTTGATTTGTTAATTAGCTCACTTTTATTTAGCCTCATAACATTCAATCATGAATATACACTATGGGTTTGTAACTTCTGGCTAATTTGTTGTTACATCTACACCTTGTTTGCTGTCGTTTCTGACCATCAGTGGACACAAACACATGTAATGTAATGGCATAAATAGCACCTTGTTGTCACCAGCTAAGGTGGGCTTCAAGCGTGATTGCAGTGAACAGCTAACGTACAAACAATTTCCAATCACTTCATTCAAATTCAACCAAATAACGAGCTAATCCCTTCATTCCCAGTCACTTCAGTCACGCATTCATTCACCGAGTTTCAGTAACGTCTCCCAGCTAAGATTAGAAAGATAAAATGTGAACATGGCCATCTCGTGTCAGGCATGGAGACCGCGGACTTTAAAGATGGTGCTTAACGTCACGTTATATATATATATGTGTGTGTGACCAAAAATCATGGATCATCGATTATAAGTTATCTCAAGTCATCTTAAAGGTTCAGCTCACCGTTTTGCTGGCCGTGTGTCGCAAGTCCGTGTGGAGAATCCTTCAAGTTGTGTCTGTGGAGAACAGATGGTAGTATGGTCAGAGCCGTGGCTGTGCAGTTGACTGAAAATATTAGCTTGCCCACACGCTAACAATAGCTAGCTCACGGCATTAGCTTGCTTCCTCCGGCGAGTATAATTAGCCACCTACAGCACCTAGCCACCTAGCTAGCGTTAGCCCGCTAGCTAGCCTTTTCTTTTCAGTGAACGCTAGCAACACTACGTTAACAAAACACAGCGTTTATATTACAACTGGTTAGCCAACAAAGTAGCATATGTTTACAGCAAGGCGAGCCTTGTTTTAAACCTGTACTGGCACTGTCAGGTCTCAAAATAGGAGGTGCTAGCTGGTACGGTGAGCTAGCTTTCCGAATGACTTACCAATGCTAATATAATGGAGCTGCTAGCTTGAGTTGGTTCACTGCGACCCCGACTGTCAAAATAGCGCCGCGTGAGGGGAGAGCGGCATGAACGTTAACGGTGGATAGCAAGCGCTGAGGAGCAGGGCAGTCGGATCCGTCACAGCAATACAGCGAAATAACAACAAAAACGCCAAAGAATAAAAGGAGACAAATTAAAGAAAAAAGAAACAAAACGCTATTCCCCCTTCTCGGCTCCGGCTTGTATGTGTGTGTCAGCGTCACTTTTTTTTTCCCCTCACCGACAGTTTACGTCAGCGGCGTACTTCACATTCGCAGGGAGACGTTCAGGATACAGTGAAGTTGGATTATCTAACGTAGCTGGCCACAAAACAAACCTGTCAACGTTATTATTCTTTTATTTCAATTTTATATTTGAACATATGTCATTAAGGTGCCATTTTAACTCCAGTATTGACAGTACTCCTCTTAAGTTGGGAGGCAGTGAACATTTATTGGCATTTAAAATGTGTAACCACTGCAATTTTTTTTTAAAAAAGCACATTTTTCCACACACTATCCCCCATAGTAGCTCTAGAAATATAAAATATCAAAAATACAAACTTTATATCAACATTACCAGCCTAAAACTGAATCATAATGAGTTTTAACCTTATTTTCAATCTTCCTTACGTTCATAATCAGGTGGTTGTTGACTGAAATACAGTTTTTCTTTAACTTTAATCTGTACACTTGTTTTTTTAAACATCATTCAAAGGTACCAATACATAACCTAAGTACAGTTAGTTGTAGTACTAAAAGTTCCCCACACGTGGGCAGGCAAGTACTTCAATGCCACCACAAGACCATGCGCTTAACCTTCTTTATAACCCTTAGGCAAAAATATATAAGTGCTACTGGTATAACTTGTGTGTTTTAATGATATACCTCTACAGTTCAAGTAGAGTTGAAAATAACTTGATAGTCAATATAGTTTGTCTGACATGTCTCCATGTGGAAGGTTACACATGAAAAAATGCCCTATTTTATGACATTTGTTGTGATAGGGCACCTTTAAAAACATTATTACACATAATGTGTTAAACGGCTTTTAAATGAGTTTAAAAAGTTTGTGAAATGGTAGTCTTTAACTTAATAGCAACCTGTTACATTCAGCATGTTTGTCTATATTGTGATTATCCACACCACAGAAATAATAATAACAATTACAGTAGCTTTATTGACACTAACTTCTTACAAACTCACTAGAACACTTTATGACATTATGGACATTATTATAGGTATAATATGGGACACTGTGTCAGCATGTGTGCTGTAGACCTATAAGTATATATCCTATATCAAGGGTAACCACACCATTTCAGCAGATTCACAGTGCAAAATGCCACATTAAAGCTCATAAGTGTAGGTCTGGGGTCAGGGAACACAATAACAACATCAAAGTAGTGGATGAATTTATTAAAAAAAAAAAAAAAGACATTTACACCATAAATTGATGCAAAAAAAAGCACAAATTGACCTAAAATTTTGATGCTCATGTGTGTTTTGTGTTGTCTGTGTAAGAGTAGAAAATGTTGACACTCAAACTTTTCTGGCAGAAGTCCCCAAAATCCCCCTTTTTCATCTGTGGCCCCCCTAATGTTGCAAGGAAACCTACACCCTTGTTATGGCCCATAAATTGATGCAGGAAGTGCACAAATTGAGCTGAAATATCTAAAAATGAACCAGAATGCAGATCATTTTGACGCTGAAAATTGTACAGCGCAGGACACCAAACCCCCCTATTTCATATGTGGCCCCTTAATGGTGTAAAGACACCTGCGCTCTTGGCCCATCCAAAGCTGTGCAATGCAAAGATTTTGTTACACGCATAAAACGCCACGAGAACCCAACCCAACAGACTAGACTTGTACAGGTATCTGTAGCTATGACACACTCTTACACACACACTGAGGGGGGACTTTTCACAGTCTGCTAACATTATGCCACTTTGAAGGGAACATGACGGAACGTGTTGGAGATACCGCACCACTGTCTCCGCCTCGTTGCCTCGGGCGCTTTTGCACGTTTTCAACTACAATTCAATTGTTTGGTGTCTGTGTGGCTCGCGCACTTTGTAACTAGGTTAAAGGGCACTGAATTTCAACTTTGATCGGTAACAGTGTTGGTGGCTGGTTGCGTATCCTGCCCAGGTGCCCATGTGTGGACAGCGAGGCACATAAACTTCCTGTTGTGATAAACGTAGGTGACGACCTTATTATATAGTTTACCCTAAAATGTGCCAACACCGATCACCCTTAACAAAACCTCTTTGTTCATGCAACACAGCGAGTGAGTGACTCCTGCAGCAGGTGTGGCACTGACACAAGCTTATTGATTGCGTGTGCCACTAGTCATCTCTGTCTTTGTGCAGGTGATCAGCAGCCAACGTGTTTGCGCATGTTTTGTATGTGTCAGGGGAGTGCGTGTGTTGTGTTGTCTGTGTGTAAGGGCAGCACACACACACACACACACACACACACACACACACTGATGCTTTTCCAGTAATTTCCTCGGTGCCCCGATGCGCTCATTGGTGCGTCCCTCCAACGTGTCACCACTTTTGGTGGATTACCCCCAGATATCTTCACCATCGGGAGGGTGAAACTCCATTCCTTTCTCTCAGCTTCACGGTGTCCAGCTGTCAACAAGGACCTCTGACAACATTTGGGGAACTTGTCACTTCAGAAGAACAACTCAGGAAAAGGAATTTTAATAGTTTTATTTGTTCCTTTACGCACGCCTACCACAGAAATTCACTTATTTAGTTCAGGCTCCAGGATGACGCCGTCTTTTTTCGTCCCAGCGTTTCTGTTTTTGGCTCCCGTGCTGCTGAAGGGTCTCTGGGTCAGTGGCTCCCCGGGCTGCCCTTCCTGTGGCTTGCCGGCGATGGACAAAGACGCCGAGAAAAGGATGATGATAGAAATCGCCAAGCAGCAACTTTTGGACAAGCTGCATCTGAAAGAGAGACCAAACATCACTCAGACGGTGCCCCGGGCTGCGCTGCTCACCGCGCTGCGCAAACTGCACTCGGGACGCGTCAGACAGGATGGTAGTCTTGAACTAGAAAACACTATACCTACCAAAGATCAAGGCTATGAAATAGTGAGCTTTGCAGATATAAGTAAGTTTGGTATTTACATTTTACACTGTGAGTCTGTCTTTTCCTTGCATGGCTTTAAAACACCACATGAGCACACGCTGTCTGCGCTGCATGCCCGTGCGTAAAATGGACACAAATTAGGTCAGGGATTCCGTGTGCCTTGTTAACTACTTTAGGATGATGTACTGTTCCATAAAATGTAAAAGCCGAGGTTAACAGTATGTGTCACTGCCTTTAGATTTAATCATAAGTGTCTACAGGGCTTCTTGTGAGGTTATATTAAGTGTCAACCATAACATAGTGATGAATGTAAATGGGTGAAAGTAGGTTGACTTGTCCTTTATTCTTATATGAATCTGCAGCTTTACTTTACAAGCATGGCTTAAAATGATCTTTGCTTGTGTAACACAGTTGACTCTAAAATTTTACAGAATATTAACAGTGTGTTTTTCTTAAAATGTCATTGATCCATAGATGAGACAGAGAGCGGCGATGCAGCCAGTCTTACCTTCCAGTTTCTGCAGGAACGTGGCCAGAGTATCCAGGTGCTCCAGTCTTCTCTGTGGATCTACGCCCGCTCCTCTGAGAACCCTAATCGAGACTCCCGCCTCTCTGCCCGGGTTTTCCTCTCTGCGGAAGGAGGGGTGTCAGGCTCTAACCGCACCCTGGTGATGGAAAAAATGCTGGAGGTCCAGCAGAGTAACTGGCACACCTTCACCATTACCCGCACCCTGCAGGCCTTCCTGGACGGGGGCCAGCGCCGGCTGCATCTGGAGGTCAGCTGCGACGAGGACGGGAAGAACCTGTGCTCTATAGACACCTCTGCTGACACCCCCAACCAGCCCTTCCTGGTGGCCCAGGTGCGTCTCCGTGACGACCACTCCAAACACTCACTCAGGAAGCGCTCGTTGCGTTGTGGTGACGACGTGAGCGTTTGCTGCAAGAGAGACTTCTACATCAAGTTCAAGGATATCCAGTGGCACGACTGGATCATTGCACCTGAGGGCTACCACATGAACTACTGCATGGGTCAGTGCCCGCAACATCTGTCAGGCTCCCCGGGCATAGCATCCTCGTTCCATGCCACTGTCTTCAGCCAGCTGAAAGTCAACGGCATCAACACGGCTGCATCTTCATGTTGTGTTCCCACTGAGCGCCAGCCGCTCTCCATGGTGTACTTCAACTCCCAGCACAGCATCGTCAAAACGGACGTCCCTGATATGATAGTGGAGTCCTGTGGATGTACATAAAGAACAGAGTATGAAAGACATGGTGTAGTTAAAACAGATTTGTTTTAACACAACAGAGTTATGTGTGTATGTAGACAGACAGTAAGATAACACACATGAACAGAGGAGATGGGAATGTAAGTATATTCCATGTCTAGTTTGGGACAACTTACTTTAAATATGTTATTTGCACTTACTTTTTTTTTTTCAATTGGGTTAAAAAATTTTTTAACAAGTTTGCTTTGTCCCAAATCTGACAAACAGGTGTGTTGAAATAGACACATTATTTAGCAGTTTACACACAAAAACGATGACTATAATGTCAGTTTTAAAATTAAGATTACACTAGGAAAATAATAGGCACAAAGACAAAGAGATTTTTTGTGTTATACTTTCAGAAATCACAGTGTTTGTCACACATTATGTTTTTATTTAATTTTAAAGTTTTGCTGTTTATAAAGAGTACCAGAGAAAACTTCAAGTGCCAACTGACTGAAATGTAAATGTCTAAATGAGATTTTAGTCTGAATGCAGACACATTTTTTTATCCATATGTCAGAAGCATTAATTAAGCCGAGGATGTAAACGAACTACTTTAACATATGGCCGACTCAACACACGAGAAAGGTGTGATATTCATGTAAAGCATTTATAGTGGTGACATGTAGATCAGGCCGGGGCTAAATGAAGTCCCGAAACTGAAACACAAAGAGATTAACATGAAGCCTTCACTGTAGTGTACATTGTAATTCACGCCCAATGCAGTCTTTATTTTTTTTTCATTTTTGTGTTATGTTGTTGGTTATTTATTTTGTATTTTATGATTGCTGCTGGAATTCAGCCCAAAGTAAAATGTTTTACAGATCTAAGGAAATTGGGAGCAGAACTCACCAGTCCTCTGGCTCTTTAAAACATTCACTACAGTATTTTTTTCATGTAATAGTCACAGTGTCCACATGCAATATACTGCATATACTCTCAACAGTTTATTTTAAAGAAGTGTTGTATTTCCATAGCTTATCTGCACCTTTTCTCAGCCAAACTAAATGCTGCAATTTCAGACTTTTAAATCAATGACAGAGATTCTTGATTGCCTTCTTCATTAACTGATGATGACAAAATGAAAGTTGGGTGCTGAATATCAAGTGTTATTGCTGACTTGTGCAGTCTAGTTATGTGGACCTGTGACAAAATGTCCATATGGACTTTTATTTGTGTTCTGTGAGTCGTGCTGGGAGGCAGTTTTAATGACTGGACTGAAATGGTTTAAACTGGTACAAAATGTCCTGAGATCACAGCACAGCCGATGCTGCATGCAGGCTGAAATATGTTTGATCAGCATCTCCACTGTATTATTTACACAAGACGGCTAATCAGTTGGGTAACTCTGTCTCTGACAGCATATGAACCTAAGGTCATTTCTCAGCAGCGTGAGCAAACATTTAGCAATTGCTTCGGTGTCAGGTAATGTGAAGGTCTGTGAGGCAGGTGGGTCAATGAGCATGTGGTGTTGCACGTTGGCATTTATAGCTCTCAAAGTCTAAAGTTTTCTAGGATGAGGTAAAATTAGACACTTTCCAGCAATAAGGCGATGTGGTAATCAGTTTTATGGACTTGATTAAAAACACCTTCCACGTTTACTAATAGCTAAATTACAGTCCTATAATTGATATGTCTAATTTAGATTTGAGTACGTCCATATCAGTGTTGGGAAAGTTTTTGAAACGTAAGAGGTTACAGGTTACCCTGATAAAGGTGTAATAAGTAACAAATGTAATGACTTCATCAAAGTAATGTCACTTTATTACTTTTGATAACTTTTCTAACAATGTTTTAAACTTGGCAACGAGGCTGAAAATGTCCAGAAATAGGCCGTGCCAAGGGAAGACATTCCTGCACAGCTAAAAGATGCAAAGCAACAGAGTAAATGTTTTATTCTACATATAAACCTTTAACCCAAAAGAAAATATTTAGATGTAACCCCTCTGTAATCACCAACAGTTTGATTAGTGACTGTAATTTAATTACACTAATAGTTATTTTATTTTTTAATTACATGTAACTAGTTACTCCCCAACACTGTCGATGATTATATTTTAAAATGCCAACATTTACAATAACTAAAGTGTGATGGCCACCATTGACCCACAATGCAACACATAACAGAAATGGAGGATCTACTAACAGATAGGAAAAACAAAGAAGCATAGTACTAAATTCTTTGAAAATTAAATCATTTTTTTGTAAAACTTTAACATTTGAAATTGGCAAAGACTCTATGTTTCAAACATCTGTCATCACATGCCTTGTGTCATTTCATATTACATGGTACAATACTTGTGTACAAACTATGCTGCTTGTACTAAATGCACCTGCAGTGTAGATTTGAGACAGGCCTTGTTTGCTTCTCGCCTATGTTTACACCAAGTGGTGTAAAAGCCAAAGATATTTTCTCTCTCTGGGTTTGTCCTTTCTGTGTTGTATTGATTTTCAGGCAATAAGTTGGGGCACTTTACCCAAACATTATAACAAGATTTTTCTTTACATTTCCATCCAAAATAGCCCACAAACTTCTTTCACCTCTTTCTGTTGCCTCTAAACGCTGCTCTTGTATTTTTTCTTCCAACCTGTGTAAAACAATTTAACTTTATTGTGTATTATTTTATCTTGTAAGCACCCCCTGTCTCAGGACTCACTGTGACACTGAGGTGCCATCATAATGTAACTTATTAAGCACTTTATCACCCTACTGTATTTTTAGAGTAAATTTTGCTTGAAGGGTCTATTTAAAACTCAGGTGGGTACTACCTAGGAAATGTAGATACAGTAGGCTTGCGGAAAGCAAATGACAATCAGCTTATTTTCTTAAGCACTAGTTGTGTTTAAATGTGTTGTATTACATGTGTTTGCAGAGCACACAGATTTCTGTATACTGTAACTGGTCGACACAGAGCCAGGATTTGAATTTTGTGTCAATTTAAAGTTGTAATTATTGTCTTTATTTTTATATCATGCTATATTTTATGCATAATGAATGATTTGTAATAGCAATTCAATGAAAAAAAATGTTTGCCACAATGTGCTGAAATGACATGATTACAGTTAAAGTATATTTTTAATAAATAAACAAATATTTTAAATTAACCTGGTTATTTCTGGCGTTTTTTCATGTCAGTGTACGTCTTCTCTTTGCCACAATGACCACACACTGTGCCGCAGAACAGAGAGAATAATGATCATTATAAAAATATATACAACTGGAACATAGCAGAGAAAAAAAGTGCCCACAAAAAGTTCTCTTTAAAAATCTTTTGACAGACAATACATTTTGCCTTAACAATGAGCCCCCTCAGTGCTACACAAGCTTTCCACAAGCAGTATGATTACACATTTTACAACCAAATCCAAAAGACAAAACATGAAGTCAGTCTTCTTAAAGCATATTTCCAGTTTTAGCTAACATGAGCAACACATTACCTGCTCTCACACTGGCCCTGTCTGTAAGGCAAAGGTCGTGTTTGCTCATACAAATAGTGGAAGTGGCGTTATGGACCGTCTGTGTTTGGTGTGTCAATAGTTGTCACATTCCCTTGGCATGTTGTCATTGTCACATCATGCATTTACATCTGGGTTTGATCACAATATAAATCTCACACGGGAGTATAGATGTAAACAATCAGTTCTGCAAAGGAAACAGAGACATATGTTTGATTTGGGGAATTTTATAAACTGTAAAGAATGTGTCAGTACACTGACACACAGCTACACATCGTTATATGGTGAAACATGACTATGCACTGACGTACACTGGATAAAACATGGAACGATGGTTTGGGTATATGTATGTGCTCAAGTTTGTATGTTTTAAAACCTGTCCTGCTTTAAAGATCAAGATTGAAGATTTAGTTTGTTGTCATTTTCTTTCTACGTACAAACATTAAAAAAACTGCTGCTCCTTCCAGCCCACTGCGGTGCAACTAGAAAGGAGAAGCATATTCGATCCCTAGAGAGGCCTTTGCAAACGGTAGTCAAGCCGCCAATATCATTTGCCAAGATCCCTTGAACTTCAAAACAGTAGGTGAAAACATAATGTCCCTTCCTGCCAAAATTTGCCAACGCCCCTTCTACAGCCAACAGCGATGCTGATGTTTCACCATCCAAAATGGACTATAATCAGATCAATTTGATTATACAAGTTGCTCATACATATTCCCGTCAAGGTCTCTGGTCGTCTAATGTGTCAGATTCATCAGTTATAACTCAACACTTACGTAACAAAAACGTGTTTGGTTCAACGTGATTATTCATCTTTGTACATGCTTTCATAAAAGACTCTGGGTTAGGTCTGTTGGTGTGAGTCACTGGTACATGGACTCAGTCATGGCATACCAACCTCGATTTTCTTACCCTTTAATTTACACCTATATGCAACACTATCCTAATCTACTCTCACCGAGCAACACATAAAATCAACAGATCATAAATGGTGTTACTCAGGGTCAAAAGTGTGGAATTCATTGGAGCAATACCTCAACAACTGACACTCTAAAACAAAACGTATATGCAGACATGAAATGTAAACGTAAAGATGCATTATGTTGGCATCACATGAGCACCCCATCTACAGAAGACTTACTAATCCAAGGGTGTTACTTTGAAAAGTGTCGGGGACAGAAGGGCTCAGTATACTGTATATATATAATTTAAACAGTCTTCAACATATGTGATTTTAGGCGATGTAATGGGGGGCACATAAAAAGCTCAGGGTCTGGGTGTTCTCCCTCAGAACATTTTGAGCATCTTCAATACATTTCCTACATGCTGAATTTTCATGCACCAATGTATAAGTAAGTAATTAAGTGTATAAAATGTATTTATATAGCGCTTTTCGCAGACATAGGTCACAAAGTGCTTCACAAGGGCAATATACAACAAGAGGGAAATCATGTTGAAAAGTGCACAAGTAGCAAAACTATTTGCACACACACGAGTAAAAGAAGAATTCACAGTACACAATAACAATACATAAAATTTGAAAAAAAAAAAAAAATACAGCTCTCATGCATACAAGTTATCCAACTGCCTGTCTAAACTGGCGTGTCTTAAGCTGGCTTTTAAAAGAAACCGCAGGAGCTATGGCCGCAAAGGCTCGATCTCTACGTGTGTTAAGGCGAGTGTGAGGGACAGACAAATTTAGTGTATTTGATTAAAGACAGCGAGTTGAAGAATCGGGTGAAGTAGTTCAGCTCCATCAGTGTAATGCTTTGTATGTAAGAATGAGAATTTTGAACTTGATCCTTAACTCAACAATTTATGGTGGAAATGTCTTTATTTAGGTAAAGGAAAACACAAAATGCAGGTGTTACGTGATGATTCAAAATATAAAAATATAATGCAGTAAGGCCTTCTGTGTGGAGTTTACATGTTGTCCTTGTGTCAGCGTGGGTTTCCTCCAGGTACTCCGGCTTCCTCCCACAGTCCAAAGACATGCAGGTTAATTGGTGACTCTAAATTGTCCGTAGGTGTGAATGTGAGTGTGAATGGTTGTCTGTCTCTATGTGTCAGCCCTGTGATAGTCTGGTGACCTGTCTAGGGTGAACCCCGCCTCTCACCCAATGTCAGCTGGGATAGGCTCCAGCCCCCCCGCGACCCTCAAGAGGATAAGTGGTTACGAAAATGAATGGATGGATAACGCAGTAAGTCTCTCAAACATCCTGTATTGCTTTCATAGTTATTCTGTTGTAGATCATTGTTTCTCATTTCACATCATGTAAGCAAGATTTACTCGTCCTACTCCTTTTGTTTGGAAAAGTAGCCTAAATGTGTATGTGGCAGTCATTAATGTCAATGACACATTAATTCATTTTAATTATTTTAAAACCCCCTGGACATTGATAGTGTAAGACAGGTTTCTCCCTCATGTCTTACCTATAACCTTACTAGTTACTGAATTAACGATCAAAGAGCTGCGGGTGAAGTAAGAGTACAGGGGACAGCTTCTCTGGGTAACCTGATCCACTTTAATGTCTGAAAAAGAACGTAGGACAGCTGAACATCGACAACAATAGCGGCATCTCACATCCTATATATATATATATATATATCAATCCGCTAAACTTAATCATAACTCTCATTACTTGCACGTACAATGTGAGATATTAAATAGTTCCAAATTTAACGTAAAGAGCAAAATAAAATATGTAAACAATATATGAATGAAGTAAACATTAAATTATGTAGATGCAAAGTAATGTACTGGATACAGCCTCACTAAAGTAAATCTCATCTTGCATTCTTTCCTATCCTCTGATGAAATGTCCTCATTTCAAAGTTCATTAAAAATAAATCTCATCTCACAGTATCTCATGTGTGTCGTCATGATCACAGAGAGAGAATGGAAAACTTTGTCAAGAAAAACCTGTGTCAAGAATTTGTTACTGATCGCTGCATGTTTTGGGGTCATTTTAAAATCAGTAGGCCACAGGGGATTTTTTTTTTAGCTTACATAACTTTGTTTAGACAATGCAAATTTCTATATTTACATTGCAAAACAAAATCATTTTTTACAAATCATGTTTTCAAAAAGTGATGGGGACAAAGACGGCCATTTCAAAAACTGTTGGGGACATGTCCCCAGCGAGTCATCTCTCTCCAGACAGGATCTCCACTCTAAATTAAAACCAAATGCTGTCTATTCTTAGCTGCTTAATGGATGTACAGTTTTGAAAACAAATGTGAAATGATAGTGTGTTCTGATAAGTTGTGATAAGATGGTTGTAGCTGGGCGGAGACATTATTAATAATTATCAGAACATATGGTGTGGGGTCGTTATCTTGTATTCAGCAGTGTTGGCTCCACATCACTGTGAGTACTTGGAAGTTTTGGCCTTTGATCCGCAACGTTTTATGTGCAGCTACATAAACATTTGGTATTAAGTGGAATATCTTTGGCATCATGTCCATTATGGAGCAATTCTTTTTCACTGCTGGTGGAAAAACCCTTAAAAATAGTGCATGGCAGCAGCACAGCATATAAAACAGGTGGGTCAAGTGATCAGAAATAAAAATACAGTCCATTTAATGAACTGAAGAAACAGTTTGGGATGAAAGATTCACACTTTTTATCTCCTCTGCAAATACATTTTTGTATGAAGTCATAAGGAAAGAAGAGATTTAGAAGACAAACTATTAGGAGCAGCCTGCAGGAGAGGTACAGTCTCAGCAGTGTATGTTTTTCTTCTGCTGCTTCTGACAACAATTTCCAAAATATATCACATATAGGCACGTGACATGGGTACACCATACCCCTAACTATGACACAAAGGAATGCAGCATTGAAAATAGTGCTTACTCAATTGTGTTAGGCACAACATTTTGCGAATAAAGATGATACAAAGGGTCAACATTACACCTGCACACTGAGGAAAATTGATCCTACATTATCCAAATTGTGCACCCATGGTTGTGAAGTAGAGTGGAAGCCAATGAATCCTCTTATTAAGCAGTTTTGGTCGGTTATTACTAAAATTTGTCATGTTTTCTTAATATAAATATCAAACCTTGTCCCGTAACTTGTATACTAGGAGTGAAAATGATCACTGCACAACAAAAACTGTATGTATGTTAAAGTGACTGCCTTCCTATTAGCCAAGCGGACCATCTTAATGAGTTTGACACAACATAAACTAAACTGTTTCAGCATGGAGAGCTGGCATCAGGACTTTGTGGACTTACTATCAATGGAACAGACTGCTCTAATTCTCACAAAAGACGATAGGCCTGATGGACTTGATGGACCCTGGAGCTATATTATATCCTGTCTTGAACAAGGAACAGATAACAGGCACTGAATATCTGTTGTGATATTATGTAAACCCCCCCTAAATTTCTGTTGTTATACTCTGTACTTTTTGTTTTGTTTGGGGGTTTTTTTTGTTGGTAACTAACATTTTTTGTGTTAAAAATTATTTATTTAAAATAGGTTTAATAGGTTTATTTGCAGTGTTCCATCTTGAGCCAGCACAGTCACACTAGTTAGAACAAAACGTCTGGCAGACTCACTCACAAAGGGACATTTTTCCTTTCATTACTATTGCAATCATTATAGCTATTGATATTACAATTTATTTTCCTAAACTTTATGCTGTTACTTGTTTTTGCCCACTTCTGTACAAACTCCTATTTAATGCACATTTGTGTGTGTGTGTGTGTATGCTTGGGAGTTTGTGTGTGTGTCAGCATGGGATATGTGTGGGTGTGTGTTTGTATTGTATATGTATATATGTTATGGTACTTGAGTGGGGGACTGTTAACATGCTGAAGGCAAGTCTGAATTGGTGGCCAGAGCGAGGCTTAGCAGCACTGTGTGTTGCTACAGGTTGTGCATGTTATTTGTCTTAATAAAATAAGAAAAAGTAGGTGAGAACTAAAGAAGCGTTAAGTGACATTTTGGGTGAAAATGGGTTATAAATACATATAAAATGCAAGCTCTTGATGAGCTCTATCTATTGCCAAAAGAGCAGTGGTGAACTGTAAAGCAATCCAGAGTTATCAATCCAAAACTAATAGATCTAACACTGAACTGAGCACACTGAACTTTGTTGGACCAAAAAAGACACTCACTCATTTAAATATATTGTTTTCAATAAATGTCAAAACATTGTTCATTCAGTACAGTGTCCTCCACGTCTCTGTAGCTCTAATATTAAAGATTAAATTAAATAAACAAAGTCAGGACAAAGAACGGTCATTTTGGTTTTGGCTGCTCTGCAAAGTTGGTCAAATGTCACTCTCGTCCCTCTGGTTCTCGTCCCAGTCCTACCAAACAGCCATATTAGGAACTCTGTCCTTTTCTCTCTTTCATTTGTTGTTGTTGTTTACAGATAGTTAGCTTTACAGTCACTTTAGCTTATTTTTCCAACACCCACGGGCTTTGTTTTTTAGGGAGTCTTTAAACGTTGGATATAGCTCTTTCCATTCATTCAGTCCTGGTTTGAAACATACTTATTCAGGCCTCCAGGGTCGATACAGTCCAGGTATTGGGCACCCCCTTCTGGGGTGACAATGAACTGTGCTAAAACTATGAATTAGCTTTAATACATCTTGGCTTTTCTGATAGAATAAGACGAGTGCCGATTATGGTCATACCTGACTACATAGTAGTCCAAACTAACTGCTCGTTGATGAACAGCATGTCTGGCTCTTTAATTTCTAAACGCTCCGCTGTGTTCACCAGCTATTCACTAAGTATGACTGTTTGATGTTCTTGAACAACTCTGAAAGAACTGTACAGTAGATGACAAGTCACCTAAGACTGCTCAGTGCAATGCACCCTCACTATGTCCCAATTCAGAGGCCACCTAAAACTAAAGTGACCAGCACTTTATCATTCAACATCACAGCATCGTACGACGACTTGATGTAAGGAGCAAATAGCTACAGAAACAACTCTACAATATCTCTGACAGTGCTGTACGCAGGAAGGCCAAACATATAACTGCAGATACCTCACATGCATTGCACTCAGAGTTTGACCTGCTGTCATCTGGCTGTCAATTTTGGGTCCCAATTTTGTCTTATAAGACACAATAGTTTAAATAGGCAGGGTGCAGCAGTAAGTTATATAAATAATAAAAGAGAGCACATCTTAAAAAATAAGTGTTCCCCGATGCAATCATTCTATGTTCTGTATGGCACAGGGAATAAAGGACTTTTTTTTATATATACAGTATATGTTGCAGCTGGTTCTTGGGACCCAAAATTGACGGCCAGATGACAGCAGGTCAAACTCTGAGTGCAATGCATGTGAGGTATCTGCAGTTATATGAGTTCAGCTCATGAAAAATGGGAGCAAAAACAAAAGCGTTTCGTTTATATTTTTGTTCAATGTATATTGTATATCTGTATAATCTTGTTATGTGTTTGTACCTTTTCTGTGTTTGGTAGAAGCCAAAGACAAACTTCCACTAAGGTGAACAATCAGTCTCTCAATCTACTTCTATGCAGCAGATTTGGGGATAGTGAGGGCTGCAATGGATAAACTTGTTGGGTAAATGAAGGAAGTGTTTATTAGCTGCAAACTAATCGAGCCTTTTTAATAGCATGACATGCTGTCATGTATTTGGAGAGGAAATGTGGACCTTGAAGGTGGCAGCCACTACACTGGCACAGAATGAACTTATAAAAGGTCAATTCACCCAAATCACAATGCACTTACTTTTTGTAGTCATGCAGATAGTTTGAGTTTTATTTGCCTGTTTCTATTTTGCATGTCCTTCCTGAGTTTCCTGTCCCCATCCCAATACCATGAAATTGTTTGGAATTTTGTTTGCGGTACTAAAAATGAAAAAAAAAAAGACTCAGAACTCAAGACTCTTTTTCCAAAACAATGCCCTGGTTATGTTTCCCTCATGTTGGTGTGGTACAGTTTTGATTATAGCTAATTTCTGCCATATAAATGGTCCTGCTGGTTTTTATTGTTTGCTGTTTTTAAGCACAAAGTAGTGAGACCTCTTCAAAGCGATGTCTGTAGATTATTCAGAGAGTAAGATTTCAATGCTTTGGGTGAAACAAGAAAGAATCCATTGACCTCTATGGAATTTTGGTGTCAGAGGATGTCTCAGCAGTAAGTATCTTAAAATCAGTTTTAAGATACCTTTTTCTGGAATGACTGCCTGGTTCAATAACACAGAGGTGAGTAAATATAATTTTTGTGGTGTATGAAGTGACCCTTAAACTAACCCTTTTACCACTGCCTTTTATTAAATCAAATATTAATTAATTTCTCACATTACATGGTCACTGCAGCTTTCATTCTTGTCTGATTCTGTTTTAGCTTGTTTTCTTTCCTATCCTCTCCGCTGTTTTTAGTGGTATTTAAATGTCCTTTTAAAATGTGTTTCTTTTGCATTTTGTCTTGATGCTCTTTATGTTTTATGTGGAGCACTTTGAATTGCCTTATTGTTGAAATATGCTATATCAATAAACTTGCCTGGCCTCTGCTCCCTGCTGGTGCAACATGCATTCATGTTTATCGCAGCTTGCAGTGTCTAGATCATCATCATGTGAACAAATGAATTAATAAGAATAAATAAGAGTAAATCTCAGAGCTCTGCCATCAACCCGAGGCCTTTTGTTTATGTCAGGAGAGGAACTTGGGTAAAGGCTGCTGCTCGTGTGATGGCTGTAGAGCATGAGGACAATTCGGTGTTAACATGTGTGCATGTGAGTCCTCTCTGACATCAGGAAATAACTTCACTGGCCACGCTCATGGAAAGCAGATAGCTGACCTACTCTGGGAAAAAATAAAAGCCTACTGACTCACTGATACACTAACACACTGACCCACAGACCCACTGTGTGCTGTGTGCCACTAAAACCCTAATCCTTCACTCCACTCACAATCCCACAAATCCCCTGGGGAAGGTTAAGGTGTCAGTCAGACTCTTCACCCGCGGTGTCATGACGGGACAGCTTGGTAAGAAACTGCTCTCACACTCTCTCCTCTCCCCCACCAGTCCTCAGGTAAACAGCAACCAACACTGTCATGTTGGGTGTTCAGATGAGCGCACAAACATGCAGTGATTATTATCTGTTATAAAGTAATCATGCTATGACATATGTTCAGGGGGTTGTGCCATTAACATGTAGAGCAAACAGGAAAAAATCCTAAAAAGTGAGCCTGTTTTTGATTCCAAAAGTCCCGTCAGACTCGTTGTTGACTCGGTCAGATTAAATCCCTAAGACAGATCAATTATTCAATTAGCGATCTAAGATGTTGGACAACTAGCCAACCAAGTGAGCTGGTACAGTTCACTCTACCAACAGTTTTTACCCTTTTCCTTATCTGACCCCTTTTCTATCACTGAGGAAAGTGACCACCCTGACTGAGTGACATAGTTTATGGTCTTTGTTCTATTAGATTTTAGTTGTTTTAACTTTGTACTTTACGAACACAGGATGAGGCTGTTGAGCAGAGAGTGAAGTCACTGTGAATATAAATTGTATTCAGGTCTTCACTGTGCTGTTATGCTGTGAGATTTTATAAATTTAATCTTGAAAAAATAATCTAAACTTTAAAAATAACAATTTCATTTAGAGATTAATGAAATGCTATAGGCATGCTGCATATATTTTTTTTGAACGTTTTCTTACATCCTTTAAAATTGAGCCAGGTCTCACTGCTGAAATACAGCATTTGGGCAGTGACTTGCGGCATTAGAAACCTACAAAAAAAAGGCGCCCTTAAGGCGTGGGCATGATACGCGGCCAGTTGCTGTTATAGTTTTGCGGCGCCTGGCGGCGTCGGGGGAAATGTCGTGGGACAAGGATGAAAGTTAAGACAGTGAAAGACTGAGTATGGTGGAGAGAGAGCGGTGTTCGCGTCCCGTAAGATTCTAAAGTCAAACTCTGTTCTTTTTTCCTAAACCTAACCATGTCTTTTTGTTAAAAACATATGGTTGTTGTAAACCAAACCACGTGCGTCACTTGTTGAAGGAAAGAATATGTCATTTCACATTGTTGTACTGGTGTAGTGCATTTATTTTGAAAGAGACTGTATGTAAACTGTACATTTCCTGTGAAAACAGAAGTGTATTTTGGAAGAAGACAACACATGTAACAGGCTGAACTTGACATGGTATCCCAGCATGTCAACAACCAACGCACCCAGGGTATCTTTCATGTTGTATATGTATGTATGTGGACGTGGAAAGCCCATGACCAAACCCTGATATGTGACAAGGTTGGAGTGAGAATGTGTTGTAAAATCAAGAAGGCCCCATGACCCCCTGTAAAGCTTTGGTGACCCACAGTGAGGGCCAGGACCCCCAGGTTGGGAACCAGTGCACTATACACAAGTTCATCTGAAGCAAAACTGACTGCTGGGAAATTTCTACCATGATATCTCTATGGCTGCCTCACATATGACACAGTTAATGCTGCTGTTTAAATGAAATGTACGTTCTTTAAATTCATTCATTAATATTCATCTACAGGGTAACATTAAAGTTATATATCCAGTGGTTGCAGTATGTGTCCAACCTATTCAAGGATAAAAGTTATCTATAAAAAAAATTATACCAAACACCTACATGATGCTAATATGTAATCAGTTGACGTCACTTATGAAATAGGGGTCACGATTTGTTTGGAAATTCGACCCCTTTTGTATCTTAAGAACCATTTTAAAGGCCCTTGATTTATATTGTTGTTTGCACTCTTGCTCTGCTCACTGGATGTACATGGCACTTCGAATAACTTTTAAATCCACAGGATGATCCCATTACGACAGACCTACTTACCCCTTATATCTCTAGTTGTTACATCAGAGGTGCCACGTTACAGAACAATATCCGGCATCCTCAATGTGAACTCACATAGAGCTTTACGTTATTTGGTGCTCGCTGTTAAAGAGGGCATTCGATTTAGTCATCCTTCAATTAATTAAGTTGTAAAAAGAAGAAAATTCAACAAGGTATATATAATTATGATGATCAAATTATACTCTACATACTGAAAAATGTCACATAATTTGCATCAAATTGCAACAACTAGAAAACTCTAAAATAAATAAAATAATTGGGCATAGTTTACACTCAGCATAGCAAATCCAATAATGCTGATTGCCTGTCAAAAAGAGATTAGTTTCTTATTTGAAAAATTAAAAATACTTTGAATAAATATATATTAAAATCTATTGTAGAAATAACACGCTCATGATTTCAACTGTTGCCATATCTCCATATCTGCCATATCTAATCTACCTCATACTTGTACAACTAGCACTAACACATCTGTCAGATTTGTTGCTTCTCAATAGCTGACAAAAAGAAAACTACAACTGATGTTAGTGTGATATTTAATACATTTCAAATTTAACTGCCATGAAGATTATTAATATTTTTCTCCTATTATTAACAAATGTTTTGGGTAGCCATTCATTTGCTGGTTTACTGCCAATGTTTACAAAACTCAACATCAGTTCTTGCCTCTTGGTGGCGTCGTTTAAGTAATAGGCTTGAGGGTCACTTGTCCAGATTTACTACAGGGAAAAAGCCAATTAAATTGACTCCCGCTTTACTGGGATCGCGCCATTAACTCCGTCACGTTCACCTCCAAGAATTTCATAAATCCTTGGCACCAGCAAAACAAAAACTAGTTGGGGGGTTGAGGGACTGCACAGTAAAGGTAATTTTATAATTCTTAGTATGTACTTTGTCCAAGAATTGTATATAATGGAAAGACAACCTCCATCTTAGGGGTCCAAAGTAGTCCAAACATTTGTCTGAGGGGTCATAATCGCCAAATTAGCTTCTTGCCTTCCACAGTCCTCGCACTATCAGCAAAGAAAGAGAGGTGTAAATATGGTCATTGTGTCTGCTGTTATGGTTGTTTACAGTTTGGTCAGCAGAGGGCACAAGTGAAATCTACTAAACACAAAGCTGAAGATGACAGCTATAGTTGTGGGCATTTCAGATCTCAAACCAATCTGTCTCTGGTGGGTGAACTCTTCACTGATGCCACTTACAGTTTGGACGACCTACACTCACATGGAGCAGTACCTCAGATAGTTCTGTGCAACAGCATCCATACATCACAAGTATTCTAGCCTACTGGTGAGCAGAAATACAGCTGATGATGTCTGGGAATACTGATCAGAGCAAGTTCTGACACTGACGATCAACACTGGCCACGAGGACACAAAGTGAATCTATGCAGCAGCACAAGTATCCTCACATAAACCACACAAACCTACTTCAACCCCTGGTATTCATATTATGCTTGTGTTATGTTGCCTTTCTTTTGTTGGTTACACGACTGTAAAACACATACAAATGTAGTTCAAGATGATTTTGGTGTATATACATCTCACTGACTTGCTTCTGAGGGTGTCATGAGCACATTACATGCCAAACTCAGTTCTTCAATTCAGACATGTTGACTTTGTTTTGCTCGTGTTTAGGCAGTAGCATTTGACTCTCTGCCTCTGCTTGCTGCTAAAACTTAATTGGACTGTGTTTCTTGTGCCTGGGATCTGTCTTATAAAAATAATACGAGACCATAAATCAACAGAGGAAAAGCCTTATAGCTAAATATCTGTGCTCTGAAGTTCACAGAATCCTGGAGAAACAGACATTGTTCAGAGCAAACTAGAGAGGCATTGGGCTTTTTAGGGACCTGCTTACAAGTGAGCTATGTTGTCAGAGTGGAAATCTTGGCTTAAGACTAAAGTGTGGTAACTCTCTAAAACAGTAATTTTGCCTTGTCAGAAATACCCCAACCTTTCAGCTTCCAGTGGGCGGCTTGGTCAAAAATTTGGATTTCTACAAGTGCGCAGATTTTGGAGGTTACTTGCCAACACTAAAATTTACAAGAGAACACCTATCTTCATGCTGGATACTACTATTGAGAATTCTCAGTAAGACTGAAGCCTAAGGGAAGTCAGAGTAAGCGGTTGAGTCTCTTGTTTGAACATATCAAAACATGCACTTTTTCAATGCCTAACGGCAATATCATTCTCCAATATTTTGTATCTATTATCTAGAGACAGGTTTATGATGTTTGGAGCTATTAGTACTTACCTTATAGCCAAGGCTTTTGGGCTGCAAAAGGACACCCAGTTTCAAGAGACAGTCCCACCCTGTAGATTGGCACGATCTGGGTCTAATAAATACAGCATGACAACAAATATATCCCTGAAAACAAGCTCGACAAACACATGAATTAAAAGCAACAGATTGATAGTACAGTTCCCCAGGCGATACACGGATGCTACTTGGAGACTCAACAAGAAGAGAATACCAAATGAAGGAGGTACCCAAAGAACAAGGCATACCTGATGACTTCAACAGATGGACCAATGGGAAAAGCACTGTGATCATACTAGATGCTAACTTGTGAGATCTCTTATCTGTTTTTGTAGCTCCTGATATATTGGATATCTAAAATGTAATTAAAAAACTACAAACAATCCAATAAAGAAAGTTAAAACAAACAGACAAGACGAATGCACACTGTCCTTGCTTGTTTCCTGTGCTCCTTTAGTTGAGAAGCACATATCAATCTTGGACATTTTGACCAAGGAATTATTTAGTTTGCTCACCTGAAGTTACCTTTTGTGGCATCCTGACCACCTGTGAGAATCTAATGGACATACATACCTTGTTTGAGCATCTTTCCAAGCCTCAGGGAAGCAGGGATTTGTCTTGTCAATACAGAAGAAGACAAGGACTGGAGGTATCAGTATATGGAGTCTTGGGCAAGTGCTCCTGAAACATCCACCATGAGTTCCCTGATGTAGTCTGAGGCACTGCAACAGTCAAAAACAAGGAGAACATAAACATGCATTTTCAAAACACATATCGGATGTGCCCAACAACACAACAGCCCAACAGTTGCTGCAGAATGACTTGCCTGAATCATCCCAAATACCGTAGACTGATTCGTGTGGCAACAGTGGCCCAAACCTGGTCTGAATGCTGCTGAGGAGAGTCAAAATTGTCCCAAGTCTGCACCCCCAAAATCATGCCAAATCTGGCACCAATGTCAACTATATGTCCAAGTTGGCTGGGTTGAGTTTAGACACTGCAGAACTCAGTCAAGTGCATCAGCAGTGATCAGCCTCAAATCAACTGGCAACTTGGTAAGACATGGTGCTAGTCAAAATCTTACTGAAGTGGCACATTTCAGGTCAACAACCATCTTTAGTCGTTCCCACATGGGGCAGATGTCAAGCTGTCGGGGTTAGTAGCTTGAAGAGATGCTGTTACAGCGCAAATTGCAACACTGGTCAACTATCTGCTTGAATGTACATCATGGTCCACTTCAAATGCGTCACCTCTGTGTAAGCAGAGTGTGGTCACTGTTACTTCAATGTCATTTGCATTTGTAAACATATAATTTGTACCATTGATTTTAACACTTATGACTAGATAAGGAAAACAAAGTAGCTGAAAGAACAACAAAATGGTGGTACTTTAAAAAGTGCCTCCTCCAACACAATTGGTGTTACTTACCATTCTTACCTGACAGCGAGGAACTGCACAATAAACATCTGCAGAGCTCTACAGCTTTCTGCCCAGACTGCTCTCCCTCTTCCGACTATATGGACACCCTTACCAAAAAGCTGAGGTCAGTGACGGACACAAGTCTTTGCTAGCTTTGCTAGCTTTTGCTAATTGTGTTTATTGGAGCACTTGGCCAAGGTAGTAGCTCTGCTGTCCAGGACTTAACTGCTGCAGTGGCAGGCAAATGTTTGTCTGTCTCCTGAGCACTGCATTACTCTGACCAATACTCACCAAAAGTCTGTTCAAATTTGTGAATAAAAATTCTCCAAAATTGGGCATACACAGTAGATGCCCCTGCACATATATGCTAACCTGTGATGACTTATTTGTTTGGCCACTTGGGGGCAGCAGTAACAAGGAGTGAACACAGCCTTAACATGTCATGTTTAAGTTGCTATATGGAGAAATTATTAACAAATAGTTGCTTCTTTACACATCCAGCACACCACCATCATTCATTAAGAGTCATGTTTCTGGCCACCTGGTGAAGGTAAGTCAAGATCCACAAGCTTTTAGCTCAGTTTTTAGTCTCAACTAACTCCTGAGGAAAATGTCTGACTCTTTAGGTGCTAACTGTTCCACTATATTCACCAGCTAGTTGCTAAATGTGTCTGCCCTTGGCTGCTGATCAGGTAGTGTATAATGTTACTTTGGAGCTTTTTTTTTAGCTACGAACAACTGACCGCTACAACCAATGTCAACGCTTCTAAGAGCAGAATGACTAAATAAAAAATAGTTGGCCAGGAAACCAAAACAATTAGCTTAAAGGGACAGATCACCCCTGAATCAAAAACACATATTTTTCCCCTTACCTGTAGTTTGGTGTGAGTTGCCGACTGTTGGAGATCAACCGTAGAGATATCTGCTTTCCCTTAAATATAATGGAACTAGATGGCACTTGGCTTGTGGTGCTCAAAGCATAAACAAAAACCAAAGACAAGACACATTTACACGACAATCCACTGACCTTGTTGATAGCTGTTTCATGTCGGGACTACCCAGCCACCAACGGCATCACAGCACAGGAGGAAGCGTGCATCTACTGCTAGCTCACCTGAGTTAGCTAACGTTAAAACTCAGTTGAGGAGGACGCCATTAATGTTTACATGCTGTCACAAGCGTTAGCCTCCCATCCATGAGTAGATGCACGCTTCCCTCTATGCGATGATATGGTTAGCAGGTGTAGTTCGGTAGAGATAAACAAGTTCCTTCATGAAACAGCTCACAACAAGGTCTGTGGATTATCTTGAGTAACCAGGTCATGAATTCTGTAAAGAGACATTGATGTCAAGGTTTTCAAATGTATTTTTTTTGGCACTTTAAGCACCACAATCCAAACGTTATCTCGTTCCATTATGGTGGAGAGAGGCCAACATCTCTACAGCCGATATCTCCAACACTCAGCAACTCACACCAAAACTATCTAGACTGATCAACAGCACTACAGGTAAGAGGAACAATGTGTAGTTTTGATTTTGGGGTGAACTGTCCCTTTAAAGACACTATAAAGAACCATAGAGGTGAGGGGAGCTGGAGTTATGTGATAATTGTCTGTGGGTGTGTCACTATGAGCACCCTTTTTTAAACAGACGTAGTAATGAGATCCACTGTTATTATAAAAGTATAGTATATATCAGTAAAACTTCCAGGGGTCAGGACATAACTAAATATATTTGTGTCATTGCAGAATGTTTGTTGACAAATGTGTTTTATTTGCTTTTAGGACTGTTTTTGAGCAGCCAGTGACCAAATTACCCAAATTACAGAATCCAGAAACAAGACAAAATTCTCCCATAAAGCCAGTGGTGCTTTTAATGTGAGTACAACATGTTTCAGATTATTCTGATAAACGGGACAGTCCGAGCAGACATCGGTGCAAAGTTTGTGTTGACATTCAGCTCATATCTTTTTGGTCTGATCTGAGGGTGAGAGGGGGGTGTAGATGTCTGCCACTTTTTTGGTACTGCCATCAGGGGGAGCCAAAGTCAGTTTATTTCTTATATTCTACACACAATGGCATTAAAAATACGTGAAACTCTGATCTGAAAAACAACAACAACAAAAGCAACTTAGTTGTTATAAATTAAACTTCGTGAACTACAGCTAGAATTAATAATTTTTATATATAACTCTTTAGTTTTGAGGCCCAGTATCTTTTGAAAACAGGTGGGTTCAGAGGAAGTGCTACAAAGAGGACAGGGGCTGCTGGATTTAAGTAGTTCATGATCCAACAGGAGCTTCCATGAGCACAGCTCAGGGAATTACTGTCACAGTCCTTGCTGTTCCACCTTAACCCTCACTCAGGTCTTACCACACACAATTTCCTGTGGGGACCTAATTCTGTCAAGGAGGACTAAACAGAATCCATTCAATCAGGTTATTGTATGCCAGCGTCTAATGTGACAGCCTGTAACAGCCAAGACGTGCAGAGTTTTAAGAGCACATGCTGCATGAGATAAAATGAGCAAATTACTAAGTATAGTTTAATATGGTGGTGTTTGTTGCTTTAGCCTGCATGACCTAATTATCACTATCGAATGCAACAGGCGTGCAAGCGTTACTTATCTTAATCATGGTTAAAGTAGGTCAGATTTTTTTATTTTCTGGATTAAAATACTGATTAAAATATAAACTTATATGAAGTACATGATGTGATGCAGCTGTTTATATTCTGGGTTCTGATTATAGCTAAATGGTGCACCTGAACATAAAATTATACTTTATTTAGTTCAACATTTGAACTAAATTGGAACACTTTAGATGTACAATATATAAATATAGGTTTACTTTAAGGTTGCACTTAAGATTTTATTGCATACGTACCTAACCCAGGACAAAAAGAGACACTGATAATGCCTCTCCTGTCACATAAAACAGTATTCTGTGAGATGATGTGGATTCTTTCCATCTGATGAAAGTGGCAGGTTTGCAATGGACACATGATGATGCAGGACATGTCTGTAAACAGAGGTAAATATAAATAAAAAACAAAACTTTCTGACATTTGTCTCTACAATTATGGAAATCCAGGCTATAGGTATGCAGTAAATGTGTTACAGTAATTACAATTTGTGCCTCTTTCTCTAAAAAATAGTAGTTCGATCACTTACATTGGGGTTCTGTTTGTCACCAAACTTCATCAAGCTGTTGGGAGGGTAAAAAAACAAACCATGGATTGAATGATTGAATATGCCACATAAGATGAAGCATATCTATAAAAGCATACAGTGTGTTTCTATACACATATTTTCTAATATTATGAATATATAGAGGATGTGTACACACTGTATATATCCTAACTGATAATATCATCCTCTGTGTGTACAGAGCTCTCTAATGGTGAAGACTATATAGGACAGCATTGTTTTCATGGTGTTTAGGTTTGCTCTCCTCTCAGGCTTGTATTATGCTGCCCTCTGGTGGCGGTGACTCAAACACAAATCATTTTTAAAAAAATCCTCCTTTTTATTAAATTGCAAGTATGAAGAAGCAAAATGAAATATTTACATCTTACATTTGCACAGGCAATCACCACAAAGTGATATCCAATGGATGTTAAAATGTATTCTGCATTTACTTGATGTGTCCGTAATATTCTTGAGACTTAATCACACCATATTTTCTCCACAAAATATTCTGGTAAGTATTTAGGCATTTAAATTATATCTGCTTTTACAGCTGCTGCATTCTGGTGATACTAAAGAATGTACTGAGAGTAAACAGATTGTTGACATATGGCACACGTGTAGCATGACAGAAATAACTCTACTGGGAAACAATTAAGTATTTGCATATGATATAAATATATAATGTGTTCTCTTTATTTGATCCACACTCAACTGTTTGATATTTCTGTTTTTTGTTTTTGGAACATTGTTCAAAATGGTGATAAAAAAGCATAACTCACGTCAATATTTCTGTTAAAACTGAATGTTGTCTTTATGGAAATAATACAAATGGTAAAATGTCCTCACTCAGACTATCTCCTGTTTAAATTGCCTTACAGTCTAGTGTACATAATCCGTTCAAAACAGTACAGTGGATTACACTGACTTGGGACCGGCCAGCTTGTAGTAGTACTATCAGAGAATGTTGTAAAACATTTAACACCCACCCCATTTACACTCCACTGTCTGTTATTAATGTGTGTTTATTTACAGTAGATCTCCCTTTTGTTATAAATAAAATATTGCACCATTACACAAATATAGACGAGATGTTCAATCCACATTATCTTGACAATTTTAGGAGAAAAGAAGATGCCTTAGATGACAGATAAAGCATTTAATTTTTTAAATCATGGACCGTCCCGTCAATATCTATGATTAAAAGACCATTAAACACACAAGAGGAAGTTGAGAGAAAGATATACTGGATTTAAGTAAAGGCAAATGTATTTGTGAGAGTACATTAGAGTCAAGTGGGAAAAACAAAGCTTTGGTTGGTTAATTTAGCAACTCATTAGTGAGTAATACAGGATCTCATTTTATCATTTTTATACATTCACATTCATCACTTCAGACAGATATACAGTATGCTAACGGCGTACTTTAACTGATCATATTGTTATCAGTTTTAAAAGTAGATCTGGGTTATTTCCGATATAATAAAAAAAATTACAACCATTACTTACTTCTCTTGTGCTGACACATATTTTCCAATTTCAGGGCCACTGAAATATTTTACTTTTTTAAATAAAGGACCTTTATGTTTTAAATAAAAGACAATCAAACAGTCTAAATATAGTGAGCAATATGTCTGTCTATCACAGTAGAAGTGATGTCTATTTTGGATGCAAAACTCTTGAAATGCAGATGTCACAATTCAACTGAGCAAATGCATGCTAGAACTGCTATGAAATTGGATTTAGCATGCTGAAGTTACCCTGTACAACCTACAGTGTAATGTAGGACATGCATCACAGACACATGCTGCAGCTATGTGCAAGCAGCTGTGTGAATTTAATAAATCAAAATGTGTGCATGCATTGCAAACACAGCTGCACCAAAATAAAAGTGCATTACATTCCTTGATAAACCACAATAAGATTTCTGTGCAACTCTTACCTGTCCTGCAGTGACTGAAGGTGTACAGCATGCATGCAGAACTCGTCTTCTTCTTCTTCTCCTCCTCCTCTTGTACTGTGTAGGTTTACTCTCTCCAGTGTGCAGGGCCTGAGGTGGAACCTGGTGCAGGCAGAGAGCGCCCTTATATGTTGTACCTGCAGGGCTGCAGCACTGTGAGCCTGAGACCCCGGACCAATGGGAAGAAAACATGTGCAAAGGACCATCTGCAATGGAAAAACAAATCCTGTAAAAGATTTTGTGGATTTTGCTGCACGGGGGAATGGTGTCCAGCTGCCCCGAGTCTTAGTGACAGATGCTTTCTCTTCCTCTCACTTGGCTAACGCGCATGTTTCTCAGTATCCTCCAGTGGCCTTAAATACTCCAAACCTGGATGCTCCTTCACCCTCTGAATAACACTTTCTTTAACTCTCAGTAGAGAGTGAATTTTCTCTACTGTTAAATACTGCTGTGGTTATTTTCAAGCTAAGGCGCTGTTTATGCTTTATGTTACATTATATTTTGGCAAACAACTGTGGGATTATCTCAATTTGTCATATTAATACACTGTACAGCAGATTAAGTAAATGTGCGAGCACTAATCAGCACCGCCTATTGGCTTCTGACAGTGAAAGCGTTTGTGTTAACACACTGCGGCCAGGTTTGAAGAAATAAAGTGATGAGTAGTGAAGCATCATCTCATTTACAGCTCTCGTGTCTCTTGAACTGAATGGCATGGTGAAAACCTTTTTGCTTTAGCTTTCTCTAATCTGTCTAGCGCAGTAAGCCCTCTATGAGCTTTGGAGGAAGACATCTAAAGTTTGTCCCATTCACCTTCACACTCTGGACTTCAGTGAGACATGCATTTGGTCTTTGCGTGGTCATTTTTTTTTAGATATTCAGCATAGAAAACACTGCAATATTTTCTGTGTTCAAGTTGCTCTTTCATTCTTGTTTTTGTGTTTTAATGCATTTTGAAATATTCTTGTTTGGTTCTTTAAAGCTGCAGCAATCAATATTTATTAATAAACAGATCAACTTATTAAAGGTCCAGTGTGTCGGATTTAATGGGATATATTGGCAAAAACTGAATATAAACATTTTCTCTTTAGTGTATAAACACCTGAAAATAAAAAGTGTTGTGCTTTTGTTACCTTAAAATGGGCCATTTATATTTACGTAGGGAGCGGTTCCTCGTCCATGGAGTCCGCCATGTTGCACCGCCACGTTTCTACAGTAGCCCAGAACAGACAAACCAAACACTGGCTTTAGATAGGGACATTTGCGTTTTCACATTGGCCACCACAGTT
Organism: Cephalopholis sonnerati; assembly: GCA_019142605.1. NCBI lineage: Eukaryota > Metazoa > Chordata > Actinopteri > Perciformes > Serranidae > Cephalopholis > Cephalopholis sonnerati. Next base: position 8,867,641 of record JAGQAX010000002.1, on the reverse strand, counting down.
AGCAGCCCCTTCGCAAGAAGCAGCGTCTTCAGAACACAGATTTCATAACGTGAAACTGCTTTATTCAGTGTTTTACTGGTTTAAATCACCAGGTCCGCTTGTTCTGGTGAAGAAGACACGTCTGCGGATAATACATCCCAGGTAAAAACCTCCTGAATACCTGGATGTGAAGTTATCAAGAAAACCGGTGTAGCAAATAGGTGTCTGTGACATGCCAAACAGCATAGGGGAAACACTAATCTGTAACAAGAAACTAAGACCTCTGCGGATAATTCAGCTCCCAGTTAAAACCTGCTGAACAATAAACACTAAAAGGAATTCTAACTAGGAGAAGTTTCAGCTGGTTGCAATCCACAATCCAGACAGATAAAGTCCGCACAGCAGGTGAAATTGGTGGAGCATTTAGCAGCTAAAGAGCTCGAATAAGAGTGAAGAGTCCTTACATTTGTCAGGACGAAAACACGGCTTTAAATGAATACTAATGTTGCTCTGAGGCTGCTGCCCAGCCAACATTTGTATGTGAGGCCCATGTGGGTAGTAAACAGGCTGAAAAATGGGCTCTATATGGGATTGTTCATGAGTTCCATATTAGTCCTATTCCTGTTTCCCACATGTGAGAGTTTACCCAAGTGGGCGCCGGATGAGACGCCCATTTTGGGCCCAGAACCACTCGATACCCAGGCAGCCCTAGCATAACCATGTGGGCCCACTTGGGTAAAGCCAACAATATGGGCAACTGAAATGGGGCCGACATGAAGTCCATGGACGATCCAATATAGGGCCCATTTTTCAACCCATTTACGACCCATATTAGCCCCACATTCAAATGATGGCTGGGTGGATGGGAAAATAAGCAACTGTTTGCAACTATGGTAATAAAACTGAGTGTCAAACCTGTGCTGCTGCCCCCAAGTGGACAAAGTAATCAATTAATGAGAGGCTATCATTCATCTTTCAGAGCAGCTTTAGATCCTTGAGTCAAAATAACTATTCGATACTATTGAAGACATTTTTTAGTGTAAACTTTTTTTTTCTTTCACTAAATGACTTTATATACTATCATATATTATATTATACACGATCCAACAAGACCGTCTATACTTAGTCTCACTGGATTTGCTGCTTCACCTTTAATCTCCTCCCATTGATAATCTGGACTGAAGCCTGTGTTGGATTCTCTCTGCAGTCAGATGAAGCATATGGCTCCAGCATCTGTGGGCTGATTTACGTCCAAGATTTCCCCGCTTGGCTGCTACTGCGGCAGCTATATTAGGACTAAAGCCCACGACTCTCATTGACAAAATCTGATTTAACCACTGGCCGTATGTTCTCAATGGACTCCTGCCTCGGTTCAGGTCACCAACTGTTCGCACTTTGAATCAGCTTTCATTGTTGCTTTAAAGTGTAGATGGATTATTTTAGTGTGGACCGAAACTCACTTCTGATCCTGGTTACAAATCCCTTTTATCACTACTGTTCAATAAATATACCAGGCTTTATAAGTTTTAAAAGTTTACTTGTATTTTTCCTCAAGATCCATTTACAGTAATTTCAATATTTTTTCTAACAATAACAGTTGTTGCAAAACTTACTGCGCCATAAATACTTAATTTTGTTGTCCATATGAGTCTAAATATCAAAGATACTCTTGTAGCAGGTCAGCTACAAAAATACTCATTGTTTTACTTTAGCTAATGCAAGAAATGTTGTTTTTTGATGTGGGTTAAACATAAGTTTTGATATTTTTCTCTTAATGGAAAACAATCTCTCCAAGCTGACAGAGTCGTCTAGACACAACAAACACAGGGAAGCCTCCTGACAGTTATAGACTGTATGATTAACATTATTAACATTATTTAATTGTCACAGATTAGCATCAAGTAAGCTCACCTAATGGCATCAACATGCTATGTATACCTACTGCACAAATTGCAAATGGCAGACGCTACAACAGTGGAACATTTCAAACTGCATATTAACCACAACTGCTAATGACGCCTTCACATTTTATCTCAACTAACTCCTGATTACATCCGTATTATGTGCAACAGTATCACAAAAACAACAGCATCGTAATAAGATCCCCCGGCTGAAGTGCCAACACCACAAATACAGACGCTGATGAATAACACAGACAGGGGTAATAACACTGGAGCCTGCTAATGTCTGAAACCACATTAGTCTGGACTGAGTATGAGTTACTGCATTTTATAATATAACAGACAACACATTAAAAATACACAAAATTATCATAAAGTACTGCCTCACCTCGGGATGAACTTACAAGTCATCCAGCCACACACACTTAATCACTCCAAAAAAACATAATTCACTTATGTACTGACTGACTGTAGGAAGAGGGAAGTTCTACAAGGCCTATGGAAGAGGACAGCAGACTGCTAGCATGATCAGATAGACAGGCAAAAACTTGATGCTGGGCCTCTACTAAACCAACCTACCTTGCTCCCAAGTTCCCATTAAAGAAGCACTAATTGATATTTAGAGCATTAATGGAGCAGTTAAGAACTATTTGTTAAGCAGAGATACAGTGAAGTGATAGCATCCCGAGCAAAGACTACAGTCACGCTCCCTAGGTGTGTTGTAATTCGAGCTTCTCTGTTCTTTGTTGTGGTGGATGGCCCGGCCGCGCTTCCATGTTAGTGCATGTGTGTGTCCCACCAGCTAGCTAATTGCTGCCACTCTATAATGCACTCATACAGCAGTCACCAATGATATCGGGATGTTGTTGTCATGGAAGTGTAGCGCCCGGCCTCTTTTTCCCCCAAGTTACCACTGTTAGTTCTGTCAGAGCTGTTGCTGCTGTTAGCACTGTAAGCTACTAGCCCCTGCCTCAGCCACCTCCATGTTAAGAGCCATTTGCAGACAACCTCTATATCATAGGACGCACTCACATTGGTGCCATTTGGTCCACCTTGAACGAACCCTGGTCCACTTCCACAGATAGTTTGGTTCGTTCAGAGTGGTGTGAACGCTCATTTGAACTCTGGTGTGGACCAAACAAGCAAACCCTGGTCCACTTGAAAACTGGGGGTCTCGATTCACTTGCAACTGAACCCTTGTGCCGTTCGCTTACAGTGGGAAATGCAAACAGACTATCCAGAGAATCAAAGAGAGGAAGTGACGTAGAGTGCAGTGCATTTTGGTTGGGGAAAAAAAAAACAAAGGCAACAGCGTGAACCGGGAGAAGCAGAGGTAAAAAAAAGAAAAACTTGGAAAATGTCTGGTGGGCAGACATAAAACAGAAATCCCAAGACTGCATAAATTTGGTGTTGCTCCATTGTTTTTGTGGTGACCAAGCCGGCTGAAGGGGGTCAGGGCACGTCCCACTGGTAGGAGGCCCCGGGGCAGACCCAGGACACGCTGGGGATTACATATCTTGTCTGGCCTGAGAATGCCTTGGGGTCCCCCAGGAGGAGCTGGAAAGTGTTGCTGGGGAGAGGGACATCCAGGGCGCTTTGCTTGGCCTGCTGCCTCCGCGACCCGGCCCCGGATAAGTAAATGAAAATGGATGGATGGAAGGATGGATGGAAGGATGGATGGATGGCACTCGGCCTGTGGTTCTCTAAGTGCCAAAAAATACATTTAAAAAAAGCAACAGTAATGTCTCTTTACATAAATCCTGATCCGGTTACTCAAGATAATCCACAGACTTTGTTGTGAGCAGTTTCACGTAGGAACCATTTTCTATCTACCGAACTACGCCCACTGAGTGTATCACCACGCAGGAGGAAGCATCTACTCATGGATGAGAAGCTCGTGCTTGTGACAGCACTATACGTAAACACTAATGGCGTCCTCCTCAGCTGAGCTGTAACATTAGCTAACTCAGTGGTGCTAGGAGAGCTAGCAGCAGATGCACGCTTCCTTCTGTGTGGTGATACGGTTGGCGGGTTTAAAAGAAAATAGTTCCTACCTGAAACTGCTCACAACAAGGTCTGTGGATTATCTTGAGTAACCAGGTCATGATTTCTGGAAAGAGATGTAAGAAATGTACTTCTTTAGCGCTTTGAGCCCCACAAGCCGAGTGACATCTAGTACCAGTATATGTGAAGGAAGGCAGCCAGTATCTCCAAAACTCAGCACCTCACACCAAAACAACCTAGATAAATAAACAACGCTACAGGTGAGAGAAAATATATGTATTTTTGATTTTGGGGTGAACTGTCCCTTTAAGACCCTGGGAGTCCTGGACCCCAGAGTTTTAGTCCACAGTGTCCTATAAGACTATACACATAAAAGTGACTGTGTGACCTCAGATGTTTCATATTTTATCATTAACTTCTACATGTGAGTAATATTATTTATTTATTTATTTACATCCCTGGCTGTTTAATTTCTACATGACTATGTTTTCTTTATAAAAGAGAAATAAATTGCTGCAGACCTGTGGCTCTAGTCCTGGTCCTGAGCTGCAGACTCGACTCCAGTCCAGGTTTTGTGGTGGATTTTACTGGCAAGGCGCAGCAATCTGCAGCATCCCCACACGTAGCCAGCCACACACGCTGTCCGAGAAGCTGCTATGAAGTTACACTATTAAAGTAAACAAAAACATTTATAGATAGATTATCCCAATTACTAGATAGGAGCGCACTTTATATAGACACAGCCATGTCCATACAAGTATTTAATAAACACATGCATGCTGTAATGTCTTTATATAACTTGACTATATCGCTATAAATGTTTTTGTGTTTACTCACAATGAGAAAAGGCGCAGGAGTGAACGCATATCAGCCTGGGTGGATAATCTGTGGTGCATGTTAACTTTGAGGGGAAAACTGAGGCAGCATGGTCCTTTTTTAAGAAAAACAAAAAGTGAACTTCCTGTTTCGGGGTGGTCCACAGACTGTGGAGAAAGGGAGGGAGGGAGGGAGGAGGAGAAGGGGGTGCGCATTCCCGCATTGGCTGTGCAGCCAACTCCAGGGCGCTTTGAGGGACTCCATAGCCCGAACATGGGGTTCAATTTTGTCACCGTTTGCGTAAAGTGAGTCTGAAGTGAAAACGCGATGGAAAAGCACTTCTGAAGACAGGATAAAGAGTCGGTTTCTGTGAAGAATCCAGTCATCTCCATCCGAGCGCGTCTGTGCCAGAAAGTCGAGAGAAAAGGAGAGGAGAAGGGAGGCTTTACTGGAAACTCAGACTTTCGCAGTCCTTGGACACTCTGAGCTCTTCCAAGGACTCTGGGATTCAAGTCAAAAAGTTTCATGCTGAATGTTCCTGCATTAACCTGAGGTGAGTGATGAGGATTCATTTTCGCTTTTCAAATCACGGGCGACCACTGATAAAAGGTTAATTACGAGTTTATCTGTAGTTGGAGAGTTGTGTTTAATTATTCGGCACCATTATAATCACTGTCTTACTGTCTGAAGTTGGAAAAACTTGTGTTATCAGCGGAGGTTTAAGAAGTCCTCTTTTGGATTTATCTCTCCAGGTGATTGTGCGTGACTTTTACGCATTGGAAGCATCGATTTAAATTCATTAGGCTGGTCTACACCTCCTGCACACTCCAAATTTCAGTGATTGAGTTGCATAATATTTCTACTGACCGACTAAAGTGTGTATTGCCTCACGCCGGTTTTTGTGGATTCATTCCTCCTCATGCAAAGTAGCGCTGATCCTGTCTTTCCTCTCCATCTGTTGAGATGTGAAAGTACTGCTGCCAGGAACGAGTTAAGACATCAGTAAATGTACATTTTCCTGCCTTCATGTACGTTTGTCTCTCAGGGGAAAGTGCTTATTTTAGAGGTCTGACTACAAGCCCAGTTTAAAAAATCATCTGGCACAGCCGAGGGTCGCAGGGCCACCCGAGAACAGCTGTTTCTTGTAACCTGAAATACTTGAGGTGCCAATATCTTTTCCAAATGTGAGTTTCTGTTAGGACACCCACAAAAAACCATCACTGAGCGCTGTGTGAGGCTTCAGGAGGAAGAAAGCTCCTCTAACTGCCCCATCAGCCCATGAAATAATGCCCCAAATGAGTGTTTTGCAGCATTTTTGTCCGTTCTTTAGGCTGAAATAAACACGCACTGAAGCCTCCTATAATCCATCTCTAATCTGAGATAGATTATTGAATCTAATCTAATTATATCTCTATAAGAGATGACTGTAGCTGCTAATGTGGGAAGATTAGGCTGCTGGTCTTCATGTAGTGGCCCTGCACTGAAGAGCGTCAACACTGGACTCAATAGAAGAGCCAAACACTTATTTATTCCACAGTGACAGTGAGAAGTGCTGAGCACACAAACTCACAACCTCCCTAAACAGTATTTGCACAGACACACTCACATACACAGAGAGAGTGCATTTGTAAGTCACAAAGGGTCTTTAGTAGATCTACCAAAACATAAGAGGGGAAGACGGTGATTTATTTGGGAAGTTTTGAAGTGAAATGGTGGATTATGTGTCAAATAATTGTTGTATTATTTATATTTTTAATTGATTACACTGGACAGGAGGTAAAAAAAAGTGTGGTGAGAGGTTGTAACTGCCGTGTGTGAGGTGGAAATTAAGTATAAACACCTCAGACATTTTGTTTGATTACAGGAAAACAGAAAATATAATCGAGTATGGAGTTTTTTAGCCGAGAAGCACTCGGGCTCTTCTCAAGGTTGAGACGGGGGAGAGTTTTCAAGGGAGGAAAGTGCACTTGTCCTTTGGCCACGTGTGAAAAGCTCTGCAGGGGAGCTTCCTCACCCTCCCTGGTCTTTATCAAGTGTGTTAAGGCCAAAAGGCTCCTTAATGGGAATGCTCTTAAACAAATAGACCATACAGGAAGCAACTGTCCTCCTGTCCAGTCACAGGAGAGGACTGATGTGGTTTATCAGAGCGCTGATAAGTCTCTATCAGGCTGAATACAATTGAGTGGGATGAATTCCTTCTCCCATTAGGCCAGTAGAAATAAGAGTTCCCGTGGCTCCTTAAAAAGCCTTGAAATAAAATCAAGGAAATTAAGGTCACAAAGTGTCTTAAAATGTATCATCATTTACCTGCAGGCATTAAATTTGCAGTGTTTAAGGCTGATGGGAAAGCTATCCTGCACAGTAACCTACTGTAAAATGTTCAATAGCGTCTATTTGTTTGATTGAGTTAGTTTGTTACAACAGATGTGTCTCCATTTACCTCTTTATACATTCCTTTTTTAATTTGTGCATAAAAAAATTTGAGTGGAAACACCTAAAAATTTGATAAAATCTCGAAATATCACAAAAAAAGTTTTTGCCCTTGGTGTAGGTGGAGTAGTTGGTGTTTTAATAAAAGTTAAACTGAGACTACATGCAATGGAAGCAGATTCAGTGAATAATTGATAACGTACAGCTGTGATACCGTCACACAGGCAGCTGCGGGTTCTCTTGGTCGTCTCTGGAGGCTTTTAACAGGCTTATGTCAGCACACAGAGCTGTTACCAGAACTTTTCCAAGAGCACATTGTTGTTATACAGCCATTGTTTTCCTTCGTTTGAGGTTTGACTGGTGTAATGGCACCTGACTGGAGAATTAGCACCACCTACTGATGATCTCTATGAACCACCTCCCAATATTCACGTAACAGTAGTGGATGGAAGAGCACGTAAATTCACATTTTCTTTTGCCAGTTTTCTAAAAATTTCTACCACATTTGGATGGAAACCAAACTAATGTGAGACTCTGCCATTATCAGAAGTTTGACGTTACATTTACGTTACATTAGCTAGCCACAGATGCTGGTGTCTGGCTGCGTGTCAGTAATGGCTGCTGGCTAACAAGCTACAGATGGGAACATGCAGGTCTAATGACAAATGTTTGGAGTGTGTTTACTTTCGGAGGTGGCTGGCATTAGCAGATGCAAGGTGTAATTCTTTCATGTCTGTCATGTTGTTTTTCAAACAAAGTCTCATACGCTCTCAACTTTTTGGCTTGGGACAGGCTGTTCTGAGGACTTTTATTATTAAGTCATTAGTATGCTTGATTGGTTCTCTAGTTGGTTAACTGTTTGCAAGGACGTAGTTGGGGCGGTGGGACATAAGTGAGACAGGATTTGGGGTCCTCCGCCTGAACTTTTTCTGTGTTCAACACTCAATTTCCTTCAGTCTGGTGATTTTTTCTGCATCAGTGTATGGAGGAAATGTCTTAAATTTGTCAAAATAAAAGACCTTTGCTACTTACATGTTTTTATTGAGGGGGACGCCCTCCTTGAAATCTACGCCTATGGTTGTTCGAATGGAAAAGACTTGACAGTATTCTCAGCACTGAACAAAAGACAGGAAAAGTTACGTTTGTTTTTCTAGAGTTGGACTCAATAAATTGTCTTTTTTCCATCAAAGGAACTGTTTCAAAAATGTTTTGGGACTTAAATTATAATTTATAAGGTCTTAAAAAGCATTGACTTTAAAAATAGGTGCAAGGACCTTGATAAACAAAGGTAGCGAAGGATTTTAAAGTTGATTGTAAATTGATTGTTGTTTAATCTGTATGCTTCAGCGACATGCAAAGCAGAGGTAATCTGAGAGATGACAGTTGGTCATTAGGAGACGCATGATCTGATTTATACATGGACTCTTTGTGTCTCTCTCTCTGGCATCAATGATGTGGACAATGTTTAATTCCTGTGTACTGGCCGCCAGTTACGTGACACACTGGTACCCAGAGGCAGGCAGCAACAAGTGGTGTGTTTTTGTCCAGATTCCATTTTGGTCCGCTCAGCAAGAAACATGCGTCACGTGATGCCCTGCAACCCCCCTCCCTCACCAATCCTCCTCCCCAACACCCTCCTCCCACCTTCCAGTGAGAGGGAGGTGAGGGGGGAGGAGGGAGAGAGGAGAGGGGGGGAGAAAGACCACCCTCACTGGGATCACAGCCCCTCAATCAGACCCTTTCACACCCTGTGAACCTGAAACAATCAGGGTTTAATAGCAGCTGTCTGTCTGTGCCGGCCCTGGCTAAAACCATGTAGGCTCACAGCGCGGAGCCGATCGGCTTCGGCCCGCTGAGAGAACAGAGTAGACAGGCCTGGGGATGCTCCAAAGGACACATAAGCAAAGACACAATCAAACACTCCTTTTCTCTCTTTATCCCCCTGCTACTCTTTTCTCTCCTCATCTTCTAGTTTTCCTCCCATACTTCATGAAGAGACAGTCCGCTCCCTTAGATCACTGGTGTCAGGGTCTGGTATTTGAAGGTTATTTTGGTTCATCGGACCGAGTTTGTGTTGTTTTCAAACCACTGCGAGGCTTTGTTCACGTTGTGTGTCGTCATTCATGGACGTTGTTCATTGAGACCAGAGTGAATTGATTTTGTGGTTTGTTGTTTTGGTTATCACTGAGCCAAACTTTATCCCGTGGGGGCTGTCTGAACATCACAACAAGAAATCACAATAATCGTGCATGCCAGTAATTTCTGTTCACTTAAAATAGTTGCTCAAGGTAGGATTGCACTGAAAACACCTCTTCCTAGAAATACAACATTGAACACATCAAATGATGCTGAAATGAGGATGAATGACACCAGAGGGCAAAGGCGTTAGACACTTTACACAGCTCGACTCACATTAGCCAAAGGGCACACACATAATAGAAAGGGGAAATGTTGCAGTCATGGGAAATATTCTGAAAATCATTGTTCATGGTCACTTAGAGCTTTCCCACCCATTAGAAGGCATATCAGACAAATTGATCTGCAGAGACAATCAGTTCAAAGCAGTAGAAAAATGAGAGGTCGGCTGAGTTAGATGCAATTATTTTAGTGGACGGATGATGGGAAGTGTTGACGGGACATTCCGTGCTAATGGTGGCTGTTCTGGAAAATAAGGATCCCATAACTTTCCAATACTGTCTGGCAATTTATAGACTAAACAATAAATCAGTCTAAAAATAGTTAACAGATTCAGCAGTGATGGAAATAAGTGTCCAAGTGCTTCATTTAGTTTTAATCTCACTGTGTGAAGAGGCTCATCAGCTGAGAGCTGGCATCAATTAAGACATCCCATAAAACAATCGTACTGCCAGAGGGAACATTAATGTTGGATGACTCTGCGAAAATCCTGGATAACGTTCAATGACAACTACAGCAGGGTTAAGGTTAGCAAAAGATCATGGGTATGGCAAATAAACTGTGGTTTAGGTTTGGTGAGGGCTATGCAACTAAAACACTTGGTTAAGGTTCGGAAAAAATGCTGGTTGTGGTTTAAAGGAAGGGTACACTAATAGAATGAAAGAGGACGTGAACTCTGGTGTTGTACATGGAGGTCAGAAAGTCCCATCCACCACCCAAACCTCAACCCTGTCTTCCAAGAAATTATGTTCATAAATCAACATTGACACTTCATATATCTACAAATTGTTCACTGTCAATAATTTCATTTGCCTAAAATATACAGTGCACTCATGCAGTACAATATCAACTCATAATTAAACTTTTTAAAGTTTTTTTTTATTTAAACCAGCTCACTCGCACCAAAAAAAACAACTGTACAGGTCGACTGTGCAAGCAGCTTATGACTCGTAGTTGTGTTTATTTTAAGGTGGCACCCTCTAGTTGCTGTAGCAACTATAACAGGAGCAGAGGAGGGAGTGATGCAACGTAGCGTAGAAAGCGACAAAGTCCATGTAATGTGGTACAAATGTCAAAGAAGCCCCAAAAAATTAGGAGGGAGGGGTCAAACAAATACAGGACTAACACCCAGGAGACTGCTGTTCCTGTCCGGAGACCAACGTTGATTTCTTTTAATAGTAGTGTAGCCTACTATGCTAATATGTGTAGCATGAAACGCTAGTGCCGTATGTCCTGTGACATATGTTACGTTATGCTACTGATAAATGTACTTGTTTAATGCCAAACCGTGATGTTGCTCCTAAACTGCAGCACATACTTTGCTGCCTAAACCTAACCAGGTGAGTCTGGAGTAGAACTGCAACCATTTCATGACGTTAAGGACGTGTTTCAAACTGTGATGGTTAGGACGGAAATGTATGTTGTTTTGGGGCTGGTCATATAAGTCATTTTGGAGGTCAGTAAAAATCGACCTTTCCTGTTGTTTAGGTATAAGAGAGGGTTCCTAACCCTTTGTTCAGAGACAGATCGTGGCCTTGAATTTATACAGAAAAAAAAAATGACATTAAGCATTTATTGATATCAAACCAAAACCACGGTCTTTCCTCAGCCTCAACTAACAAACTTTTGTTGCCTAAACTTCATTCAAGACGTGAAATCCAGGCTACTACTCTCAAACAGCTCCCTACAAATTCAAAGCATTGCCACAGAACATACAGCAAGCAGCAAATGTGTTTTCTCCAAAGATGTTTATGGCAAATTAGTAGTGTGCAGACGTATTTTGATGGAGACAGCGTTGCTGGTCTCCACTCCTTTACTCTCCTCCTCGGTACATAACCTACTACTTTATGTGTTGGCAGTAAATGTTGCCATTGAAGGCAAATGTTGATCTGCCAAATCACCTAAAATAATTTAATATAAATTGCCAACTAATTTGATAAACAGATTAATCACTTTGAGTAAATATTTTTACGAAGAAAAAGTTAAAATTCTATGATTCAAGCTTCTTAAATGTGAATACTTTCTGGTTTCTTTACTCCTCTGTAGCCGTTTTGTCACATGAACTCCAGACAATGTCCAAAGAATCAGGTGTGGAGTTTTCCCCTTTACACACAACGGGAGATTGTGTGCAGGAGGCGGGACATGATGCAGATTACTCCGCAGTCCCATAGCCGGTTCGTAATTTGGTCACAACATCCCTTGCCGTTCCTTAGATTTGTCTGACTATTTCGGCATCAGCGCTTACCAACAGAAGTTCCCAAATCTTGTCATCTGTCTAGTTAGACACTTGTTGTTGTCGTCTTGTTGAATGACCCCTCTCCTTCACCCTGTTTTCCTCTGGTTCTGTGCAAGCTTCATGACGTCATCAACATGCCCGCTAGCTTGCTGTGAATTCTTTGGACAATTACCTACTTGATTCACACGTGGGCTCAATCAGACATTACATGGACTTAGAACTAGGGAGCTGGCAGGGTAAGTCAGTTAAAAGTTTAATGTCCGATCCTACTGATTCGGACATCTGTGTTTCACATACAGCATACAGGTAATGTCTACATCATTTCAGGTTTGCAGTGCATGAGTGAAAGCGGTTTATGGCAGAAGGTTCAGAAGGTTCACAGTTGGGAGCACAAAAACCAGTGAAACAATGGAGTGCCACCCCAACGTGTTCCTGCTGATGTCCTGATCCTAAAAAAACTCATCTTGGACTGACAAACCAGTCGTCCTGGTCCCTAATGTAAGAATACTCTGGCTTAACTCACAGCTTTAAGGCCTTAACACTACAGGTGAAAGGTCAGGCCACATGTGCAGCATTGAGAATGATGTTGTTTGTATTGTACAGTAAATGTCAGTGTTCCCCTGAGGGAATATGTGTGTGTGTGTGTTTGTGATATAGATTTAAGCATCGCTGCTGACAGTAAAAGGCGGAGTCGTTCCTTTCCCCACCGTCCCTCCTCTGTCTTTGAATGAGGGTGGCGGTTTGTGATAAATTTGTGTGTGTGTGTGCACATGTGTGTAAAAGCAGTTAGGCATGCTGACTGTTAACTATCATCTCATGTGGTTGATATTAGAAATCAAACTAGTGCTAATAGGATCCAGGTGAGATTGTGAATTGCTCTCATATGCACCAACAGCCCACGCTGGTACTTAGTCATTTCTCCGTGTTACTTAGGCTCGGTTTCTAACAATGGGTGTGTGTGGTTGGGTTTTCTTTGAGAGTCGGTGGTCAGCTGTGGATGACAAAGGCGAAACATTAGCAGGAGCCGACAGAGGAAAAAATATGTGTTTTTCCAGTTGTTTGATGAAAGTGAATCAAACTGCTGTAGGTAGGATTAAATTGTGAGTGATAACTGGATGAGTTTGTTGTTTACAGGTGTGTGTAGAGTGTGTATAGTCTTGCAAGATTTTGTACCTGTGTGTGTGAGTCGCTTTAGCCACATGTGTTTCAATGTGTGTGTTCTCAGCCGCTGATGACTCACGGCGCACTGTCCTGTCGGCAGGCAGAAAGAAGAAGAGGGGGCGGTGTTTGTTATTTCACCAGGTTGCCATAGCCACGGTGCATTAGGGTGCTGCCATCATCAGTGTAATTACAACGCAAGTGTCTGACAGTCACACTCCTCACTGCCTGCGTCTCTCTGACGTCCACCAATAAGACCAGTGTTTCCCTTATGCTGCCGGATAGCCATGCAGGGTCATCCTGAGAGTCGCAGTGTGATATGAATACTTTTTAAAGCCTTTTAAGTTCAACACAACACGCCAGAACAAAAAACATCTGGGTGAAACGTTGCTCCAGATTACGAATGCTTTCTTTGTCTTTGTTCCTTCTCCAACTAAACTGCCATCCCTCATTTTAACTTTAAGTAGAGAGGTTACATTACTGCTCTGTAGCAGCTTGTATGTAAGTCACTAAATTTTCCAGTGCCGTTTTTATGTGATAAGCTATTACATTTTACTGCTGGAATAATTATTTCCGACTTCCCCGAAGCAAGAGGGAGAGATAGACTGGGGGAGACGCTTAGCTGAGAAAGAGTGCAGAGGCATATCCATGTTGCGTGTGTTTGTGATGAGCTTTCTGGACAACAAGTCTGTTATCTGACGTGAGATAACATCAGGAGATCCTTGGCTTGGCAGATGTTCTCGGGCAACTCGCAATTCCACATACCACACACTCTCCTTAATGTACACAGCAAGTATCTATAGACATTAATCTATAAAGCATCGCAGATATTTGTGATCACTCATGTGGGGGTATGCGGCATGTTTCACGTTTAGATGTTAGACGTGCACAAAGATGCAGCTGCGCATGAGGGCTAGTGTGTTTTATATGTCCTTTAATTCAGTTTTACTTGACGCAGCACCAGTTGGCACCAGCCAGTGCTTTTCAGGGCTGAGTATCATTTGTTATTTTATTAAATCAGTGGCAATACAACACCCGTGTCAGTCATTCAAAGCAGTATTCTTTCAGTAGCTTAGTTATGGAAATATAAACTTTTGTTTCACTTAGAGGTCCAGTGTGTAGCATTTAGCGGCATGTGTCGGCAGAAATGACCTGAAAATGAGAATCGTTGCGTTTTTGTTACTGCAGAATGAGCCGTTTACATCTACACACAGAGCGGTTCCTCTTCATTGTCCACCTTGTTGTTTCTACAGTAGCCCAGAATGGACAAATCAAACACTGGCTCTAGATAAGGCTATACGCATTTTTGCATCAGCCACCATCGTTTTCCTAAAACTTGGCACAAGAGGGAAGTTTCAGTTCTGCAACCTCAACACTAGATGCCACTTAATCAAATGTTGTGTTCACACCAAACGCAATGTGAATGTTAGCGTTGCATTACTTGCGCGAGTTTGAAAGCTAGAATACTTTGTGTTGACACACGTCATACACGCGTGAAATCACTGAATACATGAATGAACCTCTGCTGGTATGTCCTTGGTATCATACGTCCCCGTAGGATCTCAATGCTGATTGGCTATTGCAGCGTGAATTGGTCACTGAAGTTGAGATATTTCAACTTCCGTGAATAAGCACATGATGCGTAATAATTCACACATTAGGGATCCATCATGCTGCTCAGCAGGGATTCACTTCTAATCGCATCTTTACATTGACTTTACATGTGATTCACTTGCGCGAATTGTTGTGACAACATAACACACTAGGCTTTTAATTAAATTTGAAAAGTGTTTAATTTTCTAGGATCAGGAAATATCTAAGAACAAGTAAACAAGACTTAAAATAAGGCTAATTATTTAACTTTAACTATAGATATTTGACAATTTTTTTATACTCTATGTTACAGACACATTTCAGTCAAGTTTTACTACCTAGCTTTCACCGTTTTCCAAACAAAACAAGTGCATGTGCAGCTAAAATTAGGTAATAAACTAGGTTCAACATTATGAACCCACTGGAAAGCAGGTTAGTAAACAGTAGAAAGCAGCGTAGAGGCCAGTGAAAATGTTAACCGTGGGTTACTCCTTTTTTTATATCTCTTGCTTATTTGATATCTCTTTCAAACTCCATGCCAGTAATTTGGAAAGATGTTTGCACGTCACTGCGTTGCACAATAAAGTTTTTATCACTGCCAATCGGAGCTGGAGCTGATCAATACCCATGAGTGTCGCAGAGTCATTTGTCCTTGAAATGAATGCTGATTGTAACTTTTCCCCACTAAAGACAAATGATAGATGAAGATATCAGAGGATGTTGGTGTTTTTTTTGTCCGGTGGAAAAGGGGCTTTAGTGTAGACTGTAAAGCGCTTGTAACCTATAATTGCTGAGCGGTGGGTTAATAGCTGTTCAGTGATTATGTAAAGATCTTGCGAAGGAAAAATTGAGCAATCCCAATATTTCCAAGATAAAAAAATATGAACTTTCCTTGAGATTTGTGTAAAAAGCTATTTCAGAGAGTGAGTAAAATGGAGTTCAGATACATTTGCCCTCTACAGAATCCACTTGTATATATTTTTAAGCAAAATGAAGGACATCTCAATGTGTTCCAGGTTTATAGAGTTCCAAAAACTAAATTTTAAACAATGGATGACCCAAACCACATTCGCTTCGAACTGCATGTTCATGAGAAAAGAATAGTGTGGTCAGCCTCCTAAAACCACAAAAAAGATGAAGCTTCATTCTCTTTGTGTGTTTTCTTGTTACTTCTCGTCCAAATGTTTCCAGTTCTGTGTAAATCTCCCTCCTCGTTCCCATTCTTTCTTCTCCTCCTGCTCCTCCTCCTCCTCCCCCTCTTCCTCCTCGGCCTCTTGCGTCTTTTTCTATTCCTGTTTCCCTGCTCTGTAAGTAAGTGACAGTTGTGAGAAGCTACAGTGGCTTGCTGATGCCACGTTAACCAGATCAGATGCCATAACAGGAAGTCGGTCCACATGCATGGACGTAGCACAGTGACACACGCACATGACTTACTACCGCTGCAAGCCAAATGCAGGCCGTGCCGTCACCGATACACTGACATGAATCTGCTGTGGGTCAAAGGTAACTGCTCCCTCAGTCAAACAGCCTCATATTTACTACAACAGATTTGACATGACATTCGGTCTGCGGAGCGCTTTGATCAGACTTCAGGCTCCGTGTGGAAAGTCGCAGACTCTCACTGATGACTCAGAGAAAACTCTGCACCTTCATTTTAATTCATAAGTAACATCTGTTGAGTGTTTTCGTAGCAGAAACGATGATAAATCCTCCGTCAAAGAGAAGCAAATGCGATCAATCCGAGCTCATTGAGGCTGAAGAGCTCCGCAGCACGTGATTTACAAAAGTGATGTGGTGTTTTTTGTTTGTTGTTTTTATTGTGATAGCCTAAACTAAAGTGACTTGATGTTTTCTTCTGTAGCATCAAATATTGTTTACAGTTATGTTCCCTGTGGTCCGGTGCCATAAAACGTAAATGGAAACTAGCGGTCTAACTTTGTGTTGAAGCTGTAACAGAGAAAATAATTCCCTTCAGGAAACAATAAACTATTGGAAGGTTGTGAGATGTAATTAACTCTGTTTCAACAAAGCTTTGCTGTCGCCTCCTTTACAGTAGAGAAGAAGATCGTACAGTAAGACAGAAAAATACAGTTCCTGTGCATTTGCTGCACATTCGCAAACTTAATTAAGCCTTTAGGAAAATAATATTATTGGCACATGTTGAGAAAGAGCCTTCCATTTTCATTAGCAGTGGAATTTGTTGGAAAGGAAAGAAGGGCAAAAGAGAGTAAAGGGTGAAGGAGAGAAACATTTCATAGTGAGTGTGGAGGAGGGAGAGAGAGAGAGAGAGATGCAGATTGTTTTAAATCCGCAGCGAGTCAGGCTCTCAAATTTATGCCCATGGGCTGCTTCTTGGGTGGGCTGCAGGGAGGGCGGTGCGCTAGCTGGAGCAGGGGAAAGTTGCCGACTCCAGACTGCTCGCCTTGCTCTGAAGCTTGGCTTTTCCTGCTGGAACACATTTACAACTCAACCGTCCTGACTGGCTGACTGACTGCCTGGCCCTGCCCCGCCTGACTTCACTACACTGACTGACTCTCTGCCGCTTATTGAGCAACCACCGCTTTCCATGTTTTAGATGGTTTATCTCATTTTAATGACGCCTTACCTTGTTTTTAGCACGAGAGAAGTTGTCAGAGAGTCTTCATATGCGAAAAAATTACTTTGCAGCTTCTGCTCTTTTTGTAAAAATGACACTTAAAAGAACATCCAGGCTGAAAACTGATTTCCTTCAAAAACTAGTTTGTCCTCCGTAAACAATTCACTGCTCAACCCAAGAACTTGGATCAGATAAGACATAATTCTGTCTCCTCTGTATTTCATGCCAGCATTGACTGTTTGTTTTGCTCAGCATGAGAAGGATCCGGGCCCACATGTAGCCTTCGAATAGATTCCCTGATGTTTAGGATGTAGGAGAGTAGCTCACTCAACAACCAGCTATCAGGCGGTTTGTTTTTCACAGTGGAGGTTCAGGGCTGGATATAAGCTGCTCATAGGGGCGTCAGCTCAACATTAAATGTCATAAAAAGTCAAATGTAGGAAGAATCCTGTGGTAAAACTGAAACTAAACACATTGTCTAATGTTGAAACAACTTGTTGCTTTAAACAATATAGCCCAGTTTGAGATCTTCCTCACGTTGTGTTGTACTTAAACACTGAAAGGCCTGTTCAGTGCTGAGTTTCTCTAACTTTTGAAAACAGGGAGGTTTTCTCTGCCTCAGTAACAGCGCAGGGCTGAATACACAGCGAGGGGGATGACATCAGCAGCATGTAAATCAGCCGAGCAGCCCAAGCAATAATCTAAACTTCAAATTTAGAGGCTGGTTGGTCGGTTCACCACGATAATTTGCTGACTTACATACACACACACACATGTCGATGCATGCATACACACTACAACAATAGGAAGCCAGAGGAAGTAAACAAGTAGTTGCCTCAGTCTGAACAGGGATCATTTATCTTGTGATTTTTTTCGAGGCTTTAATCACAAAATTAAAAACAAAGTCAAACAGACATTATCTTTGAAGTTAAAGGAGCAGTGTGTAAGATTTAGAGGGGCTGAGTTGAAAATAGCAGTGAGGACTGTAGATTGCAACCAGCTGAAACTTCTCCTGGTTTGAATTTCTTCAGTGTTCTTTGTTCAGGAGGTTTTCAGGAGAGAGCCAAATTATCTGCAGAGGTTTGTCCCTCTCTAAAACAAACAGACCAGGTGATGAAGATTGCAGACGGCCTGCTCACCCAGCCCCTGCAAATGCTCACCTATTTTCTCTGATAACTGAATGTGTGCTCACCTTATTTCTGATCCGGACGTTCAAGAGGTTTTTACTGTGGGCCGAATTATCTGCAAAACTCACTTAGTCTCTAAAACAAAAAGAGCTGGTCATTTAAACCGGCAAAAACATAGAATAAAGCAGTTTCATGTTACAAATCGGTAAGTTTTTCCGACTCTCACATCACGGAGGGGCTTGTAATTATAGTGGTTCATGCAAAATTGTGGAAATAATACCACAAATTTCATCCTTCTCCATCTATGCAGTGTTCCAACATCCTTAATAAATTAACTGGCACTGAGTTTGAAAACAACATTTAATAAGTAAGAGATAGAAAAAAAAAAAGAAGTAACCCACCGTTAACATTTTCACTGGCCTCCATGCTGCTTTCTATGGTTTACTAACCGGTTTTCCAATGAGTAGTGGGTTTTCCCGCATTTAATAAAACCTGCAAATGCGCTCAAGTTTTGTTGGAAAAAGGGGTAAAAGCAAGGTAGCAGAACTTGACTGTGTCCTTAACATTGAGTATCAAATATTGTAAAATATCCAAGGTAAAGTCAAAACTGAATAATTAGGCAAATTTGAAGTCTTGTTAACCTGTTATTTGATATTTCCTGATCCTAAAGAACAAAATCAAATTACATTTTCTTCAGGCAATGTTCTGTATTTTTAATGCAGATGAGTTAAACACTTTTCATATTTAATTAAAAGTCAGGCGTGTAGGATTAAGTGGCATCTAATGGTGAGGATGCAGAACTGAAACTTCTCTCATGTGCCAACTTTCAGGAGAACTACAGTGGCTGATGCAAAAATGCAAATGGGCCTATCTAGAGCCAGTGTTTGGTTTGTTCGTTCCTTGCTATTGTAGAAAAATGGAGATGCAAGATGGCGATCTCCTTATATGAGGACTCACACCATATATAGATATAAATGGCACATTCTTGGGTAATGAAAACACAACACTTCTTATTTTGACATAATTATGTGCCAAATACCAATATATCCCTCTAAATCCTACACACTGGACCTTTAAAACTCTGCTTTAGGAAAGAAATGCACGTGGGTGTATTTCTTCTTCCCAGCAGTCTTGGTTCATTCCAGCCTGTGTGTCTGGCTGCCTTGTGAGCTAATTCGCTCTGAAGGTATTACGGTTATTGGAAGGCTTGTAAACCATTAAGTCTTTATTTACAAGAGAAAGAAAAGAGGGTCTGGGTAACTGCGTGGGGGCGAGTTAGGTCTTGGTACGAGCGCTGACCCCACTGTAAGTGATCGGGACAACTGAATTTCTCGGCCTGCGGGACATCTGGTCCTATTTGCAGCAGACTGCAGACCACTCCTCAATTACATAATTGTGCCCATTAATTACATGAGTAGGGCCTTCATTTCCTGGTAGCCAATAACTAACAAAAAGAGAGCCAGTAAAGAAGGACTCTAAGACACACATGATTATAGTGTGTGTGGTGAAACATGAAACATGGCCTCCCATGTGTAAGAGCAGCCCAAGGTTAAAAAGCCACACAGTATATTGTATTTCCAGCGTTATGCTGAGAGGAGTGTGTGAACATCCACGGAGCTCGCGTAAACTTCACTCTCATGGTCGAGTTTCAGAGTAAAGCGGGAGTGAAGTGACGTGGCAACACAGCTGTCAGTTAAACACTCGTTCCTGATGTTAAAATCCTCAGACAGCTTGTTGTTATTTCAGCATCAGTAGCCACTGTTGTTGGCCACACACAAAGCTCCCTGCAGGTCAGTTCTCCAGGAGAAGACCCGGAGAAACACCTACATGTTGTGACTGGATGGATGCAGGTGTGATGGCTGTGGTGGGTTTCACACCGTGACTGTGCTGCTGACGAGAGCTTCTGTTTGAGTGGGATGATGATGGTTACCTGAAACGACTGATCTGCCCAGATAATGCAGAACTCAGCATAGTTAACAGATAGGTTCACAATAAAACAATACTCACATGCCTATATGTACACTAAAACAGCTATTAGTTGATGTAGCTGTTAATGTCTACATTTGTCTTGAAGATATCCTAAATCTATTTAAATGCACTGTAAGTGATGGGGGACAAAATCCTACTGATTTTTTTTCAATATTGATTCATTATTTTGTCTAGAAAATGTCATAAAATGGTTCAGATGTCTTGTTTCGTGCGACCAACTGTCCAAAACCCAGAGACATTCAGTATCATATGTGACAAAGAAAGCATCAGCTCCTCACGTTTGAGAAGCCAGAAACACCAAATGTTTGGCATTTTGGCTGGCAAATGACTGAAAGGTCATGTTATTTATACTGTTAATTAGCATATTGAATAATTGACTAACTGACCGATCCTAAGTCCCCTCCCCCTTAGTTACTGGAGCCAGGTTGGACAAGCTTGACAAAAATTAATAATGACAATGGCTTTTCCATGTAGTCTGGTGTTGCAGTGTGTATCAGATGGTTTCTGGGCGATACAGCTTTAAGAATCCAACTGCAAGCACCAAAGTAGCCTAAGCGATGGAAGAATATATTGATGATGGCATTCTAGACATCATAAATATCCAAATTAATATCACTAAAAGTTACTTCAGGGTGGCACGTAGCCCTACAGAGATAATATAAACAAAGGAACATTAGCTTTAAAATAAAAATATGTAAAAATATGCCAGGACGTAAACCTGGCTGAAGATCTGACATAAGGCTAACTCCTCTTGCTGTACGTGAGCTAGCTAGTAAATTAGGTGGCATTTTGCTAACATTAGAAAAGTTAAGATGTGACTATATACAACATAATGTGTCCGAAAGGATTGTGGGACTCTTCATCTTACACCTGGCGCAAAGTGGTGCACAGCGCAGCGCAACTGTTACAGCTAGTTTCAGACTGATGCAGTTGCTGTTTTTACGGCCAGACCATGTTGTGTAAGCAGCAAGTGTACTTGCGCCCATGTGTGCACCAGTGGGTGTGTAGGTCCAAAAATGAGGGGTGGTTAGGCGCATTGATGGTGTTTTGTTGTCTTGAGGCAGCAGAAAGCTGCCAACAAAACCTGGTCTAAAGTCAATGGTGCAGTATTTTCCTACTATTTAAAGGTTGCGTTATTCAGACAGTGAGATGCACCTTCATAGGCGGGTTCACAACGTGGATACACTCTGTTTGTGACACACACAGCGACATGCAGTGAGAAAAATATTTATTACATTCTCTACAATGTGAACACAGCAGAGAGCAGATCTGCTGTCCTACTCCTCATTAAGAGAGACGCTGTCCACATTTACACACAGCGAGCAGCGTAACTTCATTGATTATTTCAGACGCTAGAAGATTAGTACTGTATCTTCTGTCAAGTTACAATGCCAATTTTTAGTTTTGCTGCTTTAATGTCCCACAATATTTGCTTCAGAGACATTACTGCCCTTAGTGAAGCAGAAAACTGCCCACTCCTCCAATTTGGTTTTTAAAGGGAACTGATGACACTCGATGATTGGTGGAATCCATGTTACACCCAAAACACACCTATGATTACTTAAGAAACTAAATACAGCCCCTTTGCACCTTACGTTGCACCAGATTAGGCAATATTAAACTAGCAAAAAAGGAGCTGGACACTCCCTAAATGTACTTGCGCCATGCACTTCAGACCATGCGCTATGGATAGTTTAATTAAGTCAAGTCAAGTCAAGTCACGATTTATTTATAAAGCACATTTAAAAAATGACCTCAGTCGACCAAAGTGCTGTACAATAAAAACACACACACAAAAAACAAACCCACAATATATCATTAACGCTATAAGACTTAAGGCTTAGTGACACAAAGGTCTCACAGCCACATCTTTAAACCATCTTTCAACATCGTTGAGCCTAGCATATTGTATATCTAGTTGACTGAGGTTCTGCTGTGGGCCAAGCTTGATCGGCTGTCATTGGAGCGCAGAGAGAAAAGGGGTGGGCCTTAGGAGGGGTCAGTATTGCGACTCTTAATAATATTGAACCTGTCCTTTGAGCTGAGGATGCAAAGCGGCGTTAGCTCTGTGGTTCCCATGCCGTGAACTGTCCTGCTGCTGCACTCAGCATGAAACAAATGTTGGAATGACAATGCGGCTGTCGCAGCTGTTGTTTTTTCAGGTCCAGAGCTGTTGTCGTCCTGTCCTCCTCCTCCTCCTCCTCCTCCTCCTCCTCATGTACTTCTTTCCTCTGATGCTCCTCTTGTCATCGTCACTGTCGTCATGCCAGGGGGTACAGAGTGTAGGACAGGAGCTCAGACAGCAACGCACCTGCTCAGCAGAAGTTTGAGGAGAGCGTGGGACAACGGAAGAGTAACTGGCGGGGGAGAGATACTGTCTTTCTGTGAGTGTCGGAGAGAGACAGAGAGAGGGCAGCGTACAGTGAAAGGAAGAGGCTGTGAGAGTGAGTCTCTTGGTCTTTAGTCTGTGGGGAGGATCGAGGTACCATGCTGGGCATTTATGCCGGGGCTTATAGGACCAGACTCAGCTGAATACACAGAGGGTCAACAGGGATCCACGCTCACTTTTCTTTTCACACAGAGTACAGCACTGTGTGTTCGCACTCTGATAGACTGGCGACCTGTGCAGGCTGGTTCTCTGCCTTTCGCCCAGTGCATGCTGGGAAATGCTCCAGCTTACCCTCAACACTCTAAACATGATGAATGGATGAGAAATGCTGCCAGGATGTGTTGTGTAACTCTTTATACATCATATCACATTCTTACACAAACTGGGAGAAAAGTTTGTTAAATTATTTTATACTTTTCTTTACAAATAAGAGCTGAAACTAAATAAATCTATTCATCTGTCAGCTGAAAATTAATCTATACCTGACCTTCTTGAACAATCCTCGGACTATTTTATGAGTCTGAGGTTTTTTTATTGTTTGATGTGTTAAAAAGAATCCTTCACCCCCCAAAGAACATTTGTACGTCAGTTTTTCACCCGTGTCACGTTGAATTTGTGAAGAAAACTTTGTTTTCTTGCATGCCTTCGGTGAATGAAGAATCCAAAAAACACTTAAGGAATTGAAGTCATAGGCGACCGTGTTTAACGACAGCAAAACTATATCAAAACATCTGTTTACAAACTTTCATACAACTTGTGCAGTATAATCCAAGTCTCCTTTAAACACATGTATTTTCATTAAAAAAAACCTTACTGTTTAAAATTGAACTGAAAGTGAAACTTATCTATGCTCTCTTCAAAGCCAGGCTCCATTGGCAAAAACACTTATTTAACTTCGCTGAACACGGGAGCTGCTGGTCTACCGCTGCCTCCATCAGTTAGTTTGTTTTTGTTATTGTGTGACTTTGGTGAATCTGAACTGACCCTTTAAAACACAGAAGTCACACAGTAACACAAACAAACCAGTTGATGGAGGCAGTGGTAGACCAGCAGCTCCTGAGTTTAGCAAGGTAAAATTACCCATTTTTGTCAATGGAGTCTAGCTTTGCAGAGGGCATAGATGAGTTTCACTTCCATTTCAGTTTTAAATACTAAAGGTTTTAGTGAAAATGCACATGTTTGAGAAGTACTGAGCCTCAGACTGGTTAGTGGAGACTTGTAATATACCACACAAGTTATGTAAAAGATTGTATGCAGATGTTTTGATATAGTTTTGCTGTTGTTAAACATGGACCCCTATGACTATAATTCAAAAAGAATTTTCACTGGTTTTGGATTCTTTAGTCAACGTGGAGGGATGCAAGAAAAATAAAAGATTTCTTTGCAAATTCAACGTAACATGAGCTGAATAATTTATATATAAATGTTGATTTGTGGGGTGAAGTATTCCTTTAATAGTCTTTGTTGAAGCAACTAAATGTGAGCTCAATAAGATGTATCTCAGGGTGCTT
The DNA here is from genome assembly GCA_019142605.1 of Cephalopholis sonnerati. NCBI lineage: Eukaryota > Metazoa > Chordata > Actinopteri > Perciformes > Serranidae > Cephalopholis > Cephalopholis sonnerati. The sequence continues at coordinate 8,843,497 of JAGQAX010000002.1, read as the reverse complement.
CAGTTTGGCAAAACTTTCAATGTCATGTCCTACACAATGTGACAGTAAGAATAAGTAAGAATATCGTGGCTCTTCCTGAACACAAAACCATACAGCCTCACTTCAGTTTCTCCGAATGTGATGACTCCGCAGCAGGTTGTAACTTTCTTGGACTTTCCCGACTGCTGATTGTTTCCCCAGCAGTTAGACCCTCTTTGTCCATCGCTCTGTTCCCGTTATGTCAGTTCAGGACAGGACAGGCAGTTGTTCTGCTGTGGCACATTTATTGGCCCTTATTAGCTCGCACCTGTAGTCCATTACGAGCCCTGCTTTGCTGACTGTCTCACAGATACATACTGTCTTTTGAGTTCTCAGTGTGGTGAGAGGAACACTTCATTTGGGATCTGAACGGAAATTTGTTCTGCTGTTGAGAACAATCGCTGGATGTTCAAAGTTTCAAACACTGAAACCCACAGGATCCCATTCAAAGGGGTTATTTATCGACTCTTGTCTTCTCGTGCAGCTGTGGAGCAGAAATGTGGTGAGCACTTGTGCGTGTCAATGTGTCTGTGTGAATGTTAAGTGTTTTGTGCATGTGCTCGGGTGTACAGTGGGCGAAGGGTCCCAGATGTGGATATTGTGCAAGAAGGGAAGTTTAGGTTATTATCTGAACTTTTGGGTCGAAGCTTGTGTCTCCTAATATAATTTCATTGGTACCAAAAAAAATCATTTTCCATATGTTAAATTTAAAGCACAATTCAAGTAAATGTTTGTTGAGTCACTGCCACTACAGCCACAAGTTGCAATTCTGATATAATGGTAAATATAAAATGTAGTTTAACAGTTGCACAAGTGGAAGAGTCTGTGAACTGACTCAGAAATATCTGTTACAGAGCAGCATATATTTAAAGTGAGCCAAAAATGTATTGAATTGGGCAAGGCTGAGTTTTATTATCTCTGTTAGGCATAAATCTGGAGGGGATCATGTCTAATATTTCGTGTGCACATTTATGACTGTATTCTCAAGGACCTCTCATGGATGCAGTGGTTGTTGAAAAGCCTGTTTTATTGACCGCCTTTGACTGATGATTCCAGATTTCTCTAAACCAGCTGGTAGGGGCTGCGAATGATCATCAAAATCACAAAAACAAGAAGCCTTACGGTCTGTTGTAGTCCACATTTCTGCCCGTTCTCATTACCAGGGCGTCAAATACAACAGCCTGGTCAGGCTGTCGGTGTCAGATTCTGATGCACAAGGCACCCTTTACTGTCTGTATCGGGTGTACCAGGCTTTCATCTAACGTAAGTGTAAACCTGTTTGTGGGAATGATGTAGTATAAAGAGCAAGAAAGTCCGTGTAAGGTCGGAGGTCAGGGTGGTGGATCAGTCAAACAAGCACAGGACATTCACCCAGCAGACTGCTGTTCGTGTCTTGTGTGTAACCAAAAGTGAGCATTGAGTGTTTTTACCTATACAACATAGTTACCGCCACATGACGCTCATTTTCTCACTTCAAGTTACATAACAAACATAGTTATTTTAACCTAAACCATGATCTTTTTTCAAACCTAAGCAAGTAGTTTTGTTGCTTAACCTTGAGTAGTTTTGGTGACGAAACCTACTTTTCCTGTGAACACCAAAGTTTATTTTAAAATGACACTATGCATGTAACAAGGGGAAATTGACATGCTGTCTGTGAGTGTCCAAAATTAATGCTAGAGGTACCTTGAGCATCATAGTTTGAAGCATGGGGCCACTGACCAAGCTGCCATATTTGATGAGTTGGGAGTTAAAATGTGTTGCACATTTTGTCCTTTGTCATGCCTCAAAAACTGACATCCATACAAAATTTTGGTCTCATTTTGAACTGCAGCATCTGCAGATTAGTTCCATACCCAAAATGTTCATCCATTTAGGTTGAGTACGATACCAGGTGTATAAATCCCAATTTCTGTCATCGTTGCTGCCATGGAGCTTTAGAGGTGCCAGAGCCAGGCTAGCTTTTTCCCCCCATTTCTAGTCTTTATGCTAAGCTAAGTTAGCCGACTGGCGATGGTAGCCTCATATTTACTGTACAAATGTGAGTGTTGGTTAACCTTGGTCCACACCTGATCTCTTGAGCCAGGGATCTTTGACCCGCATGTCACAAGCCTTTCGCTCCCATTGTTTTGTGCCACTTTGTCTTGCCATCATCATTTAAGTAACTTTAGTAGCGCTAACAAATCAGTGCATAATTACAAATAAACTGATCTGCAACTCATTAGATCCTTTCACATGTAGTTCCAGTTGGTGGTGAGTTGAGTCCTTGTGGCTGCCCCCCTCCTCCCTCCCTCATCTTGTGTGTCCCAGCTCACACTCCAGCTTCCTGTGGGATAGAGCCGAGCCTCAGGGCAGAGGGATGTCTGTTTCCAACCAACGAGCTCTGTCACACATGCTCCAGCTTGTCAGGCTGAGTTTGTGTGGGGGTGATTGGGTCTCACAGTGAGAGTGTGCATGTAAGTGCCTATACAGTATGTCTGTGTGTCTCTGGCCGTCTCCTTGTGCAAGTGTGTGTGTGTGTGTGTGTATAGATGGTCAAAGATATGGGTGTTTTCTCTCTGTGGGTGGAGGTGACTGTCTAGGACATGATGAAAAACTCACATTAGCAGCAGTTCACAGTGGTCCAGGTTCATCTCAGGTTGCCTAAACACATCTTTGTCTTTGTGAGTTTTATCTCAGGGACAAGACGCTGCGGAACATTTACTGTCTCTTGTTGCAGTGGAAAATAAATAGTATGTATACATGCACCCAGTTACTAGAGCTGTTCATTAGTGTACAACTATTAATTCACCTAATTGAGATAAACACAGGACAAGTTTGTGCACGGCAACAGCTCATAGATTAAAGATCCAAAATCAAAATAACAGTCAAATAAACTTAGCTGGCATCAAATGCAAAATTTAGTTTTGTATAACAGGAGATTTAGCCTTTGGAAATGTGGATTTTATGTGCTTGTCATGCAGCTAAAACTTTGCAGTTTATTTTATCGATTGATCGTGCCAATTATATAGGTGTTATGACACAGTGTGGTGGAGGGAACAAACATTGACGTAAATTTGCACGGTGGAATTGTCCCTCCTGGCTCCCTTACAGTCAAGATGGCGGTAAAGATAACAAAAACAGGGACTTCAGTCTTCATATTGGGTATGGAATTAATCGGCAGATGCTCTGGTTCCAAATGAGACCAAACTTTTCTATGGATCTCAGTTTTTGAGCCACGACAAAGGCCAAAGTTTGGCCTGCAACAGAACGTAAGGCTTGTTTTTAGAAAAGCCAAAAACGTATGGCCGATTGGCAGGTTAAGAGGAGTGAGGAATGAGCAGTCAATAAAACAAGTTTTCCAACAATTGTGAATCACCGCAACCACAAGGGATCCTTGAGCAAACAGTCATATATGTGCACACAAAATATTAGGCTAATTGGTCTGGTAGTTTGCAAGATAAGCTGCAAACAGACAGATACACACACTCACACATGCAAGGACCCAATAAGGAACAATAACAAAGTCAGAACATTAAACAATACTAGAACAATAAAAAAATGTTTGAAAATAGTGTGTTACAATTTCATCAATCCCAAGCTGATGCCTTCATATAGCTGATTTTCTTCATTCAACACCGCAAAACCCCAGAAGTATTGTCGAACTTACACATAAGACAAATAAAAACTGGAAATTTGCTCTAATATTTACACATGAAATTTGTTAAAGTATGTAGTTTTCGTCTTTTTGTAGGCGTAAACCTGAATGTATATCTGTTTCATGAGAAGACGTTAACATGGTGTTCTGCTCAAAAACAAGTCCTCACATTAACAAATGTCCTCAATCATATTTTCTGCACTCTGTTTTTTAAACTCAGGAAACTAATTTTGTGGGTTTCTTGCTTGAAACCGAACTGTTCAGTACTATAATTTCACACAGTCAGGGTTCTGGCATGTTTATGTGGTTCCACATCATGCCTGATCGCTCACAGTCATCATGTTAGGAGACAGTCTGCGGTGTACAAACATCAGCGGGATCTGTGTGTATTTCTGTGTAAGCAAAGCTGTGTGTCTTTAAGTTGAACCTTTACACACACACTCTCTAACAGACACACACACTAACAGACACACACACACAGTGGCTTGCTTTACCTCAGTACTTCTTCCCTTGCTGGTTGGCCATCAGAGCAGACTGGTGGTGCGTCTGAGGTGAGTGGCTTACCACCATGTCATTGCCTGGAGGGTTCCTGCTGTCTGTTGTCACCTTTGCACAGAGACACACACAGAGGTTGTGTTCCTCTTCTCTCATTGATCCAGACTGAAGAAAACCATCAATCTAAACATCCAAAAACACAAGGGGTGGGGAGAAAAAAATGAATTCTTGAATGCATCATGATTCTCTCTTGAAAGATTCTGCCTCGATGCAGAGAAGTCATTAATCAGAAACTTAAAACCCAGTTCTCGACGTTATGATCCCCCTGTTACAATCCTGTAAGACCAGACTGTACATTCCTCACGGCTCAGCCTATTGGATGATGAAATGGACGTGAACATCTGCCTCATGTTTACATTCTAATCTAGAAGACTTCTTCAGTTTTGGTGAGGACGGCTGAGCATGAGCAACCGCAGGTGGATACAATCCAGCAAGTAGTCACACAGTGAGAAAAAAAAAATCATGTTAAGATTTTGAACAATTTGATGCATCCATAATTGTTATATAATCACATGGTATCCCTCTGATTTGGAATTTAATTGAATCATGGGGTGCCTAAGGGTTCCCACCTCGATAAACAAAGGTAGACAGCTTTGCAAACAACCCTGTGAGCAGTTCATACTTATGTGTACAGAATATGTCTCTATTTAAAACTACTTAATCTGTATTTTTTTACTTTACCATAAATTAAACTGAACCAAAAAACACCAACAAACATAGCAGAAACTAGAGCCTTTTTGGTTTAAACATTTGTTTATGTTGTGTCAGTGTTCCTTATGGGTTTATTCAGACATTTATGTTTCTCTGCTGCTCCTCTTACAAAGTCCAGCAGCACACAAGCGAAGAATGACAAGCCATGCATTTTAACAGGGATGCACTGTATTGATTTTTTTCAGCCGACACTTCTTGTGGCCAATACAAATAGGAAAACCAATAATTTTGCATTCTTGTATTTCAAAAAGAATATCACAACCTGTAGTTTATGCACACCTGAGGGAGCCCTGCCACAATCATTTTGTCTTCCTCTAAAACTGTGACAAATGTCCTCACTGGTGACCACTTGTTTGGGTCTTTAGATAACATACTAGGCTTGCTCTTCTTCTTCTTCTTCTTCTTCTTCTTCTTCTCTGTGTTTATCGGCAGTTTAGATACTGCTCCAGTTAGGTTAATGAAAACAGTTTGGTTTTGTATTATTGGTGTTATTTATCTGTTATAATTTTATCAGAATAATTAATAATAACAAAGTTCCTATTATCATATATTGTGCACCCCTACATTTTGACATGCTGTATAATAAAACATTATGTTATTTATTCATAATTTCAGCAGTAGTTTGGTTCTTCCAAGAGTCATCAAACATGAAAACATCGCTTTAACAGATACAAACAGAAACAAACAATATTTGGACAAGGATATCCACAATTACTCGTGTGCATTATACAGCACACAGAATAACATTAAAACAACGTAGTACAACACTGGATGACCTGTACACAGCAGGGAATGCACCTTATTGACATGAACTATATAATCTACTACATATTTCTGTTGTCTATCGAAATAGTTTTTTTTTTTTAAACTAATTTATTCTTAGTTTAGTTTAATTTAGTTCAGTTTATTTCTCCTCTGACAAGCCTGATAAGAGAACGCTCTTGTACCAAGCTCTAATTTTAACTTTGGCAGAACATAATTTGTTCCCGTCGTTGTTCTTGTACGGACAGAATGTCTCTCTCTCACCGAATACAGTTGGTCTTAAATAGCTCTTGGTTTTTCATGTGATGTAACATAAACTCAAAAGGCTTATGTCAGTGGTGTCATTCACTGTCAGCCACCCAGAGTACTATGTAATTCAGTCACTGGGATGTCCAGTTGGCATGAATGACAATCAAAGTAAAGGGAAGGAGCGCTGGGCTGACCGTTATTGTGGTTGTATGATTTGTATGTTTGTGAGTTTTGGGTTTTTTGCCATGTACTATGAGGGTAAAAAACTTTTCTATATATGACATTTAAAGAATATTTTCAACATCTTAAAATAAGGTATCCTCATACTTGTATGATATCCTAGGATTTAGCGGCCCTTTAATGATGTTACATCAATGCAAAGATACGAAATTAACGTAATGTTACTGTGGTTAGGTTTAGAGGAAGAAACATGGTGAGGACCCACCACGGAATGACTCAAGGTTTACTTTAGGGCTGGGCAACATGAAGATATTATATCATTATCGAGATGTAAGGCTATATATCGTCTTAGATTTTGGATATCGTTGGTGTTTCCCCTCATTTTAAAGGCTCCATTACAGTAAAGTGATGTAAATTTATAAAATTACCAGACTTTCTTATTTGTTTTAACGCTTGCCTGAACTCACTGAGTCATTATATCGACATTATTGATGATTATTAATCAAAAATCTCATTGTGTCACTATGCTCTGGGGGAAGAAACAAACAATAGTCATCTACTGCAAATTCTGCACATCAGAGAGGGTATTTGGTCAGAAATATTATGTTTGATTTTGTCTCCCAGTCCTGGCATTTATGAAATGCTTTTGAGGAGATTAAAAATATCATGTATCAGGATATATCCAGAAAATATTGGGATCTCATTTTTAGGACATATAACCCAGCCTGAGTTTACTCAAAGGTCATACGATTCCAAACACCTGTCTCCTGGGGAAAGTCCTGTGTTCTGTGACCTATTCACCACCTCAACTTATGTCCTTACTGGATGGCTCGGGCCTGCATCCAGTGGCTCATTATTATGTAGGATTTGTACAAATTTTGGTGCAATACTTTTTGTAGTACGAGAAGTGCAAGAAAACAGTCTGCTTACAGTCAGTTTAATCTCTGTGTTTTGTGGTTTATTAGACAGATTTAATTTCCTTAAAGCAAAAGAGATAATAGTTAAGAGATGCATATTATTACAGTTTTCTTAATGAGGAAACTGCTTAACTTTGTATTACTTTGACAGCAACAACTTAAAGGAAGTTTGCTGTTGTGACTTTTACATATAAGGAACTCAAGGTGCTTATTTAAACATGGAAGTGACGTGTTAATTTAGCATCCATTTATATAAAGACATGCATGTCTGAAAGGAGCTAATTCTGTTGGCATTTAATATAAATGTGTAACAACACTTTAAAATTCAGGGCTGTCACTGTCGGGACATGGCTGTGTTTTTGTGAGATATGTAAAAACCAAGAGTTACTGGTGACAAGAATAAGCACAATGTGTACGTACACGTGGATACACATCCGTTCACACACTCACCTTTACTAATACAACCCTCTAATACACCCACAGGTCAACAAGGGAGTTGTTTAACCTCAGCCAAGTGGGGTTTGGAAGTTGAGGGGAAGTGAAATTAGCAAGTAGCAGATAATTCACTGGTCCATCCTCTCCTCTCCTCTCAGTAAACACATTGAAGAGCAAACGTTTTTAACTTGGAGTGTTAGCACCAGAGCTCTTCTGCTAACTGACCCGGGGCTCTGAAGAGCTGCACATAACAGGCGCCCACATTGGCTTTTGTGTGCAGGAGGGTCTTTACATAACCAAGCACATTGTCTAGCAACCAGCCGGCCACTGAAGGGCCTTGTAAATGGAGGAGGGGGTCTGCTTGAGTGGAGGCCAGTAGCCGGGTTGAGAGGCTAGTGGAGCTAAGCTAGATCATGACTAAAGGCTAGTTTGTTAGCCTGTGAATGCCCCTAAGGGTACTGATGCAATGAGCTCCCTCAGCAGCAAAGGGGCTAATGAAAAAAGAAATGTTGCAGTATTAGTTTTAGTTTTAATTCGAAGAATAATCTGATTTAAAGATAAATTATGCTTGCTTTCACACAAAGATCGCCATTTTCTGAAGGTGTCTTGAACGCCTCATGTCATCCCTTTCACTAAAGGTCACATTTTTGCCGATGCAAATCATTTCTTAGTTACCTAACGCCCCTCACTATGCTCCCTACCTCATTACTCCACAAAGCCCGGCCTTCTTCACCCTGTTTCCAGTGTTTGGGTCTGAGCCAGAATTCCCTCGGAGCTGCCCAGGATGTTGAGGTATATTTTTCCTCCCCGCTCCCAGCGATTAGTTTTTTCAAGATGTTTTCTTTTGGCAGAAGAGAAATGTTTGCATGTCTCTCTCATTGCACTGTACAGATCACACCCAAAAGGCTTTGAGACCTTTAATAAATAACGTCTAGGGTCATTTTTAAATATTTTAGTGGTGGATCTTGTTAACAGGAAGGGAAATAACTAAATTCTGATCATTATTATAAAGTATGTATGTGGGAATTGTCATTAATTGTTTGTAAACACAGCATTCAAACTTTGCCTCTCCTTCCTACACTGCTCGTATGTACACTGCAAGCTCCTGCACTATGTGGAGTGTTTCATTTGTTGTAATAAAAAAAAAGCTGATTCTTTTGCAAGCTAAGTACGCTATCTTACTGTCCAACAGAAAACAGGCCATTTCTTCAGGCCTGTCCTTCAGTGAAAGTAAGAGCCGTAAGAGATCATACCCTTTTTGGAACAAGCTTTGTCTGCTTGCTATATCTGCGTGTTTTTGGCTCTGTGTGAATTTGTAGCTTCCGTTTTATTTAGTGTCAACCTCACCTGTGTGCTGTGCCCAGGAACGCCCTGAATGCAGCAAAATAAGAAGACAACAAAGTGAGGGGGCCAGGTCTCCACAGGGCCAGGGGTCCAAACTCTCAGGGGCCCCCCTGGCCTTCCCCTGCAAAATTCCACTCAAATTAACATGTACATTAACATGTACAGACACAAAAGAGACACAAAAAGACCACGGAAGACACATAATGTCCTCAAAAAGACACAAAACAACCAAAAAAGACAAAATTACCTCATAGAGAAACAAACCAACCACTAAGAGATGCAAAGGAACTGCAAAGACACAAAATAACTACAAAACCTGGCAAAACAACCACAAAGTGACACAAAACAAGACACGTATGGAGACACAAAATGCCCTTATTAAGACACAAAACAACCAACAAAGACAAAATTACCTCAAACAGAAACAAAACAACCACACAGAGGCACAAAATGACCAAAGAGATGCAATCAACCACAAAGTCTCTGTCTTAGTCCTATTTAGGAGAGGTGGTGGGGCCCTTTTTATATCCGAGCCCAGGGGCTCATTGCCTCAAATTCCGCAAATGTACACCACCACAAACTTCTAGGGGGTCCCAAGTGATGATTGAGAGTGATTACTTCTGTATGAGTATGTGTTGTTTTGAGAAAAATCCTGCGTAGTACACCTTGAAGTGTTGGGACTCAAACTGATTCTGCAAGATTCGTTACCATTATCCAGGTATCACAGTATCAAAAACATATTTATCTCTGAAGACACAGACAGACAGATCAGTTGTCCTCAAACAGCTGCGACAGTCATTTGTGTGGCAGCACAACAGGCTCTCACTGGTAACTGTGATTTTGACGCAGCGACTCATTATCAGCTCCACACTTCACCTTAGATCAGATGATAATGACCCATTTATCACCGACACTTGACGCCCCTGTCATTCTTAACAGCTCCCTGCCAGGACAGAGGAAGCTTTTACTGCTGTTGCTTGAGATGTAGCTATTGTCTTCCAATACACAAAGACAAGGTGTCCTGATGGCCCCTGCGTGAGTCCCTGGATGGCCCCTAGATGCACCACTGAGGGTTTTCTCGCCATTGTCACCCCTGCTGCAATCACGGGGCACGGCCTGAGTGTGGAGGCGGGGGGAGGTGGATGTGGCTTGTATGGGTGCTTTGTAAAGATGTGTGAAATAGGAGTATGGGTATTAAGGGTTTTGGCTCAGTTGGGGGTCTATTGTGCTGATGGCTGAGCCCCCTACTGGCATCCATGATCTCCTTCATTGACACAGAAGCTCTGCTCCGCTCCCTGTGTGTTTTTTGTCAACCTCTTTTTCACTACTCCATCTCCCTCTCTCGGTTTCTCTCACCCCGCGTTCTCTTAACCTTCAGCTCTGAGTCAGAGTCCTCCCCTCTCCTGTTTGAGTTAACTGGACTCACACTGATGCGTTTAATAACTGTGAATGGCGACGATGACGGTCATTACAATTGTTCTTCACTTAGGGCTGCTTGATTACAGCATTTTGGTCAGTACTGAGATCAAGATTATTTAGCACAATTACTCACTGACTTTGGAAACATCATGCATTTATTGAACCTTTTTTAAATGTGTCCTGTTAACGGTGAATTTTCTTGAACTTTAAAAATAATTCAAGACGTTGCACTGTTGGCAGAAGAGCCTTGGACTGCGATTACTCTGAGCAGCAGCAGTGTACGGACACCCCTGTACTTAGGAATGTTCTCAGTATTTCAGAAACACTGAAATGAGTTCAACTCTTCCCATAAAAATCCCACCCGTCACCAACCAAACTCTGCACCAAACCTCTGAGTACAGTTAGGCAAGATGAAGAAAAACCAATTACAACATTTTTGACCAAATACGTCATAATTGATATTTCAGCAATATTGTAGTGTTAACTATTGGTGCTTTCACAAAATATTTACACAATAAAACTTTTGATAAATAATCATCAGGGCAGCTGAGGCTCAGAGATAGAGTGGGACGTCCATGTCGAAGTATCCTTGGGCAAGATACTGAACCCCAAATGGCTCCCGATGGCTGTTCCATCAGTGTGTGAATGGTTACTGAGTAGCAGGTGGCACCATACATGGTAGCCTCTACCACCAGTGTGTGAATGTGTGTGAATGGGTGAATGTGACACACTGTAAAAAGCGCTTTGAGTGGGTCTATAAAAGTGTAGTCCATTCAATGTTGATATGGTGACAGAGTGATTAAAGGCAAATAAAAGAACAGTGAGAACAGAAAATTACATCACCTTACTGTAATGCAGCCTTAAAAACCAGGAAAAGACGACACTAATGATATTTGATATCCAAAATCTAAGACAATAACTCGTCTCATATTACAATATCAATATAATAATCAATATATTGTCCAGCCCTATGTCTGAGTATTGAAAACACTTACAGAATTTCACAATTAGTTTTTAATCTGACTGTTGAATTATATTTCTGTGGCCCTCCAACATGGTCTAAACAATGATGATTCTGGTGGAAAATATTACTGTAAGTCCCTTTTTTAAATTTAGGTTGTCATGTCATTAAAACCCTCAGATTCCTAGAGATATGACAGAGGACAGGACCTCTGTGTCCTGTAGTGGCTTAATCTCTTCTCGTAGCTTCAGATAATGGTGGCAGTTGGCAGTTTGGAGAAAAAGCTTTAAAATTAAATGGGTTTGCTCACAGTCCCATATGGATGTAACATTCAGGTGTCCATAACCCTTGGTCATATACTGTTTGTCATTTAGAGCTTAAGACATCTGTTACACCATTTTATTTTCAAGCTTTAGGTATTTTCAACCTGACATATGCTTGTGCATAATTATTTTTGCATTGATCTAAAGTTTATTCTTCTCTTTCTAATCAACCTTTTCTCTCTGTCCCCCCCACAATGCGTTCGGGGTGAATCAGATGCAGGTTGTGAGCGTGTTTCGGACAGATTGTGAATGTGTGTGTACATACACCTATTTGCACAGCGTTATCCAGCTTGTGCGAGGCCAACAGGAGTCGTGCGATTGTCAATAGTAGAAGTCAATAAAAACCCGTCATCGACAAAGAGAGAACAAACAGCTGCGGTTTGTTCAGGATTTCCTAACAAACACTCCACAAGGAGGGCAGCGGATAGTGGAGAGACAGACAGAGAGAGAGACAGAGGGGGAGGCAGTGAGGACTTTACTCTCCCTGTACAACACCAGACCTAAAAGGGTGTTGTCTCATTCATCAGGTTATTCTCCAGAGAGGAATTACAACAGTGACTGGATGCTGATCCAAACCTATGCATAAAAACACAGATGTACTGAATCATAAATTGACTTAAGTAAAACTACTTAAGTATATACTTAAATATCAAAAGTAAGAGCTCATATTGTGCAAAATATATTGTACAATTGTATTATAATGTTACTGAAGCATTAACATGTAAGCACCATTTAAAGGAACAGTGTGTAGGATTTAGTGGCACTTAGCAGTGAGCTAAGTCAGCTGAAACTTCTCCCATGTGCCAAGTGTAAACTCCCAGTAAGGACACCTTCAATTTTAACTGTTCAGGAGCTTCTCCCAAGGTCTCCTGTTCTCCAAAATAAAGAGACCTGGTGATTTAAACTGCTAAAAACACTGAATAAAGCGGTTTCTCGTTGAAAAATAAGTGTTTCTCCAATGCTGTTTGGCTTATCCCAGATGGACCACTAGCCCAGCTCCTGCTAATGTTCGCTCATCGTTATTCTTTGATAACATGAGATCCAGATGTGCAGGAGGTTTTCATGGGGAGCTGAATTATCTGTGGAGGTGTCCTCCTCTTCTAAACGAGCAGACCCTGTGATTAAGATCGGTAAAAAAAGTAAATGAAGCAGTTTCAGGTTAAAAATCAGTGTTTTGTCAATGCTCTTCAGCTTGTCATGGAGGGGCTGCTAACGACAGTGGGTAATGTGAAAACACAAATGACCCTATCTAGAGCCAGTGTTTGGTTTGTCCATTTTGGGCTACTGTAGAAACATGGTGGTGCAACATGACGATCTCTGTGGACAAGTACCCGCTCCCTATGTAGATATAAATGTCTCATTTTAAGGTAGCGAAAACACTAAAGAAAACCAACCCGCTCTTACTCTGAAGTTGTTGAAATCTGGTACTTTGGCAGTTACTTGTGGCGTCAGACAGTGACGGAAAAAAGCCATCCTTTAACATTGGCATTATATGCAGGTCGCTGTTATAGTTTAACAGCGCTTGGCGATGTCAGGGGGAAACGCGGTGGGACAAAGTCCGAGTAGAGCGGGAGGGATGCGTGTTATATGGGTTCAACAAACACTGACGGGAGGGCGGTGTTCGCATCCCGAAAGACGTGTTTTTATTGCCTAAACCCAACCACGTGCATTAGTTGTTGGGAGGGAAAAAAATGTCAAGTTGCGCTGTTATACTGACCTAGTATGTTTATTTTGAAAGAGACTGTATGTGAACGGTGTATTTTGAAAAAGACAATGCATGTAACAGAAGTAACTTGACACAGCCTCCCAGAACCTCAACAACCAACACACCCAGGGAACCTTTCAAGTCGTATTGGGACATGGAAGGTCCATGTCCAAACATCGATATGCGATGAGGTCGGATTAAGAATCTGTTGAGAAAACACACCCTTTTATATTATATTCAATGCCAAAATATCCACCTAAATCCTACCCAATGGACGTTTGAATGTTTTGATCCAGTTAGTGTAATATAAATATAATAAATATACAAGGTAGCATGACTCAAGTACAGTACCTCAAATCTGTAAATCCATCCACCCCTGCAAACAAACTGTACATGTAACATTACAACAAGGATCAAGAGCCCAAAGTGTCTTGTGGTGTATGAATTGGTTCCATAAGCTGTCGCACTTGGGACGGACATCCTGACATCACCATAAAAAAAAAATAAATCAAGCTGTCTGACCCTCTCGTGTCCCTCGTAAATGTCTTCAGCTGGTGCAGACCAGTCAGACTGGGACAAATGTGCAGGCTGACCGCCTGTGGCCTGCAGAGAGAAAACGAGGACAGCCTGTGGGACCTCGTTAAAAAAGAAAAAAAAACTCTATCGTAAGTGTCACCATTGGCTTCTCAGGAAGCTTACATGTGTTGGCTGTGGTGGCCTTTAGCTTTTACTCCTGGGACTTCATCTGTGATTACTGCTCTGTGATTACCTGTAATTTACTTTCCTGAAGTTTTCTCAGTGGATGTTACACTCGCTCCTCCCATGATAATATGCTCTTACTCTCACTTTTTCAACTTGTATTGATGCACTTTGTTAAACTATTCTTGTTAAGAGCATCTGCTAATAAGTAAATGTGTGAAATGTGAATGACAACAGTGTCCCTGGCTTGCACTGTCCCGCGGGATAAGCCAGCACAATAGGAGCACAACACTAGAGCCCTTATGCAAACAAACCGTTCTCGAATGAAGGAGGCATTTAAAAATGATCGCTCTTCACAAACAGAATGCGACCCTCCTCTCTCTGTCCTGCTGTCCCCCTCCTCCTCTTCCCTAAACTCCCTCTTTTTGTCATTCTCGCCTTCTTTCTCTCCCTCTCTCCCAACTCTGGTCTGTCCCTCGTGCCTGTTAAACACATTTGGCCTGTGCTAAACCTGGAGTGACAAATACTCCCCTCCTCTCGTCATCAAAGGGCTATATCTGCGTCCTTGTTTTCTCAGAGCTTTTTGAGGGGCTGATCAGTGCAGGAGTGTTAAGGGGAGAAGGTGCTGCGGTGCTGGATATAAGTTGGGAACGGGGAACGAGTGGCCAGACTGGGAAATGAGAGGGAAAAAAATGAGGGGGGACTGAGATCGGAGGTGGAGAGTGGAGTGATTAAAATTCATCCCACGGTGCAAACAAAAGGAGGAATGAAAAAGCGGGAGAATGCAGCGGAGAAGAGAGAGCGAGTGTTGGGGGGGTAAGAAAGATTTGGGGTGAAAAGAAGATTGTAAGCCTCAGCAGATCCCTGAACAGCCCCCCTCCTCTAAATGACTGCCTTTGACTCACAGCACAATTATCCTCTGAGACAACGGAAAACAAGGGAAGAGGAGAAGGGGGAATGAAGAGGAGTGGGAGATAGATAGATGAAGAGCAAGGGAGAGAGAAGGAAAGAGAACATTAATTATTCGGCAGGCTTTTCCTCCCAAGATTTGCAGAGGCAGGCTGAACAGGGGGTCAACAATTGACTCAATTACAAGACAAACTCTCCAAGGGCCCTACACCGCCACTCACTGCGGACCCTGCGGCTCTCGGGCAGGCTGTTGATTTTTTTTCTCCTCTTCTTTTCTTTGCCGGTAAATGTTTGCCCCTCTTCAGGTGCCCCTGGCAGACGCAGGAACTCCAGCCCTCGGCTAGACTTTAACCTTTTCAGCCGCTGAATGATTCCCCTCTCTGTTCTCCATGAAGAGCCGGAGGGAGAGAGGGAGCGAGGGAGTGAAGAGGCAGAAGAAGGGCTAGAAGCTTTCTCTTTGTCAGGCTTTATAGCTGGTAATGAATAAGAAACGTCTGGTGACCCAAGAGCTTTTTTTTTCTCCATCGCACAGGTGGAATTTTCTCTTTCACTCTAGTCGGCCTCGAGCGACATGGATAAGACGCTAAAGGAATTAAAACAAATTTAACTTAACCGTCCAAAACTCAAAAGGGATTTTACATGTAACATACTATTACATCAGCTTGAGTCACTGTGTAACGTCACTTAGCCCTTTGAACTCTGCAATAGAAATGATCCACCAGTGCCTATGTTGGTATTTTAGCTTATTGTGAGGTTATTTCTTAGTTTCTTTTAACGCCTTATATTCCTAAAAAATGTCCAGCCTAAGCTAAAAGGTTATGTAAACAATTGATTAAAGTATTGAACTTGTGTTGTATTTGTTAAAAAAAAAAAAAAATTAAATTGAGTTAAAAAAAATAAAATAAAATCATATAAAAACACACAATACGTATTGGTCTAAAAGATTTCTAAATTTAAAAAACATTAACATAATATTTCTAACACTCCGTATTTATTTGAACTATGTACATTATTTTAGATTTTATTTATTTTAGACACCACCACAAGTTTTCACTTGTTTTTGCACAGGGCATATTATTATCATGAGCGTACAACACGATGACACAAATGACAGAAGCCTTCATTTTCTGCTGCAAAAAAGAATGCTGCAAATGTTTCCGCTGTTACGGGGTTTATTTTAGATTGATATATACAGGATCATGCAAACAACAATCTGTTGCGGCCAGTAAAGGGAAATACCGGTGGCACCATGCCTAGTCAAAACATTTGCACCACTCATAAGGTAAAGTAATATAACAACATGATGATGTGAAAGACAGAAGCTTAGCTTTCTGCTGCAAAAAGAATACACTTTCAAGCTATTACAGTTTTTATTGTAGATCCATTTATGTAGGATTATGCAAACAATCCTGCAGCCATTAAAGGGAAATACCGGTGGCACCACACGCTGTCAACACATGTTGCCACCTCGTGTGCACTGCATGTAAGGTGATATAATAACATGAGAACAGAAGACAGAAGCCTTAGCTTTCTTCTGCAAAAATAATGAATGCTCTTGCTATTATTTTTTGTTTTTAATATAGATATATACAGGATCATGCTAACAACAATCTCCCTTGCCCTCCAAGAGACCTCTGTATTAAAGGGTAAAGTCTCTTTACAGTATTATCAGGGCATGCAGCACATTTGTATTGTTTTTACAATGGCAGTTTCTGTTTTTGCTGTTGCAGCCAAAGTCTGGTGGTTTGCTGAGAAAAAATAGATTACAGTGATGAAGCATAAACAATCCCATCGTATTAATGAGTATATAAATGAATGGATGCTGGGTGGTACTGTGGAGTAATTATTATTTTTTAAAATTGTTTAAATATAATAAAATACTTGACACATTCATAAATGACTTGCGCCTAATGACATTTGATTTTAATTATTCTATTTAAATATTTTCCAAGTTGTGATGAAATGTGTGTTGATTAGCAGCACTTTTCTATAAATAATATGCAGATAAATGCACGGGAATTATTATTGTCATAGATAAAATTATCATTAAATTATGTCTTTAAATCAGAGGACTCACAAGAAACTGATAAAAAAAATGATGGTCAAGTTTGAAACAGCAGAAGCCAAGATATCCAGATTTAGTTTTGTACCAAGCTCCAAAAAACACTTGATCCTACATTTCCCATAATGCAACTTAACAGCATCATATATTAGACCCTCCCTGCCCCCCCAAATGTCCACTTCTTTCAAACTCCGCACCTCCAGTTTGTAACTCACTTGTTAAAAGCATCTCAAGCTCCAGCTGAGATAACCCTATGACATCATCATCAGTATTATAATACTATCATTAATATGTAAGAGCAAAATGACATCATGTAATTTTCTTGCCTCCAAAAAAGTTTTACAGATACAACACCTGCGTTCTCAGTTTGCAGTGACACGGTGAACAAACGAGAACTTATGTGAGCGTTCACTATTGTTCCTGGTGACCCTGCATTGATAAGGTGGGACAATACAGTGAGGAATGGGATTTCAACAATAGGTCTCCAGTCCCTCTCTCCTCAGTCAAAAGGACTGCTCAAGCATAGTGCCGCTCAACTGCCCGCTCCCTCTCTCCTCCTCTTTTTTTTCCCCGTTTCTCTTCTTCCATCAACTCACTTTTTCTTCACTTGTTTCTCTTTGTCACTCTCATTTTCTCTACATCGCTGTCTTTCTCTGTCTTTCCATCCCTTCTGATTCACCCCATCCCTGCTTTGTAAAGAGAAAGGCGAGCATGAATACCACACACGCAGACTGTGAGTCGCCCGCTGCACAGCAACATTACTGCCGCCAGATTTTTTCCATCTCAAGTGAATCACTCTGCCTCCCTTTTTTTTCCTTCTCTACAGGAAACAGTGGTAAAAACGTACTCTCCTTACCCTCCTTTCATCTTTAATTCCCCCTACTTCAAGTCCTAAGGCTGAGTTTTTATTCACTTAATGTGATGAGTTTTTATTTATTGAGAATAGTATCCCATGATATTACATGGGTCCTTAGGGAGGATCCATCTCTATTTGAACGTCTTTTAGGATAATTTTAATCTTGTGCTCAACTTGTTACAAGTTGAAGAACCTGTTTTTCATTACAGTGATACTTTCAGGTCAAGATGTAAACTAAATTTGACTTCTTCGCTATGATTAAAACGTTCCAAGCAGACATCGATAAGAAGTTATTGTCTCAAATACTATTTACTAAACACGTCAAAGTTTATTATACAGTTTAAAATCCAGAACGTTTTGTTTGGGAAAGTGTGAGCTGCAGCAGACTGACAGTGAATGTGGCTGCCTGTTTGATGTAGATCACTCATTCTTGAGAATAGGGACAAAACATTAAACTTTTTAGTTTTTAGTTTTCAATTTTAATCTTGAATTAGGCTTGAAAATATATTTTAAAAGATCTGATGGAGTTAACATCATAAGGAACAGACAAAGTTAAATATTTATTAATTTCAAAGCAGTCATCGTGAGGTTTTTTTTTTTCAAAGTTGCTAAAAGTTTTCTTCATGCCGATCACTCATTTTTAAACCAGAATTATTATTTAGTTTGGATCTACAAGGCTACAGAGTTGTTCTGTTACAGTTGAGACACACTTGATAGCAATATTACTTAATGAGTTTTCCAAAAAAGTTTACCAGTACTTGAGCAGCATCAATGCCTTTTGGGAAACCAGGAATTGAGACAGGCGTGCTTAGCCCTTTTAATACAGGGATCGTTCTACAGAGCCGCTACAGAGTCCCTTCTTTATGCCTCCATCATTCTGCTCCAGCGTGTCATTACACACTGGATCGAGGCTTTGCAGAATCAAAAGACACATGATGGGCGTGACATGTAACACAGAGTGACATAAAACATATACGTCCCCAGCGCTTTATAAACAATAACAATGGCATTAACAGCAATCATTTACCGTCCCTGTTATATGGTGGCTGATCTCGTCCTCTGCTCGGAGGGTAAAGAGCTCCTGGACCTCACTGTTTCCCAATTTATGGCTGCCGTTCTTCTTCTTTGAGTTAGCCACCGATTGCTAACAGCTACTTTTTAAATCCCCCGTGTTGGGTTGCACATGCAACATGTCATCAAAAATTTTACACCTGTGCAGACCATGATCCTGTTCTACAGACTGTTCTGTTTATACGGACACCATTTTGGCGCTGTTACTACCTCCTATGGTGGACTAAAGTAAAGACCATTCTGTCGGCCCATTCCACGATTGCACCATATATGCAGCACAGTGAGGCGGCCTTGAACATGCAGTGTAAAAGGGGCTCTAATGATGTAACTCACCACTTCTATGCCTGATGAAATTATGTTTTTGTAAATCTGACGGAGAAAAAATATGTTGTAACACAAAGATGACAATAGCAGTTATCAGTGCGTACCATTACTTTTACATTTTGAAGGCTTTTAACACGTTTTAATTGTTTAAAGTTGTGAATTCTTGTCTGGGACAAGGGTTTTTCTGGCACTGGGTAAGTTAAGAATAAAAAAAAATGAAAGCAGATCAAAGTATTTTATAAATCAATTTACTTTAATTTATATAAATCCTTTTAAAACAATATTTCAACCTTGAAAGGGAGTTAGGGTGTTGAGAAGTAGGAATCTTAAGGTTTCTTTGTTTTGTTCCATTTCTCAAGAATAGGTGATTTCTGGTATTTTTGTTAAATGAATAACAGTGCATGTTGGGTGAGGAGGAGATATGTTACAAAGGTTCACTATAGCTTTTACATTAGCCAGTTAAGTTAAGTTAAGTGTATTGTGTGTCATAAAGATTATCACTGTGAATGTTCACCTCATCAGATGATTTTTTAAAAACGTATTTAATAGTTAAAGGCTCATTAAGGTTAAAAATCGTATATACAAAACTGTCCTGGCCCAAACAGACAGCACCACATTTAATCAAAGTTGCACACATACAACATAAAATAATTACAGACAATAAAAAAAATCTGAATCACAACACACCAAGAAATCTGGTCATCATGTTCTGGATCACAAAGAGCAAACAGTTACTCAAAGTATCTACAACCTGACACAGCTTCTGCCAATTCCTTCAATCTATTTTTGAGGCCATGTAAATAGTCCAGCTCTGCTAGACCCAAGCCAGTCTGCAGCAGAGTCCGTGCCGCAGGGGCAGCAAATTCACAACGACTGTACGTGTACAGAGTTGGTCATGTGACGTTAAAAAATACCATCACTTCTGTGTTATTCAGCACCAACTTTCAGGACAACTTTGACACCCCCACTCGTAAATGAATGAATCAGAAAATATGTTTTTCATGGTTACTACTACAGACATTAATACAGCATTACGTATCTGAGTGAATGACTCAACAGAAAGTTGGCAAATTCAACAACTTGTCGCCACAAAGGTCGCTGTTCAGCAAATGTTACGTCGACTTGCATCAGTGGTTTTAGTGTTTATTGCTAAGTTGTCATTTTGTAGTTTTTTAAGAGTATTACAGAACAAGTGATAAAAGTTCCTCCAAACTAAAATCGCCTTGCTCAGAGGGACTGTTAAAATCCTCCAGTTATAGAGCAGGATAGACACAAGGTGTGTGTGTGTGTGTGTGTGTGTGTGTGTGTGTGTGTGTGTGTCTGTCTGTCTGTTTGCGTGTCTTTAGAGAGCCTTTCACAAGCTGCTGACGTAAATCGTGCCCTTCTTATTGTGCTTGTCACATCAGGTCCCTGGGTCATCAGGGCCATCAGCCACCCTCTCATTGCCCATATGTGCGTGTGTCTGTTTATATGCGTGTGTGTACATCTAAGTGTTCGTGGATACGTCTCTTTCCAGCATATGCGATGCTGTTTATGTCTAAATAAGTGAGCCTCTCATACAGTTTGCCTTTAAATGCTTGAGTCTGTGTATCAGAGAGAGTGAATGTTTATGTGTGTGTCTGGTTTTTATGTGTCTGTGTGTGTGTGTACGTGCATGTGCTCCATGTGCATCACTGAGCACTGCATGGAGATACAGAGTGGAATTTAGGGCTGAGACACAGTGAAAGGGAGCCCCTTCCTCATGCATGAGATAGGATCAGTGTTTACGTGCACAAATGGCAGAAAGCTTCTGTGACTGCAGAAACAACTCCTACTTTTCTGATGACATTTAAACATCTATAAATGGCCGGTCTTTGACTGAGAGTAAATGGAAACTAGTAACATTGATTGTGTGTGGACAGTGATCACCATTACTATTGGTTGTTGCCTGTCATGACCAAGTTTGGCAGTGATCTCTGACTTCCAGTAATCTAGCAAAGAATTTACCACAGTCTGTGTACTGCATTGTTTGATGGCAGTCTTTATTAAGCTTTTAAACCTGTTATGAGTCGGCTTTGTGTGGAAAGTGTTTCAGTGCACACCTTAGCTTTGATCTGTCCCTCTCCCTGCATCAGACATCACTGGTTCCACAGCTGAGACGTGCAAGTTTGCGGCACCCTGCAAAAAAAAACAAAAAGGAATACTGTGACCCATTTTATTTTTGATGTGTGAACCAGCACTGGTTCCAACACAAAACAACTCTTACCACTTTTCCACCAACATGGAACTGGTTTCATTCTGGTTCCTGCATCTAATTTTAAATTGTTGAGAGCATTTCGACCAAAAATAAATTGGTTGAGAAACCAGAAAAGTTGGGTCTCAAAAAATAATAGCAGGTTTCTCTTGACCTGAAGTGAGAACTGTGATGACATCAGCATAATGTCATATGCTACAGGTTGGAAAGAGAGGATGGAGAAGACAACAATGGAGAAATCGAGTGAGAAATAGTCAGAAAAAAACAGCATGCAGTGTTCATATTCATAGTTGGTTCATGCTTGTATTTTGGTATAAAAACAAATGTCTGTAACAACAAGACAGACATATCAAGTTTCCTATTTGTGAACTGATGCTCACTCTCCATGTAAACATGCCCCTACAGGTTTATTTTCTTTTGTACCTGCAAGATTTGGATATGTAAAATGTTCTTTGGAGAACTCAAGTTAACAACAAGGACTTAAGTATTTATTCCTAAGAGTGTATTTACGTAATGTAAACTTCTTGGGGTATATTTCTGATTGTCACCAGGCCGTTTTCAATCTTTACTTTATCTCTTTGTATAATATTGCTGATTGTTACACAGATTTATGTTTGGTATTTACGCCTTTCCACTGCATGTAGGTAATGTGACTAACTGCAAACTCACAGCCACTCCTAAGATGGCCTCTCTGTTGCAAAACTGTTTGCCTGATGAAGGTCTCGCCACTGAAACGTTGCAGCAGTTGTAGTTTTTTCTACAAGTTGTAATCACAGAACAAAAGTTCGCAGGTAAACAATGTAATCTGCCATTTTGCTACTATTGTTTACTTCCATTGTGCAACACCTTCTGTTAATGACACATCCTTAATTACAAAGGTTCCACTCAAAAAATGGAAATGGAAATGCAGGCTGGTTCGCTAGTCAAGGTGCCAACAATCCTGAAAAGAACCAGTTCAAGAACCAGAGCTAATTTGGGGGAAAAGAGTTATCTTTGTACGGGTAGATAACTGTGGTGTCTGGCGCTCGTACTTACACTTTGCATACAGTGAGTTAAATGTACCCTGTGGCATTTACATTGTAAACAAACACAGTTTTGTTTGCATCATGTGTGTCCTTAAGCCTCAGAAAACATGTTGAATCCATTACATGAAACATTTGCAGAGTTTTTAATGCTTTGAAACCGTCTTGTTTAAGTGAGGTTTGGTACTTCTCCTCTTTTGTCACAACGCTGCCTTTTACCCTACCACTAGCCTGTCGTGATAATTACCTTATCAACTTATCAAAGTCAGAAAAAATGATTGTCATGTCCTTATAAAGTACGATATTGCCGTTGCATTCTCATAAGAATGTCACCAAATGTTAGTTAACATGGTGCCAGAATGAACAGCAGGATTCTCCTGACCATTATAAGACGCCAGTGCAGCGCCTCAGCGTGTTTTCAGTGTCTACGCCAAATGAATAAAAAAAAACTACACTAAGAAATGTTTTGCTGTCATTTCTAGTTGCGCTTCTTACTGATCCGACAAACAAACAAAACCAGAAGTCCTGCAAAACTAAACTGCGTGAGCGCTCACCTCCAGTTCACTCATTTAGCCTGTTTTCACATCACATTATGTTCTCCACAGTTTTGTTTTTTGTGAATGTCGTAATCTGCATAAAACAAGTGGTGGAAGACTACTGTGACGAGTGGCTGCTCAAAGGAATTGAAAGAAAAAAGTTTGAGTGACAGCCCTGAGGTCAGTCTGAAATCTTATTGTGTAATGTGCGGTGCCCGCACTTTAATGAGATACAATAAGTGACAAAACTGATGCAGGCATTCGTTGTGTGTGGGGTCTCCCACAACACATTAGAAAATCTTGTAAAATGTGTTCCCAACTTAAGGATTGATTTCACAATTGATTTAAATGAGCTGCAGATCACATTGTTGAAATTCTTCATTTGCTTTTCATTTCACAAGTTTGTGCATCTGTTTATTTGAGAGCAAAACCTAAAATGTGGTTATAAGAAGTATTTTTATTTGTCTGTGTGGATGTGTGCAGGCATCAGTTTGTGTGTGTGTGTGTGTGTGTGTGTGTGTGTGTGTGTGTGTGTGTGTGAGTGAGAGTGTGTGTGATTGTCTTGAGTTCCCACCAGGGCTGTAATTAAGTGGCATTAACATAACTAAAAGGCAACAAATCAGCTAATCAGCTGGCTGTGAATTAGAGGGGGGTGAGGAGCTTAACACACACACACACACACACACACACACACACACACACACACACACACACACACACACATTATGGTCAAAATGATGATCACAGTTATTCATATCAATATTTAGATCATTATTATTTATCACTATTATACATTATTATTAATTATTTTGTGGAAAATATATTTTTTTATTGTATTATCACCTTTAAATAAACAGAGCGCTGTGTTTTACTTCCACATTTCTGCTAACGTAAAATAAGACTGGTCCTTAGTCACAGTGCTTCTCCAAGAGACAAAATCTAATAAAATTGTACCTAAATTGTAGGCTAAATAAAAACAAATGTGCCATCACAGAACACAAAATGGTGTTAACTGAACACATATCTTTGGCCAATGGAGTGTGACTGCACTGTCTTTGAGAGCTGGATGGATTTGTATCCTCCACTGCTCTGGAATTTATTAAGGTACGTTAGTGACGTTATTCTTCTAGGCCTTCATGCATTCATCGTACTGTAGATCGTAGTGTTTTTCAGGTGGTTGATCAAGTCAGTTGTGTTGCTTTGCAGCACAGACACAAGTCCTATGGACTCTTTCCAGGTGATTTGTTCTCTTTTGAATCCAAAATACTTGCAAACAACAGAGAGGCCTTATGATGGCTGATGAGTAGATGATTTTCGTTTTACCAGTCTGCAGTCGCAACAGTAAGGAATATTTTTCACAGGCTGCCACTGCAGGGTGCACATGTATCAGCCTCTTCCAAAGTGGAGGCTGGCTGGCTGTTTAGGAAGCGCCTGATTTGATTGCAGCAGAGTTTTCTTTAAGCTGAGCATGCATTTTAAAAACATTAACATTGCAGTCTATCATGTTCATGTAATTGTGGGATGCCAAAATCATTATTGTGATTAATATTCGATAAATTATGCAGCCCTAGTGTGACCAAAAAAAACTGAGTGTTGCAGGATCTTCTCTCCCTCTGTCTCTCTGAATACAGCCACACTAATGTTTTTGTTTTAAAATGAACAACTATTGCTAAGTTTATGGCTAACGTCCACACAACTCCGCATTTTGGAACCCCTACAACGGTGACCTTTGAAAATGCTGCTGACCCTGTCTTAGTTTGAACCTCCAGGGTTGTGTTTTAGTCTGGATGGGTGGAAATGGAGTCTTGTGGAAAGTCAGACTCCCGCATTTACTTCTTGATTGGGTCTTATCAGTCACAGCTTGTCAAGTCAAAACATTAGAGCTAGGTCTACATACCTTTTGTGATTTCATCCCTTTTGTGTGTGACTCCTTTCTCACTGCCATGACTCTCTCCAGTGATGAATAATGCTCCCGGCCGGCATTGCTCTAATACGTCACCATATTTGCTTTGCAATGACTTGCAATCTGTTTTGCGCCGCCTTGACCACCTCATACTCATGTACTTTCAGAAACAGTTCTATCCTGTCGTCAGTTTAAACAAAAAAATGTCTGGTCTTACTTTTCGACATCTTCATAGTAATATAAGTTGTAACTAAGCCACCAGCCAGAGTGGACAATCTGCTTCCTGTTTACACTGGTGTACACATGCCCAGTGTGCATAAATTGTCCTGTGATACTGATAGAAAATAATTCAAAAACGGTGCTAAAATTCTCGTATGTATGGGGATTTTTTTTTGTTTGTGTACTACAGTATCAGTGTGGATGTGGCCTCTCTCTCTGTAGTACACATCTTTTTATTTCTCACTGTAATAATCAGCTGGGCCGATATCATGGCTGCTACTTGGCTCAACCGTCAGCACTCTGGCGTCAGTCGGTCCTGGGATCTCGAAGATGTAACTATGTGTGTGTATGTGCATAAGTGTGTGTTTATGTGTGTGACTGTGTGTGTGCATGTGCGCGTGTGTGAGTTGTCTGCGTTTGTTTAGTTTGTAGACTCTGGACAGCCATGACTCGTCTCTTCATGACAGCATATGATCCTGAGCCCAGCCAAGCCTTTCATTCGTTCAGGGAAAGTGTGTGTACGCATTTGTGTGTGTGTGTGGGCACTTTTGCCTGTGTGTGTATGTGTGTGTGTGTCTCCCTGAGTCACATGCTAAGCCCCAAACACCAGCTCAGGGATCCCAGCCAATTAAAAGCTAACGCAGGCCCGGATGCCTTGCCCCTACCAACATCTGGGTATTAAACTAAACGGCTGCGATATATTAGTAATGAAGTCAGCAGCTCTGAGAAGGACCACACAGGAGAAGTGCACATTTTACTGTATGTCTCTGTGTGTATATGATCCAAACAGCTGCTCTGTAATTTGTTCACTGGCTAAATTGATGAGGTTTGTTTAAGTAAATGGCAAGCAGAATGAAAAAGAAGAACATCATTTTCATCCCGAACAGATCGCAGCAGTCATCACTTCTCATATGATTTATAGTTTACTGCAGATTCCCAGCGGGCACACGAGGGAGATGAGTTGTGGACTGAGACAAATTTGAGCACGGGAGGAAAGAATGTGTTGTTTCGCATGTTTTTCTTAAACACTTTGGGAAAGTGCGGAGAGTGAGAGGAGGAGGAGGAGCAAATACGTGGAAAAAAAGAAGGAGGTAAGAGGGAAAGGAGGCGAGTCGAGAGAAAGTACAAGCGTGAAAGTGATGATATAACACTGCATGATACAATGACCCTTATCACGGGTGCACACACAAACACACACAGACGTGCACAACTGTGAACTGATGAAGACAAGTCTCCGCATGTGTGTTCAGCTGCTGGGACAAATTTAAGTACAGTTTACGCACTGAGGAGAGAAAGAGAAAGACTGGTTTGTTATGTAGAACAATGCTGTCTGTTTGTGATGTTTATGATGTGCAGTTAAAATATATTTATCGGGGTCTCTGATGAAAAACCCAGAAAGAGGGCTCTGCTAATGCCTAAACTTTAAACTCAACTGTACACACACACACACAGACACACTAACTTTCTAGTGACACTCTTTTGTTACAGCTCAACTTTGCACATGTTCAGCTCCAAATGGCGGTGACAGGTGACTATTAAACATAAAAGAAAGCAAAGATCTGCTCATGAGAAATCAAAGTTTGTTTATTTAATGCTTTATCAGATTTATCCTGTTTAAAAGACATGACAGTTCCCCAAAAGTGAAGCCAAAACATCTTGATCGCCCCCTGGTGGCTGGCTGCAGTATAGGTCAAAAACCCTGCCTGCTCTATGTTAGCGAATGAGACAAGGGCCAAACTTAAAAAATCAAAGTACACATCAAATCAGTTTTTCCCAAGGATGGTTGCAGCCATTTTAGGTTGTTCCTATCATACAGATTTATGTTCAAGGATTTGATTTGGTTTTAATTAGTTATATAATGCTATTAAGGGGTGGTTTGTCGTCACTGACAGCTATTGACAACTGATTATGCCGCTGTCTTGAACAGGAATCTCTGGAAAAAGAGATCTTGTATTTCGATAGGACCTTCCTGGCTAAGTAAATGATAAATAAGTAAACCTATGCCGCAATGATTTGCGTTTCCTTTGTCAGTTTTAACATGGCAAGCCCACTTGATATGGACCATTTCTGAGGTCAGGCCAAAAGCGTGTCCAACCGCCTCAAAGCTGGTAGCAGTGATGTCTCGCCAACTGCAGCCAACCCCTGACTAGCCTCCCTCTTCCCCTCAAACAATCGTGTGTTGCAAGACCCAACTCAGGTCTAGACAGAAAGGTGTTTTGTAAAGCCTCTGTTTTCAGCTCTCAGTAAATTTGTGGCTTCTAATTGATTGAGTTTCGTGTTTTTACTTTTAGATATCTGCTTTATTTTACGCTTTAATGTCTGTTTTTAGCTGTATAGGAGTCGTGTTAAGTTACTGCTGATAAAAACATTTCCTTAGTTCGCTGCTTCAAAATAAAAGCGTTTACATAACAAATAACAGAGAACTTTTATTGTGAAGAGACTATAGGAAAAAAAATACGTTTATCATGAATTAGCGGGACCTTACTGGTGGCTTCTCTTGACAAAAAAAAAAACTGCTAATGCCACAGGGAGGAAGAGTAAAAGCAGAAACAGCCACAGTGAGCTGTTAGATGTGAGGAGAAGTTACAATGGGAGGAGCAGGTCTGTCTGTTTAAGTGCTGTTCATCTGTCTTCTCCATCAGGCAATTTGTCTGAACGTCTACCTTTTTATTAGTCTGTCTACGTAACTGCAACCTGCCAGTCATTGCATTTACAGTATCTGTCTCTCCAAGGTTGACCCTGCCTTTAAAGGGTTACTTTGGTATTTTTCAACCTTGACCCTTGTTTCCCATGTTTCTGTGTCTCAGTGACTAATGGGAAAAACATTTTTGAAATCAGTCCAGTGTTGAGGAGGAGGGCTGTAGCCAGCAGAAGCAAAACAGGCTGCAGTGTAACCACCTGGGGCATGATCACATCGTCAATGTACATCCACCTAAAGTGCTTGTTTTTGCAACTGACAGGTTCAGTTTGTTTCTGTAAGTGTCTGACAAGATTATGAAACGATTCCTACAGAGAAAGACCATTTTGTTAAAGAGTAAGATCATATATGTTAAAGCAGAAACAGCCCCGAAATCACCATCACCAAACCCACCAAACTACATTTAAATTAACAGCAATTTTAGCATGTACAGCGTGTGTAGCACTAGCATATTTTCCTGTTTTCTAAATGGTTGAATAACAGGTTTATTTCAACCAAACCAGAGTCGATGATTAGTGGAACAGTGGAAAGACAAACCAAGACAGTTATTGTGAGTTTTACTTTGTTTCTGTTAACTTTAAATGAAGTGTGTGCTACCATGATAAAATTACTGTTTATTTGAATGGAGTCTGGTGGGTTTGGTGGTGGTGATTTCTGGGCTGTTTCTGATTAAACAAAAAGCATACTACACTTTAACAAAAAGGTTTATTTCTGAAGGGATCCTTCCATAAGGTTGTCAGACACAATAATCTGTGCCTGTCAGTGACAAAAACAACTGCGTTTAGTGGATTTCAAGTGACGGTGCGCACATGCCCCAAGTGGCTACATTGCAGCCTGTTTCCCAGCTGCAGCCTTCTCGCTCAATACTGGACCGATTTCAAATACTGTTGTTTCCATTAGTCACTTAAGACACAAATACAAAGGAAAATAAGATCCAGGTTGAAAAATACCAAAGTCACCCTTTAAATCTATACAGCCTCGTTATGCAGAGTTAGCAGTCAACAAATTCCAAGTGGCTTTCTCTTGATTAATCCTGCCCAGTCGATGTGCGTCTCGCTTCCTTTCTCTGAGAGGCTCTTCAGAGCTGTGGTCACTATGTCTGTCTGGTGGCCTGCAGGCCTCGTCTGCTGCTGTCGTTGTTTGAAGGGACTGCGCAGCGGTTTCTCCCACACACCGAATACAAACACACACATAAACACACAGCCTCATGTAGTGCACTCGCTGTCTATGTCTCTCTCTCTCTTTGCCTTTCTTTGCTCTCAGCCACACACATGCGTTGAGTATCCGCCCCCACACACACTCTCCCCCCTCCGTCCCCCGGAGCCCCTCTGTCTCTTCTTTTTTTCTGTCTCTTTTTCCTCACGAGCGTTCCACCTCCTCTCTCTCCTCCCTCACTTCCAGCTGTGTTATACAGCTAAGGAATATAAGTAGCAGCAGGCCGGCTATAAATATCGCCTGCCCACCCAAGACTGTTAGGATTATTATTTTTCTTATAATCACTGCGGTCTTTCTATAAACCGAACAGATTATTATCTGGTTTTTGTCCCTGTTTCAGGGTGTAACAGCCAGCTCCAGCAAATTTCTGCAGAGGACATTTTCCTCTCGCTGGTGTCAGGGAGATGATTGACAGGCGGTTTACAAGGCCTTGATTTGTACTTTAGCTGCCACAGCGACTGTAAAGACTCGGCAGCGATGAGTAGAGTGGACAAAAACCAGGAGGAAGATGACGTAGAGCTGCAAGAAGGGTGGGAGGAAAAGAGCAACAAGTCACTGGGTGACGTTCAGGAGTGCTGTTGAAGGTGAAGAGGAGTGCTTAGCTGGATTTACAATGACAAAGCTCTTCTTTTTTTTTCTTGAAAATGGGGGTTGGGCTCTCTGTTGTTTATAGATGGAGCATTTTCTACGCGCTGCCTCGGTCTACAGCTGGGAGCCAGCTGTGTGAATCAACCTTTCCTCATCTGCTTTATCCATCCATCCTTCTCTCCTTTTTTCCTCCCCCTGTTTCCTCCACTCTTCTCCTTAAAAGGAGTTCAAAGAAATATTTGTGGTTGGGGCATTACCTACCTGATACACAGACACGCAGAAGTTGTAGAAGAAGAGGGGAAGACAAGACAAGAGTTTGATGTTACAGAGTAGACAGAGAGAGGAGAAAGGTGTGTAGGGGGAGGGAAAGAAGCTGGAGGTAAAGAGAGAGGAGGGAGGAGAGGAGGGGAGCAGGGTACAGGAAACCACAGGTATGTGCAGGATGGCGGGTGGGTGGCCTGAAGAGAGGACAGAAAAAGTGGGATAGTGGAGGAGTATAGGAACAGCGAGTTATGGGGGGGACCAAAGAGGAAGGAAACACTCCCATGTTGGTAGTCTGTCCTTTTGATAGAGTCGTCGGTTAGAATCCCTGAACAGACAAATGTTAAACATCTAACTGCCTTTGAGAAAGAAAAGCTGCTCAGCGGCCAGCAGCACAAAACTCTGCTTGTGCAGGCAAATGAAAACAAGGAGAGGTGAACCGCTCCTAATCTTAAAACAAACACTATCAAGTCACCGACTGATCAGGCCAACAGTTACAAAGGTGGTAAAACAGTAATCATGACTGAGCAGCAAAGGCAGTGTGTTGCTCTACAAGGCAGCTTGAGTAAATTATGGTACTTTTAGCACCAAAATTGGTTCTTTGTCAGTGTATTCAGCTCGCATTTTACATTCTTAGCTCTTCTCCACGCCCTGAATGGTTCAGCGGGACTCTCTTTTCCTCTGCAACTGCTGATCTTAGCATAACTTTTCATCACGTTGAATAAGAATATGGCTTTCAGCTTGCCTAAACTTAAAAAGAAAGTTAACTTAATGCTTATCAAGTGCTGTTTTCTGCTGTGTTTGCTCTACTGCTCTTAGTTTAGCTCTGCGCCCGCCTCTACTGTTTGTAGTCATGTCGAGCTGCCGCTCTCCAGCCCTCTAGTGCCCTGATGTCTGTCATCAGTCACTCCGGCTGTGTAGCAACAAGGGATCAACGTTTCATTCTGCCATTTCGACAAGGTGAGAACCCCAGCAGTGAGACATCAGCACCGCAGCTTCCTCAGCCCACAGTTTACAGTACAGGGATACGTGAGGTGTGAATCAGTGGGGTTGAAGCCTGGGTTATGGTGTTGACTGTATTAAACCACAGTGCTAGTCTAGTAAACATTAGTTTAGGGCTTCGGGGATTCTTCTTTCTCTACGCAGCTGCCAAATGGCAAGTTTGTGGTCTTTACCTTTTGAAGATCATTCGTAGTATTTTCGTCATGTGAGGACAGTCACTTAATTTCATGTCCCTAACTGTGGGGGGTGTCCCTGACATTACAGTTTATTTAATTTATTCTATATTAATTTAGTGATTTAATTTTTCCCTGTTTTTTTTTTCAAATTGCCGTAAAGCTACTGTTAGTAACTTTCATTTTAAAAAAAATTCTCATATTTGATGAAACTGTCCCTTCATCCACACATTAGTACATGACACAGATAGTCTGTGAAAAAAAATCAAGGTCCTCCGCTTACTTGTAGTGCTTCTAATGACACGTGCAAGGATCCAGTGTGCCTGAAGCATTCATACACATTTTTACCAATAAATTTTCATGACTTTTCTATGCCTTTGAGGCAAATTTTCCCGACCATTATGCTCTGAAACATCTGTGTGTAACATCACATGAAAAATAAGAACAAACATCAGGTCAAAATTACCTGTTTGTTTCTTACAATGAGGAGCCAGTTCAAATGAACATATACTGTGTTTGACCACTTGCGTCCACCACATGCAAATCTGAGAGTTATCTGGCTGTTGGAGAAACCATGACCTAAATAAGTTGGCTTATGTTTTCATGACTTGTAGGAATAACGTGAGTGAGAATTAGCAACTTTTAGTGTCCACAGTTCCTGTGCTGCAAAGGGCTTTGTGTCTGGACATAGCATCCGAAATGGTCCCTTGTTTGATGGTGGACGAGAGGGAAGCTCTGCAGCTAGCAGCGGGCATCATGTTGGTTTCATGTTGGTCACCATTACATCGGTAATGGGAGTTGGTTCGCGCAGCAGCAGCCTGGTGCTTAACATTAGCTCCTTTAGCATGGCTAGCTAGCGTTGCCTATCCCATGTTCAAAATGTCAATAGTTAAACTTCACAGTCGACATGTTGTGTGTCCAGGGTGCTGGTCTTTCTCATGACTTATACTTGCCCAAGTGAATTCAGACATCAATAAATCAGCATTTTCATGGCATTGCATGAGTTTACATCTGGACTAAGTAGAAGCTGCAACTCAGGTTGGAGTCTGGTGTCACCCACGCTCACAACATAACATCCACTGACTTGACTAAAGCGCCCGAACATTAACACTGTACAGTATATATACACTATTATACAGGTATTTGTGAAGTAAATTTCCATGACTTTTCAAAAACTTTCTGGGTTTAATTAATTATTCCAAAACTTTTCCCAGCCTGGAAATGGCTTTTTTCCAATTCCATGACAGTTCCAGGTTATTCATAGCCATACAAGCCCTGTATTACTGTAAGATATTTGCTTGGTAAAATAGATAATCCCGATAGCACTGAAAGTCAATAAATAACTGAATTAAATACCTACTTTTGGACAACTTTTTTGTTCAGTATCTTTGTTAAATGTCAGTTTGGGCTTAGGACTAATTAAAGCTGTTTAAATAAGACTCAAAGTAGTTGTTTAAGTAGATATGACATTAATCTTCCCCGCAGCAGGTCAGTGAATAGGGCTTATTGTACATTACAGTGATGTCTCCAGCCCTGTGGCCTTTCGGTGGTCACACCATTAGCCCCCATCACATTACAGCAGCTGTGAGGAATTCACCGAGTCTGGGTAAAAGGGGTAAAAAACACAGGGGAGGGTGGGTGGGGGAGAGAAGCGGGGAAGGAGGGGAGTCTGAGTTGGGTGGGGGGGTTACAAAAACAAAGCCAGAATTTAAAAACAAAGTTTACCACTGAAGGAAAACAACAGGGCTCGAAAAAGTTGGTGGGTGAAGAGAGAGAAAGAAAAGAGGAAAAAAATGAAAACGAAAATGAGGCAGAATCTGGACTGTGGTTGGCTGAGGGCCCGAGCCCCGCCTTCGACCCCCCTCTCCCTCCCCTCGTTCAGTCTCCAGCCCTAACACAACAGAATCCCCCACAAGCCCAGCCACATCAGGAACGGCTGGCTACATTATAGCTGCCATTATCGTCTCTCAAGTCATAACAGCCAGAGAACACCCACCTCGACTGCAGCTCCGCCAGGAGGGGGAGGGGCGAGGGAGAGGTCGCAAGAGCAGGAATGAGCCGGGAGAGAGGGAATGAGGGAGAGGGTGGAGGCAGCGGGGGAGAAGAGCGAGAGAGAGTGAGCAGGAGATAGCCAGAGATAGAGATACAGAGAAATGGAAAAGGCAGAATGAGAGGAGGGACGTTGGGAATGAGGGAGAGGGTGGGGGACAAAATAGTTTCAGATGGGTGTTTACACTGCAGGACATGCTCCAAAGATGTGTGTTGAGTTTGATTTAGCCTGTTTTGTGTTGTCCAAAGTAAGAGATTATCCAGCAAACACACACACTGTATACTCACATTCCCATCTGAGAGCTGAGGAGAAATGAGGTTAAGAGGAGAGGGGCTGTCATTAAATGCCTCTTTTTACATTGGCTGGGATAGAGCAGGAGGGGGGGAGGCATGTGTGAGCCCCAGTTTAGTGTTACACCCAAGAGTAAAGAGTGTAGGAGCAGAGTGGAGTGGGGTGAGATCAGGCCCTTTGTCTGACACGACCAGTGACCTGTGGAAATGTCTGTCCTCTCCGGAGACTTCCTCAGAGGGAGGAGGAATGACGCTTTATGGGAATGTCACAAATGCCAAACCGTGCACGACTAAACAAGGTTTCTCTTTGTATACCACAAACACAAACTATCACCTGAGAAGTTTGTGGGACAAACGTGTAACCAAAGGCCATTAGAAAAAGTCACCTAATGCAGTCGAAGCCCTGCAACAAGTAGGCTACTACATCTGTGAAGCTTATGGGGTTGACTTAGAAATCAAAAATACATATTTTTCCTCTTACCTGTTGTGCTATCAGCCTAGATTGTTTTGGTGGGCAGTGGTCAGCACCGTCGCCTCACGGTAAGAGGGATCGGATTCAAACCCACTGGCCCTTCTGTGTGGAGTTTGAAGTGCTCTGGATTATCTGGAGTAACTTGGTCATGATTTATGCAAAGAGACACTGATGTTGAGTTTTTCAAATGTATTTTTTTGGCACTTTGAGCACCACAAGCCTAGTGCCATCTAGTTCCATCATGCTGGAGATAAGGCAGACTGATTTGTCCAACACTCAGCAACTCACACCATAATAACCCAGAATGGTAAACAGCACTACAGGTAAGAGGAAAAATATGTAATTTTGATTTTGGGGTGAACTGTCCCTTTAAGATAATCTTAACTTTAATATAATCAGAAAGCACTTACACACACACTAGCTTTTGGTGGCTAATATAAGTGGAAAAAAAGTTTTTTTCCACTACTGCTACCATTACTTTCACTTTATATTCTCCCTTTATTGTCACTTTAAGTGAGGTACAGTGACAGATCAGATTATTTTAAGCAAGCTGATGTAAATATGGCAAGTGTGGCCAAACGCAACAAATATGAAATACCAGTAATGCTAAAGTTTTCCAACATTAGCTATTGTTCATACCAGACCAACTGAGGCTGTAGTGTAAGGCTGTAAAAAAACAACAAAAAAAAAACAGCTGACTGTGTTGAACTGAGTCACGCTTTATTGCTTGAATCCAACTTTTGATTTATAGGAGGAGGGATATGAGAGATCTGCAGTTGTAGTTAGTATCAGCTTTTGCTGAACGGTGGGTCTTTACAGTGCAGCGGTTGGGTTTCTGACAGTGAATGACTAATGGACCATTAGGGATACAAAACCATATTTTATTTATTGGTGGTAAGCTGTGTTGGTTTGGTGAGTAAGTAAGGTAAGCCGGAATGGAAATTTATTAGGCGAGACCACAGTCAGGACTTCTTGGTCTTGTTTAAAAATATCCAGTAATTGAGGTGAACTCAGCCAATATCATCCATCCTGGATATCATGCAACTTCAAGCAGGGGCTCGGAAAAGACATGCATGAATCTGTCTCTCTGGAAAAATAGTACAGTGCCCCGCAGCCATGCTTTAAAATGATGGATTTTTTTTTTTTTTTTTTTTTTTTTAAGTGTCTCAGTTGGTGATATTTGAGGTCAATTCTTGGAATCTTGCAATTAGATTTTGTTTTTTATGTGTGTGTATTTGTTTGCTGTTGTATTTTTTTCTTATCCAAAACAGGATGATTTTAATATACTGCCGATGCACCAATACCACACACCTCAAATACTGAAATAATGAGCTGATGAACAGATTGCTCATGTCATTCAGTTAGTCGATCTGACATCACCAGGGTCTGTGATCTTGATGTCCTGTTGACAGATTTTTTTTCTCTAGAATAAATGATAAATCAATTCAATTAAAACATAGTTGAAAAGAACTTTAACAGACTTTCGCCTGACACCCTCTCACATCTAAAGACAATGCGAGTTTTTTGGTTTTTTGGTTTTGCAAAGACTGGGGATCTTGCAGGGTCACTATTTGCAACACTACAACTAGATTCCTGTTGAGGTTATTTTCTGCCCTGATCCAGGTGGACAATATTTTGCAAAACCCCCTTCAATAAATTTGACATTTAACAATTACTTACGTGTCTGCCAAAACACATAACCCAGGAACCCAAGATAAAAGGCGTCATATGCAGACAGTATTCTTGTCATTTTGGCATCAGTATAACACATTCAGATAAACTGTATTTGCGTACAAACGGGAATGAGGTGCAAACTTTCGAAAATTAAGATTTCTCACTAAAATTAGTGCCCTATTGGTGGGTCAGGTACGCGCCGAATTAAAGACAGACTCCAAAACTCCACCAGATTCTCCTCCTTTTCCAAAGTACTCCCCAGAGTCCCCCCCCATGTTTACTATCTACCCGGTTTGCTGCTTCCTGTTTGTGCAGCTATTGGTTTTTGACAATGTTCACGTCACTGAAGCTCAGTATTTGCATGAACCAAGACTAAAAACTTAAGTTAATATTAAAGATGTTCGATTCTGTTGGAACATTAAGACAATAAAGACTGACTTAAAACAGCTCAAACTTAGTTTTGTGCCGACCATTCACCATACAAGATCATGGGAGTGCGCACCAACTGAGGTAAAACTCTTGTGATTTTATTGCAACACTGACAATTTGTCTGCAACAGTGTAATCGCTTGAAAAGTAATTTGGTGTAAGGCTGGCATTAGCTGCATTTCTACTAAACATGCATCTTTACACTAATGCTTTATTGATCGTTCACACTGGCTTTATCATATTCCTGTGTAAAGTTGATGATGTTGAGGATAAAGTGATTGTGTGAGGTTAGAGATGTCCGACGTTTAGGTGTGGCTTATGGGGTGGCAATGTTGTAGGGCTGTGAAGCTGGAGTGTTTGAATGGGGAGGTTTGGGGTTTAGAAAGTGGCTGGACATCCTGTCCTCATCCTCAGCTCCTTGGTTCCTGCCCAGCTCGCTGTGCCGCAGTGGAGCAGACTTGTTTAGTTAGCCGTTTGATTTATGGCCTTGGGGTTTTTAATATGCTCCTGCCCCATCCCTCTAAAACCCAGCACCACAAAATTACACCGGGGAGCAAACTCCCTGAGAGTTTCTCACAAGATATTGACCTAAAATAGCACAATGCCACGACACCTGTGTCAGCAGCACCATGCATTTAAGAAATCATCCATCTTTATGTGCTTACATGCTGTACAGAAATCCATACAAGTGCACCTACAATAGATGTAAGCATGTGTTTTACACCTTTATACATGGGATTTCTTGTCTGACATTTTGCAAATATGTTTAGTATCAACGTTGTTGCAACCTAGCAGATACGTCAGTCAAAAATGTTCCTCATTATATTGATCAAATATATAATCTTGATGTTTTTAATGTGTATATTTAGTGTATAAACATAATTTCTAGAAGGCAGAGATGCCCAGACTTGGTACACATTAATTCTGTTGACTTACTCTATGTTTGCGCTTAGTTCACAGTAATTTACTGGATAAAAGCATACTCTATGTACCATGCAAATTAATTACACGACACACAGTTGATAGTGTGTGTACACGGAGCTACAACAGTAACACTCACACACTCACTCGCTGCCTCGCTCCCTGGAGAAACGCTCGCAAACATATTTTCAAAAAAGATTCCAGCTTGTTTTTGCGCAGGTGGTCTCATACATTATTCACTCTTACTCTGAGATCCACCACCATTTATCATGTCAAACGCACTCTCTAACACACACACACTGCACTGCAAATACACTTGTCTCCAGAACTCCCTTCTCATACACACCTGCCACTGTGCTTACACAGTACAAACTGCTTCGCTATATTCACAGTGACGCTCACTCTTTCTCACACACACACATTCTCTGCAGACTTGGTGGCCACTGGATTATTATGCTACCCCCTGGCGAGACTGACAGGTGTGTGTGTGTGTGTGTGTGTGTGTGTGTGTGTGTGTGTGTGTGTGACAGGCTGTCTGGCGACCCCCTTCTCGGTATTTATGAGTCCTGGACAGCTGAGGTGCTCGGCGAGATCTCTATTTAGCGCTTCCGGCTAATTATCATACACACATCCGAAGCAGGCGCTGAATATATGCAATTAGGCCCGGACCGCCCACATCATTTAGCCGCTTGCTAACTTTGCGTATCAAATCCCCCTGGTGGCTTGTGGGCTTAAATAGGTCCCCACTGCCCTTTTAACACTTGTGCTACTACATAACAGGCCTGGCAACCTGTTAGGCTCAAACCACAGAGCTTTCATCTGCAGCGGACAGCAGCTTTCCCAGTTTGGGTTTGAACACTTGTCACATGAACAGCAGCAATGTGATATTTTGATTCCACATGCACAGACAAGGACTTTAGTGCAGAGTTAAAGAATGTGGTGGATAAAATCTACGTACACATTTAATGTTGCATTTTTAAATAGAAGAGGTTAGAAAAAAAGCCTTTATTGTCATTGTACAAAGAATATACAGTGAATTTAGGAGTGCTACATGTGATCATGTGCCAACAGTCAATAAAACAAGCAAATTAAAAGAAAAACGTAATTATTAGTAAAATCGGAAATAAACAGTGTAAAAACCTGGCTGCATCAAGCTCTTGTTCATGTAAAATAAATAGTGGATTGCACCTAATAAAGGGAGTATTGCACTAAGACAGAGTGGATTGCACTTTATACGTAGTGGATTGCACTATTTACTGTTTTAGAATTTCGCTACACAAGAGACAAGTACGTTTAGGATTAAAAGGGTCTAAAAATATTGACAGAAGGATTCTGTCAGGTTTTGATGTATTCTTAGGGGTTGCATTAAAAATAAATATGCAATATATATATGCACTGTCGTTAAGAAGTCTGGGATGACCTGTTATATTTATGTTTTTCTTCTTTCCCTTAATAATTGCAATAAAAAGAGTTTATTTCAGGGTCCAAATGTGTTGTGTAAACTTTAAATATAGATTTGGCCTCAAAAGAAGAATAACTAACTGATTAAAACTTTTATTTAGTTGATGTTCCCACATGGAGAGATCGTTTATTCACCCCAGATTTATACTGAAGAGAATATTAAGGGACAATCCTTGTTTGCAATGATATTCAGACAATTACAAAAACAAAGGAAAACAACAAAGAGATATAAAAACAGAGGCAATACCATTTTTAAAATAATAAAAGATGTAAAAAAAAAAAAAAAAAAAAAAAAAGATTAAATAAATACAATACCAAAAATACAATGTGATAGATAAATTAAAATAATTAAAATGTAAAATAAAAGTTACAAGTAGACAAAACTGTTGTAATCTTTTTTTTCCTCCTTACAAGGTAATATATTTTTGTATAGAGGACTTTCTGCGACACAAAAGCATTAAAGAGACTACAGAATAGTCCTCTCAATCATCTGACTGCAGCAAATCAAGCTTCTGGTTGTGTATTTAATGTAGCTTGTTTGACACATGATCAAAATAATCATACGTACAATTTTTTGGCCCCTCTCCATTTGCGGTAGCTGTGACATCAGTGTGTACAGTAATATTTTGATTCTAATTACCTGTGTAACCATGTAAGAGCCCACAGTCCCGACTATTAGTACCTGCACTGATGTGGTTGGATGTAATGAGCAGGTGCTTGTTCCCCAAATCTCTCAGCTAGAATTACCTTACCTTACTCCTGCTGAAAGATACCGTCTCAATACGAGTTTCACACAAAAGACTTCTTTGTTCCACTTTCGTTTTCCTCTGTTTGTGTTGCTAGCATCCCGTCACTATTTGTCTTTTAAGCTTTGAGGCAAAACCCCAGATTTTTTTTCTCCTCTGTGTCTTTTCCACGGTGATCGCTACTTTCCAGGATGAGAAGGTGCGGCAGGTTTTCAGTGTCTGTCAGCGGTGTTTGAGGTGCACGACACTGTTTAGAGAAGAGAGATTAGAGCCAAGCCCACTGTTTGTGTCACAGGGGTTTTGTCTAATCTGTGGGAGTGTGTCAGGGCACATCAGTACCATCACATGACCTACTTTAAGGTCTCTTAACGTATACAAGTCTTGTTTCCAGAGCGGAGAGCTGTCTGTTCCTTACACCAATTCAAGTTGTTATTTAAGGGACATTGTTAATTTTATGTAATCATGTACGGATGTCATATTTCATTTGTCCAAATAGAGCTTTGGATGATTATATTTCCATAAATGTGTGAGTGCAGACGGGAAACTCAGGAGTCAGGCCCTGATGAGACAGAGCGGGTTCTGCAGCTCGCTGCTTCTTTCTTTTTTTAATTGTTGCTAGGCAACCACCTGTCCTTAGTTTAACTGCTATTTTGCTGTGAAATAAACTCTCAGATCTGTACCTTAAAATCTGCATAAAAAATGGACAGGTGGCGGGCGCTTGGGGACAGGACACAGAGACACAGAGAGGTTTGTGTGCAGGCTACATGTGACCCTTACATAGAGGAGAAATCACAGGAAGCAGGTCTCCCACCAGCTGGTCCAGGAGCTTCGCCTGGATGGTGGTCAGTTCAAGGCTTATTTTAGGATGAGTCAGGGACCTTTTTACAGCCTGCTATGAATCATCCAGCCTAATTGAAGCTGGTAAAATGTTAGGAAGTAGTCGAGGCAACAGTTTGTTCAGATGTGTCTTGCAGCTTGCCTACGACGATAAAAGTGAGCTAACATTAACTTAATAATGTATGCTACCACTTGTTGTCATCGCCACCTCAGAGGGCCTGCCTGTTAAGGCCCCGATCACGCAGAAAGCGAGGCGCACCGCACTTCTTTTTTTAAACTGAATGCCACTGGGGGAAAAAAACAAAACGCTTGCTGCACCTTTTTATTTTTGCCCAGCAACCACCCCATCAACTCTTTACCTTATCACCTCCTTACCCTAACTTTCCCATGTAATGAATCTACCGTACATTGTAATCAGTATCTAGTTCCTAAAATGTTGAGGCAGAGGGTACTTGCTGTAGCTCTGGTTGAGGATGAGAGGCTGTCAGCTAATAGTTTGTTGGGCACAGGGAAACGGAAATCTGTGTGGGTACATGAGACCCCAAAAAAGAGGGTGGATCACAGGGAGTACCACCAGTTGGTCCAGGAGCTTCGCCTCAATGATGGCTGTCTCCAGGCATATTTTAGGATGACTCGGGGGCAGTTTGACAACCTGTTGTCTATCTTCGGGCCGTATAGCTCTGGGTATCCAGCAACCACTACCCCCAGGTTCTCCTCCATTGTTTACCAACTGTAAACTTGTTGTCGTGACCGCCACTGATTAGACATTGGTAAAAAAGCGTAGATGACGTGGGGCGCTTCAGAACACTCTGGCAAAAAAACGCCAAATGCCAAGCGCCATGCAAAAACAGTGAGGAAAAGGCTTCATTCTCATTAAAAACAATTACAAAAAAACGCCTCCAGCTGCTGAAAAGCTTTCTGTGTGATCAGGGCCTAAACAACAAACAGCCATGATGTCAGGCACTTTTCTACTCTGGATTGATGATATTTCAACTTAAGGCGTTCCGGGCGCTCCTGCAAAAATGTGAGGTGCTCAGCAATTTAGAGAAAATGCTTCACTCTCATTCAATTTACAAAAGCTGCCACAGGCTGCTAAAATGTGATCTGTCTGATGGAGGGCCGTTAAACAAACCATATTCCTCAGACAAAAATGAAGACTAGAACCACCACACTACTGCATTTTAAATCACATTAACTGTTGACCTGCCTGTAATTGTGTTTGCCTCCAGTTCACCTGCAGACAGAACCTCATTAATGTTACACACAGACTGTTTTCAACATGTGGGTTTTTTCAATTTCTCTCCATATTATTTCCATTGTATTGGACTTAATGTTTGGGAAGCATTGGAGCTTTTATTCACATAACTGTTGATAGTCATGAAACATTTTGCACTTGAGATTTTATATTCCAATCTCACAAGTAATCCAGTAAAAATATAAAAGTATGAAGTGGGTATAGCACTATCATTAACATTGTTTACTATGCTTTTACTTTTTACTCTTTACAAAATTTGACTCTTCTAACCCTCTGTATTTTACTGTAAGTTAAGACCGCAGGATGTACTTTTCCAACATGTTTAACTATGTTTCTACTGCGGTTTTTACATTTCTACTTTTACGTAAGTAATGATTTAGTACTTTTCACCAGCTTTGTTTAAAATAAGTATGACTCAAGCTTTTCAGAGGGAGCTTATTTTGCCCTTGAACTGTTTTGCTTGGTTTGGTTTGGTCTGTTATTAACATCCTACATAATCTTTTTTTCCCCCCAACCACAATTGTTTTTGTCTATTTGCCTTTTCATTCTCATGCACTTTAGTTTAGTTTGGTGGGGTTTGTTTGAGTTTCCTCGCTTCACCCTAACCGTGTCCTCGTCTTTGTGTGTCAGGTCCAGGGTGTACGGGGAGCGCTAGGTCTCGGAGCTCCAATGCCAGTGGACATGCAGCCACACCAGGGGCTGTATCACTATGAGACCTCACCCAGCCAGCCCTCCAGAGGGTAAGACAGTAGCATGTGCTGCGTCCTCACTCATATTACTCTGTGGCTGCATTTTAACCTCTAGCCTATTTGTCATGGTGAATTCCTCAAATGTCTCACAGCAGAGAAATATAAGGACTAGTTCAACATTTTGGGAAATACACTCATGTTCTTTCTTTCCATGAGTAGGATGAGGTAAAACTTTTCAATGAGAAGATCAATACCACTCTCATGTCTGATTGTCAAGTACAGAGCTACAGAGAAGGAAGGGAAACGGAGATGAAGCAACCCTTGAACTGTCCACACTTCCGAAATACTCCCACCAATAACTCTAAGCTGACAAGCTGTATCTTGTTAGTTTAACTTATACAAGAACAATAATGTAAAAAGGGCAGATATAAATATAGACATTTGAGAATTAAAAGAATCTAAAAATATATTGACAACTATTCTTCTTTTCTACAGGAATACGTAACATACATGAACATTTCTGAAAAGGATCACTTTAAATTCGTAACAAAGATACAAATATACTAGACTGAGGACAAACTGTGAAATGGCAATTGTCCCTGAGTTACCACAAAAATTAGTGGTGTTTCTGTATCAGTTTCTTTTTTATTCAGCAGCCAACATAACTAACAATAACGATATATCTGTGAGAGCTGATATTGGTCAACATGTGGGTCAACATGTTGGGGCCTGTTCTTGACAAACATCGGCTCATCCGCCTAGCACTTTGATATGTGGGTTGACAGGAGGGATGCCACAGTGAGTACATTTTACCACCTGTTAAGAAACACCTTGGATGCCCAGTAGCTGAGTGGGTAGAGCAGGCGCCCCATGTACAAAGGCAATGTCCTTGGCGCAGCGGCCACAGGCTCAATTCCAGCCCACACGTCACCCCTCTCCCTCCCCTCCTCACACTTCAAACTGTCCTGTCATTATAGGCATAAAGCCCTCCCAAAAAATCTTCAAACCCACCAGTGTCGCTGATTACACTGGACATTTCAGTAGAAAAGATGTTCATCGATGACACTCAATATCTGAAGAGCCATTACTTTAACCTTTGACGTAAGATCTTTAGATCTACCCATTACTGTAAACAAATCAGAACAGGAACAGCTGGTGTTGCTGAAGCAGCACCTGTTTTTTTTCTTTTTAATAACATTGCACAGGTTTTTATCTTTTTGGCTGTGGATCTGGCTCAGTGGCTCCTTCGTCCTCTTCATCTCGCTCCTCTCTAACAGGGTACACTCTCAACCTGATGTCGACTGCTACTTCGTCTATCATCCTCTTGGTCTCCTTAACTTTTGGGTCGTAGCCACCGTGGAACAGTGTTATAACAAACCTATATAGTCTACTCAAATTGATTAGGTAGACTTTATCTCATATTTTGTGAGTAAAGAGAAGCTAAATTTAACAGTGATGACACACTAAAACTTCTTAGGTAAAAAATACCTAACATTTTCAAAATATTACACAACAACTTTCTCATTAAATGTGACTAATAATTCACTCTTGGACCCAGCCGACCAGTAAATTTGAACCTGGTGCCCTCCAGCTGAGAGGCGCAAGTGCTAACTGTACCACCTTGCCGCTCAGAAACTATACCAGTCATATCAATTTTTTTTAACTGACAAATTGATGACACCATGCTCATCTTCTGAAAAGCAGCAACCCTTGGCGCGCACACGTTGCATTATACAATATCTTGGACTGTGTTTTATATTTTATGTTGGTTGTTATGTTGCAGTTGTTACTGTTAACTAATAGGTAGAGTTGGTATTAAATGTTATGCATGGCTTTTATTTACCACCCTCCAAAATATTTTCACAGTCTAGCACAGGTCCATGACTGTTGCCTTGCTCCTAAGGTCCTGGCTTGCTCATGGCAGAGCTCTGTGCTGCTGTGCAGAGCAGACACTTAGTTTGACTAAGCATTGATACCATGCTTAGTGCTTTACAAATCAGTTTTGTTAACTGATGAACGTGGCTGCTGATAGGCGAAAATGAACTACATCAGTTTTATTTCAACGAATCGGTGTATGCCAGAACACTGTGTTAAACTGATAACAGACTACTGCGGCCAGCCAAGTACACAGATATGATCGGCACAATTGTATAAAACCTGGCAGCCTCGCTGTGATGAGAAGACTTCCAGAAGTTGTGCACAGTCACTGCGCCCGGCCCAGCATGAACTATTAGCACTCCCCCTGAGAATCACAACTAGTTGCATTGTGTTTCTTTACAGGTTTGACACTG
Source organism: Cephalopholis sonnerati (assembly GCA_019142605.1). Classification (NCBI taxonomy): domain Eukaryota; kingdom Metazoa; phylum Chordata; class Actinopteri; order Perciformes; family Serranidae; genus Cephalopholis; species Cephalopholis sonnerati. The sequence continues at coordinate 8,799,396 of JAGQAX010000002.1, read as the reverse complement.
TGTCAATAAGTTTTAAAGATTTTCACAGGCATATCTTCTAATTTTGGACCCAGCCTTGCAACCTGTTTCCCCCCTGCTTCCAGTCTTTATGCTAAGACAGATCAATCTACTCAGGAATCACAGCAGTCCGTCTCTAAGAAGCAGGATCCTACTCATCTTAGAGGCTCGTAAACTGTTCCTATTTTAATCACACAGATATTCTGAGGGTGCAGAAGCCCAGGTCTCGCTGCAATTGTTGTGGACACAGTGCTAGCTCAGCCCCTCACTCCTCCCCCTCTCCTCCCTCCTTCCCTCCCTCCCTCATGCCACCCAGGTTGCGGGCGGACTCGGCCTCTCTCTGACAGCTGCTAATTACAGGCTGACCAGGCCCCGCTGCGCTCTGCATGACTGCCTCGCGCCCCGCTCAGGTTACCCAGAGTGAGGGAGAAACAGAGAGAGATGGAGAGAAAGGTGGCTGGTTGGGACAGAGAATGACAGAGGAGCAGGAGGAGGAGGAGGAGGAGGGGGAGGGAGGAAGAGGAGATAGAAAGTGACAGAGACAGAGAGAGAGAGAGAGAGAGAGAGAGAGAGAGGGGGGAGAAACAGAGAAGGAGAACAGAAGGGATGAATGGGAGAAAGGAGGGAGAATGGGAGGGAGAGGTAGAGTCGGGGGGAACCAGCACAGTGGATTAGAGAGGACAGATTAAGCTCCTGTGTGGAATACACGTTGCGGTGAAAGAATTAAAGAACTGAAAGGACGACTTAGGAGAAGGTGGATAGATGAAGTCTGCCCCTTTGGGAGAGGAGAAAAAGAAGAGGAGAGACAGATTTTGAACTGAGCAGTGGGACTGAAGAAAGGTCAGAGAAAATATTGAAATTCATGAGAAAGCTGGAAAGTTCCAATGAAGCTTCTCTTCTCTAGTTGGGTCGGGGAAAACCCAGATGAGTAAGTTTCCACAGTGTAGACCAACATAAGGACGACACCCCATCTAGTGGCGAGAACCAGACATCACAAGAGATCAGAGATCAGCTCCTCTGGCAAAGCTCCTTTCCAGGCTGTATACTACTTCTAAAAAACTACTATAGATGTTTAAGCGTATAGATAAATGTGTTTTTTAAAAGCTTTCCAATTTCCATAACCTTTCCATAGCCCAGAAGTGACACAGGAAACACAGAAATATGTAATATTCTTTCAATATTTATTGCCATTTTAATTATTAATGTATTTAGATTTGGGCTCACTAAAGCCCTTCTGTGTGGAGGGTGCATGCTCTCCCTGTGTCAGCGTGGGTTTTCTCTGGGTACTCCAGCTTCCTCCCACAGTCCAAAGACATGCAGGTTAATTGGTGACTCTAAATTGTCCGTAGGTGTGAATGTGAGCATGAATGGTTGTCTGTCTCTATGTGTCAGCCCTGTGATAGTCTGGCAACCTGTCCAGGCTGTACCCTGCCTCTCGCCTAATGTCAGAGCTGAGATACGCTTAAAAAGAGAAAACAATGCTGCATTACATTCTAGCGGTTGACCACGTCATCAATTTGGCTGATCAATCTGTGCCACTCAGACATTTTACAAACTATTGTTATTGGCAGAACTTGCACACACAGCCTCCACCAGTCACATGGGGACGTTTCTCACCGAGCTGAGCTGAAAAGGAGAGGGTTGCCTCTTTCTTTTGTTTTTTAATATCGTTTATTGAGCAGGTGAATTCCACAGAGTCCACATCTACATTCAAGGTTCGTTTTTCTCAACATTACAGTTGTGCATGATATAGGCACAAAGGTAAGACTGAATGAGATAGTAAAACTAAAGTGCATTACACAAACATAAAATAATAACAAAGAGAACAATAACAAGCTGACTATCATCCCCATAATCACAGGTCTACCCTCCCATACCCACACCACGTCCCCACTCCTCCTCTGTGGGTTAAGGGAGGTGGGAGGAGAGGGTTGCTTTACACCGATCAAAAAGGAGCTTGATCAATGGGTACAGCTCCAGGGAACCAGCTCCCTTCTGCTGTGTGTCTATGTTTAGTGTATTGTTCTTCATTTAACATTTTTACATGAAGTTTTTGGTTGGACTGCAACAGCAGGTCCAGTGATACAGCGCTAGCACTAGATACAAGTAACAGAAATAAAGCACTGCCTATCTCTACTCACCATTTTGCACAAAGCTCCACACACAAGGTCAGGGTTATGTCACAGTGTGCCTGAGCATCTCAGATTGACTTTGAAGAAAATGAATAGCTCAAACAATAAAAGTCACTCCCACTTCAGTTCCGGGTTTATTTATTACTTTAGGTATTTATTACTTTGCCTGAAATGTTCAGTTCATTAGATATCAAGTTTCTAATAAAATCAAAGACTGCTCATTTCAGACACTGTCAAATTTTTACAGTGGGGGGTTGGTGATATCGGTCAATTAACAGACTATCTGCTTCTTCCTGTTCCAAACTACCATACTTGGTCAACCTCTACTACATCTACTACTTCCACAGCCCATCATGTCTTTTTGCAGTTTCCATTTTTTACATTAATTTGAGATTATTTCTCATAATTATGAACTGTGTGTCTTTGATATCTGCAGCCTAGTCCCGTCAGACCAGTCTCCCTACAGTGATGTGTCCCCGCTGCGTGCCCCGCTCCTCAACGGCCCTCCCCAAGACTGCCGCGCTATGTATAATCCCATGACTCCCAGTATGACTCACGGATCAGGCCCAGGACAGGGGATTGGCCACTGCATGGATCAATACATGAGGCCCCCTCAGGCCCCACCGCCACACAGTATGATGGGCCACAGGGGCATGCCGCCCACAGAGGGTGAGTCAGAGTATCTTTTACATCTCCGTAATCGCACAGCTGCTACTGATTTGGGCTTAAAGATACCTGAGAGACTGAGTAAGAAACAGAGACTACACTGATTTCTACAAAAGGAAAGACAGGCAGGTTTTACTTACTCTGCAGGAAAACAGCAGCTTGGACTAATTTAAATTATTTAGTTGATCTAAAATGAACCAGGGATAAAAAGTAGACTATGTAAACATAAAATATTCAAATAGTAAATAGAGAATCTAAGCACAAATAATTAACAGATGCCAGCTGATTAATGTTAAATTGTGTTACAATTCCTTTGTGTCAGTTCTACTTTAATTACTCGACCAGTTCTCCCTGATTTGTCGCTACTTTGTCTCATGTCCTCTGAAAAATATCTGAGAGGAAAGAGTCTAGACTATAAAACCTCCCAGGGTCGTTAACTGTCTCTTCTTCACTTGTTATTTCAGGAAAACTTGATTTAACAAGTGCTTCTTGCAGCTGTACCTACAGTAAAACTTGAAATGACATAATTGTTGTGTGGCTTTTTTTTTCTTTCACAACCAATCAGCTCTTGTTAGATGCACAACAACAGTGGTGAACAATAACGTTAGTATCACTTCCAGAGCGGTTTCATAAACAAGAGAAAACCTGACAGCCAATCACAATCCATCTGAATTTACAGGACGACACGTTCAACATGGCGTTTACCTGAGACATACTGCAAAATGATCTTTGGCACTGATTGGGTCTCTGAAGTTTGTTTTTTCCTTACTGATGTCCTTTTTCAAATGCCAGGATACCATGAAAGTGATGTTAACTTATACAAAAGTATGAATAAACTCCGTCTTCAAAAGACGACAAATGTCCTAACAGAGTGTGAGTGTTGGAGTCACTCCTCTTGACTTTGAAGAATTTCATGAGCCCATATCCCTCTGGTTTTCTTTTTGTTTCTCTGTGTAACATACAGCAGTAATAGGTCATCAATATTTTTTTTCCTAAGCTGCAAACACAGTGAGCATGCAGGAAGGCTACCATGGTTAACTAAAACTAAACTTCAAACTGAAACTTGATGTGTAAAAAAACTTTTAAGTTAACTGAAATAAAAACTAGACTTTAGAAAAAAAACAAACTAACTGAATTATTGTGTACTTTAAAAAAAAATAACTCAAATAAAATAAAAATATACAAGAAATTTCTTTAGTTTTTGCCTCTGTTAATTTGGTCAACTTTGTTAACACAAAAAGCATGAGGAGGCATCGTTGCATAAGTTTCATAACACTGGGATGTCTACATGACTGAATCAACTCCCTTCCCAAAGTGCAGTTTTTATATTGTAATACCTAATCCAAACTCCTTAAATTTGCCCCTGACAAATACCCCCCAAATTATATTTAAAAAAAAAAACTGAAATAAAAACTTTAAAGAATAAAAAAAATCTGAAATGAGCAAACCTTCTCTAGAAACCAACTAAAACTAAACTGAATTAAAATTTTTAACATTTAACATTCATCAGTGTGGATGCTGTCATTGTTATTATTATGGTAATACTTCTTGGTGTGGACGACCCTTTAAACTTTTGCTGCCTCACAAACATCAGAAATGTTAATGTTGGATCTTTTCAGTGGTATGTTTCAGTGTGTCTTACTGTCCTTATTTTCCAACAGGAGGCAACAGCACCCCCTACTGTAACCAGAACAACATGATGTCCTCTCATCACAACTTCTGCCAGATTCAGCCTGGCTCTGATCAGATCGGCTCGGGTGACGGTAAGTTAACACCTCCCACTGTGTCCTTTACATGTAAATCTTATCTCTAAAAGATCTGATATCATCAAAGCTGACCCTGCTGCTCTTCTTGTCCTCTGTCACCCTCTCAGGCTCAAGGTTCTCCACACCTCGCTCCATGCTGAAGCTGAGTAAAAAGAGAGCTCTGTCCATCTCTCCTCTGTCTGATGCCAGTGTCGACCTGCAGACAGTGATCAGGACATCACCCAACTCCCTGGTGGCCTTTGTCAACTCTCGCTGCAACCCCAACGGGGCCAGCTCTTATGGCCATCTCTCTGTGAGCGCCATGAGGTCAGATATTTCCCTGTTCTATATTACGCAGAAAAATGCTTTTAAAAACCAGCAGTATCCATATGCACTATCTCAGACTATAAGTTTAATATTCAAGGCATTGGATTCAAAGTATCTGCTGCACATTCCCTGAATTTAAAATCACAATATGCAATGTTTTACTTTGAGGCAAGAAGTTTGTTTTTAGTATCTCAGCCCTCATTTGGCCACATTAGCACATCAATAGTAATCCTCCAACATTTATCTCCTACTTTCAAACACCATCTAGTCTAGAGCGTAAAGGAACTGCACCCCAAAACCACCACAGATGGTTAAAAACAGACACCAAATGCAGGTAAACTGCAATAAAATAAATTAAATAATAAATCAAGACAGTTCAGTAGCTGCCAGGTAGCAGGCCTATTGTTCAGCAAATAGGATGAATTAGGTATTTACACACAGGTGGACACATACACCAAGGCAAACGAGGAAAATACTAAATGCAAATAATGAGGAAAAGTCGTCAGAAAAGTTCCGGTATTAAATGAAAACAAGATCTGCCCATGATAAATGTCCATGTTCACCGACATTTATGACCGGTGGTTGTATTAATTTGATTTGACCAGTTCCATCAGCTTTTATAGAGTTGTCATATCGTTGATTTCTCTGTCACTCCACAGCCCGTCCCTCGGTTATTCCAGCAATATAAACTGCCAATCCCGACAACAAGGGTCCATGTATGGAGGAGGCGGGGGGACGCCAATGGGTGGACACACACCAGGCCCCTGCCAAGCTTCCCGCTTACCCCCCCACAATCCTCGGCTCCACGCTCCGCCAAAGCATGGACACGTAAGAAGCTCTATTAATCACTTTACGAAGCAGTCAGATCAATTCGGTTTCAGTTCACACTTGGCTTGATATCTCCTGGAAGAGGATGGGAATGTGAAGCTGAGACAGGCCCATGATGGGGAGGATTAAAATCTGTGTTAACTGTATGAATGTGAATGACTTTGAGAGACAGAAACAGCAAAGGTGACACGATGTGTGTTTTGTTTTGTAGCTGAAGACAGAGCCGGGGCTGGGAGGTGTGATGGATGGCATGAATGTGAAGAGCTTGGAGGAGAGGTCAGAGGGCGATGTGGCCAGTCCTTCTTCCACAGGCACTCAGGTACAGAAACAGTGTTATTCTCACAACTGATTTTACCTTCACACAGTAACATTTTAGTTTTGGCATTTGATTTGTCAGATAGGCATACAGGGATATAAAAACATATGTCAGTTGGTAAACATGTTTGACTGATGTGAGCCCATATGTGCAGATGTTGTCTTATTGACCATTTTCTTGCCAAAAATATCAGTTAAGGTATGCAAATCATATTTTTTTGGCAGCTTTCACAGGCTGTTTTTAAGCAGCTGTAGTTGGCAAAGATCCTCCATATCAGCAGAACATGACCAGCTGATCTCTGATATGCAGTGTCAGGGAAGTTACTTTGAAAACATTGCTTTGCCAAGCTACCAACTACATCACACTGGAAGACGATGAGCTACAGCAAAGCTATCCTAGAGAGAAATCTAGCTAGGTTAACTAGAGCTACACAGAAAAAGTAGCTTAAACTACTTTGTAGAAAATGATCAATGTACATGTGATGCAAAATACAATACAAAAACATCACATACAAGCAAAAAATGCCACTCAGTTTAGTTCACTGCAAAAATTTCTCTCTTGTTAACAGGTCAAACATAAACCACGAAAGAAAGAAAAAGAAAAGCACCACCATTTATGGCAAAGTACAGGGAATGTCAGCTTTCATATTGTATACAGCGTCGGTCAAGCAGACACCTGACTTTAGACACTGGAGTCTAGATAACATGTACAATAACATGCAACAACTCATTTGAACATTTGTTATAGCAATAATAAATACTTAATGACTAATTATGATTAAAGGGGTTCAAATACAGTAAAGAAGCAATGGCAAAATAATAATCAAAACAATAATTCCTTTTCTTTTATGGCCCAAAATTGCTTGTAGTTTCTTTAGTTAAGTACACAAAATGGCAAAAAAAAAAAAAAAAAAACTATTTGAATCACTGTGAAAACATAAATGTAGTTTACCAACAAGCAAGCTACTGCAAAATGTAATTACATGTAGTTCACTACTCCTCAAAAGATAGATAGATAGATAGATAGATAGATAGCGGAGAAACAACTACTTAGCAGAGATGCAATTATTATTATTTCTACACAGTTAAATACAGGTGATAATCCGACTGGGAAGTTACCTTTTCTCCTCAATTTATGGTTGCACAGCTCAGTTTCCTGTTTGTATAACTGCGTTGTCCTGCTGCTTTCATGTTTTATAATCCTCTCAGAAAGATGCTTGACTTCCTGAAAGCTGTTTTTGACCAGGTACCATCCTCTGGGAATCAAACAAGCGGAAAGCTAAAACAACCGTCTTCTCTGACAAGCTAGCGGTTATCCATTTTCTACTGGAGAAACACTTCACCTTACCCGCATGTTTGTTTATAAAAAAATATCCCGCGGCTGGTGGACACCGAGGTGTTTAACCTCGAGTTTTTCTTCATAGGGCAGAAGATAATCTATGTTTATGGTGACCGCACTTTCGTCTTACCTTTGCTAACTACGAGCATATGACGTCAACAGCAATCAGCCTCACCTGGAATCAAATGAGCGCTGTCATCGTCCAACGGTTTGGGCATGCGCATTGCTGTTTTCCCACTTCCTCTGGAGTCATGCGCAATTAAAGCATAATTTTGAAACTATTATATCCAGCCACGTAGATAATCTTGCAGAATAATGATAAATAACAACAGTAACTGAGGACTTTTTATGTCATGTATCAGCTCACTTGTACCCAAAGACTTTATTTAGAAAGAGACGGTTATGTGACAGCATTTGTTCCATTTGGTTTGAAATCTTGAAATCTGGTATGGACATACTTTGGGAAAATATCTAACTGTAGCCTACAACTTTGAAATTTGTGGATCACATGAAGAATAACGCATTTAAAAAAAAATTGTAATTTTTTAAAAATTGTACTTTATTAATCCCGCAAGGGGAAATTTATCAATAGTCAGGCTTTTTAAAAATGAAAGAGAATACGAACATTGTGTTTATTAAATACCTTCTGTTATAAAAAATGTTTACACTGCAATTTTTTTGTATATCTTTGACATCTAACATAAGATAAGATATCCTTTATTAATCCCTGAGGGGAAACTCATTTTTTCCATTCTGTTGTCATATAATAATAATAATATATAATAAACTTAATGTGTATAGCACTATTCAAAACACAGTTACAAAGTGCTTTTACACAGACCCAAAATACACACACATGCACAAACAGGATCTATACATGCACTGAATGTAGAGATGTCAGAGCAAGGGGGCTGCCGATGGTCAGACACTCTGGGCAGTTGGAGATTCGGTGCCTTGCTCAAGGGCACCTCAGCAGTGTCCAGGAGGTAAACGGGTGCCTCTCCAACTACCAGTCCTCACTTCATATTTGGTCAAGATGGGGACTTGAGCCTGCAACCCCCAGGTTCCCAACCCAGACCCCTATGGGCTGAGCTACTGCTTCCCTCACTGAGTTCAAAGACACTTTTCAACCAAACTGCGTAACCATTTTAAAAAATTTCTTAAGTTGTAGGCACAAATGGGTTAATCCAGAGTTATGTAAATTTCTATATTACTTAGTACCACTAAAACCACACTTATTCCTATTGTCAGCAGGTGGGGCTTTACACCGCTTGCCCCACATAACCACTCATCTCTATTTGTACTTTTTTTTTTCTTCAACGTGAACCATGACCTTTTGGTCTGTACCTATGTGTTTCATCAGGACCCTCTCCTGGGTCTACTGGATGGCAGAGATGACTTGGACAAGGAGGACGGGAAGCCTGAACCAGAGGCCATCTATGAAACCAACTGCCACTGGGAGAGCTGCAACAAGGAGTTTGACACACAAGACCAGCTAGTTCATGTGAGAGACACATCAAACGATCGATACTGCAGAGTGGAGAGACAAAAAGGCTGGAAAAATCCATGTCTACGCTATATCACTTTGATTATTAATGTGTCTATTTACATGTCTACTCAACAGCACATCAACAATGAGCACATTCATGGAGAGAAGAAGGAGTTTGTGTGTCACTGGCAGGAGTGCTCTCGAGAACAGCGGCCTTTCAAAGCCCAGTACATGCTGGTGGTTCATATGCGCAGACACACAGGAGAGAAGCCACATAAGTGCACTGTGAGTGTATCTCTCCGTCTCTGTAGTCTCTGTCTCTCTGTCTCTGTTTGGCTATGGGAAGTTTTTCTCTTTATTGCAACCTGGCTGCTGTTAAAAAAACTATCCTATATTTTTCTGTTTTAGTTCGAAGGCTGTAATAAGGCCTACTCTCGCCTGGAGAATTTGAAGACCCACCTGCGCTCTCACACCGGAGAGAAACCTTACGTGTGTGAACATGAAGGCTGCAACAAGGCATTCTCCAATGCTTCAGACCGAGCCAAGCACCAGAACCGAACTCACTCCAATGAGGTACAACAGTTTGAACTACTGACAAGTAACTGAGTACACTATGGAAAGCACTGTAGTAAGTGCTGTAGTAAGCTATACAAAATATTTTAAATGTCAATAATGTCAGCTTTGGCACATCAGAAAAAATACACTGACATTAGTTTGCACTGAGCCAAATACAGTAAACTACTACATGTGACAGACACTTTCATGAGCAGTAAAGTTGCAGTGAAGTAAATGTTGGTATGCTAGACTTTGTACACACATAAAAGATTGTGTGTACTGACAGATGTTTTGCTCTTTTACAGAAACCTTATGTATGTAAGATTCCTGGCTGCACTAAGCGGTACACAGATCCAAGCTCTTTGCGTAAACATGTGAAGACGGTGCACGGCCCTGAAGCTCACATCACCAAGAAGCATCGTGGAGACACGGGACCTCGACCCCCTGGTACAGCTTTGACCCCTGGAGGCCAGAGCTCTGAACTGCTGCTGGAGAAAGAAGAGACACGCAGGGAGGACTGCAAACTGTTGGCTCCTGAGACTGCTCTGGTGAGAGATGCATTTTATTTATGGTGGTTCAACGTTAAAAGCAGCACATCCATAGTTCTTTTTCAGTCCATTAGGTACAAATCACATATATGCAGCATCCCTGCCATTTGAAAGGGGTTGTCATGGCAATGCATTATATTTCTTCCCTCAGAAATCTCAGCCAAGCCCTGGTGGTCAGTCATCCTGCAGTAGCGAACGTTCTCCACTGGGGAGCGCCAACAACAATGACAGTGGGGTGGAGATGAACCTAAATGCAGCTGGCAGTCTGGAGGATCTCACAGCACTGGAGGATGGAGTGGCAGGTGGAGGAGGGGAGCCAGGAAGTGTGGGAACAATGGGAATGTCAGCACAGGCTCTGAAGAGGCTGGAGAACCTGAAGATTGATAAGCTGAAGCAAATCCGCAGGCCGACCCCTCCTGGTCGCTGTGCCAGTAACAAGCTACCTGCACTTCCTGGTATGTTCTGAGATTAAATAAACTGATATTAAGATCACTGTTGTGGACATGTTCATTTTTATTTACTGACCTATGACTAATAAAGGATTCAGGTGTTGTTTCACTGGGACATCTCGATTAACATTCTCAGTTTGTATTATGAGCTGTTTCTAAGCTGTGTCGTCCTTCTGGGTGTTCATTTTCAGGTCCAGGGGAGAGCATGGGAATGTGTGCACCTTCTCCACTCCTCTCAAATCGACGAGTTATGGAGCTGTCCAATCACGAGTTAGGAGGTGGCAACTCGATTGGCTGCTCTTCTAATGACAGAAGAGGAAGCGGCACCAGCAGCCTAAGCTCTGCATATACCGTCAGCCGTCGGTCCTCCATGGTGTCTCCTTATCTGTCCAGCCGGCGCTCCAGTGAGGTCTCACAAATGGGGGGAACGGGCGGCGGTGGATGTCACCTCATTGGCCCAGAGCAGAGTGGAGGAGACCCCTTATCTCCTGAGACCAATCGTAGAGGAGCTCCATGTCCTGGAGGTGGAGGTTTGCCAGGTCTTCCTAATTTAACACCTGCCCAGCAATACAGCCTGAAGGCCAAATATGCTGCAGCAACTGGTGGACCACCACCGACTCCTTTACCTAATATGGAGCAGCCAGGTACTCCAGGCAGAAGAGGTGTTTTGAGTGAGTACCAGGGGCAGCCTCTGCCTCCCTTCCTTCAACAAGGAGGTCCACGCAGGCACAGTGCCAACACAGAGTATGGCACTGGTGTTATCTACCCTCACCAGGCTCCGGGTAACAACAGCAGGCGAGCCAGTGACCCGGTTAGATCAGTAGCTGATCCACAAGCTCTACCCAAGCGCTTCAACAGCCTTAATAATGTAGCCATGATGGGTCGAAGGAATGCGCTGCAACACCGTGGCTCTGACACCAGTCTTTCCCGCCACCTGTACTCCCCTCGGCCGCCTAGCATTACGGAGAATGTAATGATGGAGGCAATGGGTATGGAGCCTCACCTCGCTCCTGTGGATGCCAGGGATCGTTCCATGATGATGCCCCCAGGAGAGCGAAACTTCATGGGATACCAGCAACAACATCAAACTCTTGGAGGACCTGGAGGTTCTCTTGGAAACCAACTGTCTCCAAGCCACGACTCTCTGAGCTGCCCAGACCAAGGTTACATGCAAGGACACTACCAGAACCAGGGAGGGGAAGTCACGTCCAGGGCTGGTGGAAATCCAATGGGCCAAGCAAGGCCTATTCACTCAGAGGGTATGTCTAATACACTTCTCCAACAGGCCGAGTACAGTATGAGCAACTGCCAGCTCAGTCCCTCTGGCCCCCATTATCCCAGCATAGGTCAGGGTGGAGATGCTGGAGGCTCTTGGAGTGATTCCCACAGCCAAATCCAAACTTCCAACCATGCCCTCCAGAACCAGCGAGGAATGCAGTATTCAAATCCAAGCCTACAGCCTCAACAGACACAAGCCCACTTCAGCAATCAGACAGGCCTCTACAAACAGTCCTGATGGTACCCACAAACTCAATATCAAGCCTGAGCAGCAGTTCCACCCTGGAATGGGAGGTGGGAATGCCTGTCAAAGTGCTAAGCTCCAACAGCAGCGAATGCTCGTCCAGCAGACTCAGGGTTACCCACAACAGACAGGCCAGGTCCTGATGAGGAACTCTAACAATCCCAGCTGTGACTTTCAAGGGCAGAACCAGAACTCGTTCCCCAGTGGAGGGGGCTTGAGCTTGGGCTGTGCTGGCACTGCGCTCTCAGAAGGGCAGAGGTCAGAAACCCCCATGATGCAGGTGAAGGAGATGATGGTGAGAAACTATGTGCAGTCACAGCAAGCACTCATGTGGGAGCAGCAACAAGAACAGCAGCAGCAGAGTGGGATAAAACCTCCTCCTCTATCTGATAACATGGATATGAGTGCCCAAACAGCAATGATGCAGCATAGTCCACAGCACCAAAACCAGAATCTTTACTCCAACCAGCCTTATCCGTCCTACCCCAACCAGAACCTGGTAATGAGCCCTCCGGCCCACAGCAGAGGGCCCAGCTCTGTGACCCCTAAAGACCAGCAGCTGACAGGTCTCCAGGGCTCATGTTATGGTCAGGAGATGGTGGTTCCCAGGCCCCCACAGGGACGGAAACCTCTCAGCCGCCAGAATAGCCTGTCACAGGCAGGAGGAAGCTACCTGGGTAGCCCACCCCACCTCAGCCCTGTCCACTCCACTTCCAGCCCAAGGCGAGGGGTCCGACTTCCTCCAGTTCAGCATCCACAACACCAGCAAAATGAAATGTTCTCTCCTTCCAATAACAACAACATGTACTATTCAGGTCAGATAAACATGGATATGGACAAACACATGGACCCCCAGAATGGACCTTGTCTCAACCAGCAGCACAGTATGGGACCCAACCTAGACCCAACAGGTGGCACAAAGCCTGCCCCTATGGCTCCCTATCCTGAATCCGGCCCCATCTCCAATGCCTTAGAAAACCTGGACCTTGATAATGCTCGCATAGATTTCACCTCCATCATCGATGATGCTGAGTCTTCCTCATTCAGCCCAATCAACAATCCCCTTCAGGCTCAGCCAGGGTCTTCCTCCCAGGCCTCATCCCGTCTCACCACGCCCCAGACTTCAGTCAGCCTAGCTGCAGGCTCTGGCCTGTCCAACATGGCTGTAGGCGACATGACGTCCATGCTTACCTCGCTGGCTGGGGAGAATAAATACCTGAACACACTGTCTTAGAGGAAGACTTTGGGGTATCTTTTTTTCAGACCAATCAAGTTGAGGCCTTGACCAGTTCTTAATGTTTTAATTGAGATCCCACATAGAAATGTATGCAGCCTAGTGTCCAGAGGTAACCAGGCTGGGATTTAAAAACACTTAAATGCTGTTGCTCATATTGATTTTCCATGGTACATTGCAAGAAAGTTAAGTTAGGGTAAGGTAGACAAACGTTTGAGTGGTTCATTTCATGCAATGGATCAGGATTCTTGGGTTTTTTTTTATACATCCCGATTAGCCTTTATACATAAACCCAACACATGAACCCTTATTTGAGCCACGATCTTGAACCTCAGAGGGGTCTGTTGCTACTGTATACACATGTAACAGTAATAATGATAGGTTAAAGTATGTTGTGGTTGCAAGATGAGACTAAGCTGTGATCCTATCACAGGTTTCAAAAGTGTTAAGAATCCCCACCCCAAACCTTAAAGCCAAAGGTGCCTGATCAACCTCCCTCGCTGTATTGTTCCTTTGCTGCCTTGGTACTTGGTATTTTTCTGTGCCTTACTGTAAGACACAGAGCTATATGCCTGATATGAAAACTGATACTGAACTTAATCCAAACAGGCATTCCGGTCACATGGGGCTGTGCAACATGGAGCAGAGAAGGATGCATGTAAATACGTTTTATATACATTTATATATGTTGTGTATATGACAATGAGACGGTGGATAAATCATCCTCCGTCTTGTGATAGACTGCTTGGATTCTGAAGGCCAATGTTAAGACAGGACTTTCTAAGGTGGTTGTTTGAGAAGCTGAGTGAAGACTAAAGTTATGCTTTTAGTGATTGAGAAATTATTTCTCGGTGCTACTAAATATTAATCTGTAATGCTAGGGATTTCTTCCTTGTCAGGAACAACACACTCTATAGTGGCATATCAGTATTCCCACACATGCACAAATGCAGTCACAAACACACACAGCCTACACATAGACACTCAGGGACTCGTTGGTGTTTGAATCTTTGGTGTTCAGATTACATGTATATTGTAACTGCCTT